>OU744250.1:627500-1252500 GCA_916610215.1 Omphaloscelis lunosa | reverse complement strand
TACGCCTTTTAGAAGGTTTAATGTATTAATGAGTAAATGCGTCGTTTCAACTTTCTTCTTTCAACAAAACCGAGCCACAGAATCAGGGGGTAGTTCAACTACCCCGTGATTCTGTGGTGTGTGTGTTTCCTAATCAACGATCCGACAGATATGTAGGTAACCCACAAGAAAATGGACCGGTGTTTCTTAGTACTTAAAAAGTATATTCTTTATTCTAAATCTCAGAGCAGTAACGTGGTGCGGCAGCAGGTCAGCCGACCCTCGGCATCTGACGAGCTCGGCGCGACCTCGCACAGTTCGTGCCAGTAACGCCAGTGTTGCCAGCTTTACCAGACATTTCGCAAACATTACTCAATGGCGGAAGGCAAGGCTTCCTGAGATTATGCTCGACTTCGATTTAACAATTTTATGATTGTACGATACATAATAAATATGAGGTTGTAAAGCTATAAAATGTAATCTGTGGGGAGGTGAGAATAGTTCAGTTAATAACACATTTTATGTATAATTATTTCTTGTACTTGTTGCAGGTACTATTTCTTCTTTACTGGGTACCTCAGTACAATTATTGAGCCTATCTTTTTTGAGTGCTGTATTATCATAAGTAGAGATCAGATATTCGGATGCATATTTACTTAAAGTTGAGGTGTTGGCTATTATAGAATGCTCTTTTGTATCGAAAAAATCCCGGATTCCCGGATCGACTTTAGAGTTGTGATTATAGAATCGAATCGCGACTCCGGAATTGATAAATTTTGTACTTTTTACTGTAGAAATGCTAGCTAATGTTGTAAGGTAAATTGCCAAATTGGCATAGCACATACCTAGCGACAAACAACTCGGTGTCTTGAGTGTAGGTGTAAAACAACCGATTTAAAACGTTTTAAATAAAATGTTGCCGTTTTAAACCCCAAATAAATCGTTTTTAACGGTTGAAAACTCGCTTACAAAAATAAAAGAACTGTGTCACTTCATTATGGGCAATTTTTGGTCACCTGACGTCATATTTCGTTTTAATTAGTTTATAGAAAATCTATAGAAAGTACCTTCCTACATTACCTACTACACAAAAACTTAAGTATGTAGGTATACCTACCTATACTTATAATACCGGCGCCAGATATGAGTTTAATATATCTAATTATGATACAGTACCTAAATACCTGTGATTTTAGAAAAATCAAATTTCTTAATTTTGTAATTTTGATTATTAAATAAGTAAACGTTAAAATTTAATTGTACTAGTTCTTAATTTACAGTCATCATAGCAAACCCCTGTGATAAAGATACAATAACTACATGCGAACATACCTACAGTCAGGAGGCCACTTTTAAAAGCCCAGTTTGACAGCTGTCAAATTCAACTGTCAAAATGGGCTTTTCAAAGTGGCCCGAGTGTAGTTGTCAGCAGGCCCCATGCCCTTATACCCCTCCCCCACTTGTATCCACGCCTGGAGTGAGAAGTGTGCATGCGCGGCGCGGCGGCCGCACGCGGTCGTTTATGTATGTGCAAGTGTGTATAGGGTAGGTGAGCTGTTAACGTTGCGCCGAGTCACGAGTGACGACGTCAACGAGAGTGAGAGAGTGTGAGTTTAGTTTTAATTTAACCCCAATCAAACTGATTATTTATATCGTTTGAAAACAATTAAATAAATGCTTATTTACCAACATAAAGTTTTTAACTTATCAATAGAGTTTTATAACTTAGGTAGATAATACCTACGCTTGGTCGGACGGACGGATCAACTAGAACTAAACCGGCTACGTATATCAATATCAGTATATCACACATTTAAAAAAATAAGTTGTTTCCATACCATGTATCCGATAAGTTGTGCATTCCCGGATTTTATGGAATTCCGGGATTTCCGGGATTTTTTTATTAAGAAGCCACTTCCATAATTTCTTAGCCAAAAATTAACTTTAGGTAAATATGCTTCCGAATATCCGATCTCTAATCATATGTCATGCTAGTAAATAACATAACACAACATCACGCCTTGTCTCCTCGATGGGTAGAGACACCCACATTTCGCCAGTTATGTGTAAGTTCCATGTAATAGGTAGGGGGCGAGCCTATTGCCAACCGGGCACCAAACCAGACTCCGGGCTGCTACTGAGAAATTCCAGATGAAAAAACCCAATAACACTTAGCAGTACCTATGTATACCTGCTAGTAAATAGTAGTCATTTGTATTGTGTCAAACAAAACCGGGTTCTTATGGTAGGTACTTAGGTATTTGATGAGAATTTATCTTATTTATTTTACATCATAATGTGTAATTATGATGTAAAATAAATAACTCTTATGCTGCGCATTGTTTGGGTACTTATTACGTTGTATTGACAGACAAAAGCGACGGAAAATTATTATGGACATTATTGTTGAAAAATCGCCAACTATTAGTGCTGCGCTTTGAATAACTAAACAATAAGAATAAATTGAGGAAATTATTACCTGTCATTTATATTTTAAAACAAAAATAATATGTTTTTAACAAAGAGTTTCTGAATACCAAAATAATTACACATAATTAGGTAGGTACATAAAACAGTAAAATTCTAGATCTGTGTATTGTGTAAATTATCAATTGAATACATAATGTTATGTACCTATTCAATTGTTATATACTAAAAACATAGTAATTTTATTATCATGGTCGCATGGAATGTTAAACCATCGTGTGATGACCGGAAGCTGCGTATTACATGGTGTTACGATAGCTGGTAATCTATGCTCTCTGGTTCCCCCGACGGATATTAACGGCTATTATAATATGTATGCACATTCCGTGTACGAGCACGTTTATAATTGAATAAATTGTACACGTTTGTATACACCAATCACGCGAATTCTTGTACTAATATACAATCTATGTTGAAATGATTATGGATTTATTTTAATATTTAAATAGCTCTCATTTATCACGGCGTTCTTTTTTCTTATTTCTACATAATATATAGTGTGCTTTATACAAGATAATATGATTAATGAAATGTCAAACGTCTATAAATAAAATGTGCAAGTAACTGCATAAGTTATGGTATTCATTTATTATGTATTTAATGTTCACTATATTTATTTATTACTATTTTCCACACAATCAGGACAAGCCAATGTGTACTCACATAGTCTAAGTTTCTTCCTTAAAACAATTGAGGAGTGGGTCTCCTGGCACTGACCCCTGTGTTTGTCGGCTGAGTCAGCGTTACGCTGATGTCAGTCAGTGAATCAATGATAAACGAGGAAGTGACCGTGGTTGTGTTAGCTAAGTACTAGCAGCTGGACTCGCATGCTAATTGCCATAATTTAATCAATCGCTCTGATTCTGGGCTTAATTGTTTAGCCATAAGTAGGTAGCTACTTAGGACGAACACATCATTCAGGACTTTTCCATTCGCTCGTGTACCTAAGTATGAGCTCTTTGTACTCCCCCTGCACCGTGTCATCGCCGCCCGCTTCGTTGTTCAGTTCAGCTGTAGTTTTTCTACATTTTCCTATACCGTGTACGATAGCACAACTTTTAAGGCTTGCGTTGAGTCGTTATATGTTTAACCCCTCAATGTGCACTCAAATAAGTTACTCGGCATAGTTAATCTTGAAAACAACCACATTAAAACCTAGGTTACATAAATATCTTAAATACCTATACTGTATCAACCAAAAAGTGAGGCACTCGTGCATAAAGTGCCCGCTAAACGGTCGCCAACCGCATCCCGACGTTGGCGGTTCACAACCGTGTAGATGGTGGTTTACAACCAAATTTTAAACAGCTCTGCCTGTCGCCAACCAAGGTCTCCTCTGTCGGGGACGCGGTTGACACGCGAGTAGCAGGCCCTTCAAATGAAATGAAATGAAATGAAATGAAATTCCTTCATTACTTCCTGATCGTCATTAATCAATTATTCGCAAATACTACACGAAAATACATTTGCAAAGGATAACATTCAGTAAGATTTATGTAATGACGTCTACAGTGGTTAGTAGTTCCACAGTTAGCGCCGTGCTTATAAACTGTGCCGCAGTAACACCAAACACTGGCGGTTGTTGCGAGCTGGTGGACGATTCGACGTGTGTTGGTGAGCGATGTGTGTTTGGTGCCGGTGACATTGAGACTGTCTGTATGTCGGTCACGCGCGCAAACTGTGTAAACTGTATTGAGTTTCCATAACATTTACGTTTTAATTGACGCAATAGTGCTTCGTAGAGAACGTAGGCCGTCCGTCACCTTTTGGCACACGAATACGATTTAGATACCCGAAAGTCTCAACTACTGACTGACTGGGTTAGATATTGCGAAGGTAGTAAGTTGCCAAGGTTTTGATCGAGTTTCAAATGATGATTATTAGATACTTACTACCACTACTACTACCTTCTGTTCTGTTGCCTACGGTAAGGTTCGCCTGTCTTTGGTGGGTGCCTGCACAAACACAAATCACACCATATGAGTATACTACCTATTCACTAAAATGGTGAAAAAAAAAAATCCGAATGAAAACAAATCAACGACGCTACAATCCACACTATTAACTTAATAACAGAACTACTTTCAATTAATAATAGAACTACTTTCGGGTGACCACTGAAAAGCCGCAGCGCTGTGCTGTGGGTCCCCATAGCACAGCGTCATGCTGAGTGGAAGTCACAGTCATGACGTGCAGCTGCAGACTATTTCTGTTTTGTGCTCGTGATTATATTTAAATCTATAGTGTTTTATTTTATAGTTCTACTCGGGTAATTATCTTTTTTTGCACATGTTTCTGTGACAAAAATAAACTTATTTTTCTTTCTTTAATAACAGTTTGACTTAGTTTACAACCTTCAAAATCCCTTGGATCGATTTTCCTGCGATTCAACATCATAATGAAAGCCAGTATTCTTGCAAGCATTTATTTATTTACTAAGGCTTTGGTACGGTGTGTAAAATACAAAACGTTGACAATGTTAAATGCTGGAAAATGCATTATGTTAAGTAAGTGTAAAGGCCCGTACACACTGGACAGTCGTTGAAAATTAAACTAAAGTTGTCAGACCGGTTTTCCCACTGGATTTAACTATAATATCATGCTCTTGTCAAAAACATATTTTCGACATTATATCCGGCTATTCTTTGCATGAAACAAATCCAAATAGCCAACTGGGTTTGTCAGCAATCCTAGACAACTGGGCGTCGTAGTCAGTGTGTGCAGGCCTCCTATGTTAGGGGTAATGTCGGTTAGACTAAAGTTAACACTTCCTGTAGCAGCGCCTGCGCCGGGCCATCGCCCGCGGACACGCCGCGCCCCCCGCAGCCGGCTGCACCTGTGGACATCAACAACACATTACCACATGTCACCATCACAGTCACTTATTATTGTGTAAGGTGGAGAGAACCGGGTGTTATGACATAATTGTAAATATATTAGGTTTTCATTACCAAATGTTCCTCAAGTAGGTCTAAATCTAAAACTTGATGGCAAAAAACTAGATGCAATAACGGAAACTATATTCTTAGGCATTACTCTAGATTCAAAATTGCAATGGGGCGCCCACATTAGAACTATTTCAGGTAGATTAAGTTCAGCTGCATATGCAGTTAGAAAAATAAGGCAGTTTACTGATATAGCCACAGCTAGGTTAGTATACTTTGCTTATTTCCAGAGTATTATGTCTTATGGCGTTCTGCTATGGGGATCGGCAGCTGACGTAGATTCAATTTACATTCTACAAAAGAGGGCAATCCGCGCGATCGATAAAATGGGTCCTCGCGAGTCCCTTAGAGATAAATTTAAAAAAGTATTTTGTATGTTCGCAAAAACTCAGGACTTTTCAAAATAAGAAGCGATTTCCATAATCACGTAGTAGAAATGAAATTGTGATACCCAAATTTAGATCAACTAAAACAAGCAAGTCATTTCTTATTAACAGTATCCGCTTTTATAACAAGTTGCCAAAGTCTGTTACAGAACTTAGCGATGGGAAGTTTAAAACCCACATCAAACGTGTCTTTATCAAGAAAGCATATTATAAAATTAAAGACTATGTTGAAGACAAGGAAGTTTGGCAATAATTCCTTCTGCAAATGTGGCTTCCTTGGTATCTCATTAACGGCATTTTATTTTTTATTTTATTTATTAGGGACAAAAAAATAGTTACATGTTAAGGTTAAAAATTATGAGTCGTAACACAAATAGGTAAACATATAACCCACACCATTGTCCACGAGTTAATAGATGAATAAATCAGGAACGGAAATGTATTTACAATATTATCTTATTATGTTTAACTGAATTTAAAAATTATTGATAGGGTAAGATTGTGGTGAAAGAGTATTTATAGCTAGTGTTTCAAATTTTTTACTTGAAAGAGAGAAGACATCTATGTCCATGAAGTGCGTGTTATAGGTTTCAACAAGTTGACGAAGAGGCACTCGTGCCCCGGCGTTAGTCCTGCATGAATCTACGTGGAACAGCCGGGGCACGCGCGCTGCCCGTCTGATAACAGTTCTAGGCACTGTATAGCGCAACTTATTTGTGATTTCAATACAGTCAAATCTATTGTTACACAAACCATGTAGCATCATGGCCACCAAAAGTAATCGCCGAGATTCTAAACTTAAAATGTTAAATTGCTGTAATAATTGTGTGTAAGGAATCCTTGAATGATAACATTTATAGTTTACAGTACGTAAAAACTTTTTCTGTACTAATTAAAATAGGAATATTCCAAATAGGAATCGCGTATTCTAATTGAGATCTTATCAACGCTTTATATAGTAGCAAAAAAGTAGAGGGTCGCACGAAGTCTTTCTTTATGTTCTCTATGTGCAAATCAAAGTGCAAACACGAGTCAATTGTCACACCAAGGTCGCGAACGGATTCTACCACATTTAAATGATGGCCATTCAGTATATACGAATAATTATGTTTGTTTTTGTTTTTAGTAATTACTATGACATTTCGGAAGGCTAAGAAAGAGTTTGTTTTCTTTGCAGAAGTTATCAAGTCTGTGCAGGTCCTCTTGGAGCAGTAGGCAGTCATCGAATTTTTGGCAGGCTTTGTAAACTTTTACATCATCCGCATACAACAAGAAGTTGGAATGAATAAAACACTGCTTTATATCGTTTATAAACAGGATAAAAAGCAAAGGACCCAAAATAGACCCTTGAGGAACGCCAGACTCGACAGTCACAATTTCAGATTCAAACCCATTAATAACAACCTTTTGTGACCTATTATAAATATATGATGCAACCCATCGAAGTAAATTGCCTCGAATACCGTTGTAGGCAAGCTTTTCCAAAAGGATTGAATGATCCACCTTGTCAAAAGCCTTCCGAAAGTCAGTGTACACAGCGTCTACCTGGACTCTCCTATCCATATTTTCAAAAAGAAAGTTAGTGAATATCATTAAATTGGTAGTTGTCGATCGCCGTTTAACAAATCCATGTTGTTCGGGTATAATAAGGCTATGTAATTGAGGGTAAAGAGCACTGTGCACAAGTCTCTCAAAAAGCTTCGACAAGGTGGAAATAATTGATATGGGACGATAATTCTCCACATTCTCCTTATCTCCACTTTTATAAATAGGTGTAACAAATGCTCGCTTCCACACGGTGGGAAAGATACCTTTCTGTAGACATTTGTTGAAAATTGAGTACAACGCAGCATAGATATTATCGGCTGTTTTTATAAAAAAGACCGGTGGAATACTATCGGGGCCAGCTCTCTTAGAAGGGTCCAGTGATTTGACTGCTCGGTGAATTACTTCTTTTGCGAGGTAAATATCGGGTATACAGACAGAGCTATCCTGGTATTTGTTCGATGGTTCCCAAGTGTCAGGATCAAATGTGGATGGTTCATAGACAGATGCAAAAAAAGTTGAAAATAAATTGCATATATCAGTAGGGCTATCAGACAAGGTATTTTTCAGATACATACTGGCTGGGTATTATTTATTATTCTTGCTCTTTCTGCTGGCTACATATGTCCAAAAATACTTAACGCTTTTAGGTATACTATCTTCGACTGAATTAATATAGTTTCTAAAACAAATACCAGATTCATCCTGAAATAATTTACGGTAAGTTGAGAAGTGATTATAGTCGCACAGGTTTTGATAAATTTTCCACTTTATCCACGCACGTTCCTTACTTTTAAAGATACGGATCAAAGAGGGTGTAAACCAAACAGGAAATTGTGAATTTTTTACTCGAGTTAGTGGCACGTGTTGTCTAATTATCCCATACAAAGTATCATAGAACGTGTTGACAGCCGGTTCAGCAGTCAGATGAGCGAGTTTTGTATCCCAATCTATAGAAGCGAGTTCTGCATTAATTTCGGGATAATTAGCCTTATGATAGTTGTACCTAGGTACGGAACGGCATTTCATAGGAGCAAATTGCATGTTAAGATCAACAAACACAGAAAAGGAGGATGGTGTGTGTCAGCCGGAAGAAGTGACGTACAGGGTACAGTCTGACAGTCAGTGTTGGAGATAAACAAATCAAGTATTCTTCCGAGATTATTTCTAGTCTTATTGTATTGTGAACCGTTAATTAATGACATGAAGTTTGATATTAGCTGGCCGCTAGATGTTGTGGCATCGGCCACTGCAACATTACCCTGATCCAACCATTTTATATCGGGCAAGTTGAAATCTCCGACGACAAAAAATGACTCAGTAGTAGAATTATTAGCAATCAGATGTAACATGTCTAAATATTGCCTGTATATTGCATCAGTAGTTCGAGGTGGTAAGTACGCTACACTGATGACGTGGTATTTATTAGACTGGGATGCAGGTAACCGAACCACAAGCTGTTCGACGCAAGCATGGGTAAACTGTGTCACAATCGTAGTCGGTCGCAGCCCATGAAGTGTCGCTATTAAGACATAAGGCATAGTTATGTAAGAGTCTATTAACTGCTCCCAAATTACCATGTTTATTTTATTTTATTTTTTTACATTCGTCCTTGACATATTCATCCTATTATTTGAAATTATATACCTACGAGTTAATTTCAACTCTTTATTAGTGGCTTTTGTGCACATGATAATTATTCAGATTTATTACAGTTGTAATAGCAATCATGTAATTGCGTTCAATTAAAATAGGTTTTTATTTTTATTAATTTAAATATATCTTTTGTATAGATTCTTTTCTATTTTGTGAATATGAGAACGCTGTAGGCTTAGTGGACTGTAGATTTATTGACTATTTTCTATTTTCTTAAGTACCTGGTACTTATTGAAAGACCTACACTGTCCTCCCATACCTAGTCACACTGTTATTTGAAAGAATTGTAAAAGTCAATTATTTTTAAAAAAGTAACCGTGGTGTTTCTTGCTGGCTCTTCTCCATAGAAAACGATCAATTGGAACCGTGCACCTAGCTTCTGACGTTTCATAAGTGCCCATGTGGGTTTATGTGAAATAAAAATATTTTGAATGGAATTGAATTGTCCCAAGCAGAACCAAGATCGATGTCATCTCTGTAAAGTCAGCAGAAGCTGACACGTTGATATAAACCAAATACTGGTGATTGTATTTTGTCCGTTACGTTAGTAGTTCTGACAATCAACAGAAGTGAGAGTATGCAACTTAACTAAAAAATAATTGTAAACCCATAGCGTGCAGGACGTCCTGTCTTACATGCAAGTTTAAAGTGATTAGCATGTCCTAACTGTTAAAAAGTTATTTGTACACGCAATAACAATGATCATTTTCGCCTCCTAACTCTTTCATTGACAGCACATTTATTGATTTTAACCGAATTCAAAAAAAGGAGGAGGTTCTCAGTTCGTCGGATTTTTTTTAATGTATGTTCCCCGATTACT
This sequence comes from Omphaloscelis lunosa, assembly GCA_916610215.1. Classification (NCBI taxonomy): domain Eukaryota; kingdom Metazoa; phylum Arthropoda; class Insecta; order Lepidoptera; family Noctuidae; genus Omphaloscelis; species Omphaloscelis lunosa. The sequence goes on along the minus strand of OU744250.1, from coordinate 1,242,682 downwards.
CGAAGGGGTATATTTTCAAATTGGTCCCATTGCCCTTTGGTTACGATCTGATGATGGCATCTTGGAGAAATCGAGGGAACTCTTCAATAATTATAGGCACACCTATAGTAACTCGTGCATTTGTTCTCGAAAAGCACCATTTGGTAAAGTGGAACTGATTATGAAAGACACAGATGGCCACCGGAACTACTCAATAATACATATTATTGAGTAGTTCCGGTTGGGTATTTCACGGGTTGCGATTCGATTACTTTAAAATGGTTGCTAAGCAATTGATGCTTGTCACAATTCATATGGTGCAGTGGAGCTGATAGTGAAGTACCTGAAGAACTCCTCAACAATTAAAGTCCCTGTTTCGGGAAAAACAATATTTTGTAAAAGTTGATGAACAGTTGACATTAGGCTATTGTGACTTAGATAAATTACAAGCCAACCCACAAAAAAATGGAAAAAAAAACTTTTTCACTTTGTAGTTTGGAAGTCGGTTGTATTTTTTGTAAAAAAGTGTTTCTAATTTCTATTTAAATCAATTCCAAAAGATTAATGTACACATCGTAAGTACACTCATAATGTTTTCCGTGAAACCACGGTTTCATGACGTTATACAAATAAATACATACGGTAACATTTAATTTTGTACAATTTTTGTGTGTGTGCGTGTGTGTGTGTGTGTACACGAGGAGGCGATTTATTTCTGTGAATGATACGAAGTGAAGCTATTTAAACGTTCGAGTGTACTTTAATATTAATATATCACATATCTGTTTTGTTGCAATGTTTCTCTAGTAAATAGCGACGAGACTGACGGACAGCGTTAACCGCTGTACTAACAACAATGTCTATTTTGATTTCTGTTGCAATACATCACATCTATGTTGTATTGTAACGTGCTAAAGATAGTGTTCAGAGAAGACTAATGTATGTTCTCTAGAGGCTGTCTAGTAGACTCTAGAGAACATACATTAGTCTTCTCTTGAAATGAAATGTTTAACGTACATAAATTAGAGTTTTCTATTTTAAACTATGCTGAAACTCATTTGGCAAACAAAGAACATATTGAAAATTATTTCGAGCGCACGACAATTTTCTCCGCTAATTCGTCCCAGTGTTTGTTCGTGGCCGCTCACGCGACCTTGACCTATCGCGCGATGAGGCGCGCCGCATACTCGCTCCAATTAATACTCTGCACAGACTGCGACCCGCACTTGACATCATCTGACACTATTTAACGCTCATAAAAATACCGCTGTCATACATTACATATTGCGCGAGTTATTTCAGGCATGATTGATTGAAGCAATCAAGCCTTCCAGAGCAATTCATTGAATTAGATGTTCTTTTGATTAGTATCAAACCGCTTGGACTCTTGAACTTCTGCTCGTTAATGCACTGAATAAATCTTAATTTATAAGGTCATTGCTATGGGCTATAGAGTTCGTATCGTGATTCATTATTTTATTTAGTCGATGCGTGATGTAGTTATTTGCTATCCCATCGACCTGCCGATACAATGTCAAAATGTTAAAACATATACGTCTATAAAATAAAAATGAAATGCTGTTCGTTGGTAAGCCGTCTGCGCATCGCTTCAGAACGCCTGGACAGATTTGACAATTTATGTTTTAAAATATTTGTAATAATCGTTCAAATTAGGAATGGAAATAAAAATTGGAAAACAAAAACAGTGGCAGTCCGGGAGTGCCGACAGAATTGAAAACTTGAACAATTTTATTGTGCAGGAAATACTTTTAATGATGTGTCGGTAACGGTAATAGTGCCGCGAGTTCAATTGTTTTTCCTATCTCAAAAATGCTCAACGCGCCTAAGTTTTCACTTTGAAAACCCGGAAACTTTATAAATTGAAGAAAATCTGAACGTCCTTTTTTTGATTTTTGTTGAACAAGCCAATGTCTGTCAGGTCAGCTACTTGTTCATAAAAACTTGATACATTCTAGGCGTAGCATGATCAAGTATGACTGTCCCAACTCCCACGTTTATTCCCAGTTACGTAAAACGTATAAAACGACAAAAAAACGTACTATTAAAACGTATAATGACTATAATTAGTAACCTAATCATATTATTAACAGATATTTACATAATTTAAACATAACTTTAAAATTAGTATTTCAAAGCTAATAAAACTTTAATAATCATTCATTTTTAAGTAGATAATATCTACTTAACACATTTCTTTTTGTCATTATATTTACAATGTATTCTCTTTGTTCGCAGGTAAGCTGTTGTTTCTCACGACGCCGTGGGTATGTTCTACGTGCTCCGTGTACCTACGTGCACGGTAGGTCCTCGTCAGTAATGAAGGTGCTAATTATCGGTAAATGACACGATTTGACCGAACGTGACATGTCACGTGCGAAGGGCGGCCCGCCCTAAGGCTAGGGTTGAAACTTCGTAACATTTTGTAAGGCAAGTTATAAGTTACGTTCAGTTTGATAAACTTTTTGAAATAATATAGAGCGAAAGACAATTTATTATTTTTGCGATCACATAATTATTTTCAATCAAAGCGTACATTATAGCATTCAATTCTACTTTTACCGAATATCATGGTAGCCCTATACTTACAGCGATGCGGGAGTATCGATTCCTATAACGTTCGACCACCGCCTGCACTGACGCGGCGGTGTCTTTACAAATACCATCACTGCTCATCACTCTCATTCATAATCACTAGCATTATACACTGTAAACGCTATAATTAGCTATAATTTGAGCGCGGTTCTTTTAAAATGTCCGTCTTTAGTACTATCCACTTACTCTTTATAACACACAATAATTCGCAGACATATTCGGCTGCAGTTTAGATAATTCGACACTTCAAGAACATAATTCTACTGCAAAAGTTTATTTTGAACTAGCTTTTTCCCGCGGCTTCGCCCGGGTGGAAGTCGGAAATTATTCCACGGGAAGGGGAGCGTACTACCTATCGGGATACAAAATATCCTATGTCCTAACACCAGTCATGTTCTCCCGGTGTGCTCATAGTAATCCTGATACCCGTCAACGCGTGAAAAGGCGACAGACAGACAGTGACTTTTGCATTCATAATATTACCTACTATAAATAATACTAATATGGATTAATGTACGTAGGCATGGTTAAACGGTAGCGAGGCTATTTATTGCTGTGCCGATTTGTTTTGCGTGGCTTAGAGCCGCGCGAATAGGCAGGGCTATGGCACGCAATTTTCCGCCCCATTTTACTATCCTGATAATTCTGATACTTTCAGAACACTATCCGGATATGTCCGGATAAAATGTATATTTTGGATACCACTGTAAAAAAGGTAAATCAAACTAATATAAGTTTCCAATCGTCATTTTCATTACACTAACTCTCCATTAATCGTGTTCTAACAAGTCATACTTACGTTACCAACGAATCATACAAATTAAGAACATTTTAGTTATAAATGTCGTATCTGTATTTATTTTACTGAGTGACTGTGTGTACATAAACAATAAAATAAATAAATAAACAAGACTGGAAGCTGACCCCGCCATAGTTAGGAAAAGTCCAGGCAGATGACGGAATGTTTACTCACTACCTTCATATTTTTTTTTTTATAAACTTACTTTTAACGTCTTTTTTGTACGCTCATAAACATGTTATGCAAATTTAGTTTCTCAGTAAGTGAGTTTTAATTCTTAACGAGGAATAATAAAGTTCATACACTTCGTCTTTAATAAATCACTAAAGAAAATTCCAATGAACATAGGTATCTAATGAAAACAGGGAAATGGAATTTTACAAGTTAGTAACATTCTATTTCATTGTTTTCATTAGATAAGTGTATATACATTTGGAACTTGTTCATCACTATTATAATTTAAGTCTTAATTATGAGTAAGATCTAAAGAACGAAACTCTTAATACGTACTAATATAATATAAATTATTTTATTTCATTACCAGAATATACAGCATAAGTCTCGAATAAAAAACCTCTTACTCTTTCTTGTCTGTTCTATAATAGCTACATTGTAATACATTATGATAAATAATTATAATTAAAGTCAAATTAACGAAATTAAATAACATAACTGTTATAATAATTGCTAATGAGACCTAAGGAAACTCAAGCAATCCAATGTACGGAACATTTAGAAACGTCCTCAATTTATTACACAATATATGTAACCAGTGCAGTTTAGGATAAAACTTTTTCAGCTGCGACGCTGGTTGGAGGAATTGTGATGAGGAGTTTGTATACTTGGTTAAGATGAATGTTTGTTGGTGTGGCATCTGTACTCGTCAGAGTTTTTAAAATTAATTAATTAAGAAACTCTCAAGTTCAGTCGACGACAGCGATGATGATCATTACTTCACTAAATCATTTACTTTAACAACACCACGTACACTGCAACTGCAGTCAGTTGCAGTGGATGTCGATGGTGTATTTTGCACGGTCCTTTCGATCTCTTTGCTTATTTGCTCTTTTAAAGTACCTAAATCATTTTTCAGTGTCTCTCTGCTGCTGGTAATCACTGAGTCGGTACTACGTCATCATCATCGCTGTCGTCAACTGAAATCGACGTCTGGACAAAAGAACTTTAGAGTTATCGTCGATATGTCGACCATCACTGGTGCACGTAGTGCGACATTACATCAGCTCGACGAACTTTAGTTCGACAGATTGTTTTCACGACAAACGATGGGTCGACGAAACTTTTGATCGATGAATGATAGCGCGACACAATTTCCGCTCGACAAACTAAAGAGCTACAGACGTTTCTATAATATTTTTTTTTTCTAATAGCAGATAAGACAAAAATGTAAAGTACTACTCCATCTATTGAATAATTAAAAAGCCTAAAAGTTAAGTAGTAGATAGTTGTAGTAGCAGTAGTAGTAAAATTTTAATAAATCGCAAAAAAAAAAATTACAAAACCATCGAAAAACTGCAAAAAGAGCAAAATAATACACAATGTATAGTTGAAAAGTTCAAAGTCCAAATAATTAAGAAAAATCGAAAAGTAGATTTTATACAAAACTGCAACAACATTTGGCCCAAAAAGATCATTTGAATTTAATAGATTTTTTTTGTCAGGACTAGTGTGGGACTAGTGACTAGAATAAAATGTTGGTTTCATCACTAATGAGTCTAATTGCATAATGACATATAGATATTATTATATATGTCGCAGCCATCTGGTTAAATTAGCCAGCTAATTGGACGCCTAGGTTGTTCATTAAACGCCGGCATCCAATTGCATGCCTAAGCCGATAGTTAATTGAACTAAAATCATTCAACGTTTAAAAACTTGGCGTATTGAAAGTTAAACCTTTGAAGATGATTGAACAAGCCTTAGCCAAGTTATTCAAATGGTGAAAATTTAACTGCGAGCAACTTGGAAATAGCGCTCGCTTGGCTTTCGCGCGGTTGGTCACAGTTCTAACCTAACCTAACCTTTTTCACCAATTTTAACTAAATGACTACACGACATTCACCCATCTGGTTAAACGTTGCGCTCAATGACTTGGCTAGTTGTCCTTCAGCTATTTAATTAGATGCCGGCGTTAAATGAACGGGCTAGGCATGCAATTAGCTGGCTAATTTAACAAGATGGCTGCGGCATATACGTATGACATATACATACAATATGATTAAAGATAAAAAACCTATTTTTTTTTCTGTTTTCTGTAATTATACTATCGCTGCAATGTTTGTCAATGTTAGCGCTTTAGTTTGTCGAGCGAAAATTGTGTCGCGCTATCGTTCGTAGATCAAAAGTTTCGTCGACCCATCGTTTGTCGTGAAAACAAGCAGTCGCATTAATGATCGTCGAGCTGATGTGCTGGCGCACCACTGATGGTCCACATATCGTACTGTCGCCCTAACATTTGTCGTGTATTCGTTTGTCGCAACAATGATACGGAGTCATATTTTGATAACTGTAAACTATCAAATCAAATTGCAATATATATATATTTGTAGTAAAATAAGATCAAAGTTTTGTTAAACAGTAGCAATAATAAATATTATCAAATTATTTTATTTTTCTGGAATTATAAATTATTTATAAATATTACTAAAATAAAATAGAAAAATACTATTTAAAAATATATATAAAAGCACTTTCCGTGCCTAGGATTTGAACCTCCTATCTTATGCACAACAAGCGGTCTTGAAACCTTCGGTATATTTAGACGTTGAATAACTTTTTGTAAATGTTAACCTATTTACTAAAACAATACATTAATTATAATAAAAAGAGCGTTTTTCTTACGCCCGCCCTAGCGACGCACCGTGTAGGTCACACCTTAGATCTCTCCCTAAATCTCATCCTCATAAAACAAGCTACTATTCTTATTCCTTCTCTGTCCATGCAGGAAGATTGTGGAACTGACTTCCGCCAGCATTCGTGATTTATAAACTGTTTCTCATTTCAAATATCCAGTAAAAGAGCATTACCTCTCCTCTCAACTGTGAGTATTTATATACGCATAGTATGTATATTTATATATTTAAGCTTTATGTATTTATTTCAGGAAATGTTAATTTATTACGTTTATATGTGTAGGTATATTTTAATATTTTAGTTTAAGACTTCGCATATCCATATTTTCTCTTGTTGTTCTCACACACTATTGTCTACATTTCTTTCTCATTTCTCCTTTCGCAGGTCTGCTGGAAGAAATTTCTTAAGAAATAAGCAGTACCTTTGTACTCTAAATTATAATTTTGTAATTTCTCTATGTATTTTACTGTACATAAATAATAAAATGTTTTTGCAAAATACTAAAAGCAACTTGGACTTATCATGGATTTGAACGCACATGTCTTTTGGGAGGGTAACTACATAATGGAGCTGTGTGTACTTAGGCAAATTAATATATAAGGTATATTAATTAAAAATAGTGAATAAATTAAGTTACATTAAGAATAGAAATGAAAAAAAAAAAAAAAACAATCATTATAATTGTCGTGCTATTTCAGATAAAATCAGTCATCTTTAATTTAAAATCATTAATTGAATAGTAACATTTTGCAACTAGGAATTCGTGCAAACCTAATTTGAATTGGTCCATTTTGGTCTGTGATACTTTTTGGCAACTTATTGTATATTTTGGGTGCCATGCCAAATACTGCTTTTTTATGACGTCTCACGCATATTTTATTTTTGTGTAGTGTGCTTCTTGGATGTGTATAAAGATGTAGATTGGTTTTGACAAAGATCGCCATTTCATATATATAAAGACACGGGAATGTCAATAACTGGAACTGTTGAATACGTGACTTACAACTTTCTGTACGTTGTAGGTATGCCACACATTGACACTTTTCTTAGGTTATGGAGAGCATACGAATACTGGCTTGCATGTATTTTGCATTATTTAAGTTTTTTGCATGTATTTTCAATGTCTGTTTTTCAATCTCAAATTTTTATTTATCCAAATACCTAAGAATTGAGTGTGTTCTGCTTCACTGATAGTTTTGTGACCGTAATGAATATCCGATTTTTTATTGTTTGTTTGATGTTCAAAAGAAATGTTATTTAAGGCTCTTTCAAACAGGCGCGACACGCGACGCGACACAAAGACACCGCTCGTCGCGCGACGAGTGGTGTCTTTGTGTCGCGTCGCGTGTCGCGCCTGTTTGAAAGACCCTTTATATTTACAAGATTTATTTTAAAGTTGTTTTCAGTTGGTCAAGTTATTTTATCATTTAAGTTGTCGTTTATTTATTTTTGAAAGTCACATCATCTTTACTTTTGATTAGTATTGTGCTGTTGTCAGCGAATAAAATCATTGGATTATTAATAGATTTAGGCATTTCAATAATATATATAATGAATAAAAATGGAGCAAGCACACTGCCCTGTGGCACACCAAATATGCATTTCTATGTGTAGAGACATAGTTCTTTTCAGTTCTTGTATAGGGGTAGATTTTATTTATGTATGTAATTTGATCTGAACGTAAATGAAGCAAAAGGAGTATGTAAGGAACGTAGCAGGTGGCGTTCTATAGTTTCTGCCTAACCCCAAGGGAAATCGTGACTTAAAGTATGTATGTATAACAAAACCATGGTCAGCGAACAAGCAGTCACCACAAGCAGCACCTGTTCACGAGTATAACGCAAAGATCAGCCATCATCCCCCTCGCCATATGTGAGGGAAGGAGGCAAACCGATCCCCGACGCTGTCAAATGCAGACGCTACATCTAAGGGAGCATGACGAACTTGCTGCCGGTTGCTCAGGCAAGAATAATATATCAATTGTCGAGGTCGCTAGCTAACCACATATTGCAATAAAAAAAAAACATTGTAATGAGTAGATCATGTCAATAATAATAGAAAATAATTAAAATAAATAGACTTATAGCTGTCAAATAAAATAAACAATTATATTAACTCATATAACGTCACTAGGTAAGCTAATTCTGGAGAAAGAAACATAAACATTGTGTTGAATTAATCGCAGCAACCAAACTATTCTTGTCGTTTAAGTAAACGTTGATAGTTTGGTATGCCTTTGAACAAAGGTTGGATTTTACTTTAGCTTTAAATACTTTAAAAAACCAATCAAGCAACGAAGAGGGTAGCTAGTTATAAGTTATACCAAGCCCAACAAATGACTTATGAACCTTATTTATAAGCCGCTGAAATGGAGCACGTAGTTTGTCCTTATTTCTAGTGTTAAAATTGTGAATAGAATCACATTGGTATATTTTGTCTTATATACAGAGTGGCAGAGATATCGACGCGAAAACTGTTACCTGTAATGGATTCAGGATGGATTCACGTTTAATTTCAAGTTTAAGGAGTTCAGAATCATGTCCTAAATCCATTACAGGTAACAGTTTCCGCGTCGATATCTCTGCCACCCTGTATAAAATGTTGGCGAAGATGAATTGTGATACCATTGTGGGAATACAAATACTTCTTAGCTGTTCATTAGTTCGAACAGCTTGTTTTTGAAGGACAAATATATTTTGAATATCAACAGCTTTGCCCAACAGCAGAATACCGTAGGACATAACGCTATGAAAATAACTAAAACTAACCGAGCTGTACCAACGTCAGTGTAGGTTGTCACAAAGTTAACATAAAGTATCAGATGTAGATATTTATATTAAAACGTGTGTTACTGTGCAGTGTCGTAAACTCTGACCCTCATACGGTAGTCTGTACACTTCGAGCGGGTCGTGCCGGCAGCGCCGCTCTCAGACGTACTACTGAACACTAGAAGCTCTTCAATTACGCCATACGACGACGTGTATTTTACGTCTTTTTCTACCATTTTCTCGAGATCCGTCCTAGGGTGGTTCTTCAAAATAAAAAGCAATCCTTGCTTCAACACTTGTTTGACAATCGAAGCGAACCTGTTCAACTCAAACCACAGTAGCAGTAATTGACGTGCGCATATGTATGCTTACCAACACTGTCCTGGTGCGCTCCTGGTAGCCGGCGCCGCAGGTCACGGAGCACTTGCTCCACTCGCCCCATGGACTCACCTGGCAGTCGCCGGGCTGCGCCAGAGTTGGTCCTGGACATGGATATTCACTTGTTTTTAAATAGATACAAACAAATACATGAATAATGCTTAATTTCATACAGGTTCAGACAAGACACAATTTGACCGCGCCCTAATACAATTAATTAAACTTAGTCGCAATCGTGCCAAAACGCATGAAAACCCTAATCAAGTCTCATTATCTAAAATGGCCTAAAACCATCAGTCTACTAAAGTTACAATTACAATAGACATGTCTCTCTTAAAAGCCCACCCGTTCAAGACCACTTTCCAGTTTAGATGTGTCTACGTAAGATAAGTGAAGATAAAAATAGTCACTGAGCAGACCTTGACCCATACAGGTGTGGGTGGGATTATAAATAAATACGAACGGTTCTCCCCTCCTCGGAGACGTAAAGTATCATAAGTCACAACTCACAAAGAACCCACAAGAGAATCTAATAGCAGACATGACAACGCTGACACCTACTATTTTCCGAGCTTTCAGAAACAATTCGAAGTCTCCTCTGGGACCCTTCCATTATCGCCACCTGACCAAGGTGGCGTCGCCAACAGTCACGATATAGTATTAATATAATCATGTCGCACGCGGTCAGCTCTTATAAATATCTTCTGGTCTTCAAATATCGAGGTGTTTGTGTAACCAAGAGTGCTCAAGTTCAGACACATGTGCGTTTACGTGCCTAGACTAGGATGTGGTTCGAACTCAACACACAATGGTACTCAAAGTTTCGCTAATGTCGCATTGTTCATTGTTGTCAAAAAATTACTTCGACTATTGCATTCGTTTTGGAAAATGCAATTGAATTATTTTGACCTTTTCAATGTCGGAAGTTAAAACAATCAATATCAAAATCTTATTACTGGTCTTATGTCCCACAAGCAATGGTGCACAACTATCTAGAATGGAAGATCATTAGAAATTTGGAAAGAACCATAAATGAAACCCACAACATCTTGTAACGAAAATGTAAAGTGGAACTCACCATTAACGCTATTGGACACGGGCACGTTGTTGTTGAGGGCCGGGGACGGTTGGTTCAGCTGTGGTGGTAGACCGGCCGGCGGGGCTCCTCCTCCTGAAGACAACGGTAGTATCTATTAGTACACTTGAAAGTTACAGTTACGTTAGAACAAGCTGGATGGGCAATGTCCTCGTATGTTGGTCGGGGTTGTGAAGACAATTAACTTATTCAAATCTCAAAAAGAAAATGCCTGAATCTATCATTTTCCCATACACAAACGGAACAACTTCTGTAGGTCACGCAAACATTTTCTCGGGCGTGAATCAAACCGATGTCCGGTACAAACGAATCGCTCAGCCGCTGCGCCATTCTAGGCGTCAATTTATAATGATTTTTTTTTGTCACTTCAATTGATGACTTTTTTATTATGATTAGTCACTTAGTTACTAACGGTTGAAGCAATCAAATATGTCTAGTTATTTCCACATTAGTGCTTCTAAAATGGTAAATGTATCACTGAGTCTGTATTGTTATGTCGGCCGTTATTATCCACTAACAATAGAGAACATTATTTACTACAATTGTTAGTAAATGTGTGAGGAACGGTTGCTAAGTCGTTACCTGTCAAAAACATGAACAATCAGTAGCACGAATGTCAGGAAAATAATGTAGTGTCCGTTGTCGCGACACCATCGGAAAATTGTCTTGGTTCTATTAACTTGAACAATGTATGGAAATTAGTAACACGTTCATTTTTGATGAACTATAATTAGTAGGAAAATAGGTTTAGTTATCTGTTTGTCTGTCTGGTAGTCACTTCATGTGGCTTATCTCAGTAACGCAGAACCCTCATTGCGCGAATATGAAAACAAATGAAACAAACAAACAGTCACTAAAATATGGCCAAGAGTCTTGGCTGATATTTTAGTGATTTGTTTTTGACAGTTTTATCCACACGAAATGGAGCAGGTACCTATACATTATCAATATTATGAACGAACGCTCAAGAAACTCAACATGTAGCTTAAAACATTGCTTTTTTAAACATAATGAAGTTATTACTGAAGTTGTCTTCGACACGCTATCGTTTAAAAGAAGACTTCATTCGTTCCCATTTCCGCCAATAGCAGCAGTAATGCACATGAAGTAGCCGTAGTGTTTTATTGGTTAATATTGCTTGAGGTAGTCGCGACCTGCCCCTGCTTAGTACGGTTGTTACGAGTTGACAAAACATCGAGATGCACTGCATGCGTTGCAATGCCCAATTTTAGGTGAGGAACTTTCCAAAGTTTCATCACAATCGATCGAGCCATTTTCGAGGTTTTGCGAGGCTAACATGCGGTTTTCAGCAATCGTGCACACAAGACAGCAGGAAAAGCGACTTTGTTTTAAACAATAATTATTAAGACTACCGCCTCTTGCAAAAACGGTAGTTGTCACAACTCTTCGCAGGCCTGCTGCAGAAAGCAAAGATAATAAAGAAATTGTGAAATTGAAATGAATGTAAAAATAGCGTTCGTTACTAAGTTTATATACCTATTATTCTAAAATAAACATTGTTGTTTTCACACGAAACCGCGACAAATGTGACCAGTCTGCCATATTTTTTTCTGCTCTACAGTGACATAATGTCTAAAATTAACATGTCTGTCACACACAGTACAAGCGACCGAACAATCACACGAAACAAAGAATTTATCTTCAAAGATGTATTCTTTTATGAGCATCGTAAACAGTGCGGACTCGAAGTTGTTCCTAGTGTGTGGCGTCACTCATCAGGAGGTGACGTGTTCCTGACGTCATCGTCTGGGGGTGCTACACACAGATTACCGTGGTCACGCGTGTAGGTAGTAGACACAGATTTGAGACACCTAATCAACCGAGCAGCCTTGTGCCCGTCACTCGTAAAATTCGTCTTTACATACTCGCACGACGCACGTCGTGTTCGCTTTGTTGACTCGCGTTCGACGGTTTGTTTCAATGTTTACAAACGAAAACGTTTTAAGCAAGGACTCATTTTTAAATCCGTTCTATATGCTTGCAGTTTATACTGAAACTTTAAAGACACATGAGTTGTGTTTCAAATTATTCTTATCTTAGCAGTTCGAGAAATTGTTCTTAAAATGCCACCCCACTGCGATCGTAAATTACAATTAATTACAATAATCCGACAGCTTCATACACAGAACTGATATACGATGACTGCCAGATTGTTTGCCATACGAATGTACATTATAATGAATGCCAATTTCCCGGAGTTGGAATATAATGGCGAGTGAACGACCGTACACAAGGGGTGACAGCAGATCTCGTGGTGTCGAAGTAATGCGCTGGAGAGGTGGGAAGCACCTGGCGACTGAGTCAAGTCTGGCGCGGCGCCAGCGTCGCTGTGACTGATGCCGGGGACATAAATGTCATCATTCCCAACATATTATTAGCTAAACTGTTGATTGGATTAATAAAACGTTATCTTAATGCGTCCGTTACGTACCTGTTGAGTTTGATTTGGGTGTTTGTCAGAGTATTGATCGAAGATGCTTGGTTAAATTATTGGGTAAACCTTGCTTAGTCATCATAGGATAGCTCTTCCTCTCAGAACTACTATCTGTTAAGCTAAATCTTATCACTTTAACTATCTTTTTTATATATATGTATATTGCGGAAACTACCTATCGTCAGGCTTCCTGTACATGATGCCGGAGCCGCACCGGTGCGCGGCACCGCATGTTTGTGTATACAAATGAATATCGCCCATGCGCCGCACCGCCGCCGCGGCGGCGCGCGCTCCCTAGATTTTAAATTTTCATTCTGAGATGTTCTGAAACTTTTTCATCAAGCGGTCCGGCGCCCGTGCGGCTGCGGCGTCATGTACAGGAAGCCTAATGATTTTGATTTGTAAATACCTGAAGTTAAACACTTTACAAATTACAAGTTTGCTCGTGTGCAGGTACGCACACACCGTTGCGTCTAAATTGTTGCTGAATACCGTTCAACAGATAAATGTTGTCTTGAGTTTGTGTCATATTTTTATTCAGTAACACCGCTACCTATAAATAATAATAATAATAATAATAATATTTATTCAAAAATTACAAGGCATAAAAATTAGTACAGCTTTGCTTAAATGTAAATTATATTCCTAAGATTTACGTGCCTGAACTAGGTAATCCTGTGTTTCAGGCGAGAAGCGCTTAAATAGACTTAAAAAATAAATAAATAAATAAATTTGTAGGTTGACAATAGATCACTAATAATATGTTGAGTACCTTAGTATCTAAATTCGAAAAATACTTAACTTAGGTGAAATTTGTACATGTATTCACTTTAATACAGTTAGTAAATTCAATTAAATGTGTTGCGAGCTTTTCAAATGATGCCTAATGTACGATATTCTGCCCACTAATGATAGGTTTTAGGAAATACAGCTTACGACATAAAGCAATTTTACGTAGTTACACGAAAACTCTTATGGTACGGAACTACTTACAAAACTGGACTGGCTCAAGGCTGAACGATTTCAAACTAGAACGAAATGGAGTTTATTGTTGGCGGTAGAGACGCGGTTCGAAACACAAATCATGACGTAGTAACATGATAGTGACGTGACAGGGGTCAGGCGACGATGACGTCAGAGCCGCCGACACCCATCAACCCACTGCGCTATTACGTGCTCGTGGTGTATTAGTGTCCCAGTCGCGGCACACTGGCCAATGTTTTGTTTCCGCCATCGGAATCCGTGAGGGAATTAATCATTGTCACCACAAACCTCTGTTTCATACAAATAAGGTAGTGGAGTGGGTCGCGGTAATTATACGAATCTCCCTATGCAGCCAGCGTCGGCTTGTTGTGATAATAGTGCGTTATTGGATACTCTAAATACAGCAGAGATTCACTATTAATCCCACGTTTTGCTATAGATTAATAGACTTCAGCTGGTTATCTTGTTAACCACACTCAATAAACTTAACTTACACACAGCCCACTGGGATAATAACGCATGATAATATTTTTCTATAGGACAAATCAAACACGTGTCGTCGTGTATCTATATAAATTAAGCGAATGGATCAGAGGCAACGATTTTGTAATCCAATTAGTGTTAATCTGCCAAGACGAAGTGCAGGATATAATATCAAATGACCGACCGCGTTTTAATATTTGTAACGGGTCCGAGTATGAAATATGTGATTGAATAAACTCAGATTGGCACGTAGGTACCCGTTTCGATTCCGCATCATCGGCCTTGATTCATAAACTCAGGGTCATCAAATCCTATGGGTCTGGATATACACTGAACCCGGTGGAACTAGAAGCTAAAGTGGAGTCATTTAAATAGGTAAAATTTGACAATTCATCAAAATCCAACAACATAACCTTGTAACGGCGGGCATAAAATAATAAATTTATTCGTTTTGTTAGAACTGCACAATTGCTTAACTTTTTTCAATTACGACTACATATTTATTGTAATAATGACCGATACGAGTAATTTTACGATTTGCTTGCACTAATAAACCATTCTAAACATAATAAACAATTTCTGATCTAAAGAACTGAACGTCGTTACAATTTTGCTTCAGTTAACCCTTTTTCTTTTTAAACTGGAAACGGGTTGTTACTCTAAAAATCAAAAGCTGATAAGTAGAATCGAATGCAATGATTACTTGTGAAGAAATATCACCATAAATTAATAACCACGTTGTGATTATAATAAAACATAATTATATTTATTATTCTTTTAACTAACTATAAAAATACAAAAAATGACTAAATAGAAAAATCATAGATGTTAGGTACAATTTAGGTGGGATGTTGCTGGCAACACCAGTGCCTGTCGATGACGCCATGTCATGTCGCCATTACATGATGCAGTCTTTTGTCGTTGAGCGAAGTGACTGTGCGTTTTTGCTCTCTGTTAGTTTCTTCTGACCCGGCTTTTTTATTGGACTGATCTTACTGACTACGTTTACCTGGCTATAAATTGGACTCTGATTGCTTAACGATTAGTAAACAAGAACAACATTACAGTCTTACCATGTCGAAACGGGGGAAAACGCTAAACAGTCAATCTCGCGATCTAGTGGTGAAATTGTACAATTATTTTGAACGTGAATCAGTTAACGATGGGCCTCTTTTACCATTGACACAACCGAGAGAACGCGTTGCCGAAGCATTGGGAATAGGGAAGAGGACGGTAACTCAAATTCTGAAAGAGAAATACGGACCATCAGGCTCAGAAGATAATACTTTACGTACCTACACCTAAAAAAGAAAGAGGAACAAGAAAATTGTTGGCGTTGATAATTTTATTGCTGCTACAATTCGCAACCACATTTATGGATATTACTCGAGAAAAGAACATCCTACACGGTAAAAGCTAATGAGTTCGTTAAAAGACGCAGGCATATTTTTTGGCGGTAAATCGTCTCTATCAAAGGTTTTGAAATCGATTGGCTTTACATTTAAAAAATCTGACAAGCGGAAAATCCTGCTAGAACGCTACGATATTATTTTGAAGAGAGTAACATTCTTACGTCAAGTTAATAAAATTACAGATTGGGACAATGTCGTGTTTATTGACAAAACATGGTTGAATGCGAACCATACGGTTTCGCGGATATGGGCCGATGATACAGCGGCCTCCACCTCAAAAGTTCCATCGGGAAAAGGAGCCCGACTATATGTCACGCGGGATCAGCTTCTCAAGGTTTTATTCCAGACTGCCTCCTCGCATTCGCCTCTAAAACTACAAGTGATTTCCATGAGGAAATGAACTTTGAGGTTTTTAAAGAGTGGTTTGAGAAGCTGCTAGTCAGCTTCGAAAACCCATCAAAAATTATAATGGACAATGCACCGTATCATTCTGTATAAGTTGATAAACCACCAACTCAAGCAAATAAAAAGCAAGAAATTGTCTCGTGGCTGGTAAGAAATAGTATGGATGCAAGTCCAACTTTATTAAAAATTGAGTTGTTAAATCTGGTAATAGCAACTAAGCCGTCCAAGCTCCGCTATGTAATCGATGAACTAGCCCTAGAGCATGGACACGAAGTTATTCGATTGCCTCCCTACCATTGCCAGTATAACGCCATCGAGCTTATTTGAGCACGAATAAAGGGTCATGCAGCGCGGAACAATATTGAAACACCCTTCAGTACTGCTAAAATGATGACTCTGCTACAAACTGCGTGTGCAGAAGTCACTACAGAAGACTGGAGAAAAGTCGTAGAGAAAACAAAGAAGATAATTTTACAAGATTTTGAACGAGATGTGAGAATAGACAATATTATTGAAAATGACTTAATAATATCTCCGAGTGTTGACAGCAGTGATGAAGATGACAATACTAATAACAGTTCTGATAGTTGAACTGAATAAACGCAATTTTTTTGTTAAATTATGTACTTGTCTTATTTTGCTCCTTAAATTTACGAAAGAAAAATCAATAATGGGACAGGAATTCACCTGATGATTTTTAAAATTCACATATGTTTCAAGTCCGTATCGATTCATTTACTTTACATCGATGTTTTTAAGCAGGTCACCTCACTATGAAGATAAAACTGACAGACGTCAAATGTTACCTATTAATTATTACTCTTCTTTAGTGCGCTCACCTAGTATAACACTGCAGGTGCTGGTGCAGTCTTCCTGCGTGATGAAGTTGTTCTGGTTCCCGCGACAGCCGCCGTACGCGAAGGGCACGCACATGCCCTTCTGCGCCATGAACGTCCAGCGCTGGTACAGGCCGCGGCACGGGCCCGGCTCCGCCTCCTCCATGCAGATACCTGGGGGAAGGAACTGTTACAAAAACATTCATATCTGATAAAGACCTTTATTAGACTGTAGTTTTCGTCCACTCTCCAAAGCTTTCTATTAATTCTTGCAGTGTTCATATTACCTGTCCTGTTATGTGATGCAGTGTTTCTAGTGGTCTTGGACACTCACTTTGTATGAGTTTGTTGCAACTCGACAGGAATGTTGAGTAACTCATTATTGTTTTAGTCACGTCTTTGTTTACATTGTGTCTTAGTTACTGATAACAGCTGCTGTTCCAAGCAAGTGTCCGCTTTGTTGCAGAATTATCTATGATGATTGATTAGCAGATTTTTCACAAAGTCGTCACTGATCTCAAAACCGTTCTGTCTTTGTTTACTTGAATCTATAGTGATTCTCTTCATCTCAATATACTCTTCATTCTTCCTACACAGATGTAAAGCCCGCTCCAGCCCTTGAGTGCGAATTTATTCAAAGTCATGTCAAAGTCAAATCATTTTTTTCAAATAGGCCCATGTATGGCACTTTTGAACGTCAAAATTTACAGACTAATATAATTGATTCTAGTCGCCCCTTCCAAAAGGTAGTTTTCGTATGGAGAAGAATGGGCAAGAAACTCCACCGTTACTCTTTTAAAATGTTTTACAATAGTTTGTATTAGTACGTACATTAGTTAAATAATTATATGTGAAGACGATGCACCTAGAATAAAATTACTATACCACAATAGGTAAAAAGAATTAAAAATGAAGCAACGACAGATAATTTAATATGTGATAGATACATGGTGCTCACATATTTACAAACATTGTAAAAGTAGACGATTTTCCTAATGTTTTTAAAATTAATAAGTCAGTGTGTGAGGAAGTAATCACAGAATTTAAAATCAATGTCATATAACACAAAATTATAAATTTTACAAATCAATTAGCAACCTGTTTGATTTTGTCTTGATTCTAAATTGTCCTATGGAGCAGGACCAGCATGTTTCCAAGCACTCTTATCTTGGATATAATCCTCTAATTTGTAATATGCTTGTTTACATAGTGTACTTTTAATATGAGTTTTAAATTTTCTTTCATTTAATTGCAATATGTCACAAGGTATTTTGTTGTAACATTTAACACAGTACCCCATAAAAGATGTATGTACTTTAGATAATCTGAAAAATGGTTGATCTAGTTTATCTTTATTTCTAGTATTAAAATTATGTCTATCACTTATTTTATTAAACAGATGTGGATTTTTCCTTACGTACATAATATTTTCATAAATGAATTGGCAAGATACCGTAATAATATTAATCCTTTTAAATAGTTTCCTGAGAGATTCGCGGCGACGTAGATTATAAATGGCTCTGACAGCTTTCTTTTGTAAAATAAAGATGGATTCAATGTCAGCAGCCCGACCCCACAGTAAAATGCCATACGACATAATGCTGTGGAAGTAGCTAAAATAGACCAATCGCGCGGTTTCTACATCTGTTAACTGTCTTATCTTTCTAACAGCATAAGCGGCCGAGCTTAGCCGCCCCGCAAGAGATGTTATATGAGGTCCCCATTGTTATTTCTCGTCTAGCGTGATTCCTAGGAAAACCGTTTGATTAATAAATTCCAGTTTTTCCCCATTCAATATGATGTCACATTCGCTACTTCTAACATTAGGTAATTTAAATCTAATGCATTTGGTTTTTGTTTTATTTCGTACCAAATTGTTTACCGTAAACCAATCTTGGACTTGCAGAATAGAACTATTCACGTCTTAAAGATTTTGTGACCGTCGGTTTATTTTAAAGATTAATGATGTGTCATCTGCAAATAACACCATCTTCGGTTGATTTTGAAATAATTGGGGTAAATCATTAATATACACTAAAAAGAGGAATGGACCCAATATCGAACCTTGAGGAACGCCCATTGCCATTTCAGACCCTAATGAGTTTACGCCGTTTACCTGAACTTTAACCTTTCTATCTTTCAGGTATGATTTAAGTAAATCAAGAGCTGTATTCCTAATCCCATAGTGCTCTAGTTTCAGCAGAAGTGTCTCATGGTCTACACAATCGAACGCCTTCGAGAGGTCGCAAAAGATTCCAATGGCATCTTGTGCTTCTTCCCAGGCATTAAAAATGTTCTTTATTAGGGTGACACCGGCGTCGGTGGTACAACGCCCTTTGGTGAAACCGTACTGTTGTTAATGAAAGATGGAATTTTTATTAAAGTGAGGGTTGATTGAGGTTGATTGAGCATCAACTTTTCAAACACCTTACTGAGCACTGGTAGAATTGATACAGGCCTATAATTGTTGGGTTCTTTACTATCACCAGATTTGAACAATGGAACTACTTTACTGTGTTTCATGAGATCCGGAAAGACTCCTTGGTCTATACTGGTGTTAAATATGTAAGCTAAATAGGGCGCAATGGTTTCGATTATAGATCTACAGACTTTTACAGACATACCCCAGAGATCTTCTGTTGATTTAATTTTAAGATCTTTAAAAGCTTTTATAACAGCCGGGGGGTTTGTATGCTGAAACCTAAAAAACTCCAAAGGGCAAGCCTTCACATTCTGTCTAAGTATGGCAGCAGAAAGCGCGGGTGAGGAATTTAAAGCTTGAGTAGTTTTAAGGGGAATATTAGCAAAAAAGTTTTCAAATTCTTGAGCTATTTTTATATTTGAGTTAATGGGGCCATGTGCAGTCTCTAAATTAAATTCTGTATTTCGCTGTTTTTTCCTACCTGTTTCATTATTTATTATTTGCCAGGTAGTTTTTATTTTATCATCAGCTGATTTGATTTTATTGCTAATATAAAGAGCTTTGGCTATTTTGCACACACTTTTAAAAGTTTTTGAATATTTTTCAACATACTTATGAAAGCTTATATTATTCATATGTTGCTTTAGGCCATAAAGTTCAAATAGTTTTTCCCTGCTTTTACGAATACCTGGAGTCGCCCAATCACTAAATAAGAACTTTGTGTAAATGCTTTTAGTCTTTAGTGGAAAAGTGTCATTGAATTGCGTGTGTAATAGTGAAAAGAACTCGGCGTAGAACTCATTTGGGTCATCTATATTATTAAAACTCTGAACACATAATTTATTGGCCAAAGAATTATTTAAAATCTCTAAACTTTTACATGTAATTGGCCTAAACCTTATTTGAATTTTTTGTAAAGGTATGTAGGAGCAAAATGTTATTGTTTGTCCACTGTGATCTGATGGTAACTTATTTACAATTTGTTTGTGTAGGTAATCACAGTTACAAAAAATATTATCTATACAAGTGGCAGAAGAAGCTGTCACTCGGGTTGGTTCAATAAAAACATTTGACAAATCAAATGACCTAAAAAGACTTAATAATCTGACAGTGTTCGAGTTATTTTCTAATAAGTTAATATTAAAATCACCACATATGATTATTGACTTACTACTAGTACTAAGTTTTTTTAATACATCTTCCATTACAGAATCAAACACAGATAGATTCTGGTAACTTGGAGGTCTGTATACGCATACTATAACATGCTTATCAAGCTCAACACAGGACAATTCAATGTTGTGTTCAACAGACAGTCCGATAATGTCTTTTCTTTCTTTCGATTTTATAGAATTTTTAATCAATATTAATGATCCGCCATGTATCATACATTTTCGACTGAAATGGCTAACTACACAATAATTTTCATAATTAATTGACATCACTTGATGATCTTTTAACCAATGCTCTGTTAAACAAATTACATCAAACTTGGTATTTTCTAAAAACAATTCTATTTCCAGTAATTTGGAAGAGCAACCTTGGATATTTTGATTAAATAATTTTAAAGTATGTTGCACTCCCTTTGGTTTAACATTATGAGTTATATTGCCAGAAGATACCATTTTATATTCTCTAATAATAATTGGTTAATTGAAGGGGTAACTTCTGTTGTCTTACTGCCTAGTTTAAAGAATTATCCGGAGTGGCCTCCACAACTACAACAGAAGAATCTAAAATGCCCATATGAGTTCCAGCAGGAAAGGAATACCCTATCTGACTGGTAGTGGCATCCAAGTATGTTGTTATTGTAGGTGGATCCTCCTTCGTACATGGTAAAACATAATTATTCACTATGCTGTTAGTATAACTAGACAACATAGATTCGTCACTAATACTACACTTTGTTATATTATCTATAACCTCTTTAATATTATATGCTATCAACATAGCAATCAAATTTCTACATTCCCAAGACAGAGATAAAGTTCTCTGAGTTAACTTAAAACCACTAACAAACTGGTTAGTGTCAAAATACAATAATTTGTCACTATGACAACATGTCAGCCTGTGAATAGTATTATTCAACTTACAAATATAGTTATTTTCATCATAGGAGGTTATATTAACATTCATGTACTATTTTTATGATAAGCCATAACTCTCGGAGAGATAACCTTGTGCCGATATGCATTAGATTTTTATTTGCGTCCAGAATTCGCGTCGTTTTCATTAACATCGCTGTACTGGGAAATGTGTCTGTTTTCGCTAAACATAACAATAATAACATTTTGAAAACCATTGATTGTCGCTTACGATAGGGATTAATTTCTTATCACCCAGTTTTTTACAAATGTGTATGCTTGCTACTTTTTCAGAACCTCTTATTTCGTTCCGTGGTCAATCAAATAGGTATCGCCGAGTTAGATGTGCCACATAATTAGGTAAGTATACCACAATCGCAGCTAGTTGACTAGCATTTTACCGTTACACAACGTAGCCTTGTGCGCTGCGCTCTCAATTACAAAGCAATCTGTTAAATGTGAGGTGATCGCAATATCTCTGTAGTTAAACAAATGTTCGCGCCTGTCAGTCGCGCGCGGTCACGCGGGTGTTTGTTATGTATCCGTGTGCGCCAACGAGCATCGCTGCGATAAGGCGACACGTATAGGTACACACGGCTACACATCAAGCTATACATTTTTAGTATAAGCTGACCTCGCATTGTACGGAAATCCTATGCAATGCGAGATTAGCATTAACTGGATATGTATAGCTTGATGTGTGGCCGTGTGTACATATTTACGAATATGTTTTACGAATTACGACTAGTATAATTATGTTCCACATAAATGCTAAACCTTTTGGTTATTTAGTATAATATTGCTGTAAACTATTAGGAAAAAACTGCATAAATAAAATCTTTATTAGATTGCGCTGTAAAGTTCGAGCTGGAGGCTGGTGGCGCTACTTCTTTCCAGCTAGAACACTAGAAGGTGGTAGGTAAAATGCGGGCATTTTCTAACCTTTGTCGTTCAAAAAGTTATGATTTTTAAAGTAATTTGAATATTTACAATTTATAAAAACTTTAATATCAATAATGCTGAACTAGGTAGGTACATACGTTTATTCATAATAAATAGAATAATGCAAACTTATCTTTTTAAATAATTGAAATAATAAAGTATGCTTTCAATAGCAATATATATGTATAAATATATATAATATTAACTGCTGCGAACGTAACATGGCGTCGCAGTCTCCTCTTTTTTGCAGATAAATTTTATCAACTTTCTGATGTGATTTAGAATATTTTATTTTACTAACATAATGATAAGTCAATGACTAACAATTATAAACCTACTTTATTACCTTTTACTTCAATCATATTGTTCCGATACTCGTTCCAAGGCACGTTTATTAGTATTCAATTAGTGTTTCTCATTCTAAGTAAATCGAAACGTATTTTGTTTAAAGAAAAAAAGGTCAAATCATTTTGCACAAAAACTCACGCTTCGCAGTCTGCATATCGATGGCGCAGCTGTCCCGCTCGAGGCAGGGCCGCTGCTGCATGAGCTCGACCCTGGCGCCGCAGGGCTGCTGGCGCGCCGCCGGCACCAGCAGCAGCCGCATGCGGAACCGCACGCCGCGCCCGCACGACGCCGAGCACGGCGACCACGCCGCCCACTCCGTCGTGGGGCACGACGGGTCCGACACTTCCGTCTCTTGCTCGGTGCATGGCGGCTCCATGCATTTGCGGTTCTCCTCTGTGGAAGAAATTAAGTATATGTAGGGGACTAGGTACTTGGTGGTAGGTTCGTGTGACGACATCTAGCGGGAGTTGTGTATAAGATTTCATAGCAAGCTACGTAGTTTGTGAAGTTAGTTCAGTATTGAGACTGTTAATTTACTACAGCGCTAGTGGAGCGATCATCCATCATGCCCGTGGTTTCTAAAAAGCGACGTGTTATGAATATTATCTGAATTCGTTAGACACTGATCTGATCGTATTATGGGCTTTAACTGAATTTAAAAAATCTATGTACGTACATGAAAAAAAAACTCACCAAAGCCAATTCGGTAAAAAAAAAAACCAAGCGGAATCAAAAATATTAGGGCGGTAACAAATTTCTTTTGATTCTCAGTTACACTAACGAATGACACTACAAGACGGAATTTAGTTATAATAACAACACGCTGGCCGGAATAACAAACTAGAGTCACGTACCAGTCTGCACGAGCGGACACTTCTTGATGCCCATGTGGTTGATGAAGTGCCTCCTCCTGGTGCTGACTCCCACGCCGCAGGTCACGGAGCACTCGCTCCAGGGGCCCCACTCCGAGGTCTTGCAGATGCCGTCGTTGGCCTCGATGGGCGTCGCGTTGTTGTCTGAATCGTCCGGGGCCGCGCTGTCGCCTCTGAGAGGGGAAAGGGAGGAAACAATTACGTATGGAGGGTATAAAAAGATCCATCACATAGCCGTTAGATAACGGCTATGTGATATCGGCTGTGTGTGATAGTTTGTTGTATCGTAGGTACGATACAACAAACTAAGTAATATTGAGCTAATATTCTTCTTGGAAAACGACTTATTTTAGGCAAATAATTAATGCTTATGGGTGCATGCAACGGTACATGAGTTGTAAAAACATCGCTGTATTTCTGTTAATTGTTTGATGATGACATAGAATTATGTTTTAAATACATTTAACAGCTTGTTTCTCAAGTGGGCTTAAGAATATCTACATAACATAAATCTTAAACTTGTTCTTACATTCACTGACGCGCAGCCTGAACCACTGGGTTCTAGAAGCATTCAATTTTCCACAAAAGTTCTTGTTTATATAACCAAAGTGAGCACTAAGGAAGAATTTTTGAAAATTCACCCCTTCAAAGGGGTTAAACATGTGGAGTTGGTAATTTTTGCCGATGGGCACTCCCACCGTGGACACGGCTTGTCGCTACACGACACTCACTCGCACTCGGGCACGGCGGCCACGCACATCTCCTTGGCCACGAGCTGGCGCTCGCACGCGAACATCTGCGCCTTCTGCGGCAGGCGGTACTCGCGCGTGCGCATGCGCAGGCCCTTGCCGCAGCTCACGGAGCATTGGGACCAACTGCTCCACTCGGACACCGCGCACTCCGCTGCAGAGGATAATGGCTAATTAGTTGGTATATAGGGAAAATATAGGCTGCATGTATAAGGATGTCTCACTACTTGGAAAAGCAAATCCCAATTCCTATGTTCATAATTTGCGACAAGACGACCTGTTTAAGCGATTACGACAGAATAAGCATACGAACAATCTATGTCTACGTTATATTACTATAGTTTATTCACAACAAGGTCGCGATTCATCGAACTTGTTTTCAATTAAAATAATTTTGGTAACAAACTAAGTATTTATTTAATGTCGAAATCCTTTCCTAAAGTTACTTTTGCCGCCTGTAATCCTATCTACCGTGTAGTACGGTAGGTACATTACTGTTGTGGTTTGTTGGCTAGTTGGCCAACAGGAAGCATACCAGATAAGTTGTAGACTAATTTGAATAAGCTTTCAGAACCTTTTTTTTGTATTTATGACTTTATTTCAATCAATAGCTGGTAATCTTATAATCATACAATAACTTGGGGGTAAATAACAACATTAAAACAATATGGCGCACATCTAGTTTCCATCAGACTAGCTAACTATTTATTTTTCATTATTTTCTGCACTCACGTCTATTAACAGTCTCCGTGTTCTCCTCCTCCTCGACCACCTGCTGCAGCAGCACCTCCTCATCACAGGACCTGGAGATGAGCTTCTCCCTGGTGAGGTACAGGCGCGCCATGGGCGACACCTCGGCGGCGCCGGGCGCGTAGAACGGAGCGCGAGGGTCTTCGGGGTACATGGGCGTGATGCGGTACATCTTCTCGCGGGGATTGGTTTCTGAGTTTGGTGACTGGAAGTGCCAATAGCATTTTTACAATTAAAAATAAGAAATAGGTAAGAAGCCTAGCTAAACCAATGAAAACAATGTTCATATAATTGTTTCGAAAAGTTATCTGAGATAGTTTGAACTCAGCCTTTGGTGGAAAGGTCTATTTATTTATTTAAAATAAGAACCCCAACACATATGCATGTACTATATTTCTATTTTTTTTCTTAATGTCCCTCGGCAAACATCGTGTTTCGTCAGTTGTAGGATTTTTATCAGTTGCCCTTTGCATTTGGTGCAGACCGGACAGTCTCAATCGACTTGGAAGTATATAGAGTTGTTAACACTATTTTAACTTAATGTAATTTATGGAAAACATGGGAGGAAAGCCGCTAAAGTGGCAGTCACGACAGACAGGCAAATAGTTTTACAGCTCCATATAGTGCACACGTAAATCAAAACAAAACAACAATAAAGTTCTGAATTCAAATTATTATACACGATAAATGTAATAATTGATGAACATGGAAATAAGCATTCGTTTGTATTCGGAAATCCGATGATACCCGAGGGACATTAAGAAAATAGAAATACTGTACATGGTACATTAATAAATGTTTCATTTTCATTAGTCGAGAACTCGGTCGACATAATAGCATGCGGGGACTCCTCGTAGGCGGAGTAATGACTAAAGAAATTCATAAGTCCATTACGCGGTCGTTACACGTTTACGGGGAATCTACGTAGCGGGCGTACCGACCTATGAAATTCATCGGTCAGAAAAAGCATGCGGTGACTCACACGCAATGAAAATTACCAATGAAAATGAGCTATCACAGCAACTGCCAAACGTGCGGTGCTGGTTCTCCGCATTCCCCAATCGTTCCCTATCGGCTAATGAAAACGGTTACCCGAATATGGGCCCTATTTCATGTGTTACAGAAAGCTCCCGCACCCCGCATACGAGCACTATTGACCAATGAAAATGAGTCTTAATAAAAGTGACAGCGACAGCATCCTTAGTCCAGCTGCTGAGGTTGTACCATAGATATAGGAAGTTCTCGGTGAGTAAATCTACTATCTTTTAAAGGGAAAAATATGCTAAGGCATAGACGACTAATAAATATAATATAGATAGATCACTATGAAAATCCTCCTATGAGACCAAGCTGTAGGTATAGTCAGAGAAATGTATTAATTGTTGACAAATTCAAATTACAGCTGTATATTATATTATTATATTCTTTGACGGTTATGGCTATAACACGGCTAATTAACGTGTGGTGTTAAATTGTTTTGATGCTAAAATTCATTTCTCTAACTGTGCGTCTTCTATTACAATGTGTCGACATGAAGAAGTGCTCACCATGTAAGAGATGCCGTTGTCGGTGCCGGCGTCGTACGGGAACAGGTCCACCACCTTGTGCTCGGCCCACGTGCAGTCCTTCTGGCACAGGTTCAGGCCGTCCACGCCCACCACCCAGTCCGGAGATGGACCTGCAACCATAACGAGACGAGACACTTAGCACAACATGAGTAGGTAAACTGTGATTTGTATAGGCCGTAGTGTTCATGTTATATTTTATATAAGCATAAGCGCCTATAATGTTCCCACTGCTGGGACACAGGCCTTCTCTTCAAGGGGAATGGGCTTTTAACTACCACGCGAGCCCAGTACGGGTTGGTAGATGTCACATTTCTTTGAATTTTTGGTTCTAGGACATGCCGGTTTCCTCAAGATGTTTTCCTTCACTGTTTTGAGTGCAGGATATTTTTATAATTTAAATTAAATGGGACTGGGCCGGACATGGCATGCCGGACACACTGTGGGCCCAAATAGCACAAAACTGGTGCCCTGAGTCAGTGAGGCAGGCCACACGTAGGAGATGGCGGGACGCGCGGGCTCGCGGGAGGTGGACGGAGGCCTTGGCCAAGGAGTGGGACAGCACAGGCTAGTATTTTTTTATTATTATTATTTATAATACAAATGCGAAAGTAACTGTCTGTCTGTTACCTTTTTACGCCTAAATTCCTGAACGAATTTGGATGTAATTTGGCACACGGATAGACCATGACCTGGTTTAAGATAAAGAATACTTTATCCTGTTAGTACGATCCCGTGGGATAATTGTTGACCTCTACGCGGACGACACCGCGGCCAAAAGCTTAGTATCATAATATGTGAAAGGGGAACTCCCCAAGCTCTCAAGTTAGGGCGGTCGACCATGGCGACTTTTTGCAGCGATTCAGTAACGCGTTTCGTTAACGCGCGTTTGCATCGCTACTTTTGGCCGTTGGTCGCAGTTGCAACGCGCGACAGAAACCATTCAGTAGCGATACAATAACATAGTATCGCGCTTCTGCATTGATGCAAACTGTATTGATTCAGCATCGCTAGTAACGCACGATCTCTTCGGGCGGCTGACTGTTTCGCGTTCGAATGAATTCTGCATCGCAACTGTATCGATTCCGAATCGCGATTGTATCGCGGTAGTAGCAATGCCGAATCGTGGTTACGTGGGTACAGGTATACAACCACTGGCAGCATCACGACTGTATCGCGGTCTTTTTGCGATTGTATTGCTACAGAATCGCTGCAAAAGTCGCCTTGGGCTAGCGCCCTTAAACTTCCCGTTAAATTATTTAGCAACTAATTCCAGACAAGTGCTGTTCAATTGTTTTATTTGTCTGATAGACCTGCCTATGCCTACATTGTGCAACAGGTTTTCGTATTCTTATTTCTATGGCTGATAAAATAAAAAAGGCAATTTATTAAAAAAAAGTCAATTAGTTCAGCTAGGTTTTCAAGAACTGTGTAACTTACACAGAATGTAATAAATAATATTACCAAACATAGACGCGAGTGAGAGGAAGTGCCTCTTCCTGTCCGTGGTGAAGCCGGCGGAGGTGTTGGTGTTGACGCGCGGGTGCCACAGGCCCTGCGCCTTCACGATGGAGCGCAGCTTGGAGCCCTGCTGCCGGAGCTCTCGCTCTAGGAGTCCGACTGAGCCCCACTCCGCTAAGGATCTGGAGAAAACGACAAAAATTTGTATAATATCAATGCAAATCTATAATCACAACTGACATTATTTGTCCTTAAACAAATACAAACTTTATGTTAGTGTAAATTAAATTGATTACAGAATGACTATTATGTACTAATGATTTCACTATAACACCCAAGTTGTAGGGGAACTAAACTTTAGGTGCAGACAATAAAGGTTTTTTCCTGAAATCCATAACATTACATTAGAAACTAAATGTGAGCGCAATTGAGGTAAGTACGATGTCAGTTCGTGTCTGAAAATAAAAACCGGCCACGTGCGTATCGGAATACGTACAATGAAGGGTTCCGTAGCACAGTGGGCTGAGAATCGATCTTCATAGACTTAGGAATCAACTTTGTAAATCTGTATTTTTTTGCCAGAAATGGGTTTAGGTATAGTATATTGATCCATGTAATGCTATCTCGGCTTTTGAATAGACGTTTTTCTATACTTTATAGCACTTGGTTGAAAAAAATGTATGGAGAAATATGTTAAAAAGGATCTGTTTCAATTTTGGCACGAGTGCCCCTAATTTCCTTTGGCACGATTATACCCCTTATTTTTCTGCATTTTTTGACATATCACACTATGCGCGCACGCGTGAGAGCTTGGGCGAAAAGAAATAAAATATGTTTTTAAAATTCAAAAAGATTTTAATCTGTTTAAATTGATATTAGTTACTAAATGATTATATGTATAATATGGCTTATAAAAAATATGTATGTGCATAAATGCAATCAATCGATTCAACAAGGCACGTGATAATTATCTACAGATTTTTGAGAGTTCTTAAATAATGAAACCTTCATCTAATAATTATTAAAATACAAAAAAAATGAATGACTGACCCACAATTACATAATATAAACTTAGGTAACTTAAAAAATATTTAAACAAAAAAAAATCATACATCGATATCAGATTCATCAGACTCTGTATCATAATCAATCTCATGTATATCACAGAACTCAATAACATCCTGTTGCATCGGCTCAATAATTAACAGATCTATGGTTTCTTGCCTCATTTCTGTTTTATGCTGAGCACGATGCATTACTGGCCGTGATGCAGAAAGGTAAGGATCGGATGTCAGAAGCATCATCTTCATTACATCTTCATTCCCGCTCTTCCTATTTATTTTACGTGAATGGTGCTATCTGTATCTGCGAAAATCTTTGTTACGTGCTTCAGACACTTCTTCAGATAGATTTCCAATCGGCACAATGGAGTTTTTGATGATATCAGCTCCGTGGATCAACAGCTTATATACTGTTGCAGACATATAGTACCAGTTATAAAACTGTAAGTATCTCTCTGCGGTCGTACGGGTATAAGCTCGAAATTTTTCAACATCGATGTTTTCGCCTGATGTAATTGCCTGTATAATAACTGCAAACCTGCGCACTATTTCTTCATAGCTGCCGTTTTTTCAGGTACAGATGTTCTATGTCACGTTTGGCTATGAATGTTGTCAAGCGTGCACATGCACATTGTTTTTGTGTGCGTAACCTCGAGAGCGCTCAGTGTCGATCGGGACACGGTCCGGATCAGTAGTGGTTTTTAGTTCGCGCCAAATTGTTTCACGGAGTAAGGTCAGCATGGCAACAAAACGAAGAAGAGTTGTCCATAGTGAGGTAATATTTATTTATACGTTTTCAATTAAAATGTTATACAAAGATACTTAATATAGCAATAGAAGTATTTATAAAATGAATGTTTTTTTGTGTTATAAAATGTTTATATTACTTAATTATTTTGATTACATTTTGTTTTAGGGTCGAAACATGATAGCTAGTGTTTATCATTTTCTGCGAGAAGAATATGAATTTACAAAATCATTAATGGAACTCAACTGTGATTTGTCTCATTGACGAGACATTACACGCCGTACAGCTGAAGCTACGGGTGTGAGCCAATAAACAGTTCAAAGAATATTAATAGAAGAGAAGGAATTGCCATCCACTTCATCAAAATTCACTTCACCTATGAAGAAAAGGAGAAAGCGAGATAATAAAGTGGATATAGATAATTTTACAGTCGATGTGGTTCGCAGTATTGTACAAGATTTCCATATTGTCCATAAAGAAATTCCAACATTAGCTAAGTTAAGAACAGCATTGAATGAAAAAATCGGATTCGAAGGTTGTTTAGAAACTGTTCGCAAGTTACTGTTGAAATTAGGTTACAAATGGCGCAAAATAGAGAACAACCGTAAAGTCTTGACGGAGCGTCATGATATACAAATGTGGCGTTTAAAATATTTTAAAAAAATAACAGAGTACCGCTCTCAAAGTCGGCCCATTGTCTACACCGATGAGAGCTACGTCCTTTCGACACACGTGCGAAACAACACCTGGGCAAAAAAAAGGAAAGAACTCCGTTTTTAAAAAAAATTAGCACAGGCACTCGCTTTATTTTAGTGCACGCGGGAACCAAGGATGGTTTTATTGAAAATGCTTCCTTGGTTTATAAGGCCAACTCAACAGCTGGTGATTATCATTCAAATATGAGCTATGATAACTATGTAAAATGGCTAAATGAAAAGTTGCTACCCAATTTACTTCCGCGCTCTGTCATTGTCTTAGACAATGCATCTTATCACAACACACGGGCTGAACGACTACCGACGCAATCTACAAAGAAAGCCGATATGCAGCAATGGCTCAGGGATAAGGGTATAGCATTTGATGAATCTCTTCTTAAATTGGAATTGTACGATACAATAAAGAACTACAAAGCCCAACACGTAATCTACAAGATTGACGATTTTATAAAAAGCAAGGGTTTTGATGTCTTACGCCTTCCCCCTTATCACCCAGAATTAAATGCGATTGAAAATATTTGGCGGATCGTTAAAAATTATGTCGCATCTAAAAATATCGAGCAAAACATGACGAATACGGAAAGACTGATCAATGAAAGTTTGGGCCAAGTTAGCAGTGAAACGTGGCAAAAACTTGTGCTCATGTTGAAAAAAATTGTAAAAGACTACTTGAAATATTTTGATCTCGATTTTGAATTTATAATCAATGTACAAGATGATTCTGACGACAGCAAAACGGAATCGGAAATCGAAAATTTATCGGATAGTGATTGAAAATACTGAATAGTCCTACTTGTTTCGTTTCCATTCTGTAACACCAATGCTTAATTAAATGCCTACATATTCTTAATATTTTTGTATTTATTGCAACCTAATCTAATTTATTTACAAAATGTATATGAAACCAAAATTTTAAAACCAAAATTTTATTTAGATTATTAAATCTCGACTTGAATATATATCAGATTTTTTTGCTAACGTTACCTACTTTTACACACACAAGCGCGATTGTCGGGATACGTCACTACTACAATCAAAGCCGAACGGACTTCGTGAAATAGAATATCTGTACTAATGAGATAATATTTCTCATTAACTAACTACCCCTTTCCTACATAGTTTTTGCGATCCTTAGGTATAAATGATATGCATTCAGTTACTATTTTCAATTGACTTTGTGTTTTCAAAGAGTGATAATATAATTTTCTAAAATGGAACAATTGAATTTAGTGAATAATCTTGACTTGTACGTTATTTTAAAGCAATCTGGCAAGCTGGGTAATTACATTGCATTGGTGCAAGCTATTGTGTCTCAGTTCAATTTAAGTCTTTCAGAAGAAGACAGTGATACTTTTGTCGAAGATTCAGCCAAGCTGTCATAAAAAGATGGAATAATTCCAAAAGAAACCCTTTAACATTTAAGAACAAATACGAAGACTGGTTGGCACTTACAGTCGATTGGCCATCTTGTGTTGTTGCACAACAAACTGCAGAGGATGCCATTATAGACTATCAAGCACCTTCAACCAGCCAATCTGTGTCCGTTGGAACACTAATCAAGCGTTTAAGTCCTCGAAAACCAATCGTAGATTTGTGTACTAAACAGAAAAAACGTAGAATTGAAGAACAGAGTCAACAAAACTGTGACGAACTAGTTTACACCACAGTAAGCAAGTTAAAGAAAGACGGCAAAGATAATTTGGCTGAAGTCATTGATTATTTAATGAAAAATCCTGAAGAGGTAGCCAAGTTTTCGCAACTAATAAAAAGTCAGAAGTACAAAAAATGTACTTATACTACGGAGAAAGCCCTTGGATTGCTGTTATCACTGAAACTGACGAAGTGGCAATATATTACATTGCGAGAATCTACAATCCGCGAGGGTGCATCTGATATTTACCCATCATATTATAAAGTGCAGCAGGCTAAACAAGAATGTTACTTTCCAAAGAACGCGTTTAGTTTAACAGATACAATGGCCAAAGTTTCCCTTCAAGCTCTCCTAGACATAACTGTGCAACGTATACTCAAACTGACTGACTATTTAGTTTTCTTGTTTAATTTTTGTTTTGAATGCACTTAATTGTAACAATAACTTTTTGAAGATTATATTAAATATTTGCACACCATATGTAATGGTAGAATGTAAAGGGGCCATTATAGTTTAAGATCATACTTTGTAAACCTACATTCTGGCAAATAAATAGATTTTGATTTTGATTTGATTTGACAAACCGGCTCACCAGTCCTTAAATTTATTGTCAAAATGGGGTTTTGATGGTTCATCAAACCAAAGTAGATACAAGCAAAAAATGGAAGAAGGAGCGACTGATGAAGCCATTTTTATGACGTCTTTAGTTCCCTTAAAACTAACTGCTGCAGATCAAAAGGAAGTAGTTATATGGGAAATCCCTAAGCCGTGCTCTACACTATACTGCCGACCAATCCAATTTAAATTTGTCAAAGAAAGTGAGTTGATAGTAAAAAAAGAAATGACTGAAATGGAAGCAGAAAGAAAATCTTTATGCTTAACCAAATGTGTTGATAGCATTGAGGTTGAACACAATCTCGTCATGACGATGATTGATGGAAAAGTGTGCACTTATCATTCAGAAGCTCGCTCCAGTGCTGTGTATTACTTGTGTTTGGCGAAACCATCACAGATTAACGATCTCGATGCAGTATTGCGAAAAGAAGTGTCATCTGATATGATCAAGTTTGGTTTGTCACCTTTGTATGCACAAATTAATAGCATGGAGTGTCTTTTGCACATAGCATACAAACAAGACTTGAAAAATTGGTCTGTCAAAGGAGAAGACAACAAATCCGTGGTGCTGCAGAGAAAGAAACAGATCCAAGAGAGATTTCGAGAAGAGTTAGGGCTTCTGATAGATATTGTGAAGCAGGGATCAGGGACAACAAATGACGTAAATACTGCAAGGAAATTCTTCGAATTACAGATATTCTATTTCACGAAATCCGTTCGCCTTTGATTGTAGTAGTGACGTATCAGTCTTTCCGTATTCGTCATGTTTTGCTCGATATTTTTAGATGCGACATAATTTTTAACGATCCGCCAAATATTTTCAATCGCATTTAATTCTGGGTGATAAGGGGGAAGGCGTAAGACATCAAAACCCTTGCTTTTTATAAAATCGTCAATCTTGTAGATTACGTGTTGGGCTTTGTAGTTCTTTATTGTATCGTACAATTCCAATTTAAGAAGAGATTCATCAAATGCTATACCCTTATCCCTGAGCCATTGCTGCATATCGGCTTTCTTTGTAGATTGCGTCGGTAGTCGTTCAGCCCGTGTGTTGTGATAAGATGCATTGTCTAAGACAATGACAGAGCGCGGAAGTAAATTGGGTAGCAACTTTTCATTTAGCCATTTTACATAGTTATCATAGCTCATATTTGAATGATAATCACCAGCTGTTGAGTTGGCCTTATAAACCAAGGAAGCATTTTCAATAAAACCATCCTTGGTTCCCGCGTGCACTAAAATAAAGCGAGTGCCTGTGCTAATTTTTTTTAAAAACGGAGTTCTTTCCTTTTTTTTGCCCAGGTGTTGTTTCGCACGTGTGTCGAAAGGACGTAGCTCTCATCAGTGTAGACAATGGGCCGACTTTGAGAGCGGTACTCTGTTATTTTTTTAAAATATTTTAAACGCCACATTTGTATATCATGACGCTCCGTCAAGACTTTACGGTTGTTCTCTATTTTGCGCCACTTGTAACCTAATTTCAACAGTAACTTGCGAACAGTTTCTAAACAACCTTCGAATCCGATTTTTTCATTCAATGCTGTTCTTAACTTAGCTAATGTTGGAATTTCTTTATGGACAATATGGAAATCTTGTACAGTACTGCGAACCACATCGGCTGTAAAATTATCTATATCCACTTTATTATCTCGCTTTCTCCTTTTCTTCATAGGTGAAGTGAATTTTGATGAAGTGGATAGCAATTCCTTCTCTTCTATTAATATTCTTTGAACTGTTTTTTGGCTCACACCCGTAACTTCAGCTGTACGGCGTGTAATGTCTCGTCAATGAGACAAATCACAGTTGAGTTCCATTAATGAAATTTTGTAAATTCATATTCTTCTCGCAGAAAATGATAAACACTAGCTATCATGTTTCGACCCTAAAACAAAATGTAATCAAAATAATTAAGTAATATAAACATTTTATAACACAAAAAAACATTCATTTTATAAATACTTCTATTGCTATATTAAGTATCTTTGTATAACATTTTAATTGAAAACGTATAAATAAATATTACCTCACTATGGACAACTCTTCTTCGTTTTGTTGCCATGCTGACCTTACTCCGTGAAACAATTTGGCGCGAACTAAAAACCACTACTGATCCGGACCGTGTCCCGATCGACACTGAGCGCTCTCGAGGTTACGCACACAAAAACAATGTGCATGTGCACGCTTGACAACATTCATAGCCAAACGGACTTCGTGACATAGAACATCTGTAATGGGATGTTAGGTCTGATTATGATAGATAATATGGATGGATCTTAAGATCTAATTATTATTTAACCATTAACAAATTACAGAAAAAAATTACTAATGGTTAAAAAAAAAATTGTAAGAACTTTGTAATTACTTAATGACTCACATAATCTCTGTAATAGGACATTGGGTCTCATTATGGTAGACAATAGCCAAAGGATAACAAAATCCATCGTCGTTATTAAATTCCAAAAACAACATTAATTTCCATGAAATTTGTAATTTTTAATCGGTAGATATTAATTTTTTGTTCATATATTAATTTATTTATAATCATTAAGTAACTAATATCAATTTAAACAGATTAAAATCTTTTTGAATTTTAAAAACATATTTTATTTCTTTTCGCCCAAGCTCTCACGCGTGCGCGCATAGTGTGATATGTCAAAAAATGCAGAAAAACAAGGGGTATAATCGTCCCAAAGGAAATTAGGGGCACTCGTGCCAAAATTGAAATAGATCCTTTTAAACATATTTCTCCATACATTTTTTTCAACCAAGTGCTATAAAGTAAAGAAAAACGTTTATTCAAAAGCCGAGATAGCATTACATGGATCAATATACTATTCTTAAACTCATTTCTGCCATAAAAAATACAGATTTACAAAGTTGATTCCTAAGTCTATGAAGATCGATTTTCGGCCCACTGTGCGTAGTTGAGATGAATTTATTTATCCCAACAACAAACTTAACGTTCTAGTTGAAAAACATGTTCTGCCATACATTCAAACTGCAAATGTAAGTTTGTACGCACAATATTAAGATATTTACCATGTTATTTTAAGACCATAGACTTCTTATAGATTTTCCTGTAATCTATGAGTGAATAGCCATACTATGTATTTTTTTCAAAATTTTAGGTCCTGTAGTTTCGGAGATAAGGGGGGAAATGGTAAATTTTCATCGATCTTTTTAAATTACTTTAAAAGAATTAAGATCCTCGCAACAAGCCCTTTTATATAATAATGTCACTCGGTACCGATAGCAATTTTTTTTTTCTTGTTTATCCCCCAAAAGTGACCCTTATATTCAAAATTCATTTATTTACGTTTTTGTTTGTGTCACAGAATTACAGTTGTGTATCAAATTTCAACTTAATCGATCCATTAGATTCGTAGCAAATTGGCTGTGACAGACGAACAGACAGACAGACACACGAGTGATCCTATAAGAGTTCCGTTTTTCCTTTTGAGGTACGGAACCCTAAAAATGGTACTCACCAGGCCACCACCATCGCCAGACATGACTAATGAAGGCAGGTGAAGCAACCCTACAACACCTATAGACGTAGTAGCCATTCCAGGATAATGAATTACCTAAATCCGTCAGTAGCGATCTCGCCTTCGCCCCAGAACTTGAAGTTCTTGGGGTGCGTGGCTCCGATGACGTCAGAGAAGTGCGTCAGCCACATCGCCTGCACCGGGAAGTCCTTCGGGTGCGTTTGTGGAGACCAGAGTCCTTCGAACACCATCTTGGGAAAAAACATATTACTTTATATGTTAAAGCGTTCACCTAAATATTTTTGTTTGATCAACTTACATTAGACTTTCTTAATAAATATGAGGATTCAGCTGCATAAAGTTAAACTCACCTTGTATTTGGCGTCATCGCAGGCACAGCACTCACTGGTCTGTAGGGAGGTGTCCTCGCACACGCGCTTGGTCAACTGGCCATCCTCTGCGAACCATCGGCTTTCGTTTTCGTATACCATCGCCCTGCCAACCACGAGTTATGAGTTAGGCTAACATCAAAATCCCTTTAAATTCATTATATTTATATTTTATCTTTCTTCATTTATTTATTTAATATATACACGCACAACATAACAGATTTAAATACATCTAAGGCGTTGTACAGTAAAAATGTAAAATAAAAAAAAAAAACACGAGAAATTAACAAAATAAGACAGTCTTTCTAGCGATAGTCTGCCGCTCTGCAATGACACTATTCTCATCGCTATCTTTTATAAATAAATTATTATCGCCAATCAGGTTTTTGTATACCTTAAGGCTTAAGCTAATAAAAATCGAACTTACTTGAGCAGCACACATCCAGAGCCAGTAGGAGGAGCCTTCCACATGACCTGCACTTCAGTCTTGGGCAGGTCATCGGACTCGATGACGGAGTTGGTGCACTCCTCGTCGAACTTGGTGAGCGTGTCGGCGAACAGCTGGAACTGGCCCTGCTTGCTGGGTACACGCGGGGCGGCCGGGTCCAGTGGGTCCAGCTTCATCTGGAACCTGGTGAACTGCTGCACCACGTCGTGGGTGCGGGAGCCGACAAGGGTCACTGAAAGAAAGATTGTTTGAATTTTGTTCAAATATTGTGTATTTGCAACATTAAAGCTCCTACAGACAGTGCCGCTGGCACTGCTGCCGGCATTTTCGCCGAGTAAGCCTCGGTGCGCCGGGCGCTTGCCGCACAAAAGAACCGTCAAACAAAGGGTGCCGCCGGCACTGTTTGTTAGGCCTTTAGGTTAAGTTAGGTTGTTTTTCTTTTCCACACAGCTGGCAGAATATTATTTTAATCTAAACTAATATTATAAAGACAAGAGATGAGATTTTTTTTAAATGTTTGTTTGTAATTAATAAACTCAAAAACGACTGGACCGATTTAAAAAAATCTTTCACCACTGGAATACATATATTATCACTGAGTAACGCAGGCTATAATTTATAAGGATATCATGCGGGCGAAGCTGCTGGCGGAAGCGAAGTATAAACTAAGTAGCAAATAAAGTTTACAGCTTTATCAAAGACAGCTGAATATATTATTATTGAATTCATAATTCTCAATTTCTTATATAACACAGGTGATCTTGAAATCTGATCGAAGGAAAAGCTTCTTTGAGAAACCAACCTGTACCGCACATATCACACGTAAGTACCTACAGTTTACTGACCTAGGTGTATGTAGGCACTTATGTGACAAGATTTTCCAAGTATTTCAATATAAAAAATCAGTCATCCGGGATCAGTTATCAATATCATAATGTATTTATACCTATGTACGAGTCCATAGTGTCATGTGATAACTTAACATTGCATGCGCTTTGCACAATCAACTATGAGTAACAGGATCACCACTTTGTTGTACAAAATATCATGTTCTGCTTACATTATACATAGCTGCAGTTTACACATAGATTACACTGAGCATGCGAATTTTTCTCTAAAACATCTGCAGATGTACTCAACTAATAATCCGACATGTTATTTTGTGCTCTACAACTGCAACATAATCATTATTCCGCATTTTGGCCTCGCTGTTTCAATAATTCGCGCAAATGACTGTCATGAGATAAACGCTTGCGGATTATATTTTATTTTATAATTTAGGCGTGATTAGTGATTACAGACTTTAGATAGATATCTATTGTACTCAAGGATTATTCTTTCTAATTACTTACTTCCTTATTCTGGTTAAGTATAATAAACATGCATGCAGGTTTAAATGTACATATACAAACCGACGTATCTCTCCCCGGGCGCGTACCGCTCTATTTCTCCGTTGACGATGAGCCTGTAGAAGTTGTCCCCGGGCGCCTTAGGCCCCGCGCCCCCTCCGGGGGCCAGCTCGCAGGCCTGCGCCTGCGCAGCTACCAGTAACACCACACACAACCGCCACATCTTACTCTCCTGAAGAAAACACACATTGTTTACTTTAAAAAGTTAGAAAACGGAAATTAACGACTAACAATTATTTCAAACAAAGAAAACCTATGAAAAGAAGCTTTTCGCTGTTGAAATGAAACACTTTTCCAATAACGCAGCTTATTGAAGTACAGATACGTTTACATGGGATTTGTTTGAAGTATAATGCGGTCAATGGTAATAATATTACTATTGGAAAACAGATAGGTATTTGTTGCTAGAATATTCCGTTAGCAAAGGACGGCGAGCTCACCAGCTAGCGCGTGCGTCGGCAGCAGAGTGTGGTGGTATCGCGCGCCGCCCGCGTCGCAGATAAAGGGTCACATCTCTGACCCCTCGCCTCAAATCGTGCCATATTAATATTACATATGTTTACGAAACACTCATTTTTCATAAACATGATAAAATTGCTTTGTGTCTTCATTTCATCTATCCTACAGCTACATCATATCCTGCTTAAAGTCGCAAGTAGCAGCAATTTTATGTATAGGCCAGTGTGGCCGTGGTTTAACTTAAAATAGACAACTGTTTGGGGTACCTTTAGGTAGGTACTAGTAGTACCGTATATATTGATAGGTACCTCTATCGTCATCTGTATTTTTACAAGTTCAAACATCAAGCATGCTCATAGGAATAGTTGACTGGGTAAGTAATACCTAAGTCATAAATACTAATGACACAAATTGCAAATAGGTAGGTACGTGGAAAACCCCTTAAGAAGTAAAGGGCGTGATAATAACTGACCGATATTCGTACAGACTACAGGAAACTCGGTCAGTTAATAATACATCACGCTCTATATCCACTATCAATTTACGAGCTGGTCAACTTTTACAAAATGATTTTCCACAGCTAATTTAACTGTTAGCTTAAGTTAGTCTTTATAAGTAACGGGCACGCCACCGTCCTGCCTCAACAAGGTCCGATGTTGAGGCAGGGCGTACCCATAACTTCTGTAAATATGAGGGGGACGTACCTACTTACTACCTACTAGACTCGTTACATCACATCTAGAATCTGGTAATTCTGATAATTATGCAGAACCATCTCCAAAATCTAAGTTATTGTTTAATTGGGACAGGGGCAGGAACAAGAAGAGAGATTGAAATTCACTTACCTTACAGTCTATCCGAATGGAACTTCAACCGGATATCGCGCCTTGTCTCACTTTCCGCCTTTCAAATGAACAATCTCCTCCTGCGCGGTATTCCAATACTCCTTACTTACACTAGCACTGTTATTGTAAGAAGGGCTTCACGAACTCTAAAGCCGTAGGAACAGGCGGTTCACCATCGGTGGTCGCACCAGGAGTTGCACTGGCGGTGTCTGCGGTAGGCAGTGCGAGTGCCTGCAATAACTAATTACGTATTACACCGACGCTGAACTACCCACATTCTTCGCCTGGTACACACTCATACGTCCCCCTTACACGGAATTACTGTGGTGGTCTAGAGTCATGGATCTACTAAACCGTTGGACCCTGATGAAACGAAGTTCGGGTGTGTATGCAGTGGGCGAATGATGTAGGAAGTGTGGAGTGTCTCAGTACTGCGGTGCAGTTACCTCTGTGCGGTGAGGCGCGGACAGCGGCGGCATCTCCGCGCGACAAGTGACGTCTTCCGGCCGCCGCTCATTACCCGCGCGTGCGCATACCTTCGCGCCCACTCCACGCTTGCAGCACTCAGATTACGCACACCCTATTATTGTCTTACATAATTAATTGAACGCTTCCTCCGGTACGATGAGGCCCTTAAATTAAGATCGTAGTTTTCGAAGAGTCGGGTCAAACCAAGGCTGAGGAAATTTTAAAACGATTTTTTCGCTTTTCAACCATCTTAAAGTACGGGACGTAATATCTTCAAGAGAGTAGTTAGCCATCATCGACTCGATCAAGGAAGTCATTTAACAAATATTACTTTAGTGAATCCTACTGATATAATCGACTGACTCAATCTTGTAATGAAATTACCATAGGGGACACTAAATTTGATGAGATAAACAGTACAAGTACAGCACTCTAGATTTAATACGAATCCCAGTTAGTCGTAGTTTAGTCTTCAAATAATAGATATAACTCTACTTATTTAAGTAGGCATCTGTAGATTTAGGGTGAGCAGAACTTCATGTTCAATTGGCAATACATACTCGTACTGACAGGTCCGTATTTTTAGTCTTCAAGTAGGTATTTTCTCACTTGCTAGCTGATAACATGTTATCATGCGTAAACAAGTATTCGAGCCTATCGCTTTCACAACAGCAGTCTTCAAAAAAATATTTTCGATTGATTTAAAATAAAAATATTTATTCCTTTTGTTGCAGGTAAAATTCCTTGCAAAATGTATTGAGCAAATTTCGACAGCGCAGGAAGTGGACACCCTTTCGAGAATGAGGTTGGTATTGCTTGCAACTCCTCACTGGCGTGCGATTTCAATCTGATCATCTTCATCTTGGGAGTATTCGATCTGGCCATCTGCAGGTCATCAACCCTAGTTGTTTGAGATATATCAGAACATTTCGGCATACCTAATTTTCATAACGGTCATAGGTCTCCCGTTATTTAGACTGCAAAGATTAGATAGCAGTCACAATGTAGACTGTCTATCTTTTTGAGCCTGTAATTATAATGATTTGGCGTCAGACTCCGTCCGTCAACTGCCGCGAGCGCAGAGACCGCTGTCTAACAAGCAGTGTCGTAATTAGGAAACTGTAACTAATAAACAGCGGGTAAAAGAACTACAAATACAATGTAGCCATTGGTACAGCTCTCTGTAAACAATACAAATCTGTTCCATTTTCAATAATATTTGTAACGCGATTTCAACCCCCAATGTTTAGTTCGTAAAACTATTTCAAATATTTTAAGCCTCGTGACAACATTAAGATTACAGCTTCACCGCCATTAACCCAGATCACAGAACTGCGCAGACGCACTCGAACACGCGTGCCGCGGGACTAAAGGGATAGAGCGAAACAAAACTCTGCTGTTGCAATTATTTAATTCAGTCATATACAAATATTAAACTATGCACGTTTTAAGTATATCTCGATTAGACTCGTTAGTTGAAAACATATCTGATAAATATAATATTATGGTTCCACAATAATGCTCGTGTACGGCACTAGTTGCAAGACGCTTCGAGTCGCTTTAAGATTTCAACAAAATTTCGCACCGTTCAAGTCTAGGAAAACATAACGATGTTACTAATGCATCCAGCCCCATACACGACCCACTGTTGTAGTTGGAATGATGATACTTCTCACTAATTAAGGCTTAAGACATAATGTTATAATGAGTTATAACTTTTTAATATAAAAATATGATATTTCACACTAAAACAACTTTGTATTTATCATGCTCATGGGTTAAAAGTTTATCATCCGACATTTGTTTCAAATCCAGTATTATTACTTACATAAGTAGATTAATTAATTCAAGGAAACTATTCACTCGTCGGTATTTGATGCTTGATATAAAAATATAGAAAAGAAAAGAAAGAAAGAAAGAAAATATTTTATTTGGGACACGCACAGGAAATACAAAACATAATAAAAAAAAAATAAAAAAAAGGCACAAACGAATCAAAACAACTAAATCGATAAACATGGTGATATATCTCGCTATTATAAAAATAATGTCATTTTATATTTCTCTTCTCCATTGTCGAGTTAAATCAAAGTAATGTTGTGTACCGAAGCACGAGGCCCTGTTGTTGAAACTGCATGTATGTATTACAAACGGCGCTAACAAGTCGGAAGATGTGCGTAATATATTGATACAATTTTCATTATTAAAGCTTTTAAAAATAAATACAGACTTGTTAAAATTGCATGAAAATAAAATTGCTTGTTAAAATGACATGATTAAAATTATTTTACAATTGGCTGAAGCCTATTCATAAATAAATTATAATCCTAAGTGGTGACTAGCAAATAAAATGACTTAGAGTATTTTTCTCGGCCTTCCTGCAGCCCTTAACGTGGTGTTAACATTTTGTTGTGAACAATATTCACAACAAAATGTCCACAAAGTAATCAAATAAATTACTTGTTCATTAACAAATAATAATTACACTTACTTTTAAATTAAAATCTAAACCATTTTGACCGAAATTCATCACAAAACATGGCCACGGAAAAACAATGGTATCATTGTAAGAGATCAATCTTATTTTCGTTCTGGTCTCTCCGTTTGTAGATACGGGAGAATTTCACCAGTCTCGTAAAATATGCCATATTACTAAAGTATAGTAAGAAGTAACAGTACTAATAATAGTTACTTCAATCAATACTCATAATCGTACAGTCAGTAACGAAAGTCGGCATTCACTTCAGACTTTTTAATCATCACATGATTTTTTTAAACGTAAGAGCATTTATTTAAATACAATAATAAAACATCCTGTCGGTCAACTGCTGAACTTGTCTTGTTGTTGGCTGTAACTTGTCAATTTAGATGTTTGATAAGACTTGCAAAACTGACATTGTGTTGCTGACCGTACAATAATATGAACTACAAATAAAGGAATTATGTTGAGTATAAGACAATTTGTTGGCCTACCTGTCTGGAATGTTACATATATCGGAACTATCGTTCAGAGCATACACAACACAAAACTTACTAAATAATAGTTTGAATCACTCACTTTTTACAACCTCTCATTTTAGGCCTATGCACACTGATCATACATAAATCACAATAAGATACGTATTTCATCAAAGTGTCGTGTGTATAGGACATTAGTCTTGAACTACAAACAATAAAATATTCCTGTAGTTGTAAATGCTATTTCAATCATAGTAACAGTGTTCATAGCCAAGCGAAACAGTGTGATATGTATCGCGAACTGCCGCTAACGTGACAGTCCCTCAGAAAATCGTTGATTATGCAATATAAAACAAATAACAACGAAAGCTACAATATTTAAAATGAGATGATTTGAACCTGTGATCATATAAT
Source organism: Omphaloscelis lunosa (assembly GCA_916610215.1). Classification (NCBI taxonomy): domain Eukaryota; kingdom Metazoa; phylum Arthropoda; class Insecta; order Lepidoptera; family Noctuidae; genus Omphaloscelis; species Omphaloscelis lunosa. Next base: position 1,198,741 of record OU744250.1, on the reverse strand, counting down.
TTCATAAAATAAAATACAACACATCGTTCGCCAGATCGATTGAGCTGTTCTGTTCAGTATGTTTGGTATCTACATGCATAGATAAAATAGAGAACACATTGTTCAGGAAACGACGTACATAACCTCGATAGATTTACGATAAACGTGTCAAACTCTACCAATCACTCAACATTTATGTATTTTATACATTGTATACCATGATCGGCATGTAAAACATGCTAGAACCAATATCCTGGTCAAGTAACAGCCCAGGACTACACACACAAGCTGCGTTATGTGTAGAGTGTGGCATCACTAATTAATTGTCTATGCAAATATTTAAAACGTAAACGTTACTTTGGTGGTCATTTAATCAAATATACACAAGCATACACGTGGCTGTTACAACTATGTCATTATTAACTGATCAAATCTTGACGTACGTTGAACTCAACTTCTTAAAATAGATGCAAAATAAAGGTACTTAATATATTTTACGTTTTTCTTTTTTTTAACTCGATAATCCAAACTAATTATTATAAAGTTATATATGGTTGTAACTTAAATGATCACAGGTGAAGAGCGCAAGCCTACGTTAGTACGAGATGATCACGACACACGACACAGAAATATTCATAACGACACGCCGCGATTATAAGGCAATGTTCACCCCCCCCACGTCACACGCAGAATATTACAGGATGCACTCAACTGGGAAGTGTCGGTTATGTATTCATATAGTTGTGGCTGTAGTTTATTCAGTTGTATTGTGGAAGCCCTCGTCAGGGACAATTGATTCAGGCTTCAGACGTTAATTAATGTTCTGAAGCCTAGCTTTTTAAATCCCTCTTTAAGGAAGACTCCTATGTCAAAATCCACCGGTGGACTGTGATAGGCTTAATAATTGTTAATATTGGTGGCTGAAATTGGGTCTAAAATTCGGTTCACGTGAAAACGTGAAATATCTTCCTCGCATCGGCTCGATCTTCACGCAAATAGCTTTTGTGGAGTTAATAAAACAGTCGGCAAGTTTAGTTTGATAACTTAGGACCTTATATCAAAAGCCGTACTTTTTTTTGGCAGCCCGTGCCGTGAGTTTTGACCCGAGTATACAATGATATATAAGTAAAAAGAGGTAGATAGGTAGGATACACGCTCCGCAAGTGGCACGTCAAAACATGGCTTACTAGCAGTTTTCTTCGTCTTGTCTCTACGAATCATTGTGTCGTATTTGAAGTTCGAATGTTAAGTAGGTAACCTATCTACGTCTCTTTACTAATACTATCATGACGAGTATGGTACTGAACGTGCAGTCAGCCTCGTAACCGCTATACCACCTTAAGGTTGTGTCATTGCATGTCAGAACATATTTTTAAACATAGTGAAGTTACAATTTACTGGGAATTGTTGTCAAAAGTGGTAAAGCAATTTACGAGGAGCAATCTACACAGTTAATATATGTGACTTATAAATAAATGGAATAACATTACACTCGGCAGGGTTCGGTTGTTTGTGCGTTAGGTCACCGTCTCGTATGCAGCACTGGGTCCGTGAGGGCGTATCATCTACGTTACAGTATACGAGTACAAAACATGGTCGTCAGTCAGCTCAGAACGTCAACACCGGCTCCTCGCGATGGTCCAGGATGTCTGGAATGTTACCACATACTGATTAGCGTATCTTTCGATATGCGGATTATGATGGCTCTGTAATTATTAGCTACGCTTTAGAATCTTAATTTATTTATTTGTAAGAATGTATAATGTCAATATTTTATAAGTTCTGTACATCCACAACATATTATGGTGAGCTAGGCTAATACTACGACCCGTATTCGGTCAGATTTGAATCGAGATTAAAGTTTGAGTAGTCTTAAGATAACGATTTATCTTTCCTTCAAAGGACCATAATAATTTGGTTAGTACGCTGTTAGGCGGCCATTAATAGTAGATTATTAACCAAGGGCTGTATGACATCAATTGCATACGAGGTTTTTGGCGCCTGAGCGAAGCGAAGGCGCTAATTAACCCGAGTATGCAATTGATGCTTACGCCCGAGATAAATACTCTGCTTTACATATCGATTGTGAGGTAAGTAAACAACAAGACAGCAGGTTTCAATGAACATTTATTAAGAAGAAAAAAATGTGTATTTAATTAAAATTAATAGTAAAATTATTACAATTTGTAAGAGATATGGTCACGTTCTTTTTAGGTATATTTATAGTTTGAATATGAGTTTGTGATGATAAGACTTGAGTTTGAGTGACTTGAGGTTCTTGCATCGTAAATGGCGGCAGTTGACTGGTACTATTTTCTTCATTAAAAAATGGCTCAGATGATGTGCTTTGACGTAGTGATTTTAAGTTTATATTTTCTGTTATTTTAGAAGTAATTTTGCTTTTGTTTGCCATCGAATCTTCGATATAACCTTCGGCCACTTTGCTGGACTTCCAGCCGCCGTGCCTTTTTAACAGAGTGAGGTTGGCTCCCGAATCAGCCAATAGAGTCGCTGATGTTCTGCGAAAGCAATGCCCGGTGTATAACTCTACGTTACTCAGTTTTAAATATGTGGCTATTTGCTTTGGCATGCCTGTAAATTTGTTTTTTCCTATTACTTGTCTGTGGCATTTTCCTTTACTGTAATTAAGAAAAAAACGATTTGTATCCACGTTTTCAGGCCGAAGAGCTTGATATTTTTCAACATAATTTGCAAATTCTTCATGCACAACAAATGACCGGTCAATTTTAGTTTTCGTGTTAGGCAGTTTTATGAGTAGTAATTTGTTATGTTTTTCTACATTTTCTATTGTCAAGTTTGTCAATTCCACGGTTCTGCAGGCTCCCGATATCCCAAAAATTAGAACAACCTGTAAAAAAGACATAAGTTGTATTAAAGGCACCAAATTCACATAGTATTTTTGTGAAATATTTTGGTAACTTATTAAAAAGGGCAAGTAAATACGTAGGTACCTTTATTGCTAAATAAATTTCATCCGGAGCTTCATTTAAGAATTTCTGTACTTCTTCTGCAGTAAATACCTTCGATTTCTTGCTTTTAAAGCCGTCAGACTGCCTTTTCAAGAAAGCAGTAAGTTTAGAAAAATCTTTCAAATTCACGTCATGTTTTGTCATCATTGTAGATTTTAGCATGGAATAAAAGCACCATAAACTGGAAGGTTGTAGCCTCTTAGATAATTCATCAAAATATGATATAAAAACACTTTCAGAAAGAGATTTCACTTTTTTTTCTGACCGCCATTTCATAAATTCGTCGTATGCCTTTACATATCTTTCTTTCGAGTTCGGCGGTAATATATTTTCGACAACTGTTTTTGCCCTTTCTTTAATAAAATCGGGCGTTAGATCTATGTCTTCGTCACTAGACATGTTTAAAACTTTTGAAAAACAACTCAAACAAGAAAATTAATTATTTTCGCGATGCTTTCGCGCCTACTAGTAGACTGCCTTTTTTTTTTCACGCACGCAAGCGCGTCAAATCTTGCTGGCCAGTTTGATTTTTAAATCGATTCCATCTAACATACGATGTGGAAACAAATAGTTCCATATTTAAAATAAAATCTTTATAAAATAAATTGTCTAGATTCCGATTCGAGTAATTAATCGATACCGAGAAAAAAAAAAATTAACTTTTTAAAAATATTCTTCGTGCAGTATGAGTATGACAGTTCTTTTTTCAAATTCCAAAACCTATGCTGTAATGATAGTCATACACCCCGGCATTCAGGGGTGTAAGGGTGTACTTACAGAGCAAGAGATATGTAAAGTACTTTTTTATCACACCTGCTCTGAAAATACATACTAATTATATCAATTAGAGGGAAGAAACGCCTTTATCCCTCCCTTCAAATCCTTTCATCCCAAGGTATGGAAGTTTGTATGAAAATCCTTCCGACCCAAGGGTGGGAAGTATGTATGAAATTCCATTACATACCCGGTTTTTCTTTTTTTTTTAATTTGTCAGCAGTCATACTGCCAAGAGACTTTAACTGTCTACTAATTAAATTTCAAGTAAATTGTTACTGGCCGCATACAGTTTTTTTTTTTTTTACCAGTTACCAACCTCCTTGGTGCATACAGAAAATTAAAAACGAAATTATTTTTGTATATAAAATGCGCGGAATCACGGAAGAAGTGGCTTCTACAAGCCTTCAACTAACTCAAGATGTAAACATGTCTCAAAATATTAAGATACCCGGACAAAATGTAACATCTTATAATAGCTGCACTTTTAATAATTGTACTTTTAACTAAATATAAACATTTCTATGCATTTATGTCCATAATTTTCCTCGTAGGTGTAATAAAAAGCACTATACATCCCTCAGGATAAAGTACAGTTCCATACCTCAAATGCCATAATCTCGGTATGGAACTGTCACTTTCTTCCCTCTGAAGTAATGTACTATAGTGTGACAATAACTAGTGCGAGGTGGTCCACTCTGGTGAGGTGTGATAGAGACAGATGTGATATGCTGACCTTTGGCGATGGTCCACCAGGGCAGCGTGACGTAGGTGAGGTACGCGTTGAGCGGCGTGGACTGCTGGCGCTTGCCTTCCTTCCACAGGTGGAACGTCTGCGTGAAGCCGCGCATCGCCCACAGCGGGTTGTACGCGCCGTCGTCCAGCTCTGGGCGGAAACAAACAGACAAACGGACATTATTACGAACGATAATACATTTGATATCATCTTTGTCTAAAAAGGTTCATGAAGAATCAATTGGTGATACCGTGATGTGGATGCCGTTCTACAAATTTCTATGAATGTAAAGTGCGTTCATAAATTTTAAGTAATTTTAACAAAAAAAGGTAACATTTTGCGGGACGAAGGCATGTAAGTTATGTGAGGCGAGTATGAGCATTCAAGATGAGGATCGCGTCTAGTCATGTGGACGGATCTGCGGGCGTAGGGGCGATGTGGTGACCTGAAGTAGCGCAGCGGGACACGCGCCGGCCGCTCTTATATCACACGATGGATGCATCTGAGGTCCCCAGTAACAATAGCAGAATTTTGTTGTATCCCAATTCGCACAGTCGGGGGGAACTAGTGTGAGTGTGTAGGTGTGCGCGGAGTACCGGCGAGGTCCTGGCGCGGCACGTCGCACCAGTAGTACACGGCGGTGCCGTCCGGCGTGCGGCGGCGCGGCGGCTGCGGCGCCGGCGCCGGCGGCGGGCGCGGCGCGGGCGCCGGCGCCGGCGCCGGGCGCGGCGCGGGCGCCCGGCGCGGGCTCACGGTCTGCAGGCACGCCGGCGTGGACACGTCCTCGGCCGCGCGCCCGCACACCGAGCGCATGGCCGTGCTGTCGCCGGGCCCGCTCGGCGAGCTCGGCCCGCTCGGCGAGCTCGGCCCGCTCGGGCCGGGCGGGCCCGGCCTGCGCGCGGCCGCCGCGTGGCTGGCGCGCCGGCCCCGCCCCTCCCCGCGCCCCCCGCGCCCTCTACCTACACACAACACACCCGCGTCACTACCTTTCCGCACCTCACCGGATCTACGCTCAGATTTCGCGTCGTTTTTACCCACGTCATCGATCATCTTGTACTTCATACGAGGGTGTCCACACTTCATATGAAATACAAAGCAGACGGTGTCCATATTTAAAAACGCCACCAAACATGACGTGCGAGCCGAGTGAAGCGCACATACGCCCTACGCATTCTACCCACGGTACGTCCAGACACTACGCCTCCCACTGAGCGACTACTGCACGCCCCGAGCGACACTACGCGACACGCTCCGCCACCACGTGCCACAAGCGACTACAGCCATGCTATGACTTATGAAAACAACAACTAGCGACAACAGTACAACAAAAACACAATCAAGCAGTTTTGGAAACAATCACAATGAGCATTCAAGTTTCGTGCATCCACTGAAAACTACAATGAAATAACAAAATAATTTATGTGTGAGACTGCAAGTTACTTATTATCACGGGCTCAATATGGATCAAGTGGACGAATCATTGACCGAGAACTAACAACGCGACTCAATGTCAGATTAATTTGTACAATCATTTCCATTAAAAAATCGAAAGAATTCCAATGGAACGTATGTATTCAGAGTACGGGCTGGTTCGCTACGGTGATATGCGAGAACAGTTAGCGAGTTATATAACACCGTCCTAACAGTACGATTGATGATTATAATACAAGGCCTTGTCACTACCTTGTGTTATAATTATCAATGTTACTGTTTTATTATAATAGTCATGAAAATATATCATTTTCTCCGCCGAATTCAGTTGAACTTTGGTACTGAACTTCTTGTAGTTGTTTCTTAAATCGTCCGCTAGATGGCGCAAGCGGTGTCACTTAACCACTTCAAAGCGCCCATTATGTTTTGCGTTTCGTAAAAGCTTCATCAACATTGTAATTGTAACGGGCCCGTGCGTATTGTGTACACACTTCCATGATTTTGATAGAGCCTTTTTTCGTAGCAGTGAGAGCGATGTTCGTAGTAGTGTAGGTGTGTGCACGTACCGTCGCGCAGGTCCCCGGCCTCCACCTCGGCCACGCCGCTGCCGAGCGCGTCCAGCCCCTCGTTCTCCGAGCGGCTCTTGTCGCGCGCGTCGCGCGTGCGCCAGCCGCCGCGCACGAAGTTGTTGATGTTGGCGCTCGGGTCGCTCAGCCGGCGCTGGGACATGGAACAGGAACCAGAGTGTTAGTGCACGATGATGACGGATGGAGATATATTTTGAGATCAATTCAGACACTGATAAATCTTAGAATCAATGCTCGTAAGCGGTTTTCGTTCGTTTCAAAATGATAACTCTACCGCCAGGACAATGTTCGGCAATAGCAGATTATTAGTGTGGTTTATTTGCGTCACGTCAAGTTTCACATTTAATTATGTGAAACTTTCGACGTGGTATGATTAAAAAGAAAGTTAACGGCTAATATATAGACGAAAAAGACGTGCTGCGCAGATACCAAATAAATTGAGATAGCTAAGAGCACTTGATGATGAAGCTTATGGCATGAACACATCTCTGTCTTACCTGATGCCTATACATGAACATCTCCTCAGGATCGTCATCCCAGTCGCTGTCCCACATGTCAGTAGCCGACATGCCGGGCTCGGAGGTGGGCGTATCCAGGCCGGCGGCGCGGGGCCGCGAGACAGCCATCTCCGCGTGGCCCTTGCCGCTGGGCCCCTTCATGCGCACGAACTCGCACCGCGCTGCCGCCTTACCGCCCAGCAGACCGAACGACATGCGCTGTGCTACTTTGGTTGAGAGGGATGTTTGCTGGAAAAGTTTACAGGAAAATTGTTTTATTTATTTATTAGAAAACACCAACAGCATATACAATTCAACAATTCGATAAAAAATAATAAGGAAAGGTATTACTGCTAATATATACACAAATTATAGGTGTACATAACATTTAAAAGGAATAAAAACATTAGACAGAAGCTGCTTATAAACTAAAAGTAAGATTTAAAAATTTAAACGAAGCTTCAACAGTTCTAGCCTGCCTAGAACTCAAATGAGATGGTTAAAGAACATTACCAACCAAAATTGGAAGAAAAAGAAGCCGCCTAGACCAGAATGGTTGTTACTTGCCGGTGTCGGCGCACTGTGGTATCGATGGATGATGACAACGTTAGCCAAAGAGTTGTCTAAAAGCAGTTGCCAATAATTACACAGTTAAAATAATAATAATTGAAGTGAAACTTCTTTACGCACGCTTGACTTGGGGAGTAAGCTGGCGAACGCGTGACGTAAGTTACGAAAAGTGTGATCGGGCAAGGCGAACGGAAGTTGAGTGGGGGGATATAAGCAAGAGACAGCAGTGCGCGCGCATATTTTCTTTCTCCCTTCCTCTCATAGCCGAATACGTTCCGTATATCTAAGATTCATATATATTTATACAATGTGTCCCAGGGATAAGTGACCGCCCGGCGTTTTTTGAATATTTGTACAAAATTATTAATAATTACATTTATATTTGTGACTTTAGTTTTTTTTTATGATTTTTTTTTTCTTTTTTTTGTAAAGACGCGTGACGTGCTGCAGTTTTTTTTACGATATTTCCTAAGTTTGTTCATCTTTTTCCATTATTTTTTTTAACTGACTAGCCGACATCATGTTTATCAATTAATATCATTAAACATAACTAAAATGTAGTAAAACATTTATTAAATAAAAAACAAAATTAAAATTCGAAGAAAAATACTCTTCTTTTCAGTTTTTTCAAAATAAATCTAAAAAAACATAAAACTAACACAAGACTGTTTATAAGAACTTCGCTTAAAACGTAATACCGGTTATTACGACAAAACTTTGAGGTCCCAACATTTTTGTTTACTTAACATAGTTTTTGGTTATAACGACTATCAATTATACCATAACAACCGTAATCCGACGGTCCCTGCGAACTCGAGATAAACGGTTTTCACTGTATCTATATATAATGAAAACCTTCCTTTTTGGGAGTCGGAAGGTAAAAATAACTTTTAACTTCAGGACTGCAGCCTTTGCTTTGTTTCTTATTCAAAACAATGAACTAAGGAAAGCCAATTATTCAATGAGCAAAGCAAAGCCTGTCCCTCTCTCACGAATACATCGTTAGATACAAAAATTGTGTTAATAAGTGGGTACTCAACAAACGGATATTTATTCAGAAGTGATGAGGACAAATTCTTGAGCTCGTGGACAAGTTGTTAATGTACTGTTGGTCGTAGTGGTGGTGTCGTATGATAAACCGGTTCAATAGACACTGAACCACGTCGGTGGGCGGAGGCCTACTACTCACTAGGTACGCACTGCTCACCGCGACCATTTGCTACTCCGCTAATAAAAGAAACGCGACTACGTCATTTATTTCAATTAGACCATTTAGAATTTATAAATAAAAGGGAATGCGACGCGATTCAAACAATTATTGTGTGTCAAAGACTTTCGACTTAATCCTGATAAATACTTCATTAGTTTGCATTCGTAACAATTTGCAGTCCATTGAAATCGCACGATGATTAAAACAATAACTAGTTTAACCGAAAATAAATCTTCCAGAAACACCTTCTGAATAATCTTTAATTTTGGCACTTCATCGAAGACTGATGATACAAAATATTATAACATTCCTACGAACTCACAAGAGAGAAAGCATGAGTCACTTCGACAAGTATGGGATAAGCGAGCTACGCAGTCCCAGCAGATTCGGTAGTATATATATCGAGCGATTCATAAGTTGACCTACAGAACCAAAATCCCATTAGCGATTAATAATAAAAATAACTGGGTCAACAAAGAAGGTTAGCTCGAGACATGAACTGCGGACTTTGCCCTTTAGTGATCATGATCAGTCACTAAAGAAACTACGTAGACATGAATCATAGTGACGGCAACAAGCAAGCCCTTAGTCAAAGACGGCGGTTGTCGACCCCACACCGAGCTGCCAACACTATTGTTCAGAGTCCGACTGCGACTCGCAACTCGTGATTCATCGTGTATTCGTAGAAAACCGTATCAGAGAAAGTAAGTAACGCCATTTAAATTGATCAAGACAAGTTTAACTGCGTGTAAAAATCTTTGACATCGTTTACGTGACACAGTAGAAATGAGGCGCAATGATAATAAAGTAACAAACCAGTTTCCGCCCGTCAGCAATAAACTTCAGGGTCCCCTAGATAACGATTGTTCTATTTTTTACCCCACTACTTGTAACGTCGGCAAGTTTAGCAACACAGTCACAAGACAGTAGTCAAGGAGGCACTTGAACTTGAACCCACGCATTACGACATTGGGACTACTTACACATAAGTATGAGATGTAGATACTCAAGCGTCAATTGATATATCAAGCGGTTATACCTTTAAGTGTATAAGATAAAGGCCGGAAGCAAAGTGTCAGCTACTATACGACGAAACAGATGCGCCTAGTTGTAGTAGACGCACTCTGATTGGTTTTTCTCCGGTCGACTGTTTATCGATTGATTGGCGGCACGTAATCTTAGCTGTAGTGAACAATATCACAACGAGGGAGCGACCGGCCGCAGATTGAAGTGGGGCAGACGAGAGGCTTCGCAAGCTCGCGACACTGCGTCGCCAACCAATATTAATTAACCAGTTATCAAGGTAGAAAGTTCTGTATAATCAGACTAAAGCTACAATTCGTAAGTCTTTGTACACCCATATCTCGCCAGTTATGTTTAAGTTATTTAACAGCGTGCGAGCCTCACGAAATGTTGATGTACAAAACCCTTGCTTACCGAAGAAGACAAGCGTGACGTCATCGCGCGAGTTTTTGGCAATGGCGGAACACTGGTTGCGTAGCTACGCGTTACAGTCCAACGGAGAGGCTGGGTGATGAGATCACACGTGTCGGCGTGACGTGTGCATTGATGTCATGGTGTTAGCGCCAGGAGTCAACCCTCGCAGGCGCCCTTGAGTGGTACGTAACACCCTCCCGAGAGAGGGCTGGGGTTACAGAAACAAAATAGCCGAAAATAGCCACATGCGAATTGTAAAATTGAATTCAAAGAATTACTTTTCATGAAACACGGTTTATTGTTTGATGCAATGTCTTAATCGCAATACTACTCGGAAACGTAATAGCTACACTGACGATAACAATCGTAGCCGATTAGGTAGTAAGTTGAGTTTATTGTTTTATACGTCTTCATTTCTGATTTCAGTAACTTCAATCATAAATGTATGGCAGTGTTTACCATAAGAACGTATTGTCAGTAAAAAAGCTACTTCCACATGTGATGCTGCTGAGAGTCACTAATATTAATGGAACTTACCTAGTACGGATCTACCTTACTGGATAATAAGTTAGTAAGGGCAGCCCTAGCCCGGGGGTGTCGTAGTCAGCAATAACTCCCAAGTTGAACGGGACCGCGGGTGAGCGTGGGCTGCTCTGACGTAACGGCACAGCCTGCCAGCCTGTTTGCTCACCACAGACACCGATCAATTAGTATGCCATTAATCAGGCCTTGTTAATATACCGACCCACCCCAGCACACTGAGGGACAGCTCTTAATGGTTTTGTAATTTAGTTCCTGGATTTTTTATAAGGACAAAAAATTCTTTGGAACTGCCGACTAACACTTTGATGACGTTAATAAAAAAGATTGAGTGGAACGTTAATACATAACATTGTACCTACGTCACATAATTATAATGAATTCTGATGGCTAGCGTAATGAATGGTGAAGAACCAGATGTCACGCCGCCGCCGCCACAAGATAACGTCACTGTTAGGGTAGTCTCAGCCAAAACCACGTCCTATTTTTCCATTCACATCACGCGAGTCCCGGAACGCGTGCAGTGATAATGGGGGTGTTATATGAGATGTATGCCTCGGCTATGGGCTGTGGGCCCAAGGCCGGCGCCCAATGACGTCGCTGCGGCGCGCCGGCGGCGACGACGCCCCATAAACCCAAATCGTAAACCGAGCCCTCAAGCACGAAGGGATCCCACACGGATTTTTCTGAGATACAGTGAAAATATTGATGTTCTTTATGAATGCTTTTAGAATTCTTAACTGAAAGTACTTAAAACATTTCAACATCGATTTCAAGATACGTTTAATTGAAGTAGCCTTGGCAGTTCCTAATCACTAATTCGTCTGCTAGGTGTGTGGTGATTGTGAATTTATAAGCATTTTCTTATTGAAATCTAATCAATGACGTTATAACTATCAAAAATGTATTAAGTACTTAATTGAGATAAGAAATCTATAAAAAGTATGTATTTATGACCAATTGATAATAGCTATAATCAGAATAGCACTGGATAGTTTCTGTAATAGTAAAATATACTATAAGCGAATTATGAACTTTATTTTTAGCGCTTCCAAATTCATTACTGCCTATTATAGATTCAGACGCATTAAAGCTCGTGCACACCAGCGCGATATCGCGGGCGCTACAAGGGTCGCGCTGCCTGCCGCGCCCACGATATTGCGCTGGTCTGCACGAGCCTTTATCTGTTGAAGTACCTACTACTGTCTACTAGATAACATTCATATCTACTAGACAACATACAACGTCGGAAGTAATAGGTATGTGGATTATTTTGAAAATTGAAGAAGTTTCTATTGCTACTTACAAAATTTGATTACAACCAGCTTGAAATAAATAATGTATTGGAAGAATTAAAAGCCGTTACGTCAGTCTTATTCGTACGTAACTGCGAAGAATTTTAGATGACTGATTTATTATTTTGTGAGACTGAGTAGGTGCTGATGAGTTGATGCTACATCTACAGCTTCCTGCTGAAGGCTACATTAAAATTGGGAGAAATGAAATGCCAATATTTAGCGCTTTAAATGTGCTTTACATGTTCACGTCTGCTATGACCACATAGGTACCGCAGATCCGCCATTTTTAGGATTTGGCGAGCTGCAAACAAACCGGTGATAAGCTGCGTCTTTTTATGGAAAGCAAATTACTGCTATAGGTTGTCACCTTTTTAGGGTTCCGTACCTCAAAAGGAAGAAACGGAACCCTTATAGGATCACTTCGTTGTCCGTTTATCTGTCTGTCAAAACTCTTTTTCTCAGGAACGCGAGGAGGTATCAAGTTGAAATTAATACCAAATACGTAGGTCTATGCTGCCTTGGAGTTCTAAAAATCAAGCTTCTAACTCAACGCAACAAAAAAAAAAACAGCCATTAATGTGACATATTTTGATACTAGCAAATAAATCAAAACCTACACGATACTTCCCGATGACCTAGAATCATGATATGTGGCAAGACGCAAGGTTACAGTTACAGCACATGTAAAGGAAAAACTCCGAAAATCAAAAATATATTTTCTGCGATTACAAACTTTAATATTTGCAGTTGCAGAATTGACCGTGACGTATATCGATGTATGGGAAAACATGTTTTTCACCTACAATGTTAAGTTTGTTTTTGGGATTCTTGGCCGGTTTTTATTGACGAATTTATAAATAAGGTGATTATGGACACATTGAACGGATTTTCAGACTAGCAAGGTCACATGTGAATCCATCAAAAAGTTTCTGAATAATAAGAGCTGAAGCTGTGACGTCGTAGCACATTACTCATTCCGAACGTACGGAAACTGAACTACTATAAAACGATCCCCAAACCCCAAGCTTTCCACGCTAGGAAACGAGGAAGGTTGTAGACTTGACTCAACAGGTTATTTTAACTCGGGGTCGAGACAGCAAACATCGAAACAACAACAACACTAAAAAAAAAAAGTTATGATGTGGATATATTTAGTAATATAATAATATAATAATGATATTTTATAATGGATTTCCGCAAGGTCACGCCTGAATCAATTAACTAACAACACTCAATTCACGAATTATTAATTGCTTAATTTAAACTGAGTTAATTGTCTGGCATTCCTAATTGTAACAATATTTGTAAGCAGTTACTATATTGGAAGGTATTTAGGTAATTAACCCAGCCTTAGTAAATGCTACAGTTCGTGCACAAATATAAGACACGGGTAAAACAGTGTTAAGGTATGTAACATCAACCTTCCAAAGGATGCTTATCAGCTCGTTATCTACCTGGAATTAAACAATGAGCCATTATCTTTAAAGTTGGCTTTTCAGACATCATCACATCACACATCTGTATTCTGTCAGTACTCATTCGTGTTTTATACCTTGGTTTTATGGCATTTGAATGGAGGACTTAGAGTACTGTAGGTAGTTGAGTTTCTTTGTTTACAGATTTAGGTTTTATGGCAATTCCGATAAACTATTATTTCAGCGATACGAGCTCCGTGTCGCGCTAATTGTATTTGGATTTCACAAAAACCGCTGATGAGAAAATTAATTTTCGATTACATATGTAAAACTGCGGGTGTGTGAGTTTTGACGTAAAGGACTTGTTCCAAGGCTCAAGGTCGCCGGCAGTAGGCAGTGGTAGGCGTCTACTTCCGACTGCGTCAACTCGTAAGGTTTCCTTGAGGTAAGATCCACGACCTCGCACTGATAATTCTCGCAAAAATCCTTATTGTTTTTTTAAATTCAGCGATAACGAACATAATCTGTACAAAACGAGATAACCCCAATGATGAACTATTTATTTACTCGTAAGATTATGTTCTTGAAGTATCTAAGTTCAAATAAAAAAGGATCTGGCTTATTTATGTAAACCTTGTTGAACAATGAAAAACCCAACTAGGTATATTTGACCCTTTATTGTCATTCAATTAAATTGAATCACAGAGCACAAAGGCGCTGACGTTCTATAAAATCAGTCATCGAGTCATCGTGTTGCTTCGCACTCAGTTATATCGAGTCATCAGTTACCAATGGACCGGTCTTCATCTTATCTATATTTGGAACGATCTGCTTTTGTGCAAAAAAGACCTAAAAACGACCAATATAATAAGATAAGATCATAACTTCGTAAGACACAGACGATAATACCAAAAATTTTAAGATAACCTACACAATGTCTAAGTCAAATAACAATCCTTGTCGCTTCAATAAACACTCAAGTTTGATATTGGTAATGCTATGCTACATAAGTACCTAAATATGTTATACGAAGATAAGTTACGTCATGTATTAATTGAAACTGGCAGTTGCATATTTACAATATTTTTAGCATGGGGGTCCACTTCGCGAATATTGACTGGTATCTACCGACTCAAATATGCGTTTGTCCGTTGTTTTGATCAAAAAGCGGCAGAATGGTCAGTGACTAGTCTGTAGTAACACGATAAGGATGACGTCACCAGCAATGAATCCGGCGATTACTTGGAGTCCGACAGATAACAGCTATCGCACGAGAGGTCTCCGGATCTCGGTACTAGATATATTTGAGCCTCAAGTTATCATGGCAACTGTTAACTTGGTACAAGTTCTTAGAAAGCAACAGTAAGTTTGGTGACCTTCAGCTGAAAGTGAAATAATAATATAGCATCGAGTACTATAAAAATAAATCTTCAAATAGAAACAATACTGCGAGAGCCCACCGGTGATGAGCTTATTGCAGATAGGACAAGTTTCCGACTGACTACAACGTTTAGCAGCCTAGTAGGTATATATAATGTAGTTAGCAGAGACTTGTGAAGCCCTACGCGACACTGGCTCACTACTAGTAAACACACAGTTAATAGAAGAAACCATTCCTTTGCAGTCCGCCCCACGTTACCAGTTAGTTTCTCCTCGTTTGCTTGATGGTCTTTAAGTTTATCTTAACTTCCCTTGAGGCTGTATAAGGGAGAAAGTATTTTACAGACAGATTTTTGTCTCGTAATGAGAAAAATCGCCGCCGAGGTAGACCACGGCGAAAGTGGTGTGACGATCAGATAAAATGTTTGCATGGGCAACATGACCAGAGATCGCATAAGACAGAAAAAGTGGAGGCCTTTGCATAGCAGTGAAACACAATATTAATAGACAACAAAAAAAAAATGAAAAACATTTTAGATGAGGGTGGTACAAGAGCTTGGGGATTGCCACAAGAAAAGAAGTGGCCGTAATGCCCAGCAATGGGTGAAGTCGGGCTGTGTATCATAACGTTGATGAACGAGAAAAGTGATCATCATCACCTACTGATCTTAGAGATAAACTAACACTCATACCAAGGAGGCCAATATGAATTCTCACCATACATCTATTCATCATATTCATTTCTCACCAAGTGCTTGTTGGAACTATTCTAAACGCAACCTTTTTTATTATGATACCTGTCTGTTTAAGACTTTATACGACTGAGTTTATTTGGTGTCAATAATAAATACCATAGTAATCTCTATTAATTAAACTTTCTTTTTCTGCCCTAATATCCAACATGGTAGCAGAGCGTGGTTAATAAAAGTCGAAAACGCTCATATTTTGGACAGATTGACGAAGAAAAATCGGTAACTATTTAGTAGTATCACACCACCGGCAAACATTGCAAAATGGCTTGTTCATCACAATACATGAATTCCATTGAGAAACTAAAGGGGTCTGAAAATTATACAACTTGGAAGTTCTTGATGCGAATGCTGTTAATCCACGAAGAACTAAGGGAATTTGTTGAGAATGACGTGAACGATGATAAACAAAAGAAGGCGGATAGGCGTTGGCAGGAATTGCCCTCTCAGCTCAACCAGCAGTAATTCCATACATTCGCTCGACAAAAACTGCTTACGAAGCATGGAATAATCTGAAGAAGGCGTAGGAAGGTCGCGGATTGTGTAGAAGACTAGATTTTTTCAGAAGTTTGTTTGGACAAAACTATGTGGTAGCAGCTCGATGGAGGATTACATCAACAAAATTAAGGAAGCCTCGCATCAGTTGAGTGAAATTGAGTCACCACTAGATGATAAATAAATAAATAAATAAATGATGAATACGTAGCTATTATAATGTTATGTTGGCTGATGTATTAACAAAATCACTTTGCAATGAAAAAAAAACATTGTGAGTTTACAAATTTAACGTAAGCTGCGTAGTTATGTCTGTGTATATTTTGTGAATGTATTATTAAGTTTTATAGAAGAAAAATATTGTTTTAGTTTGCGTTTAAGGGCCGATGTTGGAACTATTCTAAACGCAAGCTTTTTTTGTAATATCTGTATTTTTTTTTATTTTGACAGACGTCTCCTTCCGTCCGTTCAAGACTTTGTACACTGTGTTTATTTGGTGTTAATAATAAATCCCATAGTGACCTCTATAAACCTTTCTTTTTCTACCCTAATATCCACCAGTGCTATGCCAGAATAATAATAGTAAGCATAAAGTTTTATTTTCATATTTTTCTACTAGTGCAATTAATAAAACAGACTAGCATCCCAACAATTCCTTATCAGCTATTTTTATCCGCCTGCGTCTTTCCCACGAGGTATTTATATTGGTATCGTAAGTATTCGTGTACTTACAAGACAAGATTAATATTATCGATCAGCACGCGTAGCATGACCACCGTAGAAACGAGTTGTGTCGACAGAAGAATAGACAAAAATGACGTTCCGTGTAGACAGGACTGCAGTAAAGTAGAAAGACACAACTGCACTTTTTACGCAATTCACTCTTTTCATAATTCGACTCAGAATTGTTTGTTTTGTCATAGGATTTTTTTTTTCTTTGTTCGATTCTCAATTTTTATTGATATTAAGAGTGTCGAAGTATCGTATTTTGGAAGAAATCATATTACAGTAATATTTGATTTAACCATTTCCTTGGTAATGGTGCCGATTCTCTTGTACACCGAACTAAACTATCTAAACTATCACTAAAACCCCTTTATTTTTGGCTATGAAAATCTTAAAACTATTCTGCAACAAAAAATCCCTAAATTTAAATATAATTTTGACACAACTTAAATCGTATTTGACAATCGCGAGTCCACGTGGTACTCGTTTTTTAGAGCCGGAAACGCGAAGGCTCGACGTATTTTATATGAAAATTTTCACTTTTTGTATGGAAAATAAGAAAAATTATTACCTACATGTTCAGTCTTAGGGGTTTGTGGCTTTTATAAAGGGGGTCGAAATTTTCATTATTTTTGCGATTAGACACACCATTTTCGAGATATAAGCAAAAGAAAAAAAAAGATACAGTACTATTTTTGTACATGAATTCGAGGTGTTGGTGTGAATTTTAATTATGATAATTATTACTTATCACAGTTTTGCGTTCAAAACGCAAGTGTTTCATGATTTTGTAGATAACCGTATATACTTTGTGGCCGTCGAGTAAAAAGTTTTCTACCGTCTTTAGCATGGCGATTACAAAATCAAATTTTGTCTTCACTACTTAGTGATTTTGACAGTTTGGATAGAAAACTTTCTTCTGAAATAGTCTACATGTAAAAGGACCTAGACAAAGATCGTTAGAAGCGGAAGACAAAATGACAGATTGTAGAATGATTTCTACGGTGCGATGTCAAAAATGAAGAGACGAAATGTCAATTTGTATAGAAAAAGCTATGTCTATTCTTCGTAGACATAGAAAGCGTCATGCTACGCGTGCAGGATAACAATATTATTAATCTGGGTATCCCCGACAGAAAAAACGTAAGTTTTTATTTGTTATCGAGTGATAATATCGAGTCATAACAGCTTCCAAATATACAACACTCACAATAAATACATCATTATATGTATAGGTTACACTCTACGTGGATTAGGAAATGAAGAGTTGGTAATGATGATTAGCGGTCATCTACACTTAACATCAGGTGAAACGAGCCTATAAGAGATAAAATGTATCTCATGAATAAGTGCGTGAGGGTTAATCATATGGCGTCAACACCTAAGTCTGCTCGCCGTGGCTGGGGTGGGTTAGAAGTCTTAAGGCAGACTGGCGCGACGCGAGTAATGAGACTAATAAAACAATTTGTAAGAAAACTTAACGGTAGAATAATTACCGGTGCCACGTTGCGCGGCAAGTCGCGACAGTCTGCACGAGCCTTTATTCAGACCGATTTAAAAGCTGTCCAGCTTGTTTGTGTCAATAAAACAATGCACTCGCTAAACAGTCGTATTATGAGAGCGGTACAATAGGGTTGCTCAGTCAGTGAGGTCGAGTGTGAGCTCTCACGGCTCAGTCGCACCCCCGCGGCCCCGGGGCGCGGCGCCATTGCCACTCGTACAAAGAGCCTCTCGTGGCACTCGGCTCGGGAGCGTTTGTCGACATTTCTTCTTTACCGGTTGTTTGAGACCCTACAACATATCTGATTTCATGATTTAAGCTGTTTGTGAGTGCAATTGGTCGAGTCCAATTCGTGACTTAACTCCAGCTATTAGATGTACTCGATAAATCTGTATTCAGCTGGTATTCCAGTGTCAAATGTTGAGGCAATTCTACGTGCAAATGTTGTAAGCGTCGCCGTGGCTTGAGCTGGGAACGGGAGCAGCCGGCCGGGCAGCCGGGAGTCGCACTAAACAGCCCGTATCCGGCAATTAGCGACCGTCGCCATGACACTTGTTGTGTTGCACTTGCGCCCTCCGACCACAGTATTTAAGAAGCGAGCTCGACACTAACCCACAAACACGGAAACCTGATATACTCGTTTTAAAAAATATACATACCAAAGTAGGCACCACCTGATTAATTCAGAGCATTCAGAATTTAAATAATCTCAGTATGTGGGGGGAACCTTTCGATACCGAAACCGGTACTAACCTGATCAGAGACATAGTTCAATACGGCTTTGAAATTTTATATAAGTTTGTGCAATAGGTCGTATGGACTCGGGAGCCTTTTGACAGCTTCCTCACTAAAAGACTCAATACACAATCTCCGTCAAGTTTTTCTAAGTGTTATAAAAATATAATTTCTTGTTGCTTATTTCATAAAATAGACGTCACGTAAGCATGTCACATTTAGAGAAAACATATCAAAGATAAATATTTCTTGCTTTCGTATTGATTATGTTTATTAAATTAATTTAAGTAAATTATGGAATTTACGTCATTCATTAATAGTTCAATTCCCACCGAGAGCCGCTTGTGAACTGTTAAAGCCAAGCTTACATGATAATAAACGAAAGTCTTCGTCACAACAATTCTGTTAATGGAGTGATAATCCTACACGGTTTTGCAAGGTTTCACCAGTAACTCGCCAAAATAGAGAGTCGGAGATAGTTAACTAAAGATTGAAATCTTAAAACGGTAATTACAACAAGTAACAAAAGTAACGTAGTTCAACATGGCTAGGCAGATGCTAAAGCTGGTTACCCAATATTGAGACAACACAGTATAAGCTAGATGTAGCTAAATAGCTAAGATTGTCATACTCTTGTAGAAAGTGAAGCTCACCCTGGAGTCGTAGACCCTAGTAAGGATGTCGTAGCGGATGGAGCCGAGGAAGATGACGGCCTGCGCGGCGCAGCCCCGGCCGCGCGCCACCAGCTCCACGCACACCATCTCGCCGTCGCGCACCACTATGTCGCAGAACACCTGCACGCAAACACAGAGCATTACCAATCGATCTATAACAACGATAGGAGGGTACAGCATCTACCAACGAAATTAGAATTGAGTTTCGTGCACTTTCTTATGCATACAAGGGACAAGGGAGGAGGGGGCGGAATATTCCTCTTATAAGACAAACAATTAACAGGCATTAGAATCAATTCTATTTCATTGTAAATGTTGACATTCAACAGTGGCTTTTATGTGCCTAAATAAAATAAATGATTTGATTTTATCTTTAAAAACTTAAAAGTTCCATGGCCCATTTAGGTACACTAAGGTGTAGCTCGTGGATAGAGATCCTAGAGCCACAAAAATATTGACCAGTTTTTTAGGGTTCCGTACCTCAAAAGGAAAAAACCGTTCCGTTTTTTGACGGACACGTCAGTCTGTCAAGACCCTTTTTCTCAGGAATGCGTGGAGGTTTTTTCAAATTGAAATTAATATCAAATGCGTAAATCTACGGTCCCTTAGAACTCTTAAAAAAATCAAGCATCTAAGTCAACACAATAAAAAAAGACGGCCATTTATGCGACATTAATATTAATACTAGTGAGTAAATCAAAACCTACTCCCGTTGACTTAGAATCATGTTTGGCAAGACGCAAGGTCTCACAGCACAAGTAAAGGAAAAACTCAGAAAATCGTCAATTTGTAGTTTTGTCACGTACTTAAAAATATTTTTTTGTGATTACAAACTTACATTTGCAGTTGGAGAATTGACCGTGGCGTATATCGATGTAGTACCTATCGGAGACCATTTTTCGACTACAATGTTAAGTTTGTTTTTGGGATCAATTCATCCCAACTACGGAACCCTTAGCCTTGAAAATCAAAGAATGAAGAGACAATCTTCCAAGGGAGAAATAACAACATGACATCATGTGACGATAAATGATAGCAAGAATAGTTCTATTTGCTGTTCACAGAGTACCTAATCTAATGAGGATAATAGTCTTGTTCAAACTAGTGGGACTTTTTGTTAGTAAGGGAATTCTATGATTATCTTACACTTGCCTACGACCATCGAACCACAATAATTACGTATACTTATTCACGTTTCGACACATAATTCATGTTTATTCAACACCTAACCTAATAAAACAGAAAACAGCTCATTCCTTTGGAAGAATAATTTCGCGCTATCGAACGTGTGGCAGAGAAAACTTTAGCGATCATGATTGCGTAAATAAATGAGGCGTCCAGCACGAATACACGAGATTAGGTACATACAACTTTAGAAGAGGCATATTAGGTAATAACACTGATCGGATCACGCTCGTTTGAATGTCAAACTTGCGCCACTCCATGATCGAAAACACGCGATCCTCTCAATAGCTATTCTAATTTATACAAACATTTTCCACAAATAACATGCAGTACAAGACTGAAACAGACAATAAACTATCTTCTAAGTAATGTTGTTCGTTGTCTACAACAGTTTAACTACAAAATAACATTGTAGAACAAAGCAAGAGCGAACAGAGTACACACAAATGTAGTTAACTCTAATGAGATATCGTCAGCTAAGCTCTTTAATTAAATTTAAATATGTTAATCTCCTTAAACACCCTGTAACGTCTCACGCAAATACTTGAAAAGTTACTCATTTAAACTATAACTAGCCGCAATGATGTCATCATCATAGATTTCCATAATATGTGTAATTATTTTATTTGATAGTTTCAAGTATACAGTTTTGTCGAGTACATTAAAACATTGAATAAATTAGTAGTGACGGGTTTTTTTTTTTCGAATCTATAACATAAAAAAAGACTTAGTATATTTAAAATGTATGAAAATGGAATTAGTTTTCCTCATTACTTTTTTCTGTCTTGTATTCTAAAGCTGAAACTTTTAGTTATTTTTGCCGAGCCTATAAAAATGACACCTGACCTTTGACCTTGACCCCGAACTTCCCCTTTCAAAAGATATAAATGAATTAAAAATGCATATTTGGACGATTTTTAACACGCGGTATTCTACCTCAAAAATAAGTTTTTTTTAATTTTTTTTTTTACCCTGTATTAATCCCTGATAGACAAAAAACTTATGTAACTATTGATCTTGACGAAAAACGTCCTTATTCAAAACGTAAGATTAATTAAAAATTTATATTTTGAAGATTTGGTCATGGTAAAAATGGTTGTTAAAGTCGCAACATTGTATTCAGTTACTAAGAATTCCTTAATTACCTACCTATATATTTGTCAAAGGAGATAATCCAGAAATGTATGGAGCCTGGACCAGCTCTGTGTACACTATATGTAAATATGGCTATACAATATAGTAACCGATTTTTTATGTTAATTTGATATAATATTACTTCGTTTAATTGTACATTCTAATTATCTCTGTCACTACGTAAATATGGTGGATCAGCAATATGCGAATTATGTCATTTTGACAATGATATTTGACATTTGATTGATAAAATAACAACTTACGATTTCAGAAAATACTCCAGTTTCGTTATATTAAGTATAATAAAATAGGACTACAGGATACCTATTCTACTCAATTGCGGCAGCACCTTATATTACCTATTCGAGCAGCTAGAGCTAGAGAAACGAATGCTTGAACGTTATTTTGTAAAACAAACTGTCCTGCTGCTTCATTTTTTTAGTGCCTATCAGTACAACCTGGACTTCGATAATTCATAGGAGAGCAGTGAGCTGTGCAAAACCTAACAACTGCAAGTTATTTTTAAAGTAGTTAACTATTTTTATTACACAGTAACAGCTGGGAAGAAACCCCAACTATTTTTAGGCAGCAAGTACATATTTTTCAAACAAGTTCTATGTTATTTAATTCCTAGTATTAGCGACATTATGGCTATCTGTCTATTGGAGCGGCGAAGCCCTACGGAGCGGAGACTTGTGCCAATATTACCCAATAGAATCTAAACTCTCAACACATCTGCACATCTCCGTTCCACATGGGTTCTCCACTTCAGTGAACAGGCAGCCTAAGAGAGATATGTAAATAAAACAAATTGTTGTGACTTATGATTTTATTCATTTTCCACATCATCTATATATATAAAAATGAATCCCTATTTCCCTTGGTCACGGCATCACGCTAAAACGGCTAAACGGATTTGGATGAAATTTGGGATATGGATTTCCACGGGATCGAGACTTATGCGGGTGAAACCGCGGGGCGCAGCTAGTCTCTTATAAATATTCCATCCAGTAATGATGCCGGTGCTTCTATGCTCTCTTGGTACCGAGCCCAACCCAAATGCCACACAATGGTCATTGTGTGAGCCCAGCAACCAGCAACCCACTTTTTATTAAGTATTCCGGCACTCTATTTCATTCTACATTGTTACAAGACGACACAAAAAAATGAGCACTTGTACACACAAGTAGTAGTATCATCTATATAGTGTATATAGTAAAATCATCAAGTGTTATCGATGCACTTGGTGGCTGGATATGAAGTTGTTGCACAACTTCTTCCTTCATTTCAATAATTTCCTGTGCACTGTCCTGTACACTTTCCTGTGTCCAGCAGTGGAACAAGGAAGCATATGCATACATTACTTACAGGGGCAACAAAACGGTTATAGTTACATTGTGAAAAAGTAAATTAGCACTGATAGGCGAGGCTTAGCTCTAAGATTTACAATTGACTAATAGTCACTGGTTAGAGTTAACCAAGTGCATAATGATGTTACTTTTATATGGCAGTTTAATAAATAAAAACATATAACTTCATTGAGATAAATTCTTGCTGCAACTTCTGCTCTCACAGGACCACTAGCAACGTAAGTTGGCGTTCGGTGTAGCAATATTCTACACATAGTATTAGTGAAGGTCAGACGGGCCTGGAGTTTGCCAGTCATCCTAATTCCTTGTAGCATGCTCCACATGTCTACATGCTGCTACCCAACAACTATAGCAAACCAGTCCTGCTGGAATCTGAATAAAACAAAGTAATACATTATGTATTGGGTATTTACATCCGAATTATTTAATAAAACAAAATAGGTAAGTAAGTTGTTAATGTTACCTCTCTTCGATACATTAATTCTGTTATTCAGGTCCTTCAGGTGGTATGAAGGTCTGCGTGTTTGAGCAAGAAACCGACGGCACCCTACACATGTATTCATATTAATAGCAGTGTGCTGCTATGATTTTTGTTGTTAAATTGTACGCTGAGTTTGTACCCAACAAGCAAAACATACTAAGCTAGCCTCGGGTATCTAAAACAAAAATTATAAAATAGATATAGTAATATATAAAGGTATTAGGTAATATAATAATAATAAGTGTACTATATAGGTAGTTATTTAGATAACTGTCTTGGATCATAACAACAACAACAACATCTGCATTTGTTTTATATTTATGCCTGCCTTGTATGAATAAAAAAGAAAACAAAAAAGGTGCTTACCTCTGTTGGAGCAATTGTTTCAGTAATATGTTGTCTTTCGGGACCCTCGGGAATAGAGTGAGCATGCCTCTTTAACAAAGATGTCCTACACCAAACACAAACATTGCTATCATGGGAATGCTGGAGTTTGTGATGGTGTGCCAGAGCACTATCAGAAGACATTTCTTGCATTGTTAGCACATTACTATATTCATATTAACCTAAAACAAAACAAATAAAAGAGGTTAAACAGTGTGAAGGCTCTTACAAACAGGCGCGACATGCGACGCGACACAAAGACACCGCTCGTCGTGCGACGCGACGTACCTTTGTGTCGCGTCGCGTGTCGCGCCTGTTTGTAGGAGCCTTAAGATTTTACAGTATAGAAAATAAATAAAATGTGTTTACCTGATGACCAAGATACCGCTCGATGGCCGAATTTATTTCGGGACCCATATCATCGGCAATATAATATTGTTCGTTTTCATCCATTACAGAGGTGCACTGTAGGCACGCAATTGTCAATAAATTGCAATAAGATTGAGTTAAAATGTGTTAGAATATACATACAAGATCGTTCAATAAATACGTCAAAGCCGATCACGCCTTAAGAAGCGCCGCGACAGATGGGCATTTTTGACATCGGCCTCCTAGAGCCAGGCCGACAGGCGAGAGGGGTCTCGTCTGTCGCCTATGGGCTCAAGGGAAGAAAACATCACATAGAAATAGCATTTGAACAAAACAACAAAAGCACGGGTTAAAGGGGACATACCTGAAACTGATCTATATTGTAGAATACCACCAAAACACGACGGAAGCCAAATCACAGGCGAAACATAAACCATATAACCAAGCCGGGGTCAACAGAGAAGCAATCAATCAATGTCCGTAGTAGTAAATTGGGTTCCATGGTATACAACGACCACAGAGTACTTTTTATATTGACAACGACTCAATCAAATACATAGTCAAAGAAAAACGTAGACTTCGTCATGAAACTTAAAACTGTCAAACGAACGTCATGTCTAACCCGTCATGGCTGCCCTAAGAATAGGGTTACATTATTAAAAATATTCCCAATTTAATCATTTTTGTACGGCTGTACTCGTCTTCAAATGATTTTTTTTTTGTATTTTTATGACAATCCCCTATTATTTTCCTATTTATCTATGTAGTGTACATAGAGATGGCCCAAAATCAAATATCTCCTTAGACTGCCTCACTTAACAATAGTCACCACCTATCCTCAATTCCCATTGTTATTGCGCAGATGTGACCAAACATTTCGGTTTTGGTAATTAGGGTGATTAGATTCAATGTTTATTAAATAATGGGAACATACTTAAACACACACCACTGCACTGCGTGCACTTAACATTTTTCTGCGAATTTTGTTGTTATTCTAGGTAGATGACTGTATGTCATGAAAGATCAAACAATGAGTCCGGTTAATGAATTAGTGCACTTAAAGTTAGACAATCATATCCGGAAATGGATTAAAGTTCTATTCTAAACGAAAGCAGTATAAATACTGAGAGCACCTTTACTTAACTTCATTGGACTGCTTGTGGATGTTGTTAAACAAGGTGCAGGAACGACCGATTATGGAAATACTGCCAGAAGATTTTGCTAATCCCGAAATGACTGCGCAGATCACGGGTGTTAATAAATAACTCATTAGAAGATTTGGAGTAATTCTTCAAGTAATCTCACGTGGAGAGTTTTTAGACGTAGAAAAGTTCCGGCAATATTGTGCTACAACAACTCATACATATGTCAGGCTCTATGCATGGTATTATATGCCCTCAAGTGTGCATAAATTACTCATGCATGCTTGGTGCCGACATAATTGAGTACAATAACTTTATTCCAATCGGTAAACTTTCTGAAGAGGCATCGGAAGATTAAAAAAATATCTTTATTGAGATAAAGATTATTTTTAAATTCAGAACCTTCTCTCAAACTCGCGGAAAACTAGCAAAATTGCAAAAAATGAGGATATTATCCATAATTTGCTGATATCTTCAGACCCATATCTCTCTAGTTTCAGACCTAAGATAAGGCAACTTTGTACTAAACCTCTTTCAGATGAAGCCAAAATGTTATTGTTATTACCTTCTACTTCAGATATAGAAAATATAGACTTTGTAGACATAAGCAACCTGTCTGATGGTGACATTGACTAATTTAATTGTGATTGGTTCTTCTCCTGAATCATTGATTTCATACTCATACAACTCAACTCATTCTCATATATTGATTTCATATTTAAAATTACTATTACTATTGTTATGTTTTTGCTAATTACTAAATATGTACTGCATGCTTATATAACCAAGATGTAAAATCTAAATATTTTTACGACTGAAATGCCGAATATATTGAAAATTTCACTATATTCGGCATTACAGTCGTACACATATTTACGTGAAACCCATAGATCTTAAGAACTTATGTTAGCTACCTATATTCTTGCAAATAAATATATCATTCATTCATTCATTCATACCGCATTATTTGTTGTGAAAATTCAATTATTAATATATTCATACGTTATGAATAAGTACGCTTTTCGTCAAGATCGACGGTCATACAAGTTTGTTGTCTATCAGGGATCAATAATGGGTAAAAAAAATAAAAGTAAACTTTTTTTTGAGGTACATTACCGCGTGTTAATACATCGTCCAAATATGCATTTATAATTCATTCATATCTTTTGAACGGGGAAGTTCGGGGTCAAGGTCAAAGGTCAGGTGGCTTTTTTATAAGCTCGGCAACAATACCTAAAAGTTTCAGCTTTACAATCCAAGATAGAAAAAAGTTATTAGGAAAACTCATTCCATTTTCATACATTTGAAATATATATAGTCATTTTTTATAGTATAGACTCGAAAAAAAAACCGTAACCACTAATTTATTCAATGTTTTAATGTACTCGACAAAACTGTATACTTGAAACTATCAAATAAAATATTTTATTTTTCAAAAATCCTATGAAAGGGAACCTTGTTTTTCCGTCTACTGTGCTACGGCTCGAACTCGTTGGTGCGCGTGGCTAATATGCATGCTATTTAGTATAGTAGTAATTTATCTAGTGACAGACGATGGTTTATAACGAAAACGAGAACATAAAATTTCATAAATAGACCTTTGGGCGTTTAGGTATTATGGCAAAACTACTGGATGTACCTATCTATTCAAAATAAAATTATTTAAACTTTTGAATAAATTATCTATCCCTGTACGGTTTCCATTTTGTCATTTTCATACTACAAAGTTATTTATTTACGCCCGAAGATGAGTTAAAATTGAGTTGAAATATTGAAGTTTCCATGTTCATAACTTTGTTTTTTTTTTCTAATTCTGCTTCCATACATGACTGACAAGAAAAATTGACATTTTTTTTAATTTTGAACGTACACCGTCAAACAGACGAGTAAACACCATACTACGTTTGTATGGAAGAATGACAGACTAGCGTAACCTCAAGTTCACGTTGAAGTAGATATTATTTATATTTTAAGTACTGTGCACCGGACACAGTGCCAAGGTATCGCACCTATAATGTAGGTACTTAGCGTTTACTAAAATTGCAAATAATGTACAAGAAAAGCCGCGCCATACTGACGAACAAACAATGACCGACCTCACCTTGACGTGCACCTTCAGTTTTACACAATTTTAATACAATGTGACAATAGAATGAGTCGCTAACTACAGATACTGTTGTTTTCATTTCGGCTTACCGCGTCAACAGCCGCAATACTGACACGATTATAATTATGATAATAACAAATGAAGGTAAACCCAACAGAATGATCACAACATAAACTGTGCTGATTATAACCAGCTGACAACGTTTACTTGTTTTGATTCAAATAAAACAATGTTCATAATACCCGAGTCAGTTGAAGCGTGTGCGCTAGTTAAGTTCTAATCGATCAAATAAAAATCCTTGATAGTATAATATTAGTCTATAACCTCCTACTATCCTATAGCAAATACAACGCGAATATGCAATTTATAGTCAGGAAACTGAAATAAAAAAACCGGCCAAGTGTGAGTCGGACTCGCGCACGAAGGGTTCCGTACCATTATCTATATAAAACGAGCAAAAAAAAAATAACGTTTGTTGTACGGGAGCCCCTTTAAATATTTATTTTATTCTGTTTTTTTGAAAATACATCATAAATACATCATCTGTGAAAATTTCAACTGTCTAACTATAACGGTTCATGAGATAAAGCCTGGTGACAAACGGACAGACAGCGGAGTTTTAGTAATAGGGTTCCGTTTTACCCTTTGGGTACGGAACCCTAAAAACGAGAAGAATAATACTAAACTTAAGTATGAATAAAAGTCACGAGCTGTAAAAGTATTAAAATACTGCCGCCCATAGAATTTGAAAATTAGTCACGATAGTACATACATTACTGTCGCGGCCTGCAACAAGGGCATTGATGGACGATCGTGAAGCCAAGGCACACATACGTAAGTCCATCAATAACTGGTTGCGGCCAAGGCTTGTATGGTACTTTTCTCAAATAATGCGCGGATATTCAAACTAAGTAAATTAATTATAAATTCCAGAATCAATGACGAATAACGATAATTTTTCACGCGCCATTATATTCAATTGTTTCTTCTATACCTTAAACAGCTCTTTGCGAGCCAAATAGAAATTTAAATAAAATCTTTGATAAGTTACCTCCTTGGTTGCCATGTGTCGAAGTAAAAAGTTCGTTCCATTTTTAAATAACACGACAGATATGAGTTTTCATAGTCATTTATTTGGCCGCTAAACACGATAGATACGGATTTTCATACAAATATTGTCGGCCAGGCGCTCGCATGTATTCGGCCAGTACAGCAATTTCGAATTTAAGTACCTCGAAAAAAGTGGTCAAAATAATGCTTGAATTTACAATAATGTTTGAGAAAAAGACCTTCAATTAAAATTACTTAGTTACCAGCTTTATTTATGACATTTTTAACTTCCTGGTAGTGAGTCACCTGATCCCAGCAGTCATATAGGTTTTATGACGGTTGTTGACGAATTAATACCAATAATTAAACACAATTCAATTACGTTAACTATTTGAAATAAATACGCAATTAGGTGTCGCCGTTCTAAAGTCCGTAATTCATAATTCCTCCCATGATAAGACATATCAACAATTTCATTGGCATGACTATCAATGAGCTGCGTACAGGTCGCTAGATAACTCGCATTACCATAATAAACATAAGCGGTAAAGAAACTATTCTTACTCAAAGACGTACAGTTAATGAGGCAAAACTCTATTCAAAACTAGTTTCTAAAATTCCAAATACTTCGAGACATCGATTCAATTCATTCGTTCACTTCCAAGTCGCTTGATGCTACATAGAACTGCCATTTTGTTTTGCATGTACTTTATTAGATATCATAATTATTGTAATTGATTCGAGCCCGTAACAGATTGCCCTCCGATGCTTCCAACCACAAAGCCTATTTACAGCAAACAAGCAAATTAATGTAACTGTTTTTTTTTTTTTGAACGGGCATCTCGCAGTTTTGACCACTAAGGTCTTGGCTGCTTAACCGGACTTTCCTGTGGGTGCCTTAAGCTGCTACACTCAAAGCCTCCAGCCAGGGGCAAAAAACTAAACTAAATTAAAACTAGGCGAACGCTCGCTAAGGGCACCCCCTGTGGGGTACGAACCTCGGCTTAGGGCGTCGCTGAGGGGAGGACAGCAAGAAGGGACAGGCTGGATCAAAATTGGTTTAAATCATGATTATTATGCGGGGTAGTTTAAAGCTACGTGCTCAGTGGCAACAACTTGCTGGCACCTCGTTTTCGAGCAAGGGTCGGGGAGGTAATGTAACTGAGACAACGGTTGAATATAATCTATTAACAGAGCTAGAATGTGCATCAACTGTGGAGCTATTCACTCGCCGCTCTGTTCATTGTGTGCGAGATTTACTGTATAAACTCTGGGAGGCTGCAACATCATGCTGCTGCGAGCGGTCGGCTTTTAATGTGCACTTACATATTATCACGGAATACTTCCTGGCAAGCCTCACACGTGGACACTAAACATAATGGGGTTTATTTATAAACGTTGCTTAAAGTTAAGTGACGTTCAAAAGACAAAAATGTATTGTTAAACAGTCGATAATCATTACTGAACTTTGAGCAACGTTTATAAATATACCCCAATATCGACAATTCGACAGCGTATAGATAGCCAAACAGTGTGCATATATATCCTATATATCGAGTGAATGTAGTCATTTACTTCTAATTCTAGAGTGAAGTGAGGTATTCGAACATATTGAGCAAAATAACTTGCAATATTTTGCTAATGCAAACATTAACGTGCAGTTTGATCAAGTATTATTTGTATCTAATCTAATAGCCAGTAAGATTTTTTCGGTAGCCACTCAGTTGTACTCATATGCAGTGAAGGCTTTTAGCTGTGCAAGTTGTGGGTGCAAGCCGTGAGAACGTAACTCAACACCGTGCGCCAGCGCATGTGCACCGAGCGCGCCGGTATATCTGGCTGCTATTCAAGGACTGCGCCTGCGCTCACTTCTGCCTCTAATTATACTACATTTGGAACTAGGATGAATGAAATTGTCGTGCGACCCATACCTAGTCATTAGCTGTAGGCTAAGTTATGAAAATGATAAACATAAATAACAGTAGTAGTAGAAATGAATAATATAATGATGATAATCACGCAATCAAAATAGATAAAGTATGTTTAAAATATATTAATGATACGGTAATAATTAATAAATAATATAATTGTAATAATCAATAAATAATATAACAATAATAATTAAGTAAAATAGCAAAAATAATAACAACACTTAAAAATGTCTAAGTGGCCTCTGCGAGTTGGCTTCGGCCCCTCGTACGCCTCCCAAAGGTCCGGGACCCCAGGATCCCGAGATGTGTCAGACATTAAAATAAATTAAATAATATACCAATAAACAATATTTTAAAGGAAAACAATTTATTTATATGAATAAACAGAATTATAATACATATGTACAGGTATATAAAGATAATCTAAAATATTTAAGTACTTTTTGCAGATGGAACATAAATAATAGTTAAGCGAAATGTCCACAGATATAGATAGACCTAGATAATGGTAATAAGCGTGCCATTTTTTGACTACCTACTGTGACGTCACAAGCACTAGAAAACCTTTCCTTTATTTTTTCTCCTCGCATTTGCAGTTTCTACAATTTATAACAGTGCAATTAACCATTTTCAATTTTTTTACTGACGTCCGTCAAGCGTGGCACCGATGCAGACTGAGCGCGAGTGGCAGCTTACCTGCTTACGATTATTGTACAATGGGCACGCGAATAGCACTCGAAGTAGTTGCTCTTGCGTTATCTAGGTCTATCTATATCTGTGGAAATGTCAATATCTTATTTGCGATCTGACTTTGATTATATGTAAGTTAAAACTTGTTCCCACAATAACAACTTAATGATCTCCTAGAACAGGCCTTCCTCACTCCTACCCTTTTAGCTGTGCTCTACAGGGTCCATAATGATCTAAATTATATAGTTACCAGTACACATTATGGTAATGCAATAATATTGAGTATTAATCAAGTGCATCTGTACTGATAAAATGCACCACATGTTTCGGAAAAAACAAACAAAGTTCAACTTCCTGAATTTTTCCTTTTAGGGGTCTGTTCACGACATTTTATTTAAATAGGTATAACAATATTGAATGAGGAAAAATGTATCGATTTCATTAAGACTGCCTCCTTGCAAGTCTATGTATATGAAGTTGTTCGTTCAGAGATTGAATTTTGATAGGGTTATACATTTCTCCTATTAAGACCGTGATTGCGTGTCTTACCGGTCGTCTCCTTCGCGTGCTCGCCAATGTAAAGCACCTTATAGATGGCAATCCCCTCACTATAGCATAATAACTTGTTTACGAGATTATTCAGTACCGTATTATACATAAACGATTGTATCGCCATTAACGGCTATGTCGAGAGCAGTAAATGTGTCGTTACATCGATGGCCTGCTGTTATTGTATTATATTCTATTTGCTAACACAAGCGAAACCGGAAAGATACGAACAACAAAGAGAGTTGCGTTACTTTTTGTGTTATCGTATTCCTTGCACTATTAATTATAAGCATAACGCAGTTTGAGTCAAAACACACCTGGTGCTGTTGTAGTTATAAAACAATGAAATTATGATCTAAGTGCTTCATTAATATTCTAGACGCGGTGCTAATATAACGGACGAGGAGACGTCCACAAGGTCTGGAAAATTAGCTGTCTAGTGCTAAAAGCCTTTGTAGGTGAAGTTAGCTCATGAAGTCACTGTACAGTTCCATAATAAGACAAATGTTGATCGATATCGGCCCCGCAGTGCACCGGATTTAATTACCGGTCGGCGGGCTCGCTCCGGCGGAGCATCGCGGTCGTGACTGTTGCACACGGATTCACGCCAGATCAATACAATACACGTCGAAATAGCCTAAACACTGCAATGTCCGTTTTCAATACGTACTAAATATGTCATGCCAAAAGTGCCAAACGTTTTCGTCGGTAAAATATTGATAGTCCATCGAGTGTTTGTGAGGTCGATAACGTGGCACACGCGGCTTCTTCCGTGCTGAGGCTCTTGATGCAGCGTAGCCGGGCTCATGTAGGAATGCTGTAACTTGCTACTTTCAATGTAAGTACATGCCTGTATAGTTTATGATGCATATATCCGCGAATATCGTCGGGACGTCGTGCAAGTGTTCGCGATGTCGTCACTGTATGATTCACCGCGCAGTAAACATTCGACTTGCGGATGATAACTATGACTGTGTACGCATCGGTAACGTGACGGCTTCTCTGTGAATACATGAATCAATGTTATTGTTTTTAACACCACTCGGTAAAACTGCCATCACGATTACTTCATCGTCGGCATAATGCCCGAATTTAGTTCAGTCACACGATTGTATAATGAACTAGAAACGATGATATTGATTCATTTGATAAAGTATATTATGCTAACATTTTCAAGCCGCACACCCAAGTAGCAGAAACTAAAACCTACTATCATCAAAAATTGTTGTCTCATGCCAAATAGTGTGTTATTGAGAGCAACTCTTTACACAGATAAAAAGAACTGCTCTCAATATACACTACGTAAATGTAGACAAGTAAATAAGATACGTAAGCGCTGTAGCCAGAAGCTGATAGGAACACAATGCCATTGGGCCACTGGAGCCTTTCCAAACGGCAAGCGAGTGCGCCAGTGAGCGAGGCCAGTTAGCGGAGTGAGTGCACTGATACTGCGCGATAGCCGGCTCCAGCCAACACACCTTCGCTGTCGGATGGAACAGAATACGATGTCACTAGCAACACTCTCCTAATACTTAGATAGACACTCTTTATCGAGCGGGAATTTATTTTCTCCGTTCGTTCCGTTTTAGGGTTCCGTACCCGAAGGGTGCCAAACGGAACCCTATTACTAAGCCTCCGCTGTCCGTCCGTCCGTTTGTCTGTCAGCGGGTTGTATCTCATGAACCGTTGGTAAAAGGTAGACAGTTGAAATTTTCACTGATTTGTGCATTTCTACTGCCGGTATAACATGAAATATAAATTAAATAAAGAAAAAAAATTAAAGGGGGAGAGGATACAATAAACTTTGATTTGAAAAATATATATATATTCCTGGTACGTGGAGTGTCATTGTCTAGAACGCATCGAGTACAGTACAAATATATTTTTTTATTCTTTTTGTCCTCAAAAATGAAACGTGTTATTTTCGGCGATTTTTGTTTTGTTAAATATTGGCCGGTTTTGTTATATTCTGCATCATTATTTATGAGACAATGCACTGATATTATTGAAGTTGTTATAAAATACATCGACTGTATCTAATCTACGTCCCTCTCGTTATTCTTCTTAAATTGTTACGCCATCTTTTTGCTCTTGAATGTTGAACCTTCATTTGTCAAAAGACATTTCGTTTGCGACTCATTTGACTGCGGAATGTGTTGTAGAACATGGTGGAAAGCCAAACAAGTGATAGGTACATTTTCTTTGTAAGAAAACAGAGGAGACCTTTAGTTTAGCCTTTAATTGTATAACGCTTGTGTGGGACTCGAAGTAGGGCAGTGTGGCGCGTCAATTATATGAGACAATCTACGACACGTACCTACATGCACACTGACCTGCTAACTACAGACTGTTTGATTAGCTGATGCTAAAACTGAAAATAATTCACTCATTCAAATTATTAATTTTGTTGTTTTGATGCAATCTTCTGCCAGGAACTGGTTTCTAATGTTGTATTTAAAAGGCATAAAGATAAGAATCACCACGTACTTTCATTATCATGCCATCAAGGAACCTGAACTTAAATAAAAAAACGTTATTTGACAAACTGGATATTTATTTGGTGATTTTGGTTGGTATAAATGAACATGTGCTCCAGCACATGGGCTTCGACATGGCCGGACACGCGCCACACAGCCCCGATGAGCGACTTTTATTGCCCATACATCTCGTAACTTGTTATAAAATTACAATGGACTAGATAGACTAGCGTCTGTAACAAGTTCAGGGGCGCGACCCGCATTACAGCATTTAATTAATTGCGCAAAACATCACCCGCTGGTTCTAAATAATGTATCTTTTCATGAAGGGTTAGAGAAAGCGAAACCAATTCAGAAACTATTGGGATAAGCATTAAGTAGCTAATGGAAGAAAGCTGCTCGTACATACGTATTTTAACCTTCAGTTTTAACCAATGGTATGGCAACCAGTAGGGCTAAATGACTAAACGATGTTTTGGAGACTGGTTAAAAGAGTATAAAAGCATCAAAACTAGTTCAGTTGCCTAACACATAAATCAATTCAATAGGTGCTATAAACAATAATTGAATTTATTGCACATCATCAAAAGTTTTTAATAGTGCAATTTATTCTTACAATAAACCCGAACCGTCGTGTATTCGACATTCGCAACAATGGGCTTTGTGTGGTTGCCATAAATTGGATGAAACCCCTCAAAGCTGGCTATTCATCAAAGTAATTTACCTGTCCTCGAGGAGAACCGTAGGTACCTACTGTAGCGCGCATGGTGGAGTTTCCCATTAAAATGGAAGTGAGAACAAGTGTTCCTTATCTATCACACAAATATAATTGAACTTCTTTAAAAAAAAAACAACCGACTTCCAAAAAAAAAACACTACAGCGTGAAAAATAATTTTAACTTCGGAAGTCGGTGTCTTTAGTTTAGAATTTTCGTTTTTTGCCACCGACTTCCGAAATTAAAGTTATTTTTCACTTTGTAGTGTTTTTTAGTTGTGGTACCTACCCCACACAAATTCGAATACCACTACCTGCTATGTAAATAACAGTGACAAGAACTTATCATATCATCCACATACTAAGTAGGAAAAACTACGTATTATTGAAGCTAACTCAAAAACTATTCAAAAAAAAAATATTTCAACAAAAAACGAATTTTCAAAATCGGCGGACGTACATAAAAAAAATCATACGCTACAAACATAATTAT
This sequence comes from Omphaloscelis lunosa, assembly GCA_916610215.1. NCBI lineage: Eukaryota > Metazoa > Arthropoda > Insecta > Lepidoptera > Noctuidae > Omphaloscelis > Omphaloscelis lunosa. Next base: position 1,162,940 of record OU744250.1, on the reverse strand, counting down.
AACCTCCTTCTTTTTAGAAGTCGGTTAAAAAGGTAAAACAAGTACCTATGTACGAGTGAATTGGCACATAAAAGCGCAAAATTGGAAACTTGTTATTTTAATTTTATTTAACAACAAATTGCAAACTGTGTCACGGTGAGAAGCTGCGAAAACATATTTACAGCGCCTACACTCATTGCCTATTTCCAGAAATAAACCATAACATTACGTAATTTGAACTAACACGTTGTACTGTGCGAATTCGCTGCGAAATTAATCAGTTGGTGCAGCTATATCCAGGAAACTGAAAAACTGATAAAAAAATAATCGCCTAGTCAGAGGTAAACAAGCAGAAAAATCAAGAGGAAGACTATTCGTAAAATACATTGATTTTTATTGCTGACTAGCTTTTGCCTGCGGCTTCGCCCACTGAAAATATTCCACGGGAACGTACTTCCGAGATTAAAAGGAAACTAAGCGATGATTCCTGTCCTAGCGTTGCGCCACCAACCATAATTATTTTTTACGTGTTATTTTGAATCTGTGATATCTTTTATAGTAGGTATTAATTTAAATGGTATGACTACAATGCATATTTGAATTTAAATTAAATGCCCAATTTAAATAACATACACTGGTCATCAAAAAAATCGGCCCACCTGCAGTTTTACCGCAAATCACGTTTTTTCTTTAGCGAAACAAAACAAAATGATTTAGTAATGATATGTTTAATTTAACTTGTTTATTTACACTAATTTTAGCACAATATAATCATAAAAATTAGTAAAAAAAGTTAAATATTGATAATAAAATTAAAAAGAATAATTTCACACTTTTTGGACTATTTTTAAACACGCTCTAATTTTTTACTCTTAAGTGTTATGAACACAATTATGGCAGTTTAATATTGCGTATTCCCCCCTCTTGCTCGAATGACGGCCTGCATTCGCCGTTTTAGTGACCTTATCAAGGTTTTGATGGTCTCTTGAGGGATTCGTTTCCATTCTTCCCTGATGGCAGTTTCCAGGTCTCCTAAGGATGTAGGGGCTGGATTTTGGGCTCTAACCTTTTGTTTAAGGGTGTCCCACATGTGCTCTATAGGGTTCAGATCGGGGCTTCTTGCTGGCCACGAAATAACCCGAATGCCAACCTCGTCAAGGTAATCGGTGACAATGCGCGCCACGTGTGGCCGTGCATTATCATGCATTAATTCAAAATTGTCTCCAATATAGCCGGCATATGGCACCACATGATCTTCCAAGATCTCTGTGATGTAGCGTACCGCAGTTAAAGCACCATTTCTTATAAAAACCAGCTCCGTGCGTCCAGTTAAAGATATCCCACCCCAAAACATTACAGAGCCTCCACCATAACTGACTGTTTCTCTTATGCAACACTGGGCATAACGTTCACCTGGCCGTCGCATCACATTACGGCGTCCATCAGAACCGTATAAAGTCATACGACTCTCATCACTAAAAAGAACTGAGTCCCATTGGCCTATAGTCCAGTTGACGTGATTCTGCGCAAATTGAAGTCTGGCTTGTCGATGAGCTGTGGTCAATTGTGGCCCCGTTGCTGGCTTATGTGGTCTTAAATTCTGCTCACGTAGTCTCCTCCTTACAGTACTGTCACTTATAGCCACGCCCCGATCTTCACGTAAGCGTCGCTGGAGATCAACGCCAGAAAGGTGTCGATTTCGTAAAGCTGATACCACTATGAATCGATCATCCCTTTGAGTTGTCACCCTATGTCTCCCAGATCCAGATCTTCTTCGATACTGCCCAGTCTCCAGAAACCTTTGGTAAACTCGCCGAACTGCAGAACGGCTGAGATTTAACCTCCTGGCCACGACACGTTGACTTAAGCCTTGTTGCAGCAAAGCCACAACTTGGGCCGCCTCAGCTTCAGTAGTGTCCATTATTTTTAAACAGAGTTAATCAAAACCACAGCCTCAGCAATTAAACTTAACGATATGCACATGAAATCCCTACAAATGTTTGTTTCTGACTGGAAGAACGGGTCGATTTGTTCCGATGTAAAACCGTCAAATCAGCACTCAACAGTATTTGTGTATAAAAAAATTGTTAAGTACCTTCAAGTGCAATAAGATTTATGACAAACAAGAAGTCAATCATCATATCGGCCCTCAAAATAAAAAACAAACATGTGAAACAGCTTATCAGTGAAACAATCGACTAATATTAAACAAAAAGTGGGTGGGTCGATTTTTTTGATGACCAGTGTATTTTATTGGATAAGGAATATCGGTCAAAGTAGCTTCAGAAATAACAATATTTTTTTAATCAAATTCTGAAAGTTGAGAATTGTTACAGTGGGTCATCCTTAGAAGATAGACATTATACGGACTTTTTGATGTACAATCCTGTAGAACATTTATTTTTATGTATCTCTTACGGTTTACGCGGCGCGCGCCAGTTAAGCTCTCAGTCACTCCAGTCGGCATGATTTGTTCCAACATCTTCAACAATCATAATCATATTTCAGCCAATATACTCAGAACCTTGATGAATTATACATCTAAACCTCCCAAATAAATCACTCCGTCAATTGGTGAAAACCATTTGAAAATCCGGAGTTTATCGCGTTCAGACAGACAGACAGACAGACGCGGTAGGGGGGGGGGGTCTTTGTTTCGTAATTTGTAAGGATACTTAATGGCTGGTTGGTTTCAACTGTCAAGCTATCTTTTATCAAATCCCAAAAGCACCAAGTAGAACAATACGATAACAATGATAAAGTGCGATTAATTCAATGAGTAGTATGATTTAAGCGACTTTTGGAGTACCTATCTATTTGTTTTTATCTTTTAATATGTGTGAAGTGTCAAAACATACGATAACGGAGTTGGCACTTGTGTGTGTCACACTGCATATCGGTCAACGGGCGACGAAAACAAACAAACCGAGTGAGTGCTCGTGCGCAAGGTCGTGGTGCCCACTGCCCACACGACCGCGCGACCGGGCCGACCGACCGGCCACCGCCCGCGCCGGCCCGCGACTCCAACGCTCCCAACAAGCCTTCGCCGGTCTCAGTCTCAGTCAAAATTGGCTATTTCGTGAATAATCTGGATTAAAGGAGGCTTCCATTTAAATTTAATGGTAATATCACCGCAATTCACCAAATGCTCTCTTTTCAAAATTTGTGCCAGCCCCGGCCGGTACCAATAAATTTTTTTCAACAACGACCCTCTTAACCTTACTAATTCTTTAGCTTTCCCGGTTCCGAGGCATGCAATAAAACACATGTTACGAAATTAATAACGTGTAACGTTATGTTATGAAACTTTTGCAAGTGCATATTGCTGTTTCATTACGTTTGTAGCTGTACTAATGTTTATTTTATTGGCTTGCATAACGACAGTTAATATGGATGCAACGAAGTATCGTCTCTAAAATGGCATTTGGATTACAAAAAAACAGCATATTAAATGGCTATAAATCGATTTAGTTTACAAATGTTTGACGAAACGAGTCTGTTGCTGATCTTGTACCGATCTATTGAAACTTTGCTGAGCCAAAAGTCAATATCGATACTACGCAGTGCAAAACGGGTATTTGAATTATAGTAGCCAATCACGTCACTAGTAACGTCATGAAGCCGCTGCTGGAGACGTAGTAGGCGTACAACATCATCGCACTGCAACAGCCGCGTCGAATCAAGAACACATACATTCCAATGAGGAGGCCATTTTGTAAATAAAACAAGCTCCGATAACGATACATTAGGTAAAGAAAATAAATAAATGGACATCTAAACTCAAGACATAATCACCAGTCAGTCGGCTGCTAATCGCTGATTGTGTAATAACACGCAAATCTCATCAACTTGACTGATCGAAATTGATATTCCAACATTTCAACGCAGAAATAACTGAAACAGGTTTTGTGCATACAAATCGTAGTTTAACAATGTACTTAAGCGTCAAGACAGCGTTTCTATTTTTGTATTATAATAAGAAAACGTAAACGTTTTGACATTCACAGTTTAAAGCCATGGCTTTGAGGTTACAAAATAAAACAACACCAAAGTCCATCAGGTTATTATAGTCGGTAAGTACTGCGCAGTAGACTCGTATAGTCCTAAATACCTTCTTGTTTTGTTGGAGACTCCGTTGATGACAGCGACATGATGAAGACAGATGACGGAGAGCTAGGGCAAATGACGGCCGTTTACCGAGTCGCTGAACGATGCAGCGCCAAGTCTATTTACATAATTATATCGACAGACAGAATTGAGGCAATACTGGTATCCAGCTGCATCCGGTTAGACTGGTAACCGACCCCAACATACTTAGTTGGGAAAAGGCTAGGCAGATGATGATGAAACAGAATTCAGGCACAGACAACAATCAAACAGCCGACTACATGATTACCTACACTATACACTACGTGCCATAGTCACTGAGAACAAATAAAGCAGCGCTCGAGAACAGCAGGTCTGCTCATTGAAGAAATGCTGCTTATCTACCGAGTAGTAAATGTCAGTACAGCCGTCAAAGACAGTTACACTTGTATAGCTAATATAATTTATATTGACATAACCAATTTTTTGTGTTTTGTTTTTATGTAAGTCTGTAGTTTGCATGCCGAAGGGTAAAATATAGTGATACCAAGACTGTAAATAGTATTGTTACATGACTGTAGTACATATTATTACCCATATTTGCAAATAAATGATTTGGAATTTACCGCGTTTTAGCTCCGAAATATTATGTGAAGCGTAGACCAAACAAGTGAATTGTCCATATTTACAAGGAGACTGTTTAATGATTCTCATAATTACTTTAGTAACAACCCATTGCTTGTCCTCTGTTTTTTTTTTTACGTTAAAATCGTTTTTCAGTAACGGTTAGAAGTTAATTATCGCCGCCATGTTCGGATGTTGTTGCTGTTCAGAGAACAGCAACAAACGCCGCCACTAGCCTTGAGATTATAATTTTGTGTTATACGACATTGATTTTACATTCTGTGATTTCTTCCTCAAACACTGACTTATTAATTTTAAAAAAATAGGGAAATGATCTACTTTTACAATGTTTGTAAATATGTGAGCACTATGTATCCATCACATAATTAAATTATCTGTCGTTGCTTGATTTTTAATTCTTTTTACCCATTGTGGCATATTAATTTTATTCTAAGTGCATCGTCTTCACTTGTAATTAACAAATGTACGTACTTGTACAAACTATTGTAAAACATTTTAAAGAGTAAAGGTGAAGTTTCTTGCCCATTCTTCTCCATACGAAAACTACCTTTTGGAAGGGGCGACTAGAATCTATTATATTATTTTGTAAATTTAGACGTTCAAAAGTGCTATACATGGGCCTATTTGAAATAAATTATTTGACTTTGAGACACACCTTGCATAAACAACTTTGCTTATTCGCCGAAGACGAATCGCTCGTGTATTTTCGGTTTCATTAGGATAAATAAGTCCCTATATCATTGACTGGCAGCCGCGTGCCAATAAGATCGTGTTTTAAATTACAGGATTGTGTTCCTTGAGTTAAAGCATTCATTAAAACCCAACTATACGAATTTTCCCTAGCACTAGATAGATTTAAAACAACAGTATGATAGTATTATAGATACCAGAGAATAAAGAGAGATCCTGTAATATTTTGCGTTGACGCACAAGTTCGATTTTCTTGTTTTCGAATCGATGGTAAATACATGTGGCGTGCATGAAAGGAGCCTCCCCGAGTTGAACTGCGATTCTAAACGCACGGCGGCGGCGCTCCCCGGACAGCTAGCACTCAGTAACGCAGAGTCTAGCTGACCAATCCTTTCACCACGATGGTAAACCCAAACGGCACAAGTTCCATTAGTTCTTCAGATATTTTAAACAAAAGACACACTCTGCGTACTACACGAGTCCGCTAGCTAGATAATCACGGATGATATTAGAAACACATTTGTGTGTTGTGGACGCGTCAGCAGAACCCCTACCACCCCTCGCGCAATCGGAGCGCGATCGGAGTCGAGCAGTCAGCGCCGCGACAGATCGCGCTGCTACATAACACACTGTAATGCTATAATGTGTTTCTGACCATACTAAATATTTGAAACCGAAATGCTTCTGACGCGACACGACACAGTAGTGTGTTTTTAGCTTTAGTTTCTCGATCTCACCTTGATAGGCAGACGCGATTTAACACTTCAGATTCTCATCCAGTATGAACCAATTGAGAACAAGACACAGAATCAATTGAAAGTTGTTAGAGCACCTGAACATCGACATTATGGGAATTGGATTGTATCTAATGAGCAAGCAGTGACTTTACTGACCTCGTCGAAGTTGTCGACCATGAAGCAGATGTGGGGGTAGGTCATCTCCTCGCCCTCGCCCTTCGTGTCCATCTTCCGCCGGCTGGGTGACGCGTATACCTGCACACATAGCACATTATCTCCAATCTTAAAAGCATTTTTATTAATATGAGATTATAATGTTTTTGACAAGTGTTTATTCATTAGCGTTTTAGTGCAATCAATAGACTTCATTTAGTAATCCAAAAACGTGTTGAGATAGAAAGCACTTGGCTATGAGAATCAAGAGCGAACTCTGATATCTTGTCGTTCTTGGAAACAAATCAATGTCATCGTTGCGGCATAAAAAGGCAGAGCGTGCATCCAAGTGCAGCTGTAATCGGTAAAGGCTCACGCATACAGGCGCGACGCTACTCTAACAAAACATTTTCTAAAAAAACTTGACGGTAGAACAAGTACCGGTGTGGCGACGCGCCAGTTAGCGTGAGCCTTAATGTCGCTCGGTTGATTTATTTATTTTAATTTACGGTAAAATATTAATCATGATGAAACTGCAATAACCACTAACCACAATTTGATATGTGTTGACCGCAGCAGGCAAATCCCAGAGCGTTATTCATTCATAATTATATTGTCAGAGCTAATTGCAGTAATTTACATTCTTTTAATTTTCTGGTTACATATTCGTGTTTGGGTCACAGAAATACATATGTGTACCAAATTTCTAGTTAATGGGCATAGATTCGGAGCAAATTGGCTGTGACAGACGGACGGACAGACAGACACACGAGTGATCCTATAAGGGTTCCGTTTTTCCTTTTGAGGTACGGAACCCTAGAAACACGTTTATTTTCAATTGAGGGTTTTTTCACAATTTTCGTTTTATGAGGACGCCTAATTACTTCCAATCGTTATTTCATCGCGGAGTTTGTTTCATCGCGGTAGATAATTTAGTTTAAAAGTTACACCGTTTTGTTTAAAAAATCCATAATAATTTTTATTATTTTTCCGTAGATAAAATTAAGCATAGATCACTTCATTTCGATATGTGCTCATTATAAAGACTCAATTTGTATAATAACGACACTGTACATACTTTTCTGTAACGGTCTATAGCTGGCAAAATGGTCCCTGCGACAGAAATCTACGCTGTAGGTATATAGGTGTGCAATATCATTAACGGTAGCAATCTTTGTACATATATTTCCCTAGTAATCAAAGCTCAGAAACAAAAACAAATATCAAGACTGTTATCGATAGGCTCAGCCTCAGACCAAATAAAAAACCTGACATAGCGCTGTCAACAGTGACGTGGGGCCTGTTTCGTAAACATGTGTGCACTTAGTGAGGTGTAGTTTGATTGTAAATGGTTGTAAATGTGTGCGTGTGAGCGTATATGCACAGAGCGGAGGTGTAGTTTAGGCATGCTTCACTGTATTGTTCGCAGCGCTATGTCTTGGTTTTATAACTAATTGGTCTGAGTCGATAGAATCGGTACAGATTGTAACTAACACGACGCGACGTACCCAATATAGGTACGATAACGAACGAAATTTCAACATAATCCCACTTAGGTTTCCTCGTGCAAACCGTGTAATATGCGGAGAGTGAAAATCTGCATCGAGCAACGATAGTTCACGACAAAATATTGAGCTTCCTACAAAATGAGGTTGACTCAGAGCTATGCAGACCGAGGGTTATATGTAGTCGGTTGTAGGAATGTTAGGAAAATTTTAGTAACTAGAAATTTTACTTGAAGGCTAAGTCAATATTTAGGTTATCTGTTTCGTCGCTTGCTGGATTGATGAACAACATACAAGACCGTCTGAATAATACCGCCGACAGAATGACTCGCTTTTCGTTTGGGTAACGCAGAGTATGCAGCGATCGTAGATGCAAATACGGACAGATGCAATATATGAATACAACGGAATCAGTTTAATATTCTTCACATTTAAGAATAATAATTAATGATTTTATTGACGAGTGAATATACGTAGAAAGCAGGCTCGAATCTACCACGTCCACGAACCGAAGTGTCATCTGATCATCTCCCATTGAACCCAATATTTGTCGACAAACTGTAGAATTCAAAGAAATGAAAACATTATTTAAAGTAACACCTATTTAAGACGGCGACGATGTCTTTATAATACTATAGATATTATCATCAAACGAACAATTGCGAGATGAAACGTCGCAGCTATTACAAGGACTATTCAAAACTCTGGCATGTACCAAACAGTCCAAACTATCGTCTCCGACGGTGAAGAAGTCAATCATAATCTGCACGACCCTGCAGCATCGCTACACGTCGCTCACATGTTTCGAACATTCTGTTTACTTTCTCCCCAGCTTAGGGCCTGTGGATAGTTGTGAACCGTTAACAATGGATCACATACACCCGGTCGGATCAGTGTCGCCGGCCGGTGTCCAGGTAACGCACGCCAGTCGAACACCTTGACCCAAATCCGACCAAAAACGTGTATTATTACACGTTTCTGCATACAAATACGTACTGGTGCACAAATATTTACAATAGGCTGTATTACCTACTCGCACTTTGAAACATTACATGGCTACGTACGTAATAGAGGTTGACCGTAATTACTAATTATTCTTCTACGAATTAACGTCAATAGCTCTTAAGTTAATAATAAAGCAAATTAATTCACCAGTCATCACTTAATGGACTTTTAAGTTAATATAATTATTTTCCTTCCTAAGGAATTCGACAAGACAAGTAGATCATCCCAGAAGCCTGACAGAATATTAACAGGAATATTCTCGTACATAAATATTGATAGTGGTAGTCAGGATGGCAAATACTAGAATAATGGTTCAAAAAACACGTTGTTACAGTAGGCGGTATTATTTAAAATAGGGGAACAAAATTTCACGAAGGGTAGAAAACTTTGCACTGATGCAACAAAAGAAACGAACTTCGTTTACAACAGCCCCCATTGTACTGTGACCCTTGTTAGATTTCTGCCATCCGAAACTGCAGCTGACAATAAATTTTCTGATGTAACAGGAAATCCTATATGCCTTTAATATTAGACCATTATATGCTCAATTATTTCACGTAAGATGTAAAGCGACATCAGTTAAAATTAGAATTATCGATAGCCCCGGGTTAAGGGCATCATACGCTTCAGTCATGAACTCGTTCACAGCCGGTTTACAATCCCCTTAATAAACATTCCTAACGATTGAGAACGGAAACTTATTGCGAAAACTTCCACTACCCGTCAACTATAGCGGCAATGTGGGACAAAGTCACAGATGAGAGAATCCCAGGGTTTCAGTGATATGTGCGACCTAAGAACTAGCATTTCACCAACAGTACAACATCGCTTTATTTACATCAGGTTTGATGATGTACAATTTATTGCTGTACATATCAAGTCCTAAAATATTATCTGAGTAATTCCAAGTATTGAAACTGTGCCAAAAAGGTCACTGTTCTATAGAAATGCGACTTGGGATTTTTTTTCCACTTCTTTCGAAGCTTTTTAGCCGAACTCCGTAAACCGAGTTGGAATCTATCATACTGTAAAAATCAAGTTGGCTTCAAATGTGATGGTTATTAAATCATTGAGCTACGGCGGCGGCGGGCGGCGCGGTGGGCGCCCGTGGCCGGCTTGTTTCTAGATCGGCGCGCGGCGCGCGGCGGCCCGGTGCACCCGCACCCGCGCGGAGTGGGGGACTGGAACGTCTAGCTGTGACGTCACCGCCGCGCGTAATTTGCTTCCATTCTCCATTGTGCCGAGCGCGCGCGAACCTGCCCGACGACGCCCGAGCGCCGGCGGACCGAAGCCAACCAGTGCTACATCTTTTCTAGTACGCGGTCGCCACTGTACATGCTCGCTCGCAGCGACGAAACTCGTCATGTAATAAAATATTATTTCGTGTTATCGCGTCTAAGGGCTTCGCACAGTGTAGTGAACATCTATGTAAATGCAAGTTCGTAGAAGAGTAAAAGCTCTAATGCTTTTTTGTGATTGAAAGTCCGTTAGCCGTGCAGTGAAGTGTGTATGCATATCGTTTTCCATTTCGACCTCATTTACGTGCCTGTGATTTTACTGGATGCGAGGCTGGCTTTCCGGGTTTCTTTCTGGCGCATATCAGGACCGGGACATCCAATCGATGAGTCCCCGCGTTCCCGCTGAATGACGGCTCGCACATTGATCGGGTAAGTCGGAATAAAGCGGGAGACGGTCCCTATTAACGAGCTTTCTAACGCGTACCGAAAACAACTCGTGGAAGAAGCGGCCAAAGAGAAATCTATCGTCGGGGGTGTCTATAATTGTCTCGTGTAGTAGTCAATTGTAATCTAGTGGGCCGTGCAATGATCGCGAGCTAAGGGGCGGAGGGTCGGGGCTCCGCCGCGGCCGCGCCGAGCACAACAAACAGCGACGGCTAATTAGTATCATCTGACAATACGCGAAGAGGGGCGCCCGTGCCAGCTCGCCGCGCCGCTCACCGCGCCTCCGTGTCGCGCAATCATAACCCTCGGTCTTTGAACCGTGCCTCCGCCGCCGGAATTATTTTGTTTACGACGTATCTTCTAGAAACAGCCATATTTACACAACAACGATGCAAGACAACGACTTTTATCCCAAAGAGCTCAGATATATATTTCAAGATCTGTTATGTTTTGTTTTAAAGTAGAATTCATTTTGTTTTGTTTGAAGAATAATTTGTTAAGATAACTAAGAAGATTTTGTTTTTATTTTTGACAAACATGACACCAAACCCATAGATATAATAACAACGCTTTTATAAATGTTACGTTGATGTTTAACAATATTTTAATTTAAAACCAATTATTGTTAGATAACTTTTAAGAAGTGTATGACATGAACTTAAACTTTTACTTACAGGGTTCCCCTGTAAAGTAAACATTGAGTGGGGTTTGCCGTTCAGTTTTAATTAATATTATTTTCTATGGAAGAATTCTCTTTTTTTGAGCTTGAACTAATGATCCCGAAAGAGAACACGTTAGTATTCAAAAAAGAATAGAATGAACTAACACGCCTTTTCTCTATATTCCAGGTTCGATCCAGCCGAATGGTGATTGGATGACGATCTCATCGCGCTCGCCAGACAAGGAGCCCTCGCCGCCAAAGCAGATAAATTTCGCTGAGCCGCTGGTCGAGTCAGTGCGCGTGTACCTCGCCAATGAGCTGCCGCACAAGCAGCTAGCGCTGGTGCCGCGCGCGCCCTCGCCGCCGCCCTCGCCCTCCCCACCCGTCACGCCGCCGCTCTGCGATGTGGACATAGCGGCGCACACCGCACACGACGAGATCAAAGGGATCAACTTCGAAGCGCGCCTCAAACGGAATGATCTAAACAACAACGCGGCGCGACAACAGAACGACCGGCGACACAACGGGGACATGCCAAGCCAGGCCGAGCTCATGCAGCGACAGCCGCTGCTGGCGCGCACCGTGAAAACGGACGCGCCGCAGCCCACCACGGACGAGTCCGACCCCGACCAAGAGCACTCGCCGCAGCGCACGCACGGCGGCGACTTCATCGTGGAGATCCCGCCCGGTGCCGTCCGTGAGGAAAGATACCCCAAAGAAATATGGAAAACTATTATATCATTCTTCTTCCTATTCCTATGTGTCTGTGTGAACATGATGTCGCTGTCATTAGTACACGAACGACTGCCCGACAGAAACACAACGGCGCCGCTCAACGATATAATATTAGACAACGTTGCCGCGAGAGACTGGGGCCTCGCCGTGTCCGAGTACCTCATCATGATATCGACGACGGTCGCCATGCTGGTGGTCGTGTTCCATAAGCATCGGTTCATCGTCGCCCGGCGCTTGTTCTTCATCATCGGCCTGCTGTACCTGTACCGGTCTGTTACCATGTTTGTGACTGTGCTTCCGGTGTCCAGCACCACATACTACTGCAGCCCCAAGAGTAACAACACTACGCCGCTACTAGTCATCAAGAGAATGTTCTACTTAATATCCGGCTTCGGATTGTCGATAAATGGTAAACACACGTACTGCGGCGACTACATATACTCGGGACACACGATGGTCCTCGTATTAAGTTATCTCATCGTAGCGGAGTACTCACCGAAGAAGCTATGGCCGATGCACTGGGCCATGTGGGGCTCGGCGCTGCTCGGCGTGTCGTTCGTGCTGCTGGCGCATGGCCACTACACAGTGGACGTCGTGATCGCGTACTACGTGACCACCAGGCTGTTCTGGACGTTCCACTCACTCCTGGTGACGCCGCACCGCAGCGGCAACGGCTACAACCACTACATGATCCAGCGCGAGTGGTGGTACTGGTTGTTCACGTACCTGGAGCGCAACGTGCGTGGGCCAGTGCCGCGGCGCTACGACTGGCCGCTGCCATGGCCGCGCACCAAGCTTTTCAGTCGGCTCAGCTAGTGACGCGCGCGCGCGACGCTGCCGCCGCCGGAACGCGTATGACGCTCACCTTTTGCGAGTGCCGCTTGAGGACCTGCAGCTCCTTGGGGCTGGTCCGCGTGCAGATGGCCAGCGTTAGCGTGTAGTCGAACTGATGCACGATCAGATTAAGGTAGACCGTCTCCTCCCAGTCGATCTCTGGGTCTCCGATGGGCAGTTTCTTTGAATCCTTGCGGAACACCTCGACGTCGGTCTGCGAACAGGCGCAGCAGGCCAGAGCGGTCAGTGTCAGCGGCAGCGCCACAGCACGAGGCGTATCGTGCGCACGCGCACGTGCTCTATTATTCGGCTGTGCTTGAGAACGATCGCGCGAACTAAGTGAACTTTGGGCGACCGCTGTGTGAAATGTGATAATTCGCCAAGTGAGCATAATATTTATTTCCTCACAACTATTGCAAACTGTTCTATAGAAAGTGACAACCTCGTATGCTTTTATTGTTGAATATAATTGTAAGATTTGGTTTTATTTGACAAAGAACAATAATCAATCAATTATGTACTGTCAACTGTTGATAGAATTTTTGTTTTTGTAAATTGTATAGTTTCTATGTGGTTATTGACAACCTCGAATCAATGTTAAAACTTACTAAGTATTTATTAGAAACAAATATACTGTGATTAATGTATAGTCGGGGACGAACGAATGTACGCACGTGACAGCGAGTGTGTCGCGACACTCGATATAAGTACTATGTAGTTGTTGTACCAGCAGCCTACTATAAGAAATAATATTTTTATATTGTTTAAAATAAAGTACATACTTAACTGTTGTTAATAATGCATAATTTTTGTATTCCAAAATATTACCATCTAGAGTTTGTAAAATTCATCAAATATGGTGCTAAATTAGGAATCAAATGAAATGAAGTGACTACCACTACCAGCGGCACCGACATTAACTTAGAATAACATTCCACACTCACAAACTAACTATTTACGGATATGATTCCATTTTGAGATCTAGAAAGATACACACACAAATCTTATAAACAAGAGGAGTGAAAACAAAAACCTGTGTATCAGTGGTCACGAGTGTTATGTTTACATCAGGACACAAGCTGTTAATGAGTTATTTAGCTTTTCAAGTTGTCAGCAAAATTCAGTTTAAACGCAAGAGTGGTAACTGTTGCATGTTCACGATCATATTATATATGTTCAATTTGAGACATGCTCCTGGTTGTGCAATCACTTCAATACTTAAATATTACTTAGTTCTAATAATGTGTGTTCATCAGATCTCTGGGGGCTTGTGAAAGTTCACATGAGTGTAAAATGACGCGTAGGTAGCTGATAATAAATCACTTGATTCCGATAAGCTATCGTAATCAGGATGTTGATAACAAAAAAATCAAAATATTGATAACTGATGCCCATCATAACAAACAGTAGATAGTGGATAAATATATGAATGCAAATAATGTCACAGTGATTATGATTACTTAAATGATACGTAGTGAAAGTGCGTCACACTGCCGGGTGTCGCACATCGTCGGAGTGCTCTACCCGCCGCTTACAACAGAAAGCTACTGACAGCTGAGCTCAGTGGCTGAACTTGGAGACTTACCTCATACTTGGGCAGGTAGCGCGAGGAGCCCTTCACGTGGCGCTTTCTAACAAAGAACAGCAGGTCGTCACAGTCGATCGACTGCTCCTCTTGAAACAGAAAGTGGCGCACAAACAAATCTGTCCAATATGTCGTTCCTTGTAAGACTACGAAACCACAATCTGAAACATTGTTGAAAACTCTAATTATGTTGCACAAATAAGTTTAATGTACAAAGAGATTTATGAGTGTTTAGTAAAGACAAGCGGAAATGACGCGACTGTTGCAACCGATTCTTGTAATCTTCATTCACTCATGTAAATTTCAAAGTGCCTTCAAAATTTTATCATTGTACTGACATCCATCACATTTCGTGTTGCCTAAATTTTAATAATGTTGTCATCATTACTGTGACACTATTATCTTTAAAGTCACCATCTGCATTACAATTTTATCATCTCATCACTTTTTATCAAATTTTGTGACGAATAAGTAAATAGAATTAAAGGAACAATTAAACATTATGTACTAGAAACAAGAAGTGGAAAATAAATGAATACTACAATTTGTGCGTTGTAATGAATATCAAATAATAATATGTTAATAGTTAAGTTCTACTCAGAAGCATTCCTGGGACACAACAAATCATCCATGACGTTAAAACTAATTCGGTTCCTTAAATAGGTGTGATCTAGTTTACAAGTATAAGTAGTTACTTATACTTACAAGTTAATATAATTATGATTAATTTCGATATTACGGAAAATAATTGATCCTAGAGAAGTATGTGCACTGTTTCACATGCAATAATACACTGAGTACGGCGCTACGCGTGGCCGTCGCGTGTCGTCTTGATGAACTCGGTGAATCTCTTCATCGTCAGCTGTATATTTTGCTTCTGTGTGCACATTGCATTCGTGTAAGTTATTATTTATACCCGAACAATGCATTTTAGTTAATGCTTATTTTTTGTAGAAGTTTAGAATATTATTACAATAATATGGACATATTAAATTGTATATTCGAATGGTGTTCTCGTTTTGCATCTTGTAAATATTTATTATAAATGATATGCCGCATTAAAAATCTTTGGTGAAATGATTTGTACATGTATATAGATATATAGTTAAAGCTGGTTACCTACTTCTATGATATTATGTATTGTTTCACGATCGAATGTAAACCACACCTACTTAATGATTCAATCAAAAAGAGAACATACTGTGTCCGACTTGTTTGTAATATATTGTGGTCACTTCCAAGTTTATAACTGAGGCTAATTTAAGAGTTCAAAATACATTGATGGATGCCACATTCCGAGATTGAACGTGTTCCCTGTTTAGAATATATTGTGAAAAATGTAATGTACGGAACATGCAACTGTTTATACCAACGCTGTTGTAAAGTTAATTAAATGTTTTTTCTTAGACCGAGTATCCTTCCTCCTACACTTTATAGACAACCCGTTCGTATTTCGTCATTACCTTGATCTCAATGTACCGTGTAGGCAATCATTCGTACTCTAATGTTCATAATTAACCTTGAATGCTAGTTTACTTTAAGATAAAGCTACTTGGATGATCTTGGTTTACTAATCAAGTCAATACATGAAGCCACATGACATGGAGTGGTACCAATGGACTGGTTACATTTAATAATTTCCCGATAACTATTTGTATATCAAATATTTCGCTATGTATTACGGCAAGGCGGTACCCTGCATGTGAAGAGGAGGATAGCGAATCATTTCGTGAGGAAAGTCTTGAATAGGTACGAATGTGAATGGCCATAAGAATTTATGGCCATTTATTTATCAATATAAACTAGCTGCTGCCCGCGTGGACCCTAATTCTGTTTCTAAATTAAAAGTAGCCTTAGTTACTCCTTATAATATCTACAAGTGCATGTCCCGCCAAAATCGGTCCAGCCGTTTCGGAGATTACACGGAGCAGCACGACAAACATTTCAAAAATTTGTTATACGTACCGTATATATTTTCATATGCATTTAGTAGAAAGCTGTTATTTTGACATTAAAAACAGACATTTCAATTTTATTTATTTATATGTATAGATAATTAAGAGACCAAAGACACGATGGATGGATTGTATGAAAGATGTTATGGCTAGAAAGGATGTGACTAACGAAATGGCCGACTGACACAGATGTATGGAAGAATTCATGCTCCGCCGACTCCAAGTAAACGAATATTCCCGATCAGTAACACCTTGGAGTCAGAGCAGTAGGATGCAGCGCAGTGCAGCGGTTCTAGATACACAATGAGGTTACAAACTGAAAGCTCATAACAGGTGGCAGCACAGTTGTACGTCTTTGAACCGCCATTCTTGTGTTTATGTTTACTTTTGTGTCGATCAAATTATACGAAAACTAGATAAATATGTATGAGACTTGGAGTGTAGCACTATTAAAAGACGAGCTAGGGACAGGGAAAACATTTACCAATGGTAAAAAGCAGCTTTAGTGGAAAAGTCAATAAATTTTTAGTTATTTTGTGTTTGTTGACTTTAAGTTCGTTTTTTGTTAAAGACTGGAGGCGTACGATAGAAATAATATAATCAGAGATAAAAACTAACTCGGGCATAATCTTCCTGACTGAAAAACCTCCGAGATAGCACTTCTAGCACTGATCTAATATGATAATATAAACACACATACTTTACTATAATTTACATAATATCACATCACAAGTGCCTGTATATAATGAAAACAGCCTTAGTTCTCTTGGGAGTATCACATATAAAAACTTTCTCCTATAAAAAAAACCCTGAAATAAATCGACACGTGTTTCACCTCTCAACGAGGCATCCTCAGGATGACGATTGACTTGTCGCGAACTCAAACACGGCGTGTTGCCACCCCGAGCACTCTGCGTTTAACACGTCGATTTCTTTCAGGGTTTTTTGTGGCTCTTTAGAAATAGCTAAGCGCAACAGGTTACTGAATATATCGACGTCTATTGTTTTTTATAATGGATTTCCGCAAGGTCACTCCTGAATCAATCAACTAATAAAATTCTAATTCAAATTAAATTCAAAATTCAAATTAAAACATTTACGCGGCTGTTTGTACCTACCGTTTGTAGGTCTCTGTAGCATACATCCTATCACCAAGGTCCTTAAGGAACTATATTATTTCTACACGTACAAACCCTGGACATGAATTATGCAATTCTGTTTCTCTGAATGGCATTGAATGCGTTTAGCCTCACCTCCGTGAACATTCTAGAGGCACTACAGAAGCGCTTCAACCCTATTAGGTGTCTGTAGATGTTATTGTAATGAACACGTATCCATCCCAAGACTTCCTTGTATACTCAGTCCAGAGCTGGAACGTATAAACTTTGACAGTACGTTCTGAACCTATAGTTCCCACATTTCGCCAGTATCTATCTTATATAGGGTGGGGCAAAAGTAATGTCATAATGGCATAATTTTTGCAAATGGCGTCATTATGTGATTTGATACATATATTGTAGACGGATAGAGAATTAGTTGACACTGCAATGGAGCGATATAGCGTCACACAGCTCAGGCAACGATGAACATTTTGAAACACCAATTTCCGGGCTTTGTGATTAATTTTTGTTAGAGTCAAGTGTCCCCCCACTCCCTGCAAGCTAAATGGTTGGTTTTGGATGTGTGAAGAAAATCACGGCAGTAGTTTATATAACGAAATTAAAAGGAAAACTATCACAGCTAAGTAGGCTCTACAATAATAATCGACCAACTTAAATTCGCAGTTGCAAAAACATGTTTTCCCATACATTCCCTATGGGAGAACAAGTTTTTCAACTAAAAAGTTAAGTTTGATTTTGGGATAAATTCATTTTAATTCATCCGAACTACGGAACCCGTCATTGTGCGTGGTCCGACAGGCACTTGGCCGGTTTTTTTCGACTTTGATGTCATAAATTGTACACCTTTAAATAGACTTTTCGTGAAAACGAAGCCTAACTTTTTTTTATTTCAACAAAAAGGCAGCCAATTCACATTATGACATTAGTTTTGCCCCACCTTGTATAGAAAAATGTATATATAAAAATCAATGGTCGTTCGTTAGTCTCGCAAAAACTCGTAAACAACTCGACCGATTTTTTTTGTTTTGTACGCCTCAGTACTGAGGTGGTTTAAGAAAAAAGAAAATTTGGAAAGTCCCAAAGGCACAGCCGAAAAATTCAAAATTTTGTCTCACGTGGTACAAGTTCACCGGGTCATCTAGGCTATAATAAGTAATTTATGTATGAAACAAACGCTTTTCGTGTCTGTCTGTCCACTAAGTTCTAACTAAACAAAGCAATGGATTTTGATGCGGTGTTCACCATCATTTCGAGATTTTATCTCGGAAGGTTTATGTTTAAAATATTATTATTGAAAGCAGATTCGTGGTAGTCTAGCTAGTGAAACCGCATGCGTAAAAATCTGTATAGACTAGGTATTTTAATACAACTTTTTAAAAAACTACAGGATAATTTGAATTTCGGATATTGTGTGCAGTCGCCAGAACTAATTACTACGAAACATAAAAAAAAGTAATAAAAAAGTACACTCCGGAAGTGCCGACAGAAGTGAAAACTTGAACAACCATGTATTTTTCTTCCACCAAGATGATCGCCTTGATAGAAGAAAAATACTTGTATAGAACATTGATCCGTAACGTTATATAAATAAAGGGCACAATCGCGTTTACAAAAATGCGGTGTCGTCATGGTGTCGAGAAATCAATGGTTTAGTCCCATCTCAAAAATGCCCAACGCGCCTAAAGAAGTTTTCACTTCTATTATAAGTAACATTTGATGCATCGTGTGAGCCGGTATCATCAAAACATGGACTCAACCTGGAAGGCAATATTATTATGTAAATTGTAGAAAATTAAGCGGCAAAATGCAAAATAATTATTATGGCTCATATGCCACGTGTTGTCACTTTTCACGCGTGGAATAATCGTAACTTTTTGTCTGAAACCTCTGCCGAGTCTAGAACTGTTTCGTCTATGTTAGGAACATTAACATCCTGACGAAGGTTTAAAAATTACAGCACTCTTCGGTGTAATCTATACATATTTATAAAACAAAGTCGCTTTTCGCGTTTATCTGTATGTCTGCGTTGTTCTTCTAAAATACGTAACAGATTTTGATGAGGTTTTCAAAATAATTTAGAGAATGTATTCCGGAAGGTATATATGTATAAATACATTAATATTAAACTTATAGATAATTAAGAAATCTCGATGTTTTGCCCTGAATTCTTGCGTAGCAGGGACGGGTCTCTAGTAAATTTATAAACAATTTAACAGTTATGCTTGAATGAAAGATCAATGGTCGTCAATAGATTAAGAACAAATTCCAGTATCAGTAGGCAAGGGTTGGGAGTTTTAGAGATACTTCGCAGAGGATCAAGTTTTGGCCAATGCGTGACGAGATCTACGTTCAGAAGTGGACGTCTATTGTCTAGATGATGATGATGGTACTCTTTTTACCCAACTACGGCGAAGCAAAAAGGAGGGTTATGATTTTGACCGATATGTATGTTCATCTGTTACCACATTACTTCTTAACTACCGATCATACTTTGACAAATGAGATATCATTGGAAGCGTCTTGATCGTCCGGTCGGACCATCCGCATCAGTTATAGGCTATTTGACTTCACATTAAATGTAATATGGCGCCCTCTAGAGGACATAATGTCAAGAACATAAAACATGTTTTTTTTTTATTGTGCCATGTTGGCTATCAAATGAAAGGGTTTAACAAGCACATTACAAATAGTCTAAGTAAATAAATATGTTTAAATTGTTAAAAACAAGCAAAAGTGAGACTGTGCTATGTGCGGCATTTAATAGGATGAGTGTCAAGTCCGCAAATTAATAAATTCTCGACGTAAAATCAAGTAATCCGAACAAAAACATGTCTGCCAGGTACAGGTGTCTCAGTGAATGTGCCTAAATTAGGGAGACGTGAAAATTATGATAATTGGGCTTTTGCCTGAACCTCAGCTACTTACGAGTGTTTGGTAGCCCAGTTAAGATCCATGTACCAAAAGAACGTCGCAAGAAACGGGACAAGAAATCTCAGAAGATGTACTTGGTTGGATACTCAGAAAATGGAAAAAGTTTTCGTTTTTTTAATTCAAAGAGCAAAATAATCACTATAGCCAGAAATGTTATAGTCATGGAAGATATTAAAATGACAGTATCACAATAATAATCATGCAGGCATCGGTCCTAGTGGACCCCTTCAATTATGCTGACATCTCTTTGAGGCGCGCGTGGAACACAACGCGCCGTCGACCCGGGCCTGGTCCTTATCGGACGGTGAGCCACCCATTGCTCACCGCCCGCAAGCCCGCGCCTACGGTGGCCGGAATTCGCCTCGCGATTCCCGACGCCCTGGGCGTCTCCTCCTGCGGCGGTTAGGGGCGTGAGGGCGCGAAATTTGCCTCTCCTTCATGCGTTCCGCCTCCTCCTTCGCGAGCATTACCGCTTCGCAGAAGGAGGTGACGGCCTCCCATTTCCTCTCGCTCCGTACGATGGCCTGAACCAGGGCCGGACGCGAGAGATCACCGCCGCCGATCGCCTCCACGAGGACACGGCGATGCTCCGCCCAAGCTGGGCAGACCTCCACCGTATGCTCCACCGTGTCCTCTGGGCGATCCACACAATGGTGACACCCGGGCGTTTCCTCCCGCCTTATCCTTGCAGGAACCTCCCGAAACAGCCGTGTCCGGTGAGGACCTGCGTCAGGCGGAAGGTGAGGACGCCGTGGCGCCTCTCAAGCCACTCCTCAAAGAGGGGTCTTATCGCCGCAATTGTGGCGTGCCCTTCCAAGAACCCTTGACAACATATGATATGGAGGTTAGTCTCAGAATTATATTGACATTCGACAGGGGCAACGTGTTTGTCGCAAGCCTGATCTTTTTGGCTACAACAACATGTGTGTTAAAGCTATGACAAATGAGCCAATCACAGTACGTGAAGCTCTTGAAGGTCCTGAAGGACAGAAATGGTCAAGAGCAATGAAGGAAGAGTTGGCAGTCTTACAGTGACAATAAAACATGGGAGCTAGTGGACAGACCTAGTGTTAGTACAGTAGTGAAAAATAAGTGGGTATTTAAGAAAAAGAAAAATAGTGAAGGTGAATTGCTTTACAGAGCAAGACTAGTAGCAAAGAGGGTCACCCAAGTAAAGGGAGTGGATTTTAATGAGACACATTCACCTGTGCTAACGTATAGTACTTTAAGACTTTTATTTGCTTTGAGTGTACTTCTAAATTTTAATATGAACCACCTAGATGTTCCTACAGCTTTCATAAATGGTTATATAAATAAATGTGTGTTTATGGAATTACCAGAAATATAGTACTGCAAAAATAAAGTATTAAAGTTAAAAAGAGCAATATATGGTTTGGAACAATCTGCCAGAGCATGGTATGTAAGGGTAGAAGAAAGTCAAATAATTTATTTCAAACTGGCCCATGTATGGCACTTTTGAACGTCAAAATTTACAATATAATTGATTCTAGTCGCCCCTTCCAAACGGTAGTTTTCGTATGGAGAAGAATGGGCAAGAAACTCCACCGTTACTCTTTTAAAATGTTTTACAATAGTTTGTATTAGTACTAGGGCTTGCAAATATTCGTCAATTTTGCAATTCGAAAAAGTACTATACAGTACTTTAAGACTTTTATTTGCTTTGAGTGTACTTCTAAATTTTAATATGAACCACCTAGATGTTCCTACAGCTTTCATAAATGGTTATATAAATAAATGTGTGTTTATGGAATTACCAGAAATATAGTACTGCAAAAATAAAGTATTAAAGTTAAAAAGAGCAATATATGGTTTGGAACAATCTGCCAGAGCATGGTATGTAAGGGTAGAAGAAAGTCAAATAATTTATTTCAAACTGGCCCATGTATGGCACTTTTGAACGTCAAAATTTACAATATAATTGATTCTAGTCGCCCCTTCCAAAAGGTAGTTTTCGTATGGAGAAGAATGGGCAAGAAACTCCACCGTTAATCTTTTAAAATGTTTTACAATAGTTTGTATTAGTACTAGGGCTTGCAAATATTCGTCAATTTTGCAATTCGAATATTCGATATTTTTTTGGGGTATATTCGAATATTGTTCGAATATTAAATAAAAAAATTAGATTTATAGAAATCATGTCCTTTAATAGTCTTTATTTTCTGAATCAAAATAATACTATTTAAAGCTAACGCAGTGTTACAAAAACAATTAAAATAACATTTTTTTCTGTTAGAAGAACACGAAGGATTAGAATAGCTAACATTAAACTGCAAATAATCAACTTGTTTCTTCAAATAACATAGCTAACACAATAATCAACGTATTTTTTTGGGCGACTTTTAATGGTCAACTTAATATTGTACAGATGATATTAACACACCACACAATGTTACTCTAATATTATATTCGCAAAAATTTGAAACAAATGCTTGAAATGTTAAAATAAACAATAGTTATCAAAATAAACTAATCTTGTTTGGTTTTTCAACCTTGGACACAAACACAACACATCAAACAACATAAAATCAACATAAAATCGGATATGAATATTGTAATAATATAATAAAATCAAACAAAACAATAACAAGTAAGTAACGCAATTAAACCTTCGATGCAAAATCGTTTCCTTAATGTTAAATTGTCAATATCACACTAACTATGTGTGATATTGATAATTTAACATTAAATCTTTGTGATAACAAAAATAATCAATCACGCACGAGATCAGATCAGATCTAAAAAGCACGCTTCATTTAGTACAGAAAATAACAGTACGTTTTTAATCCTATCATATTGTGTCCTTCAACGTTTTCCCTGGAAGTGGGACCTAAGGAAACTTAGAGCATCCATGGAATCATCGTTTAAGGCAAATCTTAAATGGTTGCAAATATATTTGCTGGAAGAAAACACCCTTTCACACTCTACACTTGTAGGTGGTATACACTGCAGTAAGTCGTCCGCTTGGCTCAAATTTACTTGTCTAGGACCTCCTCTATCAAATAGCGCCATTTGCATTAGAATTGACGTTTCCAACTCTTCTCTGCATGATAAATTTGCGGTAGATGTACAAGAAGTTGCTAAAACGGTCTCACCAATCTTTTTTTGTAGTTCTTCCTTGAAGCTTATTGCAGTTTCCTGAATTACTTCATTTCGTCGCTGTCGCTGCTGCTGGTGATCAACTAAGGATCTATCTTCATTGTCATCAAAGTCTTGTATTTGACTAAAGTATCTGTCGTTAATCTCAGTTATAACTTTAGCAATCGTGTCGTTTCCTGGAGATGGAAAAATATCCGAAGGTGTCTCTGCGTAATATGTTCTGGGATTGTGTAGATATTTTAACGTACACACTAGATCTAGTAGGCGTCTCTCAGTTATTCTTTTCTTCAGAGCCTGGAGTAGCTGATCACTTGTAAAACTGTTTGTCGCTTGAAGTTTCGCAACCATGAATTGTAGAGCTGTCTCTGCAGTAAGCAGATTTGCATTTTCTTGGCACAACGCTTCGACTGTTACCTTTACAATATTGAGAGAAGTGGACAATTCTTGGAGTAAAACTAGCTCAGCGGAACTAAATGTGATTTCGTTCTTTAAATCAATAAGAGTCTTCATGATAGGCTCTTTTAGTACCAAAAACCTTGTGATCATATCAGCCAAGCTACTCCACCTGGTTTTACAGACTAGGATCAAGCCCATTTTTTTCTGTTCTTCTGGAAGGTAGTTATAGAAACACTCAATCTTGGTGGGTGATTTCCTAAAAAATTTAACAATTTTTCTCACTTTATCTATAACATTTTTTAGATTTACATCCACGTATACATATCGGTTCCTGTTCAGTTGTCTTCCAGTCCCAACAACGAATCCACCTTCTTCTTCATCACTGTCAGAGTCATCATCCTGTCCTGTCGCCCCTGTGTCTTCTGTAGATTCTTCCCATTCTTCTTCTTGGGCATTTTGTGTCTTTGTGTAAATTACATCCAACACTGCACATTGGATGCCGTGTGCAAATCATAATTGATGGTACGAAGGCAATTGTCGACCCATAGCATACATCACACTTGCTCCGTGCTGTGTCCATTTCTAGAGAAAGATTATAGGATGCTAGTTTATCCTTCAAAATATTGGCACAACGTTCTGCTGTTCCCCGGCCAGTTATTCTTGCTAGTCCCAGATTCCTGAAGCTCTTGCCTGCAAAGTTTGGACAATGAATGTTGACGTTCATGTACCGTCGGTTACGGGCTGAAGTCCATTCATCTAAAGAGACGGAAAACTTCTGTCCTTTGGCTTTCAATTTCTGCAGTGTCTCCTTAAGTTCGCCTTTTAATTGCTAACTCTTTTCTACCACGATCTTTTTAATTGTATTTGGTGACTTCGGTAAGTCTTCATAGCCACTTTTTTTAAAAAGATTTCGTAAGGAATCAGATGTACAAAACAAACTAAATGGAAGACCATCACAAGCAGTCATTTTTGCAACTATATTTTCCACATTATCAGATTTTTTAAAGAAGTCGTCAATCAATTTAACTTTCTTCTTCTTTGGCTCATTTTCCTGCAGGTTCGTGTGTGTGCCCGATGTCCCTGGGGCCGAAAGTTCATCAACAATAACTCTAGTACTCTCAACAGGGTGAAGTTTCATATGGTTATGCAGACATGTAGTTGTGTTTCGGCATTTAATCACTTTCTTGCACTTTTTACATTGCGCGTGAACTCCATCTGAAGTTCTCAAAAAAAAGTTCCATACTGATGACTTATCTCGCGTACCTTTGGTGTACTCTTTAAATTCTAATTTGTTTTGTAGTTGCTCCATGTTTTTTTAATGTTTAATCTAATACCTGAAATGTCGAAAAATTAACCGTCAACACACACTTCATAGTGTTTTAAAAAAGCTTAAAAGAACAGAAATGAGAAGTAAACGAGTTCACAAAATAAAAGCTTTAGCTAATTTAACTAGTAAAAAAGCTGCATTTTTGAGGTTAGAATAATTACTTAGTATTATAATAAAATAATTATCACAAGTCAGAAATGCAATTATAGTAGCTACTTAGACTACTTACGTCAAAGCACGTAACTGATTCACTGGATTGTCGTTGGTTATACAACTATACGATTACGTACATTAAATAAAACGACGGGCACACTAAACAAAATAAAAACGTCTAACACAAAATAATAACAATCAAACACGCGTGCAAATGGTGGACAAATGCACAATGGCGAACCACCCCCACCCGCCGGAACGCGCGCCGGCCGCATCTTCCGAATGTTCCCGATCGTTGCCGAATCCTGTAGTAACACTCGTAACGCTCGCGCGTCGAACGACGTAACCTTGTTTGGACGGCGTGCATAACGTTGAATTTTGTGTGCACATCAGATTGTTGAATTTTGTTTTCTAGGAATCGGTCGAATTTTCGAATATCGTAAAATTTCCATTCGAATATTTGAAACAGTTGATTATTCGAATAATTCGAATATTCGAATGCAAGCCCTAATTAGTACGTACATTAGTTAAATAATTATATGTGAAGACGATGCACCTAGAATAAAATTACTATACCACAATATAATTTCAGACGAAAGATCCTCCTTGAAAGGCCTCCCCCAAGCACCGCCACTTCGACCGATTCTGTGCTTTCCGCATGATTCTGAAACATTTCTCCGACATTCGTATCGCCGTTGAACGGTTCACCGACAGAACGACTCACTTTTCATTTTTTCACCGATAGAACGTTTCAACGGCGAGCGATTCGCCGACAGAACGATTCACTTTTCATTTTTTCACCAATAGAACGTTTCAACGGCGAACGATTCGCCGACAGAACGATTCACTTTTGAAAATTTCATCGACAGAACCTTTCACAGGCGCACGATTCGCCTACACAACTGTTCATCTGACCCTGGGGTATAAAACACAGGTATTCGACATGTAGACCTGTTTCCGTTTGTTGTTTACACCTGAATCAAGTTGTAAAGACGAAACTTAAAGTTTTATGCAAAACTAACCAAAAAATGTATCATAAATGTTATGGTTATACATACGTTTTGAAAGGTTAAATGAAATATATTTGCAAATGAAAATAATTTTTATTACCTAACCAACATAATTAACACCAAAACAAAAACATAACAAATCAACAATTAATAAAAACAATTCTAAAGTTCATAGGATACTTATTTTGTATTACATAAATGAGAAATATGAGCCCAGCCACTTAAGTAGGTTTTTATGTCCATATCATCCTTTTCTGACAAATGCTGAGTAATCCTCTCTCGATAGTTTGATCTTTTTCTCTTAAACGTTGGCTCCGAGGAATTAATGAGTTCGATAGTGCATTCTGTGTGCTTTTGTTCCTTCTGGAACTCCACTATTGTTTTGAAAATGTTCCATTTTCACCGGCCTAATAAGGTATTCCACCTGTTGTGCCACGACTCCAGCGCATTTTGTGATAATGGTATAAGTGAAAGTTGGCTGTCGTGTACTGCCTTGGAGGAAATACTGGCGGACTCCGCTTTACTGTCATTTTGGAGCTAATGTTTTTTGTAATTATCGCTGATCCACTGACATAATAATTTTCAAACCATCGCATCACTCTCTTAGCTTCATCAGGTATAATTTCGTTTTTTATTATATCAAGCGCATCGGGAATTTCTATTGGCTCTAAAAATGCCAGTGCAGCAATATGTCTAATTTTGTAGGCAAATACTGGATCGCTGTTGTATTGTTTCGCGAGACCAGCCGATTGAATATGACGCCATATGCTTTGGTTCAAATGAAAAAAAACAAAGTTTATTTAAGCAGTCTGGGAACACCATTTTTATAGCTTTCATAGCTGCGCGTTCAAAATCGGTAAGGATTCTTTGTGGGCATAAATCGATGTTCAAGGTATTTAGTGTGTGCCGTTTTAATATTTCTACAAGTATTTCATAACATTTTACAGTTTTATGTGAGGGTAAACCATAAATTAAAGGAAGTACTTTATGCGTACCGTCCGGAGTTCCGACAATTGCATGTATAGAATATATTTGTCGAAACGGGGGAGGGCAACAGTTAAATGTTCCATCCATCAGCCAATAATTTGCTACACTTAAAAGTCTGCAATTCTCATTTGTGCCAAATACGATTACGGATTCTTCATTATGAGTGTAGTGGCCGATAAGGAAATTGGCATCATTGCTAATTTTGGTTAATTCATCGGGAATCACAACAGCATGTATATCTTTGGGAATACTTGGTAAATTCTTATTCCTTACCCGATGAACCATCATTCTCATGGCATCCTTAGTCGGCATGTAAGGAGCACTAATAGTTGTTACATCTTGAATACACCGTTGAACAATTTGTGAGGGTGCATCCATTGAATGGTGGGCTTTTTGTTTGATGTTAGCTTTTACAGTTAATTCTATCTGCTTATCGGGATCCGGTAAATGAACATGTTCAAAATTTTTCGAAATAACAATATGAGAATTATTCGTAGACACTGTTGAAGTGATAGCAACATTGCACCGGGTAGAATCTTTTTTCGTACACCGCCAGTAGAACTTCGTATTTCGTATTCTGTTTAGATGATAGGAATATCCTTCGTAAATCAATATATCTTTACCGCGTTTTGATTTCAACATTACACAATCACTCATTTTTTAACAGCAAATCTAAACCTTTTCATTAACACGTTGGAAATTAATTCCGGGCAGACATAACAACGTAATGAGGGACGTTGACAGGTAAAAAACGGTGGACTACCCACATTTTCATATTTAATTGTTTTCGTTTAGAAATTAAGCGAACGTGCTTATATCAAGTATGTATGTCTATCATTACCTCAATAATACTAGCATGCATTGTGCATTTAATATCGAATTATACGCAGTTAAATGATAAGCTAGCCGGAAATTATAAAATCCTTCGGAATGACTATGAGTGCAAAGTTTATTTTTTGTATTAGTATTATATTGTATTATTGATTGTATTTTCAACAGGTCTACATGTCGAATACCTATGTTTTATACCCCAGAGTCGGATGAACAGTTGTGTCGGCGAATCGTTCGTCTGTGAAAGGTTCTGTCGATGAAATTTTCAAAAGTGAATCGATCTGTCGGCGAATCGTTCGCCGTTGAAACGTTCTATCGGTGAAAAAATGAAAAGTGAATCGTTCTGTCGGCGAATCGCTCGCCGTTGAAACGTTCTATCGGTGGAAAAATGAAAAGTGAGTCGTTCTGTCGGTGAACCGTTCCACGGCGAAACGAATGTCGGAGAAATGTTTCAGAATCTTTCCGCATCCAGCGAATTTCTGTAGCCTTCACAAGATCATCGGTCCATCTTGTGGGAGGCCTTCCAACGCTACGTCTATACCTTACATTAATGGTGCTCACAAATTTACAAACATTGTAAAAGTAGACGATTCTAAAAATTTATAATCCATAAGTGATTACTTCCTCACACATGGTGAGGAAGTAATCACATAATGTAAAATCAATGTGATATAACATAAAATAATAAAAAATTGAAATTAAATTTTTACAATTAATTTAGCAACCTGTTTGATTTCGCCTTGATTATAAATTGTCCTTTGGAGCAGGACCAGCATGTTTCCAAGTACTTTTATATTGGATATAATCCTCTAATTATCTTGGACTAATTATATTATCTTGAATTATATTCTTCCTCTAATTAGTAATATGCTTGTTTACAAAGTGTACTTTTAATATGAGTTTAACATTTTCTTTCATTTAATTGAAATATGTCACAAGGTATTTTGTTGTAACATTTAACACAAAAAAAGTTTGTTGAAGTTAGGTTATTGTAAAACTAAGTATGAATCATGACTTTTAATGAAATGTCACAATAATGTAAAAGTGTATGTAGCATTATTTTTGTCGACGATGTTTTTTGTATTTTATAACTGTAATGAACTGAATTAAAAAATGTTTTGGAAAATGAATATAAAAGTAAAGATTTAGGAGAAATAAAACAGTGCCTTGGTATTAATGTAAATGTCAGTAAGAACTGCATAACTACAGATCAAGAGAATTTTATAGATAATACTTTAGCTAGATTTGGAAACTAATCTCAAATTATAAAAATCTGTAGATAATAATCAATGTGATGACAAATTTCCATAGCAGCAATTAGCAGGATGTTTGATGTACCTGTCTGTCCTTACAAGGCCAGATGTTTCCTTTAGTATTAGTTTTCTAAGTCAATATAATACATGTTATAATGAGACTCACTGGAAACACTTAAGAGATTATGATATTTGAAGAAAACTAAAAGTTATGGGCTGGTGTTTAAGAAAGATGATAGTAATTTACATAGTTATGTAGATGCTGATTGGGCATCTTGTACTATATATAGATAGAAGGTTATATACTGGGTACAGTTTTATTTTGGCGGGATGTGTGATAAGTTTTAAGTCTAGAAAGCAAAGAACAGTGGCACTATCCAGCACTGAAGCCGAATATACGGCCTTGTCTAAAGCCTGTAAGGAGGCTCTTTATTTTAAACACTTAATAAATGAAATGCATGTACTGGATAGCAAGATACCTATATGTTTGTATAGTGATAACCAAAGCTGTTCTAAATAATAAAATAGATGTAGAATATGTGTCAACTTCTAATATGCCTGCAGATATATTTACCAAAAGTCTTTGTACAAGTAAACATTATAAAATCTTGAAGTTATTGGGCATATCAGAAGTTGAGAAAATAAATAAATTGTTTAAATTTATTTATTTTACTATGGGAGGATATTAAGATGGTAACAGAATAATGTATCTGTAAACCCAGCAGAGCTTGTATTAACTATGTGTACTATTGTCGAAATAAATTTAGTCTATCTGAAACAGCCATTGTTTTAATACGGCGCGGCTGTCAAATTAATATCTATTATACAATAAAACCCAAACAAAAAAAAAAAACAAAGCAGCTCTGCAAATACTTTAGCACTAAATTATAACCCCAAAATAATTTAAATAAAAAATAAGTTCAAACACTAAAACCTGACTTCTGAAAAATAGCGTCAATACATATCACGCACGACACGATCTTAGTTAATGTTTTATTAATTTGATCACCAGTTATGCCGAATGCCTCTTTGGTCTAGAGTTCGCAAATGAGAAATAGGGGGTCCCGAGTTAGATACACAAGTCGAGTAGTGTTATTGGGTTTTTCAATGACAATGGGCCACAACCTAGAAACATAATTGGCGAAATGTGTGGGTACTACATGTCTGCCGCAGCCCCCTTCGAGCTAAACAAGCGTGATGTTATGTTATTACCATGAGTCATCGTATTCCCATTTGTACTAAATGGACGGTTGGATCGCATTTAGGCCACAGTTGAACGACCACCGGTAACGAAACGACGAGTGGCTGACTATTCAAATATTTAGTGTGTCTTTATTTATTGTACAATATTTTTCACCCCTATGCTTACATATGCAATATTGTTCATTAGAATGTTTATAACAAAGACCACTAAAAACTAGGTTTTTGGTATTTATTTGGTCGTTAGATAATATAGGTCACAGCTAGTATCTAATAAGATACCTGCAACTAACAAATTAGAGATCCAACAGTATGGGGAACAGATTCCAAGCTACTGACGATAAGGGAGCGGACGATCATCTCATCCTGTCCAATATCCATTCTCATATAGAACCAACAAAAACATTAAAACTTTTTCAAATCATCAGAATTCCACGCCCGCGGTTTGTCAGCGACGCATGGCAAGGCATTGCCGCTCAAAATTATGGACCACGAACACCTACTGCGTTCCTTGACGCAAGTCGATGTGAGAGAAAAGGTCGCTAAACTGAATTAGGACTGAGTTCTGAGCAGGCAACAATCAAATCTTAGGGGGGTCTTAGGGGGGGGTCTTAAGGGGGGGTATCTTAGGGAGCATACGGTGGAGGTCTGCCCAGCTTGGGCGGAGCATCGCCGTGTCCTCGTGGAGGCGATCGACGGCGGATATCTCTCGCGTCCGGCCCTGGTTCAGGCCATGGTACGGAGCGAGAGGAAATGGGAGGCCGTCATCTCCTTCTGCGAAGCGGTAATGCTCGCGAAGGAGGAGGCGGAGCGCGTGAGGGAGAGGCAAATTTCGCGCCCACACGCCCCTAACCGCCGCAGGAGACGCCCAGGGCGTCGGGAATCACAAGCCGATTTCCGGCCACCGTAGGCGCGGGCTTGCGGACGGTGAGGAATGGGTAGCTCACCGTCCGATAAGGTCCAGGCCCGGGTCGACGGCACGTTTTGTTCCACGCGCGCCTCAAAGAGATGTCAGCAGAATTGACGGGGTCCGCTAGGACCGATACCTACCGGGGTTGCGAAGAAAACCGAGAGGGAGATCGTAGCCCCCGGCAACAGGGCAACTGAAGGAACACGGGTGGGTTTTAGTCAGTAAGAGTCTGACACGCCCTCCCGCTCCGCCCAGAGCGGGAGAAGTTATTTGATGAATTCCAATCCAAAAAAAAAAAAAAAGGGTGGTTTGCCAAAGGAGAAAAGCGTTGTCGTGGAAATGGTGTCAAAGTCAAAGTCAAATCATTTATTTCAAATAGGCCCATGTATGGCACTTTTGAACGTCAAAATTTACAGACTAAATATAATTGATTCTAGTCGCCCCTTCCAAAAGGTAGTTTTCGTATGGAGAAGAATGGGCAAGAAACTCCACCGTTACTCTTTTAAAATGTTTTACAATAGTTTGTATTAGTACGTACATTAGTTAAATAATTATATGTGAAGACGATGCACCTAGAATAAAATTACTATACCACAATAGGTAAAAACAATTAAAAATGAAGCAACGACAGATAATTTAATTATGTGATAGATACATGGTGCTCACATATTTACAAACATTGTAAAAGTAGACGATTTTCCTAAAGTTTTTAAAATTAATAAGTCAGTGTGTGAGGAAGTAATCACAGAATTTAAAATCAATGTCATATAACACAATATTATAAATGTTACAATTAAATTAGCAACCTGTTTGATTTTGTCTTGATTCTAAATTGTCCTATGGAGCAGGACCAGCATGTTTCCAAGCACTCTTATCTTGGATATAATCCTCTAATTTGTAATATGCTTGTTTACAAAGTGTACTTTTAATATGAGTTTTATATTTTCTTTCATTTAATTGCAATATGTCACAAGGTATTTTGTTGTAACATTTAACACATGGTACCCCATAAAAGATGTATGTACTTTAGATAATCTGAAAAATGGTTGATCTAGTTTATCTTTATTTCTAGTATTAAAATTATGTCTATCACTTATTTTATTTACGTACATAATATTTTCATAAATGAATTGGCAAGGTACCGTCATTATATTAATCCTTTTAAATAGTTTCCTGAGAGATTCGCGGCGACGTAGATTATAAATGGCTCTGACAGCCCTATTTTTTAAAATAAAGATGGATTCAATGTCAGCAGCCCGACCCCACAGTAAAATGCCATACGACATAATGCTGTGGAAGTAGCTAAAATAGACCAATAGCGCGGTTTCTACATCTGTTAACTGTCTTATCTTTCTAACAGCATAAGCGGCCGAGCTTAGCCGCCCCGCAAGAGATGTTATATGAGGTCCCCATTGTAATTTCTCGTCTAGCGTGATTCCTAGGAAAACCGTTTGATTAATAAATTCCAGTTTTTCCCCATTCAATATGATGTCACATTCGCTACTTCTAACATTAGGTAATTTAAATCTAATGCATTTGGAACAAGTTGGGCTACTAAAATTGAACCACAACAAGAAACATCCATGATACAATACATGCAGAGCGTGGGGGCAGTCCTTTGCACAGCAGATATAATAATAATAACCTACAACAGATTGAGTAATATTCAGATAGTTAATACTGAAAAAGCCTTGCTGAATTCAGCTCTCAACTAGAGATATGTATGTGTGAAGCCATACAGAACAGGGCTACAATGTCGAAAGGGCTCTTGACAAGCAGTTAATTTTCAGGGGGTAATTAAGGCCCGTAAAGTAATGCTTAATTCTTAAGTGAGGTTCTGTAAAACTCACTCAAAACTCGAACATTACTTAAAACTAGTTTCAACCAATCAAAAGGCTATTTAAACGAGTTTAACGTTATGCTTGAGTTTTGAGCGAGGTTCTGTATTACGGGCCTAACTTTTGTTGCTTTAATAAACAAATTTTTGGAGTACCAATAACTTTCAATATATGTTTATAGAAACAATTACAGCAATTTTGTTCTGCCCTTCATTGTTTTTTTTTTTTGTGTCCGTCCGGATGGTTGGTCATCAACAGTGTCATCACTCATAATACACTTCGAAATGGATCTTAAAAATTGCTACTATTTGCTACCTATCGTTAAATAATTGCTACTTAAGTAGTTTAAAAAATAAACCACGTTTTGAGGCCACCTATGTGCTTTATAGGAACTACAGGGAATTAAAGAAATATTTTTTGATCAATAATTGCTACCTATATATCACTCTCGTCAGTTTGTGCCAGCGACAATTTCCAGGGGCCCATTATTGAGTGTGCAAATCACCCCCCTGCCATTTCATCCGTGTACAATAAAACATTGACCAGGCAGCTCTTCCATAGTTCAAGGTAACGAATCCACTATAGCCACCCACACCCAAAGCCCAATATGTTTTGTTTCCACGTTCTGCAATACTTAGTCCTGCACCAACCGGGGGTTGTCCTTGGGTGCACTTGCATAGTGCATACAGGGATAATCTTCGGTTGGTGCCTCATTCAATTTAAAATTGCCTAAGGGGCCTCTGCCCCTCTTCGGCCCCTCATACGCCTTTCAAAACACCGGGACCCCATGGTCCCGAGATATTAAACATATATAAATAATAATATATATATTTTGTATATATAATCATTACTTGCTTCAAAAACGGTGAAGGAAAAAGATCGTGAGGAAACGAATGCCCGAGAGATATTTCGACAGCATGTGAAGCCAAGTCAGAGGCCCATGGGCCGCTTTAAAACTCTGACACCAGGTTCGTCACTAAACACACGAAAAAGAAGTACCTAAGTGCCCCCTTTCGGATCGGACAGGTTTATTTTTACATATTGTATAATGAAGTTAGAAGGAAACTATCACAGCTATGTATGCTTTACAGCTTAACGAGTAATAATCGACCAACTTACATTTGCAGTTAGAAGGTATAGGAGAACATGTTTTTCAACTACAATTTTATAGTTTGTTCTTGAGATAAATTGATCCCAACTAAAGAACTCTTCATTGTGCATGGTCCACGTAGGGCCGCTTGGCCGGTTTTTTAATTTGAATTTGACGTATTGAATGATGTCATGTTTTTTTATAAGAAAAAAAGTAGGTCATCGCCGTCAAATATAAGTTTCTTCCTGCAGGTCTACTCCCTGACCACGAAATCCGAAGATTCGGCCAAAGAAACATGATAATATAATTGTGTTAGGGACTCATTGGATATGTATCAATAAGTGCTTTTACACTAGGTGGTGTTCAGGGTCTAATGATGGAGCCGGAAGGTAGCCATAGGAACTCTTCAACCAAACAAGTCAGAATCATCGTTTTTAGTCTCCCTGGATTATGTATTGACAAGTGCTTTTAGATTAGGTGCTGTCCAGGTCCATATGAACTCCTAAACTAAACAAGATAGCCCCGTTGTTTGCGGTCGTTGGTTTTGTCTTGCCAAATAGTGTAGCCCAAGATGTAATCCAGGGCCTCATGATGGATCTAGAAGGTCACTTCCAGATCCATCATGAGGCCCGGGGAAAATTTTATATGATGGTACGGAACCCTCGGTGCGCGAGTCCGCTCTTGACAGGTTTTTTCAACTTGTTGAGCCACATCCGCCCGCTGGATGCGGGAAGCACAGAACTGGTCGAAGTGGCGGTACTTGGGAGAGGCCTATGTCCAGCTGTGGACGTTTTTCGACTGAAATGATGATAATGATTCTGAGCCACATAAAAAAAACGTCACCTTAATTTAATTTAAATTTTTAACTTTCTTTAAAATTTAGCCTATTGTTCCGGTAAGCGTTTTTTTTCTAGGACCCATAGATTTTTTTTAGATTATTTATAGAGTCCATCTGTTGGCCGGTTTAGCGGCCAACAGATGGACTCTATAAATAATTTTTTTTTTGGACGCTATTTTTTTCGAAGAGTTCCCGGCGTTGGCTGTCTATCTAGATATATTTATATCTTTGCTAAGACCCATAGTTCAGAATCTTCTAATACTGGCTTGAATAAACAATCACCTGTACGTTTTATAAAAAATGGAGAACATATTTAATCATATTTCATTTAAATAAGTGCGAGTCGGACTCGCCCACCATGAGTTCCATACAAATTTGTAGGTACATTTATTATCCTTACATATTATAAAACAAAGTCCCCTGCCGCGTCTGTCTGTCCGTCTGAACGCGATAACCTCAAAAACAATCGAACGGATTTTCAAATGATTTTCACTAATGGACGGAGTGATTCATGTGGAAGGTTTAAGGTTTGTATAAATTGGCTGAAATTTGACGATTATTATTGAAAATGTGATGTATAGGAGATAACGGAAAAAATATCCAACAACAATAACAACTTTTTTGATGACATTATTGAACGAAGTAGTATTAGTGATTGCAGTTACCGAAGTACTGAAAATGAAATTACGGATTATGAAAAAAAATTACAGTTGCGGGAAGATATAAAAAAATGGGCCATTAATAATAATATAATAATAATACACTTGGCTTATAATGAACTTGCTGTGATTCTGAATAAAAGAGTCCAACACATATTACCCAAGGATGCCCGCACGCTGTTCCAAACAACCGTTAAAGATTTATGTATTATTGCTTTGGGGACTGGGCATTATTGGCATAATAGCTTAATTAAACAACTTGGAAAAATATTGGAGCAGGTTAATTTGCCAAATGCTATTTCCCTTATATAAATATTGATGGTTTACCACTATACAATAGCTCAAGAAAGCAATTTTGGCCAACATAGTAATGCGTTATCAGTTTTGTGACATTTTGTTTTAATTAGTTAACACACTTCACATTCATCATTTGAGTAGTGGTCATAAATTGAAAATTTACGGCAGCCTGTGCATCAGAAGAAATTTAAATACAATAAACTACACTCGAGAGCAATGAATCCGGGTCACTTAAAGAATCCTAAAAATCTCGGAAACTAAAAATGCTAGGTTAATGCAATAAATTGTATTTAATAGACAATGTAATACTCCTTAAATGAAGGTATTAAAACTTCTTAGTTATTGTAAAGTTATATCATAAAAAAATCAAATTTGAAAAAGGGCCACTTTCGAAGATGGAACTACGAAATTACAGCATTTGGTTTTGCTTTTGTTTGTAATCTGTCATTTATGTGGGTACATAAACCATGTTGATAGTGCTCTATATTCATTATTCAAGCTGAAATTATGTCGCTTACGCCTGAAGAATGCACCAGAATACTTACAATGCTGGAAACCGGCCGGAGTCAGCGCGATACAGCCAGGACTGTCGGTGTGTCGCTGTCAACAGTACAAAGAGTTCTCCGACGTTACGAAGAAACTGGTTCTAACCTACGCAGACCAGGAACGGGCAGAACCAGGTGTACCACAGCACGAGAAGACCGATACTTGGTGAACACCATGCTTCGAAACCGCTTTCTCACAGGAACTGAACTCACAAATCAGTTTCGACGCCTCGGAGGAAGTAACCCAAGTGCATGAACAGTAAGACGTCGGCTTGCTGAATCTAACTTAAAACCCCTTAGACCTGCAAACGGCCCTAAACTGGAGCGTGGGCATCGTATTTCAAGACTAAGATATGCCCAGAGCCACGTAAATTGGAGTATTGAAGATTGGTCAAAAGTTATGTTCTCCGACGAATCAAAATTTATGCTCTACAAGCACGATGGAAGACACAGAGTGGATCGAAGACCAGGGGAAAGATTCAAGCAAGCATGCATCGAAGAAAAAGTAGCCTACGGTGGTGGGTCTGTACTTGTGTGGGCCGGAATTTCTTCTGAAAGTCGCACAGAGCTGGTGATCATAGAAAACGGCTCTTTAACTAGCGTAAGATATGTGGAAGAAATCCTCAATGATCACGTTGGTCCATTTATGGTCAATTTAGGTGAGGATGCTATATTTATGCATGACAATGCCCGACCTCATACAGGTAGGATTGTGAATGACTACCTTCAAGAGATGAACATTACTAGTATGGAGTGGCCAGCGCGCAGCCCGGATATCAACCCGATCGAGCATGCTTGGGACGAGCTAGGCAGATGCGTAAAACAACGAAACCCTCCCCCAATCACGCTTCGTGAGCTCAAAATTGCTCTCACAGAGGAATGGGAGAATATTCCCCAAAATCGTATAAGGAACTTGGTGTACAGTATGCCAAACCGCGTAAACGCAGTAATGGAAGCACGAGGAGGCAATACGAAGTATTAAAATTCAAGAAAATCGTAATAAAGTTCAAAAATTTCATGTTTCCTATTTTTGTTTTAAGGAGAGATCAGCAGTTTTTTTCTTTATGTAATTTTGTGTTAATAAAATGTATGGCGACTCATATTTTTTTTACTTTCATTGAAGGAGTATTACATTGTCTATTAAATACAATTTATTGCATTAACCTATCATTTTTAGTTTCCGAGATTTTTAACATTCTTTAAGTGACCCGGATTCATTGCTCTCGAGTGTAATTATATCATTTTGGGTGATTGTGAAATGTTGGGGCAGGAACTTTGAAGTGGGATATCCACAGGCGATACAGTTTTCACACAATACAAAGTATGTTTAATTATGTCCCATGGCCATTTTTCATTATTAAGCATTCGGATCTTTTTTTTACTTAAGAAACAGTCGACATCCATAATTGCAACCATATTTGTCCTAAAACATATCGTCGGTGATATTCTGAAACCGCGGAACTAACAGTGTTTAAAACCGCGTAAGGTAGGTGCAGTGAATTTTACAGGAACGAGGAAAAACGTAATATTTACTTAACCACTTGACTTTCTATTGTTTAAACTTTTAAATTGTCAAATTATATTACTCCTCTTAATATTGTAGGCATTATTTATGTAAAATATGTATTAATGAATTAGAAAATCGACTTTCGCGGATCTATCATCACAAATAAAATCAAAATAAGTTTTTTTTTATGTCACTTACGCGGAATTGTTGGCCGAAATAAAACAAAAGAATACAATCAAAATCTTATTATTATTTATTCAGTCAAATTCTCATTTTATTTTTTGGCACATAATTATCATTGGTACATTACGTAATCAACAATATACAGAAAATAACACCATAAATCCCCATAATGTTAAGAAAAATTGCTCTCTATAGCTAAGTATGTTAAAACTACCTTGTTGTAGGGTACTTACTAATTAACAGTTAAAACTAAAAATGTGTAAACAAAATGAATAAAAATATTACTTCTGAGTAGAATAATAATTGCACTTTGAGGTCTTTGTTAAAAAAATGAGATCAATAAAACTTTACTTTTTCTTAAATGGTAAATTATCGTAAAATAAGTGACAATCTGCAGGTATCACATTCTTTCCTCGCGCACATTTGGGAGTGGCGCGAGGAGGCGAAACGCCGGGGCTTAACTCCGCTGCCGCGAGAAATCGCGGCACAGCGGACAGAGCTCCGGCGGGATCTCATGGCGTCATGGAGAGTGCGATTGTCGCAACCTAGCGCTGGGCACGCCACAATTGCAGCGATAAGACCCCTCTTTGAGGAGTGGCTAGAGAGGCGCCACGGCGTCCTCACCTTCCGCCTGACGCAGGTCCTCACCGGACACGGCTGTTTCGGGAGGTTCCTGCAAAGGATAAGGCGGGAGGAAACGCCCGGGTGTCACCATTGTGTGGATCGCCCGGAGGACACGGTGGAGATCTGCCCAGCTTGGGCGGAGCATCGCCGTGCCCTCGTGGAGGCGATCGGCGGCGGTGGTCTCTCGCGTCCGGCCCTGGTTCAGTCCATGGTACGGAGCGAGAGGAAATGGGAGGCCGTCACCTCCTTCTGCGAAGCTGTAATGCTCGCGAAGGAGGAGGCGGAACGCGTGAGGGAGAGGCAAATTTCGCGCCCTCACGCCCCTAACCGCCGCAGGAGGAGACGCCCAGGGAGTCGGGAATCGCGAGGCGATTTCCGGCCACCGCAGGTGCGGGCTTGCGGACGGTGAGCAATGGGTGGCTCACCGTCCGATAAGGACCAGGCCCGGGTCGACGGCGCGTTGTGTTCCACGCGCGCCTCAAAGAGATGTCAGCAGATTTGAAGGGGTCCACTAGGGCCGATGCCTGCCGGGGTTGCGAAGAAAACCGAAAGGGAGATCGTGGCCCCCGGCAACAGGGCAACCGAAGGAACACGGGTGGGTTTAAGTCAGTGAGAGTCTGACACGCCCTCCCGCTCCGCTCAGAGCGGGAGAAGTTATTTGATGATTTCCCACCCATAAAAAAAAAAGGTATCACACTCTTTTATTGCTGTAAGTGCTGATACTTACTGTCTCATATAGGCAGTCTAGATGAATACAGGGAAGGTACATTATTTACTACAACTGAAATAGGTTTCGGTCTCCGAAGAAGTGGGCTGAAATCATCTTTAAAGTGTTTTTTAAACTCTATTGTGCCGTTAGGATTATACTTTAAAACCCTCAGATCCACTACGCAATCATCCCCAGCAGAATAACCAGGACAAATGGAATCATAAATTTGGTATTCTTTTAGACTATAGTCTTTAAAAAAGGTGTAATCTGGTTGAAACCCATGGTATGGAGAAGGATGCTTCCTGGCTTTTTTTGTAATTGAGGCATACTAAGATGGAAGAAAAATTTCAACATTTTTCAGCTTTCTTTCCACCACTGAGTGTACGGAGTCAACTTCCATTTGAGTGTGACCTTTTTCCAGATACTTTTGTGTAGTTGTTGTATTTTTGTCTATTGCTAATCTTAGAAGGGCATTAGAAACTATTGAGTTTCTGTTCTGTGCAGTGCAGCCATCCGTCCAGATGACAACATCCCTGCAATCTTCTTCTAATAACTTAGTCAAATAATCAATGAAAAAAGATGCGTAAGTGGTAGCTCTTAAATCACAGGCGGTTTCGTCGAACCAGTAGCAAGTTACATGACCCGTTGCAATATCGTATAAAGTAAATTATAATTAAAACCACACTATTTCACGCACGCTTAGTTAAACAAACACACCTTTCATGTTATGATGCGCAGATACGCGGTTTGGGCACAACAAACAATCACCTGACGTTACGCGGTTTAAAAGACATTCGATTTCACGGCTTCCTATTGGAAAATCGGCCCGGCCAACATCACAGAACACAGCCAATCACTACAACGAAGCTAAGCCCGCGAAATCTCGATTTTGCTACTTTTGTAAATACGCGGTTTTAAACACTGTTAGTTCCGCGGTTTCAGAATATCACCGACGATATATAAGCTTGAATTAATTGATACTGTTACGAGCTGGGTATGGGATAAATTAATTACTACCAATCAGACAATTAAATAACTTTATTAAACACAAAACACTTAAAACTTAATCACAAATACACTACTGATCACTATTCGCTTAGATATCGCATTTCTAGTTCACTTCGATTCGCTTCGTTGTATCGCCTAAATCAGACTGACCCATCGTGTGTCGGCTCTCTGCTTTTATACCGCCAATATTCAAGAACATTCCAGCTATGTGTAGAACGGTTCCAGAAAAACATCAACAAATAAACATTACCAGGAAATACAAAAGTAGTAGGTATAAAAAAGAATAACCTACTTGTACCGAATAAAGAAATAGGTACTTTATGCCCTCGGCGTACGGTCGAAATTACAATGACGAGTTCTAATATTGTTTATAAGTAGTTACCTACTTAACTTCAAACTAATAATAATGGAATGCTTCTCGAAGTTTTTAGCGCAAACACACTGTAATCCGTGCTTTCTCGAAAGATCTCGTACGTACGACGTAACACTGCCCTCTCCTTAGACATGCTCGTCCCGAGCATCATTAGCCCCGTAGTATCGGGCCAATCGGTCTACATGAACAATCTTAGGCGCACCTCGTAGACCCTTCTGTATTCGGTAGGTGACATCGTTGATCCTAGTCACGACTCGGTATGGTCCATCCCAATTTGCTTGCAATTTCGGAGACTTCCCCTTGCTCCGCACTGGGTTATGTAACCACACCAGTGAACCCTCGTCGAAACCCCTACTGTTTGCCTTGCGGTCATAACGGGTCTTCATCTTCTCAGACATCTGTTGGCCGGATTGTCGGATATGCTCATAAACATCATTCAACTTGTTACGCAAATCATTTGCGTAATCTGTTACACTACGTGGAGCATCAGGGGGAGCT
Source organism: Omphaloscelis lunosa (assembly GCA_916610215.1). NCBI lineage: Eukaryota > Metazoa > Arthropoda > Insecta > Lepidoptera > Noctuidae > Omphaloscelis > Omphaloscelis lunosa. The sequence continues at coordinate 1,121,283 of OU744250.1, read as the reverse complement.
CCAGTGATTAAATCTGCAGGCAACCGTAATTCTCTTCCAAAGTTCGCGAAGGCTGGCGTCACAGTCGTACTTTCGTGGACTGCGCTGCGGTAGGACAGCAGAAACGGCTGTATGTGCTTGTCCCAATCCCTCTGCCTGCTTTCCACGACTTTTGCCAGATATCTCTCCAACGTTTGGTTGAATCGTTCCACCATTCCATCAGATTGTGGGTGGTAAGAGGTGGTTCTGGTTTTGTAGGTACCCATCAATCGACAAGTTTCCTGAAATACTTGCGATTCAAAATTCCTTCCTTGATCGCTGTGTATTTCTAAGGGTACTCCAAAACGACAGAAAACTTCCTGAACTAATTTATCTGCGACAGTTGTAGCTTCTTGGTTAGGAATGGCGAAGACTTCTGGCCACTTTGTGAAGTAATCCATGACCACCAGGAAGTACTTGTTACCGCTCTCACTTTCTGGAAATGGTCCCACAACGTCTAATGCTATCCGTTCCCAAGGGGCTCCAACGTTGTAAACTTTTAATGCACCTCGGCTGCGTGTGTGGGGTCCTTTCACGGCCGCACAACTGGTACATTTGCGACACCAGTCCTCCACATCATCTCGACAGTGGATCCAGTAAAAGCGTTCTCGAATTTTTAGTAGAGTCCTTTTTACTCCCATATGTCCTCCTGACACATGGGACTTAAACATAACTGGCGAAATGTGGGTGTGCCTGCTACAGAGACACCTCTGCCCAACCCTTCGGGGAAACAAGGCGTGATGTTATGTTATGTTATGTCCTCCTGAAGATCCATCATGGTAGAGCCGTAGAACATCCGGTACCTTAGCTTTAGGGACAACCATTTGTAGATGACAGCTGTCCCCTCGAGCGTTTTCCCATTTACGGCACAAGACTCCATCCTGGATCACAAAACTGTTCCATTGCGCCCAATAACTCTTCGTGATGGAACTCTTCGCAGCCACATCACTCCACTTAGGTTTAGGAGCACCAGCTTTGACCCACTCGAAGATCGGTTTGATGTCCGAGTCATTTTGCTGAGCCTGCTGTAGGGTTTCCTTCCATTCATCGCTGCGATCTGTTCTAAGCATCCTCACGGGCACTACTTCCTTAGTCTCTTGCCTGGCACAGTGCTTACAGTCTTCAGAACAAGGTCTTCTTGACAAAGCGTCTGCGTTACCGTGAGTTCTCCCACTGCGATGTTCAGTTATGAAGTCAAACTCTTGTAGTAGTTCAATCCATCTCGCCACTAGCCCCTCTGGATTCTTAAACTGTAATAGCCACTTCAATGCAGCATGGTCAGTTCGTAATTGGAATTTACGTCCCAGCAAATATTTACTGTAGTGCTGCAATGTCTTTACTACGGCGAGTAGCTCCCTTCTTGTAACGCAGTAATTTCTTTCTGGTTTGGATAAAGACTTGCTGAAGTAAGCTATCACAACCTCTTGGTCTCCTTTCCGTTGAGACAGCACGCCCCCAATTCCAGTATTACTTGCATCAGTGTCAACTATGAAGTCATTTTCAGTGTCAGGATATCCCAAAATAGGTGTATTGCACAGACGTTTCTTTAATTCCTGAAATGCGACGTCGCAGTTCTCGTCCCAACAGAATTGCCGCTTTTCCTCAGTGAGTTTGTGCAGAGGTTTCGCAATGTCGGCAAAATTCTTGACAAACCTTCGATAGTAGGAGCACAAACCCAGAAATGCTCTGACCTGTGTCTTGTCTTTCGGAACTGGCCAATCCTTGACGGCGATTACTTTTTCTGGGTCTGTTTGAACACCTTCCCCCGAAACAATGTGTCCTAAAAAGTTTACTTGTTGTCTGAAAAACGAGCACTTTTTCGGACTTAACTTGAGATTTGCTGTTTGGATTTTCGACAGCACTCGGTTGAGGTTTTTAAGATGATCTTCAAATGTACGGCCCACGATGATAATGTCGTCTAGATATACAAGACATGCGTCTCTAATCAATCCGGCGAGTACTTGCTCCCTCAACCTTTCAAACGTCGCAGGAGCATTGCACAGACCGAATGGCATAACTTTAAACTGCCACAACCCTTTTCCTGTTGAAAATGCAGTTTTCTCCTTATCCTTGGGGTCTATTTCAACTTGCCAGTAGCCACTTTTCAGGTCAAGTGTGGTAAACCACTTCATACCAGTCAGCGTATCCAGTGTGTCATCGATCCTAGGCAGCGGGTAGCTGTCCTTCTTCGTAACGTCGTTCAGTCGTCGATAATTCACACAGAAGCGCATACTGCCGTCCTTTTTCTTTACCAGGACCACAGGAGAACACCATGGACTCGATGAAGGTTCTATAACACCGTCCTTCACCATTCCCTCAATCATGGTTTCCACCTCTTTTTCTCGTGCAACTGGCAGTCTTCTTGGTCGCTGACGGATTGGTAACTCGTTGCCTGTATTAATCTTATGCTGAACAAGTCCAGTTCTCCCTATGTCAGCATCGTTTGAAGAGAAAGTGTCGGCGTACTGAAGTAACATCTTCTTAGCCTTGTCCATTTCTCCTTTAGTTAAATCGCAGTTTTCCAAAAGCGTTGACACGTCAAATTTTGCATTACCAATTTTATTTCCGGTAGGCGGATCCTGCAATTGACGCATCCAAGCTACTTCCTCGCAAGTACCGATCAAGGTACCCTTCTTGATCACATGCTCCTTGTCACTTGGATTCAGTATGCGTACTGCTGAGACGTTGGTGGCCTTGACCAGAGTACGTGCCATCTTCCATGGGAAGTCATTGTTCACCCTTTCTATCAGAACACTTCGATCTTTGTGTCTAGAATTCTGTGGTAAACTAATTGGCACAATTGTTTCTGATCTGCGAGGAAGAACAATCTCTTTCAAGCAGTACACTTTTCCTGATGGTGCACCTTCCATGAAGACTTCATCTGAACCACATTTCAATACTCCTTGATCAACGTCGATCTCGCAACGATGTTTCCGCATGAAGTCCAAGCCCAAGATGCAATCGTCCACTATATTGGCCACGATGACATTGTGCTGGTAAGTTCTGTCACCCAATTTTAACTCCACCTCCTTCTTGCCTCGGACGATTATGTGCTGACCGGTAGCTGTTAGTAATCGTATACGGTCGTGGTTATCGACGTAGTCCCCAAGAAACCGACTTGCTAGGTGAGAATTGACGACCGTGTGAGAAGCTCCAGTATCCAACGTCAGTTTGCATGGTGTTCCGTTGACTTCGCCTTTGATGGTCAGGCTGTTCCCATCATGTGCTTGCGAGATCAAGATTCTCGGGGCTCTTTTAATACCAGCCAGCACCCGCCCCCCAGTCCTGGCATTTACTCGTTTCCCTGCTGTGGCTGCGCAGTCACTTCAGCCACCCTTCCCTGCTGATCTTCTCTCGGGGTGCTGCGCTTAGGACAGCTTGACCGAAGATGACCCCTTTCTCCGCAAGTGTAGCACCTAGGACTGTACCCTTGCGGCCGGTCGCGTACAGGTGATGCTACAACCTCCCTGACGCGGTGCGTTCTGAGGTCCTGCCTCACTGCCTCTACTTCTAAGGCATGGGCCAAGGCGTCTTTCAGCGTCTCATGATGCCCAAGTCTCACGGCGGCTCTAACTTCTAGGTCGCGTATTCCATCAACGAACGCTTGTACCAGATTCCCATCGATAAGTGCAGGGGCAGACTGGTATGCTTTCCGAACCAGCTTTTCAACTTCGAGGGCCCACTGCTGTAGGTTCTCGGCACTACGTTGAACACGATCCTTCAACTTAGCACGAAATACGTGCTCCAGGTGCGCGTCGCCGTATCTGGACTCTAACGCCTCCAGCAGCTGCTCGTAGGTTACATTCTTGCCGAGCGCCTCAAGAATGTTTAGGGCCTGGTCTCGGAGGCCCAAGGTGAGCGCGGTCATGGCTTGCGGTTTTGACCATCCATTTGCCTTCATAACGGCCTCAAATTGAATTTTATAAGCCGACCACGAAGATGTGCCATCGAATGGAGGCACCTTAAAGGCCCGCGCTGAAGGTGCAGCAACTACTGAAGCTACAGTCTCGTCTCCAGTCTTCAGTTCCCCCAAAGCCTTCTTCACCCCAGCGATCTGAACTTCCGACTTCTGAGAGGCGATTCTCGTGCTGCTGTACCTGATCCTTCATCACCTTTAGGTCTTTGCCAAAAGTTGCATGAAGATCCTTTATGTGGAGCATCTGCTCGTCTTGGCGGCGGACTTGCTCCTCTTTGTCTACACTCAAAGCCTCCAGCCAGGGGCAAAAAACTAAACTAAATTAAAACTAGGCGAACGCTCGCTAAGGGCACCCCCTGTGGGGTACGAACCTCGGCTTAGGGCGTCGCTGAGGGGAGGACAGCAAGAAGGGACAGGCTGGATCAAAATTGGTTTAGATCATGATTATTATTCGGGGTAGTTTAAAGCTACGTGCTCAGCGGCAACAACTTGCTGGCACCTCGTTTTCGAGCAAGGGTCGGGGAGGAGTATCATTTACTCAGGGACACGGTCGCGGTCGCAAAGGACCTCGGCGGCGAGGTCGGAATGACGGGAGGCGTCTGTTCTTGTGTATTGTGCTGGTGGCCCTATTCTGCTCTTGGAGGAGTGTGATGGGATCATCAGGGTCGGAGAGGACATGCCGCGGACGGCGGATCTGACTAATTCTAGAAGGGACATAATTGGCTGCTTCGACAACCAAGGGGTTACGATGTCTAGGAGCGGAGTCAAAGTAACGCTTGGACATGCGTTTTAGGAACTGGTGAATCGTAGGGATTTTACAGTCGAGATGGAGGATCTCGTTTCTGACATAGAAGGGAGCTCCCGTGGCTTTACGGAGGAAACGGTTCTGCAAGGCTTGCAACCTATGGATGGAATGGGACTTGGCGTGGGCGAATACTGCACCCGCATAGGTCATAATGGGTCGGATACACGATGTGTAGATGCGCAGTTTGCACTTAAGTGACAATTTACTGCGTGCATTTAATACGAAATGGAGTCTACCTAGAGCGAAAGCGGCTCGCGAACGAACCGTCTTTATGTGCTCAGAAAAGGAGAGATGATGATCTAGGATAACACCTAGGTATTTGGCGCGCCTAGCCCAAGGGATTGGTTTGCCGAACATGGTGATAGGTCGGGGGAAAGGGGGGGGTCTAGTTCTCGGTTTAGAAAAGCTAACCGCTTGACTTTTGTCGGGATTTACTTCTATTCGCCATTTTCTAAACCAGGCGCCAAGGTTATTGACAGCCCTTTGGAGGTTTAGCAGCATCGTAGCTGAATTTCCCTTACAGATGATCGCTGTATCGTCTGCGAACAGAGCCAACTGCGTCGATCTGTGTTTGGGGATGTCGCTGGTGAATAGCGTGAAAACGAGGGGGGCTAATACTGAGCCCTGAGGGACTCCTGCCTTTATGGGGCGGGGGGAGGAAAGGGCTCCTTCGATGCGGAAGCAAAAGGTGCGATTCGACAAATAGTCTCGTAAGATGAGCACGAGGCGATCCGGCACACCGAGTTTGTAGAGCTTATAAATTAAGCCGTTGTGCCAGACTTTGTCAAACGCCTTTGCTATGTCGAAGAAAACTACGCTCGTCTGTCGGCCATGGGTGAGAGCACCACTGAACAGCTCGACAATACGATGGACCTGATGCACGCTAGAGTGCTGAGTTCGATAGCCGAACTGTTCGTTGGGGATGAGGCCCTTGGTCTCTGCATAATCTCTGAGGCGCTTATAAATAAGCCTCTCATAGATCTTGCCGAGAACCTTGAGCAGACTGATGGGCCTATAACTAGATGGCTCGTTTTTGGGTTTACCTGGTTTAGGGATACCTATGACAGTGGCCTCTTTCCACGTCTGGGGAAAAATTTTATTGCTTAACGCACCATTGAAGATGGTGGTCAAAAGCATAATTAAATGGGCTGGGAATAGTTGGACCACCCTATTGGTGAGTCCATCTGAACCGGGGGCTTTGCGATTTTTCAGACCTTTGATAATCTCATGTACCTCATCTGGTTCGATGGGGGGCAGGGGAAAATCAGGGTCTTCAGTGGGAGGGATAGAGGCTCTACGTTCGACTTCGGCGTCGACCTCATCGAGGTGAGCTTTGTCTACTGGTAGGGTACTGGGAGAGCATTGAGCTTCAAGACTGTCGGCTAGGCACTCGGCTTTGTCGATGTCGTGAGTCGATCGCAGCTGTCGTGTTAGCGATTGAGTCAAACTGGTCAGGAATAGAGTCTAGTAAGGGGGACGTGTTGGATTTCAGCTTTTCGCTTACTTTCTTCCAGTCCGTCACCTTTCTAGTGGGGAGAGGGTGGTTTGGGTCAGAGGGACCTATGCAGGATACAAGATGGATGATTACTGGGCGGTGGTCAGAGGTAAGCTCGTGCACCGTTTCTATCGAGTCAAGTCGTAAGTTTACGTTCTTAAGGAGCGTTATGTCAAGGACGTCAGGGGTGTAATTTAACATATGGGGATAGTAAGTGGGATTCATCGGAGCGATGATGTCGAAGTTAAGAATGGAAGAGAGGTCGAACAAGTGTCGGCCCCTGGGGTTAGTGATATTACTGTTCCAAGAAGGATGTTTGGCGTTGAAGTCCCCTGCCATAATGACAGAGTCGCTCATGCCGAAGAGTAGCTGTAGGTCATCAGAAATAAGTTGGTAGTTTTCTGAGGCCTGAGCTGGGATGGGAGGGATATAGACCGACACTAGAGTGATCGGTGAGTGACCAGTCATGCCTAGACGACAGACTGATACTTCTAATCGGGAGAGAGGTGGAGGGTCCATAGGGATGCAATACAGATCCTTTTTATAATAAATGAGAGTGCCACCCGCGTGACAGCGCGTCCTATCATTTCGAATTAAACGATAGTTAGCTATAGAGGGGTTTCGTTTGTGGGGTTTAAGGAAGGTTTCCTGTATGAGGAGAAGATCTAACTGATGATCGCGGAGGAATTCCGCGATTTCATCTTTCTGATTAAATAAGCCATTGGCATTGAAGGGCCTATCTTTAGGGATCGGGGTTTAAACCTTTCATAAGAGGCGTTATACATTATGAGGGTCTAGTGAAGGAAGTGAGGGCGTAGGTAATATCCTCGTAAGCCAGGAACACGTTTTGAATTTGCTCGTAGCAACCCGATTTCTTGGCTTCAACAATGTCTAAGGCCATTTGTTGAGCCCTGGGGGTACAAAAGGTCATGAATGTTGAGCTAATTATGCTGAATGCATTTTTAGCGGGGTCTGAGTATATATCTTTATTTTTATTAGCCACGGGAGTGGGAACGTAACGCGGGGGAGCCAAGTTAATATTGGGTTTTACGGGGGCCCCGCGCCCCCCGTAAAACCCAATATTACGGGGGGTGCGCTACGCTGTGTAGGCGCGTGGGGAGCGGGGAAGCCGGGGGGAGGAGGAAGGCGGACTCGCGGGTCCATTAAGGAGTATAGCGGGGTATGAGGGGGAGGGGGGCGCGGGGTAACCAGAGCCGGGAAGGTCTGCTGGTGATTATAATTTAACTGAGACCAAGGGCTAGGTCTCTGTGGGCTAAGCCTCTGAGTTATCTGGGACGAGGGGAAAGGTTATTAAACCTGTTGGCGTTGCTGCCTAGCGTCTAAACGCTTAGACAGCTTTGGTGTGTTAGCCTTAGGGGCTTTGGGACAGCCGCGGTAATTCAAAGTCAAAGTCAAAACATTTATTTCAAATAGGCCCATGTATGGCACTTTTGAACGTCAAAATTTACAGAATAATATAATTGATTCTAGTCGCCCCTTCCAAAAGGTAGTTTTCGTATGGAGAAGAATGGGCAAGAAACTCCACCGTTACTCTTTTAAAATGTTTTACAATAGTTTGTATTAGTACGTACATTACTTAAATAATTATATGTGAAGACGATGCACCTAGAATAAAATTACTATACCACAATAGGTAAAAAGAATTAAAAATGAAGCAACGACAGATAATTTAATTATATGATAGATACATGGTGCTCACATATATACAAACATAGTCAAAGTAGACGATTTTCCTAATGTTTTTAAAATTAATAAGTCGGTGTGTGAGGAAGTAATCACAGAATGTAAAATCAATGTCATATAATACAAAATTATAAATTTAACAATTAAATTAGCAACCTGTTTGATTTTGTCTTGATTCTAAATTGTCCTATGGAGCAGGACCAGCATGTTTCCAAGCACTCTTATCTTGGATATAATCCTCTAATTTGTAATATGCTTGTTTACAAAGTGTACTTTTAATCTGAGTTTTAAATTTTCTTTCATTTAATTGCAATATGTCACAAGGTATTTTGTTGTAACATTTAACACAGTACCCCATAAAAGATGTATGTACTTTAGATAATCTGAAAAATGGTTGATCTAGTTTATCTTTATTTCTAGTATTAAAATTATGTCTATCACTTATTTTATTAAAAAGATGTGGACTTTTCCTTACATACATAATATTTTCATAAATGAATTGGCAAGGTACCGTCATAATATTAATCCTTTTAAATAGTTTCCTGAGAGATTCGCGGCGACGTAGATTATAAATGGCTCTGACAGCTCTCTTTTGTAAAATAAAGATGGATTCAATGTCAGCAGCCCGACCCCACAGTAAAATGCCATACGACATAATGCTGTGGAAGTAGCTAAAATAGACCAATCGCGCGGTTTCTACATCAGTTAACTGTCTTATCTTTCTAACAGCATAAGCGGCCGAGCTTAGCCGCCCCGCAAGAGATGTTATATGAGGTCCCCATTGTAATTTCTCGTCTAGCGTGATTCCTAGGAAAACCGTTTGATTAATAAATTCCAGTTTTTCCCCATTCAATATGATGTCACATTCGCTACTTCTAACATTAGGTAATTTAAATCTAATGCATTTGGTTTTTGTTTTATTTAGTACCAAATTGTTTACCGTAAACCAATCTTGGACTTGTAGAATAGAGCTATTAACGTCTTCAAGATTTCGTGACCGTCGGTTTATTTTAAAGATTAATGATGTGTCATCTGCAAATAACACCATCTTCGGTTGATTTTGAAATAATTGGGGTAAATCATTAATGTAAACTAAAAAGAGGAATGGACCCAATATCGAACCTTGGGGAACGCCCATTGCCATTTCAGACCCTAATGAGTTTACGCCGTTTACCTGAACTTTAACCTTTCTATCTTTCAGGTATGATCTAAGTAAATCAAGAGCTGTATTCCTAATCCCATAGTGCTCTAGTTTCAGCAGAAGTGTCTCATGGTCTACACAATCGAACGCCTTCGAGAGGTCACAAAAGATTCCAATGGCATCTTGTGCTTCTTCCCAGGCATTAAAAATGTTCTTTATTAGGGTGACACCGGCGTCAGTGGTACAACGCCCTTTGGTGAAACCGTACTGTTGTTCATGAAAGATGGAATTTTTATTAAAGTGAGGTAACATTTGATTGAGCATCAACTTTTCAAACACCTTACTGAGCACTGGTAGAATTGATACAGGCCTATAATTGTTGGGTTCTTTACTATCACCAGATTTGAACAATAGAACTACTTTACTGTGTTTCATGAGATCCGGAAAGACTTAGCCGTGAGGCCTTCGAGGCCGCACAGCACGCAGCTTGGCGGGGTGACGCATAAGCTGCGATCTTTGGGACGGGTGCAGTCTGCTGTGCCATGGTCTCCCAGGCACTTGACGCACCTGGGTTTCGCATGGCAGTGTTTTTGACTATGGCCATACAGTTGGCAACGGTGACATTGCCCTATGGCGCTGTTTTTCCAGGGCTTCTCGATAGTGAAGCCCACTAAATGACAGATGGTCTTAACGTTGAATATGGGGTGATGCCCCTCGGTAGGGGAGCACACGACAATGACCATGTCGTATGCTTCCCTGCCACGCGATCGGTGCATACGGTGCACTTCATCCACGGGGATGTTCTGCGACTGAAGGTCGGCAAGGATGTCGGAGGAGGGGATCTCTTTGGGGATCTTTTTGATCACTACCCTGATCTGTCTTTCTTCTGGAAGGGAGTAGGTGTGGAATGACACACCTCTCTCTCTCAGGACCCTGGTTAAGTCCCTGTAGTCTTTCGACGTAGGGACGAGTACTTTAATACCCTGTTGGGTAGAGCGGGCGCTAGTGTAGCCTATTTTAAGGTCTACACACCACTTTGATACTGCCGTCCACTTGTCCTAATCTTGGATGAAGACAGGAGGTGGCGGCGCGACCTTTTTAGGGCCGGAGGTTGGCGCGGAACGCGGTGCGTCATTCTGCGAGGATGACGCAATCGGGCGGGGGGCGGTGGAGGGGGAAGCTACGGGGGTGCAAGTAGCGGCGGGAGTAGCGGTGGGGGTTGCCTGAGGGGCGACTATGATTGAGTCGTCAATGACGACTACTTTGCTCGCTTGGGACGAGCTCTGCTTCTTCTTCTTCCTCTTGTTCCCTTTCCCGGTGACTTGGGTGAAGCCGACGTCATCCGAGTGGGAAGAGGAGGAGGAGGAGTGAGCAGAGGCTTTAGCCTCTTGGTCGGGGGTATAGAATGGGTGGGGAGTCGGGGCGCGGGCTACAGCGGTCGCGTCTTCAACTATGTCCATACTGTCAGAAGGACAGGGACTGAACTGAGCCTCGATTACATCGCTGAAGTCAGCGATGGATGAGGACCTAATATCGGTCTGCTGTGAAGCAGCGAGACCTTCGAGTTCGTTACCGAACTCGTTGATGAGGGTCGGGTCCTTTTTTAGGACTCTATCTAAGAGGTCTAACAACTTGGAGTTTTCACTCCTGAGGGAAATGAGGTCGTTTCGGAGTGACTGAATGTCACTCTGTACGGCCTCCATAATGAATAACTAAAATTAAAATTTGGGACCTAATTTTTTCCCTAATTAAAATCCTAACAACCTGTTTCCCCGGGCGGACTACCGGGGATGTGTAAACCCTCCCTGTCGGTTATAGACAGGGAGGTTGTGTGCCTAATGGTGAGCCCTAAGCTTGCTTTTGCCCGTTGCCTATCTTATTGTGCATCGGGGTCCTGACCAGTCTAGTGCGCCGGGTGTAGACACACCCGACCGACACTAGGTGTGTTGCTGTGGAAGGAAAACTGTCACCAATGCCGACTAGGAGACCCCGCAAGGCCGAACACTGGGACCCGGGCAATTGACTGCCTAACCCTGAAGGGGCTCGGCGGGTGTGATTGGGTCAACACCCCCTCGGTTTCGTTGGCACCGTATGGTTTCCACCGAGGACCACGAAACTGTGGTTTTTCCCTGAAGGGGCAAAATGACTTGAAGAGTCAGTTGACGTTATTCCGTTAAAGAAACAGATAATTAATCGTATCTTGAAAAAGACTCCGATTAATTGGTCGACGATAGTCGATTAATAATAATCGACTATGAAGAGCGTCGCAGTACGCGACGAAACGATGACTCAGGAACAGGATCGCTTGAGTCACTATCGGGAACCACAATCAGCAGCGCAGCACGTCCGTCCGCGTCCGATGCCAGGCGCAGAGTGTGTGACCCATTGCTCTCTGCTTTTATACCGCCAATATTCAAGAACATTCCAACTATGTGTAGAACGGTTCCAGAAAAACATCAACAAATAAACATTACCAGGAAATACAAAAGTAGTTGGTATAAAAAAAAAATAATAATAATAACCTACTTGTACCGAATAAAGAAATAGGTACTTTATGCCCTCGGCGTACGGTCGAAATTACAATGACAAGCTCTAATATTGTTTATAAGTAGTTACCTACTTAACTTCAAACTAATAATAATGGAATGTTTCTCGAAGTTTTTAGCGCAAACACACTGTAATCCGTGCTTTCTCGAAAGATTTCGTACGTACGACGTAACAATACCTATAACGAATTCGTCGTTTGGCTTTCTATTTAAGGAGGGATCCTTAAAATAAAAAAGAATCTTTTATATTTTAAGGATCCCTAAAATTTTGATCAGTAATAATGGCCGTGTAGATATTATGTTTTAGGTTTAATTTGACTTTTTGAGTGCGATATAAACCTTACATAAGAATACTTGACTTATACTGTTCTGATAAAGCACTTAAAGTCAAGGTTGGCCATAAAGGCGATATTTTGATATTAATTCACGAATTAATTGAAATAATTTATAAAATAAGTCACATTTTTTAAAAGGCCCGTGAAAATATTGTTATGCAAAGGACATGGCTAAATGACTGCCCCCAGCATGTATAGGAATCTCACATTAACTCGTAATATTAAAAAAATCATTCATGAATTATTTAGTGTTTAATAATTTCCTAGAACTTTCGTGAATGTTAAACATAAAAAAAGTATATTATTTGCTTTTTTGATTTACAAGCGGAAATAACACTAACTGCAAGCTAGGGAGGGGTCTTATCGCTTTTGCAGAATGTCAAATGAAACTGCAGGTACTTAAATCGATTTTTGATAACAGGTTTTTCTAAAACTAAGGCGTTCAATTCGGTGTCCTGTATAGTTGCTTGTTATTATGTTTTCACAGGGTTTTAAAAGTGACAATCTACTTTACTCAATTCCACTTTATTCTAACCAAAATCAAATAAAAATAACTGAAAGCTTCGGACTGTGCTTCTTCGTTTAATCTTACTACCTATTTTGTGTCGAAAAATATAAACTGAATAGTGGTCGATAAAAACTAATCCTATTTTTTTCTTTCAACCTATTCGATTATTTTATCGATTCTGTTACACTTGAAGTTCAACCCTTCTTTAGGAAAAAACAAACGTCAGATCAGATGCTAGTGTATTATCTATGGTCTGATGGATGTCATACATATGATACATACAACAACAGACAACAGAACAGACGCCGTTTCAACGCTCTGCCGTTTTCTTGTTCGTTGTCGCGACTAGAATCAATTATATTATTTTGTAAATTTTGACGTTCAAAAGTGCCATACATGGGCCTATTTGAAATAAATGCTTTGACTTTGACTTTGACTTTGACTTTGTGTTATTTTATTTTGGATTTTCATTGACCCTCGCTTGTTTATTGGACTTATTGTGTGTACTTGCCTATCTACTGACCTCTCGCTACTCGACACGGACTTGCAATCATTCATCATGCGATGCATAAACTGCGGTGTGGCAACGCAAAGACTGCGGCGGCATATCGCATCTTCATTGCCTGCTGTCCTACTCAACATTCTAGCACGATGGTTAACAATTGAGGTAAGTCATCTACAGCTAGAATGATTCTAGAACTACTAACTAACTACCTATAAGAAACATCGAACTAATGTGACGTTGTTTACCATGTCTCATAATACCCATTGAACTCAATGGCAATAGATCAGAAAGACTCATCTCGTATTGTAATTGTCACGACTACAACAGACTGGTTGTCTATAATGTCATAATATTCAAATGTGTAGGTATTATAGTTAATTCATGTGGGTACTAAGGTAATTAAGTTTGTTCTAGGTTCCAAGGGATGCCAACATTTGTCATCCTTGTTATGAACTGCTGAATTCAGGAGCAACTGGCGATGTTCGTTTATTTGGCAATACAATGGTGTGCATAATTTGTGGCCGTTCTGTGAGAAGTGTACAACGCCATGCAGTGGAAAGAAACAATTCTATGTTGCAGAATTTACCAACGTCACATCCAGCTTTCCATCAGGTAAATAAAAAGATCTTTAATCAATCTTTATAGGTAATATTGTTCAATAACTGTTCATTTTTTATTCTTTTATTTAATCCCCTTGCTTGCTTCTAATGTAGGTAGACATTCAGTTCTTCTTAGATATTTAGTATTATGATGACACCATGAATACCCTAAATTAACTTTTTTTAGGCTATGAATTATGCGTGTCATACCTGTTGGATGAGACATCTAAGGCAGACAAATCAAGATCAAAATATGATAAATCTGCCTGAACCACAACCTGGACCTGAACCTGAACCACTGCCTGAACCAGCACCTAGACCTGTATCAGAACCGGAATTAAACCTGCCAAATTATAAACGGGCTGCAAACACCTCCAGACACTGTGTGTTTAATGGTTGTATCTTTGAACAACAGTTACATGTGGTTCCTGCATTTATAAAAAAAATGCTTATTGCAAAACATAATTTTTATATTCCCCGCAATTCTAGGGTTTGTGAGACACATTTTAATTTGGATGTTTGGCACTTGTTGCTTCAAAATAACAATATACAGTGTGAGTCTTTATAATCTGCACATACTGAATCGAGGGAATCTTTGCTTAATTATATCGACGGAAAAAATGATAAAAAAATTCTAAATATTTTATTGAAATTTTTAATGGATCTTTTATTTATTTTTTCGCTTCTGTGACTCCAGTGTATACAAAACGGTGTAACTTTTTAACTCGATGTTTTATCACGATGAAACAAACTCCATAATGATTGGAAGTAATTAGGTGTCTGCATTAAATGAAAATTGTGTAAAAAACTGCCACCAATTAAAAATTAACACGTTTTTTCCGCAAAAATCTGATTTTTTTTCATCAATTTTTGCAATAATCGTAAAATTTCTCAATAAGATGCCCCGATTACCTTCATTTTTTATTACTTTAAATTATTCTTCATCGTATTAGCAATCCAATAGTAAAAATTGCAAGGGTTTAACTCAATCCCATCATTTCTTATCAACAGCCAAAGAAAGGCCTAGAGCACGGCTACGCACTAATTGTTTAGCAGGTAGACGTCCTTTTTTGTTGAGAATGTGCGCGGGTCGGGGTGCGGGGAGGTAGGGCCAGCTGAAGGGACCAGAAGGGATGACAGACAGGCAGTCGCTCCGAATTATTCGCCGCTGCTACATGTGTTTCGTTACTTTCATTCACTGCTACCTGAGTTTCGTGACTTTCGTTCGCTGCTACGTGATGCCGCGGTTAAGAGAATTCTCCCCGGCACACATTGCCGACATTCATTTTTACTATGGGATGGGACGAGGAAGTGCCAGAGCTGCGCGCGCAGCTTACATAGCTGCGTTTCCTAACAGGCAACCAGTGCCATCTGCCCGCAACTTCCAGGAAGTTCACAGAAGATTGTCGATCACTGGACTTGAATCAAGTAGAGATCGTCGCGAGCCGCCTCAAATAATTATTGATGTGGTTCTGGAACAAGCAGTACTGAGCGATTTGTTTGCTGATCCATCCATAAGTACTAGACGACTGGCTCTTCGTCACGGAATATCACAAAAATCAGCGTGGCGTATTTTAAAGAAAGAAGGATTGCACCCTTACCACTACCAAAGAGTGCAACATCTACATGAAGACGTAGATTGGCGTCCAAGGTGTGTGATGTCCACCTGGATTCAAAGAAATACCAGAGCAAACCCAAACTTTCCGAAAACCATACTATGGATGGACGAATCAACATTTACCAGAGATGGTATTACTAACTGTAGAAATTTACACAGATGGTGCCCTGGAGGTCAAAACCCGAAATTGAAACGTTCATCGACTTTTCAAGTAAGATTTTCAATAAATGTTTGGGCTGGTCTTATCGATAACATGTTGATTGGACCAGTCATACTGCCGAGAACTTTGAACAGTGAAAGATTTTTAAGTTTGTTGACTGACGATCTACCTGAGTTATTGGAAGATGTACCACTGTCTTTGCGTCGAAGGATGTTTCTGCAGATGGACGGATGCCCTGCCCATTATGCCACAAATGTGAGATCATTTTTAAACGAAAATTATCGTGATAAATGGATTGGACGACTAGGACCTGTAGGGTGGCCTGCGCGTTCACCCGATTTAACGCCCCTTGATTACTTCCTGTGGGGGACCATGAAGCAACGCGTCTACAGTACTCCCATCAACAGTGAGGTCGATTTGCGTGATCGCATAATTAACTGTGCAAATGATATTCGCAATGATCCCGAAATGATAAGGAGAGCGACACAACAAATTTTAGTTCGCGCGGCTTTGTGCCTACAACAACGAGGTGGACATTTTGAGAACCTAATGCATTAAATTTTCTTTAAAATAATAAATGTTTTAATTGAACTCTTTTTCATTCATTGAACCCAAATAAATCATCCTTAAGAGAACAAAAATAGCGCGTTCGAAGTGCCATCTTTAACACTTGATAGAAAGTGTTTTGTCTGAGCTAAAAGCATACAATTTTTATTATTAGGTAGCTAATACGATGAGGAATAATTTAAAGTAATAAAAAATGAAGGTAATCGGGCATCTTATTGAGAAATTTTACGATTATTGCAAAAATTGATGAAAAAAAATCAGATTTTTGAGGGAAAAACGTGTTTATTTTTAATTGGTGGCAGTTTTTTTACACAATTTTCATGCGGACACCTAATTACTTCCAATCATTATGGAGTTTGTTTCATCGTGATAAAACATCGAGTTAAAAAGTTACACCGCTTTGTATACACTGGAGTCACAGAAACGAAAAAATAAATAAAAAATCCATTAAAAATTTCAATAAAATATTTAGAATTTTTTTATCATTTTTTCCGTCGATAAAATTAAGCAAAGATTCCCTCGATTCAGTATGTGCAGATTATAAAGACTCACACTGTATACTCGAATTTCACTGCAAATCAAATTGAAGATATAATATCTATAGCAAAATCTGACCAACCAACATTTAATTTTGAAAATGTTGCTGAAATGCAGAATGTGATATGTCACTATTGGACAGGTTTAACGATTGCCAATTTTCTGAACTTATTTAATACTTTGCCTGCCCTCACTTTCAAAAGGCCTAAGAACGCTTTGGCTATTTATTTAGCAAAATTAAGAACAGGTGAATCTGACAGACGACTTGCAACACTTTTTACAGTATCACGTCCCACCTTAACAGCCATACTAAAAAAAATTAGAGAGTGTTTAACGCAATATTTAGTACCCAACTATATAGGCCCAAATCATATGACCCATATAGATATTGTAAACAGGAATTTGAGCATACCAAATGCTCTTTTTGGTAATGCAAATAGACCTGCCATTGCCATATTTGATGGCACGTATATATATTTACAAAAAAGTTCAAATTATCTGTTCCAGAAGAAAACTTACAGCCTGCATAAATATGACAATTTAGTCAAACAATTTATGATTGTTTCATGTGATGGGCATATTATTGATGTTGTTGGACCATATGCTGCTACTCAAACTGATGCCGAGATTATGAATCATTTGTTTCAAGCTGAAGACAGTCCATATCGACAGCTCTTTCAGCGTAATGATGTTTTTATTTTAGATAGGGGGTTCAGGGATGCTATACCACTATTAGAAAGTTTAGGCTTTCAAATTCATATGGCCAATACATATAGATTCACTGGGCCCTGGTCAAACACAATTAACAAGTGAACAAGCAAATAAAAGCAGGAAAGTAACATTATGCAGGTGGGTAGTAGAAGTAGTCAACGGACGCTTCAAACGCGATTTTAAATTATTTCGGCAACGATTTTTCAATCTAGCTTCACCCCACCTGATGGAAGATTTTAAAATAGCTGCAGCTTTAATTAATAAATATCACATTGCAATAGCGGATGGTCCAAACTCTGCTGAAATAATAGAAAGAGTGGCACGGTTTACGGATCAGCCTAATCATTTAGGAACCTTTGTAAGAGAAAATAATTTAAATAGGCAAAGATCAATGTTTTTAAGAGTGGATGGCAACCTGCCCCAATTGGAGAATTTTCCAATATTGGAGCATAACCAATTATTATTGATGGCACTAGGACCATATCAGGTTAAACAAGCCCGGTCATACTATGGAGAGCATATTAGAGCAAATGGTACTTATGATATCGAAGTGTGCCCGGATCTTGAAAGAGTAATACATTTAGGGGGATCAAGACTTCAACTTTTAAGAGGCCGAATCAGATCAAGGCATATTACCCAAAGAATATACTACGTGTACATTTTATATGAAAGCCAATCAACAATTAATAATCCTTTAGATGATATACTGTCTTATTACTGCAGCTGTATTGTGGGGAACAGAACTCTAGGCTGTTGTTGTCATGTTATGACAGTGATTTGGTATCTGGGGTGGGCGAGACACCAGAACACATTATTAGCTCCGGCTTCATATTTAGATAATATTCTTGTAAGAATCACAGAATGAGGAATAAATAAATAAATCGTATTTTTGTTGTTTTATTTCAATATCTTTTATGTCCTTGGTTACTCAGTGCCTAAACTAGATAACGTAGTTTAGGCAGGATTTATCAATCACCACATACCTACCTACTAAACTAAGTCCCCCTAGCGCATTTATCTGTCTGCCTACGGATGTATCAACAAACAGATTTTGATGGGGTTGTCACTAGTGGGTAGACTGGTTCTTCCGGAAGGTTTAGGCATACATTCGTGTAGGATAATGAGTTGAAGTAAAGACAATTTTCACAGTTAATATATAAATAAGTGGTTGAAATGATGAACCTATGTGAAAATAGGGATTAATATTAACAGACATCCAAACAATTATAGATTTTTGTATTTGAGATACCTAGATATACAATTTCGCTAGGTAAGATACATTATTATGTATCCACGCGGGCGCGAGTGATTTTTGCGTAGATTATAGAAAGCCCGTAATTACCTCTTTGTAGATATATACTCACGTACCCGGTACCACCGTGCGAAATCGGGATGTGTCGCTAATCAAAAATATCGTAAAACATTGCAGAAATATTCAAACGCCTAGGTAAAAGTTCATTGCAATATGTCATTTGTTTGCAGTTTTTTATACCTATTGACGTAGGAGTTACACGATTTTATTTTCAGGATTGTAAAGATATGAAAAGTTCTTGAAACTTTTTTCACATGAAATACTAATATTCAGCTATTCAGAATTACATATTGCAAAGTTCCATGTTTATACATTGCTGGGGCAGTCGTCCATACTTCCATTTAGCCATCTCCTCTTAAAATAATCGACAAAAACTACTTCGCAACCTAATATTCACATAGAGTTCGTGACAAATACATGACTAAGAAACTAGAAATTTTGTAGAAAAGTGAAATGAAATATAATACTTTCGTTTTTGATGCGTGTTTTTATTTTTTAAAGTTTTAAAATCATTTCGCAACTTCACGGCAGTTTGTAAAATTATACACTTACTGGAACATCACAAAAAATAATACTAGCGATATTACACTTAAAACGGCATTAGTAAGAGGAATTTAAGGTTGTTTGCCATTGCAAGTCAGTTGTAAGTGTGTTTGTCACTATAAAAGTATCAGGCAAGAGTTTTGTAAAATTGAAATTACTCTTCGCGAGACCCTTACAAGTCAATTGCAAGGGTGAATAGATTTATAAAGTGCGCCCAAATCCACACTTATAACAGTCTATAAGTGTGATATAAGACTGAAAAAAATATGGGCTTAGGATATTTGTAAGACTATTTTTTGCTAGTTGGGAATGACCTTTTACTCGGCTATTAGGTAAGTAATCCCAGTATCGGTAGTACGTTTCCGTGGGATATTTTACGACATCCACGCGGGCGAAGCAAAAGCTAGTAAATCAAATTATATTATTCAGAAATCCAGTCTCGCAGTTTTTTCCGAGCTTTTCCCAAAATTCAGTTTCCAAAACCTATAATTACTTATATTATTGTTTTATAAGTGAAATTGTGGTAATACTAACAGTTCATACCTAAATTCAGCTTGTGTCAATGAAGCCCTTTCATACGATACCCCATATGACATGGTAAACTGATTTTTCGCTAGTAGAAGTGTTAAAAAAAAAAACAAAAAGATTTGGTCACCCATACAATTATGACCGCGCATACCGTTGCTTAACCTCGATAATTTTAACTTTTTTTTAACGTTACCCCACACTAGGAATTTCTCCTGCATTGTGGGTGCGTTTCCAAACATTTAAACTCACATACACAAACAGCCAGACCCGGAACAACTACACACATCAAAAGTGTCTAGGGATCAAGCATTTTTATGCGGATTTCTTGAGATTGAGATGTGGCTTTGTAATAAATTTATGATTATATAAATTTATATGGATCCTTTTTGGTGCATTTCATAATTTGAAACAGGAACTGTTAATCAAATTCGAGTAAAAGATGAAAATCAGCTGTCAATATTTTCCCTATAAAAACATACAACGCATTGAAGACATTATTAGTGCTACTGTTTCCCTACTACTGATTAAAACCAACGTTATTATGGAGCGGCGACGTCATTTAAGCAGGGAAGAAATGCTCAGAGCCGTGGGAATGATAGAAGCTGGTTCCCGGCAACGTACTGTGGCTTTAGCTCTGAATAC
Organism: Omphaloscelis lunosa; assembly: GCA_916610215.1. Lineage (NCBI taxonomy): Eukaryota > Metazoa > Arthropoda > Insecta > Lepidoptera > Noctuidae > Omphaloscelis > Omphaloscelis lunosa. The sequence continues at coordinate 1,101,093 of OU744250.1, read as the reverse complement.
AAGTCAGAGTGTTATCAGTCGACTTTGGACACGTTACCGAAGCACTGGTACCGTGGCTGAGCGCCATGGAGGACGGTATCGCTGCACCACACGGAGACAAGACCGATACATTCAAATCTTAACTCGAAGAGCTCCAACAATAACCGCCATGATGTTAGCCGTGAGGCTTCATCACTCTTCAGGGAACTTAATTAGCGACCAAACAGTCAGAAACCGCTTGCATGAAGTGAACCTTCATTCCCGAAGACCGCTACGGGTACCACCTATAGCAATGCACAATCGTAGGATTCGATATCAATGGGCTCTTGAACACAGAAATTGGGCAGAAGAACAATGGCGTTTCGTGTGCTTTTCTGATGCGTCTCGTTTTGGTATGAGACCGGATACAAGACGTATACGACACTGGAGAACCCCTGGACGCCAACAGCGATTAAAATCCTGCCAGGAAGTCCATCCTTATAGTGGTGGAACCATCATGGTATGGGCGGGTATTTGGATCGGCGGAAGAACTGAGTTGATTTGGATCAGAGGCAACCTCAACGCTCAAATTTATGCTGAGACGATTGTATCTGACGTCATCTTTCCTCTACAAGTGCAAATCGGTCCCTTATTTCAGTTAATGCATGATAATGCACGACCGCACACCGCAAGAGTTGTAAGACAGACTCTCGCCGCAGCTAACATCAATGTCCTGCTCTGGCCTGCTCAGTCGCCAGACTTGAACCCGATTGAGCATGCATGGGATATGCTACAGAGAAGAGCTCTGCCGAATATGGAGGGTATCCAGTCGCAAGAAGACCTTTTTTTGTTGTTGTAACGAACATGGGCGGCCATTCCACAGCGTGATTTGGATGAACTCATTTTGAGTATGCCAAACCGATGTTCTTGTGTTGTTAGTGTTCGCGGTAGAAACACGGATTATTAATTGTTTAAGTTACCCAATAAAATTTTAAAGAAAACTGTTATTTCAGTCTTTTTTTCGAACTTTAATGTTAGTGGTTCAAATGTCAAAAATCCCTTTATTAGGAAAATGGCAAATTTCTTTATTAATGCAAAGGTGACTTGGTTTATCGTTACTGTGACAAACGAAAACACTTTATTTGATGAATCCTTAAAGAAAATTTTAATTAATATCAATCAGGAGAAAAGTTATTGCAAAAATATATGTTGATCCCTAGACACTTTTGATGTGTGTACTTATAGGTCATACAAATATTTGTTTCGTGCGGGAATCGAATCCGCGACACACAGCGCAGCAGTCAATCACTGCTCCAACCGTGCCGTCAATTAATTACGTACTTTAAATAAAGACTATATTTTTTAGGATTCAATTACATATATTATGTATAGTTTTCAGATTTTTTCCAGTACTTGAGACGATATTACTTGCCAAATTTCATAGTTCTAGGTCAACGGAAAGTACCCTATAAATTTAGTTTCCTGTTTTTCTTTTGAGGTATGGAACCCAAAAAACAATGAGAAAAGAGCTGTGTAATAATTTAGAGCAATATGTGTCTTATTCACAACATCTTGCGACATGAACGATAATGACGGCACTGTATAATTGTTGGGTTTGCGTGCTTTTATGAATTCCTAATATTGCCTGCTATAAATGTAAGCAAACAGATGGAACATTGTTGTAGGAGCCGCAATAATAAAATCTACTGCTGGAACTATTAATTTTCGAATTCATATCCTAACTAAATTTTAATTATTATAAAAGCGAAAGTGAGTTTGTTTATTTGTTACACTTTCACGGTAAAACAGATGAACGGATTTGGATGTAATTAGGCAAATCGGTAGACCATAACCTGGGTTAGGACATAGGATATTTTTATCCCGATATTCCCACGGGGTCGAGAGTTATGCGGGTGAAACCGCAGGGCGCATGGGTGCTGGGTACCAAATTAAAGGTATGTTTACGTTTTATCTAGCCATGTACATTTTCCAACAATACTATCCATACAATTAGAATTAACTAAGTAAACGTGTATTGTCTCTATAAAAGTTGAAGAAATGTTACTTTGATTGTTTCAGCAAAATACTGTATGTTTAGTAACAGTGTATTTATTGATTTTATGAGAACAGAGGTACCGGATCATACACAATACTGTATTTACAAATACAGTGTATTACTTTAACAATAATAGGTATTAATGAGGCGTCCGAAAGAACATTAACAATGCAATAACATAGTGTATTTTGCGTGTTCAAATTTGTTTAGGTCAAAGACAGTAAAAACTGTATATTTAAAAAAAAAGCTCAAGATTAATTCAATCTTTTCAAATCAACTAATTATCTCTTCGAATTAAATCAGAAAATGAATCAATGAAATAATTAAAAAAATATTAATCAAGTCACATGAACACGAAAGATTAAATGATAAGATTAACAGACGGATGGTCATCTAAGCCAAATGAGAATTATATATACTTGTTCACTTTATTAACAAACATACAGAACTGCAGTCTTGCATGTTAGAATGTCATCAGTACCTACTCAGACCATCACACAGCTGAACATTAAAAAAAATAGATTAAACGAATGTGTGATGGATGATTGGAATATCTCAAAGGTTGCTGCTGTAACCAGCGACAATGCTAGCAATATTAATGCAGCGATAAAATTGCTGACGTGGAAACAAATACCATGCTTTGCTCATACGTTTAATCTTGTAGTTCAATCGGCCCTAAACCAAAAATCTACACAATCCAAAATAAAAGCCATAGTTCAGCATTTTAAACGAAGTTCGCTAGCTACACAACGACTCAAGGAAATGCATAAACAATTAGACGAAAAATAATTAACACTAAAGGCTCGTGCAGACCAGCGCGATATCGCGGGCGCTACAGGCAGCGCGACCCTTATGGCGGTCGCGATATCGCGCTGCTCTGCACGAGCCTTCAAGCAAGATGCGATAACACGCTGGAATTACATATTCATCATAATCCAGTGTTATTAACACCAAGCGAAGCCTGATGTCACTTATTGCTACAGAATATCTGGAAATTGATAACATAAATACACATACTGACGACTTGGACGTTGGACGTTTGGGCGGAGCATCGCCGTGTCCTCGTGGAGGCGATCGGCGGCGGTGATCTCTTGCGTCCGGCTCTGGTCCAGGCCATGGTATGGAGCGAGAGGGCATGGGAGGCCGTCACCTCCTTCTGCGAAGCAGTAATGCTCGCGAAGAAGGCGGAACGGGTGAGGGAGAGGCAAATTTCGCACGCTCATGCGCCTAACCGCCGCAGGAGATACCCTGGGCATCGGTAGTCGCAGGCCGATCTCCGGCCACAGACGGTGAGCACTAGGTAGCTCGTCGGCGATAAGGCCCAGGCCCGGGTCGACGGCGCGTTGTGTTTCACGCGCGCCTCAGAGATATCAGCAGAACTGACGAAGTCCGCTAGGGCCGATGCCTGCCGGAGTCGCGGAAAAGTCCGAAAGGGATACCGTGGCCCCTGGCAACATGGCAACTGAAGCAACACGGGTAGGTTTTAGTCAGTATGAGTCTGACGTGCCCTCCAGCTCCGCCCAGAGCGGGAGAAATTATTTGATAATTTCCCACCCAAAAAAAGTGGTGGCACTCCGGGAGTGCCAACAGAAGTGAAAACTTGAACAAGATCGCCTTGATGGAAGAAAAATACTTGTATAAAACATTGGTCCGTAAACTTATCTAAATCAAGAGCACAATCGCGTTTACAAAAAAAAAATATACTTGCGAAACCTTCAAAGTAAAAATACTTGCATAGAACGTTGACTCGTAACGTAATATAAATAAAGAGCATAATGGCGTTTATAAAAACCTTTACAGTAAAAATATTTGCATAGAACATTGATCCATAACGTAATATAAATAAAGAGCACAATCGCGTTTACAAAAATTAGGTATCGTCACGGTGTCGCGAAATCAATGGTTTAGTCCCATCTCAAAAATGCCCAACGCACCTAAGAAAGTTTTCACTGCAAAAAAAGAAAAGGCAGAGGCTAGTAGAAAAGGATAAGTCAACAAAAAACATATGATAATAAACAAGTTATAAATAATAGTATGATTACATGTTTTATGTAATTTAATCAAATTAATTGTTTCTTTTTATTATAATGTGTAATCTTAAAATATAAAACAAAGTCGGGTTTGTTCAAAAACTTATAACTTGAGAACGGCTGGACCGATTTTCATGGTTTTTGATTTGTTGTATTTGTCTCCATCCCGAACAGCAGAGTAACTATTAAAAACATTGGAAAATTGACGAAAAACAAAGATATGAAGAAAAATATTTTTATAAATTTTGCATTTATGGTATCCCGGTATATATGCCATAAATCCTAACAAAAAGTACTAGGCTTCCATGAATTTTGATGATATCTCAGTAGAAAGGTAGTAAGTAGGTAGGGTAGGTAGGTAGGGTAGGTAGGTAGGGTAGGTAGGTAGGGTAGGTAGGTAGGGTAGGTAGGAAGGTAGGTAGGGTAGGTAGGTAGGGTAGGTAGGTAGGGTAGGTAGGTAGGTAGGTAGGTAGGTAGGTAGGTAGGTAGGTAGGTAGGTAGGTAGGTAGGTAGGTAGGGTAGGTAGGTGGGTAGAGTAGGTAGGTAGGGTAGGTAGGTAGGTAGGGTAGGTAGGGTAGGTAGGTAGGGTAGGTAGGTTAGGTAGGTAGGTTAGGTAGGTAGGTTAGGTAGGTAGGTTAGGTAGGTAGGTTAGGTAGGTAGGGTAGGTAGGTAGGGTAGGTAGGTAGGGTAGGTAGTTGGGTGCGCCGTAGATAAGTCCTTAATGCTACCCATGCGAAGCCGGGCTGGGTCAGCTAGCTATATTGACCCATAATTTGTATGTGTGGTGCAGACTATAAATATATGTTGGTTTATAATAAATAAATAAAATAAATGAAAGTATTTGGTCAGTGGGTCCTCTTAGGGGCGATTTCCTAAGGTGAACCACTGAAATAATTATCACAGGTAGTATGAATACAGACAAAGGAAAAAAAAAAATTGTGGCATTGTAAATTTTGTGGCACAGTTAATGACACAGCTAAGTGTACAGTTGAATGTATGGTTTAAAGCCACAATAGTAAAGTAAATTTACTTGAAGGAAGTATAATACTTCCTTCAAGTAAATATAGGTACCTGTCGTTTATTTTAAACAAAGGCAGAGACCGAAAAGGATGATCCCTTACAGTATTCTATGGTGCCGGTAAATATACATAGATCCTACAGGTAAAATAAAAAATTATTAAACTGTCACTCACCATCTTTCATCAGCTGACGCATCTCCTTGGTCCTTTGAAAGTTTATTTCCTCCAACAATTGCTCCAACATTGTAGCGCTTTTCAAGTAAGTCGATCCTCCCAAAGCCATCTTTCCACCAGCAATATAAATATATTCGACGCTTTTCCCAAACAAACACTTTAAAGTGTCAACACATTCCAGCAGTAGCCGAATTCGTAAAAAAAATACTTTGTCCACATAGGTACATAATATTACCAGGCGCTGGACTTAGACAGCAAGTCTAACTCAACACCAGCATACTCGAAAAATAGTAACAAACAATATTTTCATTTCGAATTTAATTCAGCAGCGTGCATGAAATTCAGGATTATAATAAATCGCCTTCCTTCTCCTTCACGTAGTATTTGGTGTTGCCATTTTGCCACTGATTTTACCCAATTTTACCAACGAGATTTTTCTTGTTTCATGATTTCAAAATACCTTAGCAAAATACACAACAAAAGTATGTATGTAGGTACCTACCGAGTTTAAAAATACATCAATACTTCAACTGACGAATACGTTTTAAAACAAGAAATTCGGCATTTTTTGTCGAAAATCCGCATTTTAGAAGCAACACTACCACATTTTCAATTTCCTCATCTGGCAAGTACTGGCAACACTGGTCTGACAGAAACGTACAGGAAAACTTGAAAAATCAAAATGACAGCTCTGGCGAGCTAAAAAAATCTAAAAAAAATCAGTAATAATGTGGATACAGCGCATTTTAAATTATATTCCGTTCCTTGCTCAAAGTACATTTGGAATCAGACAGAAGAATTTGACAGTTATTTAGAAAATAGATCCGAGCGAATTCAAGAAAACAATGTCAACATTACGATCTGCTAGATGTATGTACAAACGCAATGTGTTCGCGCTAAAGCAGTCGGCGCGGCTTACCGGCGTGCTGGCTCGGCAGGTGCATTCGGCAGAAAATAACAGCAACCAGGGGGGCGACTACCGACGAGGAAGCACGAGAGCGCTCGGTGCAGGCACACTTGCACTTGCGCTATTAGCAGCTGATCATGTCTTTAATGGTGCATATACTATAACAACTACTTACATTGTTGTTCTCAAGACTTGACCATTAGAGAAAGCTGTAGATCATCCATAGGTACATGAAAATTTGCTCACTTCAACAACATCTAAAATCACTAACATGATGGCAACAACTGGACATAGACCTGGCACAGAGGCCCCAGTAAACATGAAAGCCACTTGCTGACAAAGGCTCTAACATAATTGTTATCCTAAAATACAATCAAACATTAATATAAAAAAAACACAATTTCTTCTCAAAATTATGTCATTTAAAAGAATTTTTTAAAGTGTCTGTGATGATCAGAATGAAAGCCGCACATCTTTAACCAACACACATAACTTTTTTTGAATACAAAAACAATGTTAAAATACCAAAGCATACATAACATCACACACTTGAATGTTGATAAACACAAAGCCCGGTTTTAAACCATAGCATAGTAAAGTGGGCTGGTTTAAAACAGTATTTTGAACAATATAAAAAAAGATAGAAATAAAGGCAATGTGAGTTCTTTTTTTGTGGATTTAAGTTGAATGTGTATCTACAGTTTATTTATCATTTTATTGCAATGCAACCAAAGTATAACCACCTTGTAACCACTCTCGTCAATTCATTTAGTAGAGTTTCAAAGCATTCCATTTTCACACTAGAAATTCTGTTCATTTGTTGATGATAAACTGCAATTAAATATTAAACGTATTGTTCACTAGGTTGTACCCATGCTGCACCCAGAATCAGCTGCTTATTACCTGTCTTATTGTTTCAGAGAAAAGATTCTTTAAAGCTGCCCAACTCGGAAATGTACAAGAATTGCGGCGGTGAGTATTCTTTTTAGGGTTGTGCCAGTGTTTTTTTTTTTTTTTTTGTAGAATTTCCTAACATAACGATTTTCAAAAAAGCATCTATCTTAAATAAGTACCTGAAAAAGTTTTTCCAATTCCTTGACGTTTTTAGCTTATTCTTTACATTTGCACAAAACAAAAAGAAGCTTCTTGTGTGTGCGTAATATGTAGGCTCTTTCAGGCAAGTGGAGGCGGCAGCTTCGAGCGGCAAGAGCGAGCGAGAGGTGGAGGGCGGCAGCGCCGGCGTGGTCGACTGGCGCCACGCGCTGGGCTGGACCGCGCTCATGGTGGCCGCGGCCAACGACCAGCCTGGCGCCGTGCACGAGCTGCTGCAGCTGGGCGCGCGCCCCGACCTGCAGGAGCGCTACTCCGGCGCCTCGCTGGCCGCCGCCGCCGCCGGCCTGCACCCGCTCGAGGTGCTGCAGCGCCGCGAGGACGAGTTCTGCGGCACCATGAACGCGCGCGCCTCGTTCCTGGGCTGGACGGCGCTGCACTACGCGGCGCTGGCCGACTCGGCTGGAGCCGCGCGCGCACTGCTGGAGGCCGGCGCCGACCCCACGGCGCGCGACCACGCGGGTCGGCGCGCGCTGCACTACGCGCGCGACCCGTCGCCCGCGCGCGAGCTCATCGTGCAGCACACGCGCGCCTGGGAAGAGGCCGCGGCCGCCGCCGCCGCCGAAGAGCGGCGCCGCTTCCCGCTGGAGCAGCGCCTCAAGCAGTACATCGTGGGCCAGCAGGCCGCCGTGGAGACCGTGGCCGCCGCCGTGCGGCGCAAGGAGAACGGCTGGGCGGACGACGAGCACCCGCTCGTGTTCCTGTTCCTCGGCAGCTCCGGCATCGGCAAGACGGAGCTGGCTAAGCAGTTGGCGCGGTACATGCACCGCGATGACCCCGCCGCCTTTATCCGCCTGGACATGTCGGAGTACCAGGAGAAGCACGAAGTGGCCAAGCTGATCGGCGCGCCGCCCGGCTACGTGGGCCACGAGGAGGGCGGCCAGCTCACGCGCGCGCTTGCCCGCCGCGCCGACGCCGTCGTGTTGTTCGACGAGGTGGACAAGGCGCACCCCGACGTGCTCACCGTGCTGCTGCAGCTCTTCGACGAGGTACAACCGAGTAACAACCGATCCACGTGTCACAGTAGCACACAGTTGTCGTTAGATTCGTGACCCGGTATTCGTCGCAGGGTCGGCTGACGGACGGCAAAGGCAAGCTGATCGAGTGCAAGAACGCTATTTTCGTGATGACGTCGAACTTGGCGGCGGACGAGATCGCGCAGTACGGGCTGCGGCTGCGGCGCGAGGCCGAGTCGCGCGCCGCCCAGCGCGCGCGCCTCGCGCCCGCCGCGCCCGTCGAGCAGAGAAGTACTCAGGCGATATTGATTTCACTTTATTCTATATCTATAACAGAAAGTCGGATTAGTATTAGTAACACTATAATTCAAAAACGGCAGGACCGCTCCCTATAATCCATGATTTGTTGGATTTGTCTCTGTCCCAAATAGCAGAGTAAGAATTAAAACATCGGAAAAATTCGAGAAAAAGCATTCTTAGTAGGTAGGTGCACCGTAGATAAGTACTTAGCCGTACGAAAGCAGGCCGGGTAAAGCTATATCTAAATATTTACAAGAAAGTTATAAGTTACGTGTCGGTAAAAGTCGTTTGTTTTTATTAGCGGATCACGACGGAAACAGCCACGTCGGGCCTCATGAACAGGAGGAGTCATTGGAGGTGTCTCGTAACTTCAAGGACAGCGTGGTGCGGCCGATCCTCAAGCGGCACTTCGGGCGCGACGAGTTCCTGGGCCGCATCAACGAAATAGTATACTTCCTGCCGTTCTCACGCCAGGAGCTGCTGACGTTGGTGCACCTGGAGCTGGTGCACTGGGCGGAGAAGGCCAGCGCGCGCCATGCCGTGGAGCTGCGCTGGGAGGGCGGCGTATTGGGCGCGCTCGCCGACGGGTAACTATATCAACTTCAAATATTATTATCTAGCCCATCATATTTATCAGCCATCTTTACTATTTTACACAAACAAATTCCACTTAAAATTAATTTATTTCAAGTACCATGTAACCCATATAAGAAAACATCTTTAAATTGAATTAATTTATTCAATAATAAATACAACATCAACATACAAATTAAATACGTGAAACTCAAATTACATTCAATCATAATTAGCTCTTAATCATTTCAATAGCCTTTTACGTGCGACACTATGTTGTACCTTGTCTCTCACGGCAATGTCGCACATAAGGACAGTCCAACCTATTAGCTATCATATTCAGAACGATATTGGAGCTGGCCCGCACTCTGCGCACAAGAGACGCGCAGCGCTTCCCCATGGTCGCATGGAAACAGTCCGTGCGCGCCCATGCGCACATACCCGAAGCGCTGCAGTAGCGACGCTCTGAAAGCGTTGTTAAATTGAATGCGGAGAGTGATGTAGCTTTTCTGCGCCTGTGAGCTAATTATACGCAGAAAAGCTACAGCTAAAGCTGCAGCCCACCGTACATGGAAATAATAAATGTTTCGCCCCCATCCGCCATATCTCCGCCCCCGTCATTTGGGGTCCATTCAGATATCATCCCCCCGTACCATCTGGTTCGGTATCACTTCGTTCGGTTTTGCTTTAACTATACAGCTTTTAGGACAAAAATTCCCATGAAAATACAGCCGTGCTCAACCAAACTCATCCCCCTTAGGCTCCTGAGGAGTGTGCCACCTCAGGGGGATGAGTATACAAAAAAAGGCAAAGTGCGTTTCGAATTACGCACAATGAAGGGTTCCGTAGTTGGAATGAATTTATACCAAATACAAACTTAATATTGTAGTTGAAATTTACCATGTCAATTTAAGACCATAGACGTCTTATAGGTTTTCCTGTAATCAATGGGCAAAGAATCATTCTCTGTATTTTTTTATTTTTTAGGCTCAGTAGTTTCGGAGATAAGGGAGGGCGAATGGTCAATTTTCATCTATTTTATCTCTCTTTAAATGTATTTATTTTAGAACTATAAATAAAATATATTTGAGATCCTCGCAACAAGCCCTTTCATTCGACAAATTGGCTGTGACAGACGAACAGACACATGAGTGATAAGGGTTTCGTTTTCCTTTTCAGGTACGGAACCCTAAAAACGATTAACCTTTCACTTATAAACGTACCAACGAACTTCCATATAAGCTTTCATCCCTTTTTGAATCATTTTATAAATCCATCCTTAGTGGTCATCTTCGTTAATTAGGAACTCTTGTGCAATATGCTCCTAGACCCTGCAGTGTAGGCTGTGCGTTATTTGTCAGTGATTTTTACTGGCGCTGAGGTCCGTGAAATTCAAATTTGCTTACGTTTTGCTGCAATTGGCAGGTCAGTGTCAGGTTGTATACGATTCGCCACCGTAACAAGTGTGTATTTATAAAATTAAAATCATTAAGCTCATCGATACAACTCTCTAAGTAAAACCGACGACCGACCTATAATGTTACGATTTCATATAATAGAAACGTTTTACCTACCAATAAAACGCTTATTAATTTACTTATCTTTTTAATGAGTTAGGCTGTACGGTTCCCGCCTTTACTATTCCTCTCTTTTTCCGATATTTCTATCTTTTTCTAATACGTCACTTCCACTTGGCAATAGGCTTGTGAAGCGAGCCTTGCCATTTTAATTTCATTGAAACTAATTACCAGGCAGAGTTTGACCATAAGTTCGAATAAGGAAAGTAAATTAATAAGCGTTTTATTGGTAGGTAAAACGTTTCTATTAATTTGACTTGATCGTTATTCGAAGCATATTTAATGAGACGTGTTTGTTATCGCCTGGTGGAAGTGACGGAGACGCCAATGTGAGACTACCACATGTGGTTTTACCATAATATGAATGTACTTACTATTCATGTAATTTATGTAATCCAGTGAGTATTTTAAAATACAGATAGGTATCTACTAGGATATAGGTACTTATTGAATAAATAAAAGAATCTGAAATTCATTTATAACACTGATTTACTTCCGATTACTCCTTCCTTTTCTCTTCTTATGGAGATTTCACTTCGATTTACCTCTGCTAGACGATGAGTTGCTACTGGAATTCGAGCTACTAGAACTCGAGCTGCGGGAACTGCTTGACCAAGCTCGTCGATTGTTCGGCGAATGAGGGCGTGGAAGCACATCAATAGCCGCATTCTCGGCATTATTACACAATCTACCATATTAAATACCGAAAATATTAGGTTTGTTCAACTTTTATCATGTAGAACAACCAGCTATTGAATGATGAATGAATGAAATGCACCGACCCCAGCGTGGTTTAACCAGACTCGATAAATCGAATGAACCCCGAGATTTGCTCTAGCCGCTGGAGTCTCATGCTTCATAGGGTTACAGAGGCCATTGCATATCAAGAAGTAGACCGGGGGGCGCGGTAATGGTAGGGAAGACGTGCCCTTAGGATAAGGAGGGGTTTGAGAGCCTACCGGATATGCATCCTTGAGTAAGCAATGGAATAGTGGAGAGACGGGTAATATTTATCTATGTACGGGCATCTGTTTACGACGGCGCCGCTAGGCTGGTTCCTTTCCAGGTTTCTTGTAAATCTCGCTAGCAGTCTCCTTAATCTTATCTTGGTCTTTAGCCAATAGGTCATGTCCTGTTTTAGGATATCATTTCATGTGTAAATATGTTGGCCAGCTTTCTTGGATTTGGTCTTGTACTGCATGTATGTACGGGTGTGGTTTGCGGCGACTGTGAACATGTGCGAGATAGACATCCAGTGTTTCTTGATGCGTTTGGTTACGGTTTTTCCGTCTAACATTTCATGAATTTTCTTTTTTCTTGGTTTATTCCTAGCGTGGTTAATAAAGTCTCTCGTGATAATTCTACTAGGATGGTTCAAGTCCAGCTTCACTGGCGAATCTTTTGGCGCGGTTAAACTCTATCTCGATTCTATTCTTCTTCATTCTGATGAGTTATCCGCAGCAATGTCCAGGGCACGATCGGCCGGCTCCTCGTTGTTTATGTCCAGCTCCGACGCGGTTCAAGTACGCATTGTAGCTCGCCACTGTTCACCTCAGGTTGACGCGATTGCAAATAATATAGTTGTGAGTTATACACACTATTTGGCACAAGTAATTAATAAGACCCCGACAAAAACGACCAATCCGACCCGCGTCGCCCGAATTCTTGTTTTTCTGTTCGTACTATCGCGGGCGCGCATATATGAACACCGCAATGACTCCTCCTGCTTGCAGCGCTCAGCCGCTATAGTATCGCTTACCTACGCTCAACAATCAATAACATTGGAGAATCAGATTTTTGTTATGACTCTTGTTTATGAGAATAATAGAGGAAAAGACCGTACAAAACCCGCAAAGGTGGTGCGTTTTTTCAATGGAAATAAAGATCAATAGTTTCGTTCGATCGTAGTTCGAGCACGATATCTGAAAAGTATGAAATTTGCGTCCAGAGTTGAGTAGATTTCGTATATTTTGGACAAGGCGGAAAGTATCCATAAAACATTAACAGCGTAAAACTGGATTTGATATCCCCCTTTTCAAGGAATGTACGTAATTACCAATCGCCCTGTAGACAGCAGTTTGAGTAAATAATAAATAAAAATAGTAAACGATAAAAAAAGTAGGTCGCATTTTGCACAATCTGTACACTTTCACCGTCAGATTATACAGCACATTAGTTGTGATACATGGCATTCCATAATTACACAAATAGTGAGTATCTTAAAAGTCAAAATACCAATTACTATGCGGCCTACGGGTCAGCGCGGGCACTCATCTGGCGGGTTGCAAAAAGGGGCTACACGGAATTTTGTTTTCAAAGTTGAGGTATGCGTGCCCGGGACAGTAAAAACACCACGCACAACTAACAAAAAAAAAAAAAAACTCCCTCATGTAGAACAACCGACTATTGAAGTTTTTAGGGTTGGACAGTTGGACCGACCCGGCGGGCAGCAAAACGCCAATGAAATCAAAATGGCAAGGCTCGCTTCACAAGCCTACCACTGCCAAGTGGAAGTGACATATTAAAAAAGATATAGAAATATCGGAAAAAGAGAGGAATACCAAAGGCGGGAACCGTACAGCCAAATTAATTTTTCGCTATACGTCTCCGTTCGTCACATCTCCGTTATATGCCTACGATTTCATTTGAACTCTTTATTGCAGTTGTAATAGCAATCATGTAATTGCGTTTAATTAAAATAGGTTTTTATTTTCATTAATTTATTTATCTTTTGTCTAGATTATTTTCTATTTTGTGATCGCAAATCATATTTTGATCAACATACAACCTGATACTGATCTGCAAATTGCAAAAAACGAACAAAAATATGAATTTCATGGGCTAGGCCCTGTAGCTTTCACCTTAAGGTAAGTAGATTAGAAATATTATGTAAAAAGTCCATTACGTTATTTTGTGCGAAAAAATAATGCGAGCCTGACTCTTGGCCAGATTATCGACACCAGAAGTATCCATTTATGTAAAGGACAAACCACGGTTTTGCAGGAGAGCCAAAAAACGTCTTTTAAATCTTTGTATAACTTTTTACTGGCCGCTCCAACTTTAATTATTCAAAAATCATCAAAAATATTGTGTAAACCGTCGAGCATAGTGTAAGCAGCAAGATAAATAGAAAATTGTATGTAATTCTATTGTAAAGGACTTTTACAATACAAAAATAAAACAATTCTTAATATTATTTTTTATTTTCGACTTTTATGTCTGCGTAATTATTATAAATTCAACACACTTAACAGTCTATTAATAATAAAAGTTCTAAAGAGTAACAGTGTTCTAATTAACAGTCTTACTAACTCTGTACTTTTAATAATTATATTTAATCGGCTTTATAAATAATCACCAATTGAATGAAAAAAATCTCAGACTTAATCAAGTCTTATTTATTAAGTAATTTAATTAATGTACTGGAAACGAAAGACCGATGAATAAATGGAACATAAATAGTGTGAGAGATGATTAGTATGATGGCAGTGAAAGTTGAAATGACGAATAAAAGGGACGCATGGATGTAAGGGAAGAAGACAGAACAGAAGAATAATAAATTGATATAGTTGGAACAACTTTTTCTACCTCTCAAACCTAACTCAATCAATTAACTATATCGGTTTACCTATATCAATTTTACCATTCAAATAGTTTACTTTACTAATAGTTATCATCATAATCTGTCTGTCCATTCCCAATTAATTCGTATTGTAATCTGCGCAACAATATGTATATTTCTTATATTAATATTCATGTCATTTATATTTATTCATTCATCTTTCACACAATTCATGAACTTCTTATTCGGTCTCCTTCCCTTACATCTATTCGTCCCTTCTATTCACCATTTCAACTATCACTGTCATCATACTAATTATCGTTCACACTCATTCATATTCCGTTTTTTCATCGGTCTTTCGCTTCTTGTACATTTATTCAATTACTTAATAAATAAGACTGTTGATTAAGTCTGAGAAAACATTTTTTTTTTAAATTCAATTTATGATTATAATTATAAAGCCAATTAAACATATTTATTAAAAGTACAGAGTTTGTAAGACTCTTCATTAAAAGAGATCATAGAGTCAATTTAACATAATTATTTTTTACATTGATAACTACAAGGTTTGTAAGACTGTTAATTTGAACACTGTTTCTCTTTAGAACTTTAAATTTTACACAAAGTTTAATAGACTGTTAAGTGTGTTGAATTTATAATAATTTCGCAGACATAAAAGTCGAAAATAAAAAAATATTATTAACAATTGTTTTATTTCTGTTTCCCTAAATTTCATTTAGATCTGTGATAGCTAAGCTGTAAAACCTGACACTAACGTAAAGATTTGCTTTGAATGATTAATGTTTGTTCATACCAACATTAATCATGCAAAGAACTTATTTCCATGGTGTTAAAAGGCCATCAATTTTAGTAGATAATCTATAGTTACATCACATTCAACACTAAAGTCCTTTACAATAGAATTGCGTATATTTTTCTATTTCATTTGCTGCTGACACTATGCTCGACGGTTTACACATAAAATATTAGTAACGTAAGGCACTAAACATCTTTTTTAATGTAAGGGACAAGCTATATTCTAAATCACTGAGCATTCCTAAATCTTTCGTTTATAGCATGAAAGAAGAGGAAATTCTAAAAAACTTTGCTCCAGGCACAATTCAAATTGGAGCAGGCAGTAAAAAGTTACAGCAAGATTAAAAAAAAAAAAACGTTTTTTGGCTCTCCTGAAAAACCGTGGTTTGTCCCTTACATTAATTGCTACTTCTGGTGTCGATATATGACTCATTTTCGCCAAAATGTCCCTTACGTTAATTAATACTTCTGGTGTCGTTATTTAAAATAAATTTTGACATTGAGAACGTGCGCGTGTTCAGATACGACGTGCACTACGGCGCACGCTCCATCAAGCACGAGGTGGAGCGGCGCGTGGTGAACCAGATCGCGCTGGCAGCCGAACGCGGCGCGCTGGGGCGCGGCTGCAGCGTGCTGCTGAGCGAGCGCGGCGGCCGCGTGGCGCTGGCCGTGCGCCGCCCCGCCGCCAGCGACTACACGCCGCTGGACCTCGCCGCCGTCTGAGCGACACGGTGTCGCCTCCCGCACGCCAGTGGCCGCAGCGACCGATCACACATATTCGGGCGCCGGCCGCGTAATGTGCAGAAGGTTCTGACCTTCCCACATGCAGCGGATTCCTGCGGCCTGCACAAGATCATCGGTCCACCTTTGAAAATGATTTGCGAATCATATTTTGATCAAAGTACCTATCCTGATATGTACTGAGCTACAAATTGTAAAAACGTAAGCGTACTTTTAACGCAGCTCTCTGTTCGTCGATCTTTTGCTAAATAGACCGAGGCCTTAGATTACCTTAGAATAATATTAATTGTAATAGTTAACTATTACAATTAAAATTGTATCTGTATCTATAATAAAAAATCTACTGTACTGATAATATCAAAGTTTTTATTTATTAACTGTTCATAACACAGTTTTTCAGATGGCTGACTAATGATACCTTCGCTTAAGACCTGAGTTTCTGCCCGTTCAGATCGACGTCGACGGTAGTAACATTTTTTAAATGTTTTTAGGGTTCCGTACATCAAAAAGAAAAAACGGAACCCTTATAGGATCACTTTGTTGTCCGTCTGTCTGTCTGTCAGTCCAGACCCTGTCTTAGGAACGCGTGGAGGTATCAAGTTGAAATAAATATCAAATACGTAGGACTATGGTCTTTTGGAGCTCTAAAAAGATCAATTTTCTAAGTCAAAGTAATAAAAAAAACACAACCATTTATGCGACATATTTTGATATTCGCAAATAAATCATAACCTATAAGGTACATCCCGTTGACTTAGGAAATTTGGCAGGAAGCGAGGTCTCGCAGCACAAATAAAAATTCGTTAATTTGTATTGTTGTCACATTTTTTTTTCCGATTACATACATTTGCTGTTGGAGAATTGAACGTGACGTATATCGGGATCGGGATCGGTATGTATGGGAAAACATATTTTTCAACTACAATGTTAAGGTTGTTTTTGGGATAAATCCCAACTACGGAACCCTTCATTCTGCGTGGTGAGCCACGCACTTGGCCGGTTTTTTAAACACCACTACCATTAGGTCAACACCCGGTCCGACCCGGGAGACGATCCCGGGACCCATGCTCAGCAGTCACCACTATAAACCACCGAGGCAGGCAAGCAAGACAGCTGCGAAGTAGGTAGACAGTTTTGTTGAAAGAAATGAAACAGCTCATTGAATAGTGCTTATTTTATTAAACTTCGCACCGTTATATACAAATATAATGTATAAATAAATAACAATTCTTTACAAAATATAATCGATTATGTGCCGGCGCGGCCGTGTGACCGTGTGGCCGGGCCGCGGCGAACAACAAAACGCGTGTGAAGGCCTCTGGTCGTGCTGGCCAGTCGCCAGTGCCCGCGGGGGCGTGGCCAGCACTCAATGAACTATAAGATAAACAATGATACACATAGCAGGCGTACGTGAGGATGATACGTGACGACCACGTCGGGATGGCGGGCAGACTGACGAGCAGTCACTACATATTTCGTGTCTACACGCATAGGTACTTGAATACGTATCCATACTACAGAAAATAAAAGCCACATCAAGGCATTTGGTCAGCAGCATATTTATGTGCTGAGCTATGATGTGCTCATCACGCAGCGAGAGAGTCGCACTTTCGAAGCCCGCACGAGTTCGGAACTAATCGGGCAAACCCGAAATATAAACAAGAGTAAAACTTTACAAGCCTCTTGATGCTGGCAAAATTGGGATCTGACACCGCCATCGCTGCATCGCCATCTTGTTTTCAATACTTTTCACAAAAAATCCGTAGGTAAATGAATACGGAATTATGCTGCTCCTAACTAATATTATCAATGAGAAAGTGTGTTTGTTTGTTCCGCTTTCACAGATTGAACAGATTTGGATAAAATTTTCACACGGGTAGACCATGACCTGGATTAGGACATAGGATATTTTTCATCCCGATATTCCCACGGGGTCGAGACATGTGTGGGGAAAACCGCGGGCCGCAGCTAGGTGTTATAAATGCGGATTGCAGCCGATAGATATGTTTTGGCCCTATCACTTGTGACTTGTAGGTAAAAACTGTTGATCTTCTTCGGATACTAAGGTAGGTACCTGCCTAGGTAGGTAAATGCTGTAAAATTCTATGTACGTAGACAATAATTAATGTGACGTGCCCGTCTATCTGCGTGCAATATACTGGGAAACATATCTACATTCGCGGCATCGCATTCACAATTCATATTCCTGATTGCTCTTTTATGTAAATGATTAATAACTATTTCCTCTTTTTATGTAGCTACCTACTCAAATAAAACGAAACTTTTCAAAACGTCTGGAGTTCGTCGAGACCGCTGTGGATGCTAGATCTTATCATCTGAGATTAATCAATACCTATTGCGACACCAGTTTATTTTATCAACTATTCGCCTATTTTCTACTTAACCTAACGTGTCTTAAAAAAGGTCAGGGGTATTTCATACCGGCATCGGATATTTAGGTAAGTAGGTATAAATTGTTTCATTTAAAATCCCTGTTTTATATTGTTCGTCCTTACTTAGTAATAATAGTACCACTATTTCACTGTGCGCCAACCGAGTAACTTAATTGGAAAACTTTCTGGAACACATCATGATTATATTTAGTAACTTATTAGCTATTAGTAGATACCTTAAACTAAATAAATAACTTATAAATACAGGAGGTTGACTTATTTGTTGGGCGTCAACGGTTCGACGTACGTGAAACATACGAACATCCGCGTCGTATTCTATCGTTACTTGTGTATCATAATAATATCTAAATAACATCTTGTGCTTATTCGTTCAGCCGAGACTATAGTAACCAGTACCCTAATTATGTAATACACGATCAATCACAATCTGTTTCAATTTGCAACAGATTGCTAATCTATTGCTTCGTAAGTTGGAAAAAAAATCATCTCCACAAAGTAAATAGGTAACGCAATGAATTGTTGTTGAACTGTCGAAACAAATTAGCAAAATAAGTTACGTAATTATGATACAGCTTAAACAATACATCGAAACAACAGTAGATATGCGTAAGTCAACCCACCGTCAGTACTTTAGGTAATTTCATCTTAAAACGTATATAAAATAATTTCTTACAAATGTAAATACAATAAATACTTATCTGTAGGTACCTACCTACTTTGTAATATTTTTGTAGCTACTTAACTAGTTGGTGTTTGATAAAATATGTCTTCGTTATAATACCTATTATAGGAAGATTTATCTAAATATTGATAATAACGTTGTGTACTTATACATAATGTTAATTTGTGCCTAATGTATGAACAGTTTTACCACAGTCTATTTATCTATATCTAAAGGCGCTTTTACACGAGCATATTTTACACCAATGTGTGACTGCAATAGGCAGCACTTTTGACTTTGTTTTTTTGTAGGTATTCATTGTGTACAAGACTATAGAATTGTAGCTGAGGTGGTCCGCCTATAGCTGATTATATTGCAGTAACTTATTGCAATAAAATATGGCTCGTTTTGTTCCTCTATTCTGGTTACAGTCAGTCAACGCAGGGTTATGCGGGGGGAGGTGGCTCAACATGAATGGCCAAAGCTGGATTAAGGCAGCTGCACATTCATGTGACTACCGTGTGCTGCAATATATCTATCATGGATTCGTACAATTGTAAGTAGGTAATGTTTTATCGGTAACACAATTTGATTTGGAAACTGAATTGTGTATTATACATGAAGCCTCGTGTAGATACGCGCGACGCGACGCCGGTTCTACTGTGAAGTTTTCTTGGAAATTGTTTTATTGGAATCGCGTCGCGCTGTCGCGTCGTGCCAGTCTGCACGAGGCTTCAATGTGTGTGTTAGGCAAAATGTATGGAACTGGACTGTCAGAACATTCCAGTAAATTCATAAGTTGCCAATCAATCGTGAACTGTAGCTATGGTCAGCAACAAAATTATATTAAACAATGTGAATTTTACATCCTAATTATAACAGATCTCTCAGTCCTTAATAGTCATAAAATTATTCAATACACTGCTTCTGGGTTGTTTTATTTTTTCAAAAAAGACAAAAAAAATTCTAAAAATATGATAGAAAAACTCAAATGTTAACTAATCTTTCGTTGCTGACTGTACAAGATGCTGACTGCATGAAATCTGCTAAATGTATGTACCTAGTAGGTATGAACGTTGACTCACTGTAAGTAGTAAGTAGGTAGGTATTATTAAGGTGCGGTTAAGCGGCGCGTGACAACGCCAGCCGCACCGCAAGCGCACCAATACGTGGTAGTTAGTGTAGGCTAGTGGAGTGCGGCCTACTATGTATTTGATTCACTGTTCATAATACCCCGAATGATCAACTGATTAACTTGTGTCTCTCATTTGACTAAGAATTGTAACTTCAGCATAGTGCGACTAGCAAGGAATTGTGCTGCGGCAACCGAATTTATTTGTGCTGTTCTGGAATGGACGATGATGCTTCGCCCTACCGCGTCACGCAGCCGGCTGGGGCCCGACTAGCGGCGCGACCAGCGGCGCCAGCACTAGAGCCAGCCGGCCGAGTGGTGAGGCGCGTGGCCGTGCAGCGGCGTCACGCCCGCTAGCCGCGCCAGCGCCGCGCAGCGGCCGCACGGCGCGCCCTCGTCCGCGCCCGCGCTCTCCTCGCCCGCCTCGCCCACGCCGCCCGCCTCGTACCCGCAGCGCCCGCACGCCTCCTGAGAATCGTCCACACGCGTCTCAGCACCGTCCGCTGCGGCGCGAGCCCGAGCAGGCTCGTCGAGCACGTCGCGCGCGTGTCGGCCCACCTTGTGCGCGTCGTCGTCCAGACTGGCCAGCAGCGGCTCCCGGCTGCCGCCGCGCCCCGCCACGCTCTCGGCCGTGGTGGACGGCGACACGGAGGCCGGCGGCGGCGCGCGCGGCGGCGGGCCGGGCGGCGGCGGCGCGCGCGCCGGCACCGAGCTGGCGCGCTGCAGCGCCTCCGGCCCGGCGGCCGCGCGCGCCTCGGCCCCGGCGCGCCGCGAGTCTGAGAACTTCTTCCGCTTTCGCTTGAGCGCCGCCAGCGCTGTCAGCGGGTGCAGCGGACCGCTGCGGGTGGTCCGTTCCGGACTCCGCTGCGAATCGCTGCCGGAGTCCGAACGTTCACTGGCACTAAATAAAACCAGCCGGATTGAGCTTTAGTTACTGACATCGAGACGTCGTTTCGACCGAAATGAAATGGAAGCCAAATAAAAAGTAATTGAAAAGTCAAAGGTTCCTTTCTTCCGAAGGGTAGGCAATATCGGTGGAAACAAATAATGCAACTTATTACCTGGGCGACTGTCGTGCATGATCGCAGACGGAATCTTCTGACCTTGAGCGGCCAATGAGGCGCGAGACGCGCGCGGCGCGGGCGGCCTCGATGATGGTGCCCCAGCGCCGCTTGTGCGAGGCGGGCTTGCGGCGCGCGGCCGGCCCGCCCGGCGCGCCGTCCGACAGGCTGGACTGCGACGTGCGCAGGCGGCCGCTCAGCAGCGCCGACAGCGAGGCGTGGTGCGCGGCG
The DNA here is from genome assembly GCA_916610215.1 of Omphaloscelis lunosa. Lineage (NCBI taxonomy): Eukaryota > Metazoa > Arthropoda > Insecta > Lepidoptera > Noctuidae > Omphaloscelis > Omphaloscelis lunosa. The sequence goes on along the minus strand of OU744250.1, from coordinate 1,079,815 downwards.
CCGTGCGAGCCGCCGTGCTCGTGGTGCAGCGACGCGAAGAACTCGTCCACCGGCGCCAGCGACCCGCCCGGCGCGAAGTTGAAACCTTTTAAGAGACGCCGTTCCTTCTGACGGTTCTTCTTGCCGCCGCCGCCTCCTGCAGAAGACACTAGATGTTAATCACGGCATTCATTTGTTTGTGTGCATGGAGAAAAAGAGTCGCTCAATTGTAAATAGGTACTGAAAACGTTTAAGACTGATATTATATTGTTGAGTAGTACCGGGCGCTCCGGCGTTGACAGTGGAGGTGTTCATGCCGGAGTTACGCAGGATCTCCACCAGCTCGCAGCGGAAGGCGCTGACGTCCTGCTTGATCTCGTTGACGTCGTCCTCCGTGACGCCGCCGCACTCCGCGCGCCGCTGCTGCACCGTCACGTAGCGACGCACCAGGTTGCGCATTATAGCCTGGTAGGTAGGAAACTGAATTATGCACAAATAGGTAGACTACTGATGTTTTCATAGAAACATAAAGACGAAAGCAGTGATATTCAGGACCCGAGAATTTATTTCTGTCTGGGGCTAATTAAACTTATATGAAAGAAGAATATAATTACATTAAGGTACAAATAAACTGCAAACCTGATAACGGAAATCCCGTTCATTTGCTTGTTTGGCTTTCCTCTGCGAACAATGAAAATATATAATTAATAAAAATACCTAATAACAGTCATAACTTCCGTCCAGCCAGCAGTGGACTTCATTCGGCTGAAATAATGATGATGTAGACATAACTACACACAGCAGAATGCGATGCGAAGAGAAAAAAATAATCGGAATGACTGGTCATCAATGACTTATATCTTAATAATACCGACAGCTGTGAACCGGTGTTCAAGTCTCTAAAATTACTCACCTTTCCATCTTTGTATATACTTGAAGTTGCAATATTTGTTAGAACTAATAGACACCTATTTACCCTAATGGAAGATATACGAACACGGCCAGGATCTGTTAGATCACAATATAAAAATCTAATGTACACAGGTAGGCACAAAACAGCATTATTGAGAAAAAGTATTTTGTCAATGGGGCCCGTCATATATAATATAATTCCCCATACTATTAAAGATCAGTCATTAAGTATATTTAAGAAGACGCTAACATCATTATTATTTAATAAATGCTATTATTCAGTACATGATTTTTGACTGATAAGAGTTTATAATGTTATATTATGTAATCTATTAATTTTGGTGCAAATGTAATTTTTTTTTTTGTTTATTACTATTTTTAGAATTAGATTATTGTTTTATTTATTGTATTCATGCATGTATGATATTTGTTCCATCCATCCACTGTACTTTGTTTATATACTTTTGTTTTTTGTTCAACTGAGTGGATCTAGAAACTTATATACCTATTTATTACCTTTGCATGCCGTAAGGTAGAATGTGGAAGAGCTATTTGTTAAAATGTGAACACCTTATTTTGTACCCACAGTCTTTGCAAAATAAATGATTTCTGATTTCTGGAATATTGACTCATCGATTTTCAGAACTTTTACGACATGATTTTTTTTCTTACTAGGAGGTACCTACAACAACATACAAAACAAGCGGCACGCGGGCCGGACCCCGTGCGAACAAAAATAATTTAATTTTATAAAAAGGAAAATAAAGTAATTTCCGAATTAAAAAAAAAAGTTTTGCTGAGTAATAAGTATCGCGTACTCTGATGGTGCGCATGTGCTCGCGCTTGGCGCGCGCGTGGCCGCACAAGCGGCGCTGCAGCCAGCGCCATGCGTACAGCGCGCTCTTGGGCGACGGCAACACGTTGAATGGCGGAGGCGACGTGCCGCCCTCCTCGAAGTAGCTGATCCACAGCTTGCTGCGAGCGAACTTCCACTCCACGTCCGCGCGCTCCTGCAAGCATTACGTACAATCGAACTATAACTTTATTATAGGTATAAAAAAACACATAACCCTCCTATTTTGGCTTCGCCGCAGTCGGGTAATAACGTCGGTCACTTTCGCATTTATACGAAGCTACTACACTACACACTACTACTACTTTTTATAATGAAGGACTCACATAAAAATCCGGTAACTGCAAACTTTTCACATTGAGTAACCTCAAAGTCAAGATCGGACTTGAAGAATCGCGATGGTTAGTAAATGCAACAGGCAACTCCCCACTTGTTTCAGAAGCCTTCCGACCAACAGTAAAGGTACGCATATCTTACGGAGATCAACTGATAGGAGTGGTTCATCATAGCGATGAGCAGGTTGAGCAGCACGATGACGTTGATGACGGCGTACGTGCCGAACATCAGCATGCCCCAGAAGCGCGTGAAGATCTTGATGCCGTCCAGCTCGAACGAATCCAGGTCCACCAGCCCGAAGGCCGCCCAGAACAGCGTCTGCATCGTCTCGAACAAACTGCGACACAGTCAACAAGTAACCAATAAAATATGCCGGTCTCGATTACCATTAGATACATAAGTATTTTGTTTACATCAGCCACCGAACATTTCAAATAAACAAGTCCAATGTTTTTGTTATTGTTATATTATGTAAGTGTATGTGGAAAGTTAAGGAAAAGGAATAGTTTATGCAAATAGCCTTTTTCTGAGGCAATTCAGTGGTCTGGGACATAATCTGAAACCATCATGTAAGAGATCATGAGAATAATAACTATATGGCTGGAAGCCAAGCGGCGTGTATTACAAGCGCCATAAATGACGGGACGAGAATACGATGTGCTGGGCTGTTGAGTAGTATATACGATAACATAGAACAACTAGTTTAGTTTATTCAAAAAATAAGAATACGAAAGACACATTACCTATTTAAGTACAGATGAAATAATTTCGCCGAACTTTGTTAAATAAATAGGGTTTACTTCAGTGAACTCTCTAGATACTGTTTCTATTGTTAAATTAAAATTTTCAAAGCGTTTCTCAGAGATCCAACATTCGAAAAGTCTGTAACTAAACCAAGAAAATCGATAAGTGAACTGATCCTCACTTGGCAAATCGGCGCCACACGATGCAGGCGTCAGGGTCGGGGAAGGTGCCATTAGCGGTAAGTGACGTGCCACCGGTCGTGCAACGCTTCTTCTCCATGTCGGCGTAGTACCACAGCAGCTGGTTGAGACCTGTCGCATCATATCACTATGTTATCAGTCTGAGCAGTTCCAGCAACCCTCCTTGAAATTTTGGAAGCTAGAACCTTACCACATGAAAATGCAAAGATAACTAGTATATCTAGGACGAAGAACTTGAGAATGTCGAGCACCATCCTGCTGAGCGAGACTTGCAGCGGGCCCAGGTGTGGGTTGACGCTGAAGATGTACACCAGCTTGAGGCTGCTGAATATGTTGGCAGCAGAGAACAGCCCCTCGGACAGCAACATCGGGTCCCACGCATCCCACTTCTCCCGCGGCTGGTTCCATTGGAGACCTGCTGACATCTCTCGACGCACCTGAGTCAAATAAGGGTACGATAAATACTCACTGTTCATAATATTCTTATTTACCTAAGTAACGAGATATGCTAACATTAATGAAGTTTCTCTTGAGAGTTTTACCTGAAAATGTGAGACGATCCGTAGCGCGACGGTGGCGACGTACAGGGAGTTGGTGACGAAGTCTATTACGTTCCACATGTCATGCACGTACTCCCGCAGCCCCATATCCCACAGCTGCTTCACCTCGCTCCAGATTAATCCTGCGATGATACAGGTACACTCGGACAACTTCGCCTGATTTCATCCACTTTCTCAGATAAACACCAGTGATTTATTTATGTCATGTATGTTTGGATACAACTTAACATATTTACAAATAACCTTAAATAAACTTAATTTTAAAAAGCCTTAAAGACCTTACTTATTTACAAATAAGTAAGGTTTTTAAGGCGACACTAAGCGACTTTTATTGATTTTATCCTGAATATCACGTCTAAACGCGTTAATGATTTGGAAAAATATATGTTAAATAAGATCATTTTCTACTAACTTATCTAATCTGTGAATATTTTTTATAATGTTTATATTACACTTGCTTCCGCTAGCGGCTTCGCCCGCGTGATATCTTTATAAATTATAGCCTATGTTACTCAGTGATAATATAGCATTCTACTGGAGAAAGAATTTTTAAAATCAGTCAAGTAGTTTTTGAGTTTGTTCATTAAAAAATAACAAACATACAAAAAATCAAATCTTTTCTCTTTATAGTGTAATTAATTTGTAAAGTTATGTCTAACACGGATAAAAACAGAATCTGGCAAAAAAAAACTAACAAGCGTATTTTTCTGAAACCTTCACCATTTTAAAGATAATTTAATGATATATGTATCTTTTAGTATGTAATACGTGTTTTATTAAAATACCTTTTGATTTATGTATAATAAATTAATAATGTGTCTAATTTGGGACAGCACTGTTTGATGGGCGAGTCCTATTACTGGCTAAACGTACGACGCGTTGCGTGAGCTCAGCACAGAAGACGCAAGTCTTAATACGTAAATTCGTTGTTAAAGCAATGGGTAGCAATACAGACCGCTGACCCAGGCGAGGATGAGCCACTCGACCAGCGAGGGCGGAGCACCGCGGCGTGACAGCGGCTCGCCATGCGGCGCCGCGCCCCACAGCAACCCCCCGGCCGCCGTCTCGATGCGCTGCGACGCCAGGATCAGGAGAACTGTACGCAAACACTTCCGATTAGTTCGCGAAAACTATTTTTGCAATTTAACAGTTGTTTTTAAGTTTTTCCACTACAAATATATTTAAAAAAAAAAACATATTTTACGTTTTTTCTATTCATTGGTGTGTTGTTGACAAGTCGTGACAAAAAGAGCAACTTAACTCACAAGTCCATGAAGTTAGAGCTCATAGAAAGAGACAAGGCCGCGTGTACCGTACTTAAACGGTACACTTGACCATTTGAAACATCTAGGTGTCATATTGACTCCAATCCGTCAAAATATCGATTTACTATGTACGGTGGGCATCAATTGGGCACCATAGTTGTATTACAATTTGAATACAACTGGAGTAGCCAATTAATGCCGGCCACTGGTCATAATTTTTAAAGAATTTACGGAACATGGCCGACTATAAATTAATAAACAGGTATAATTAGCTTTGTGTTCACTCTTAGCTATTGCATAACTTCTTGGGGTGGTGCTGCAAAAACCGTTTTACTCCCCTTAGAGTCTAGTTTAGAGTCTAGACCGTGCTCAAAGAGGAATTCTAAAGGTAGGCACCAGCTCTATATAGCTAACATAGCATGTGATATACTAGCAGATCGGCAATTATTTATTGTAAACAGTAGGTATTTCACTAGCACACTGTACTTCCTTTTGAACCAGTACCTTCCGACAAGAAAAGGAAGGATTAGTTTGCATAAAGTGTCAAAGTAAACGTACATTTGCTAATCAATTTTATGTGTTTTTAGAACCTTTTCTGTATAATAGATTCAACAAGTTACTAAGCTTCTATGTAAGTTATAAGAACGACCGAGGTCGTGTCGGACCACACACAGTGAAGGGTTCCATAGTTGAAATAAATTTATTCCGAGTACAAACTGTGGTTGAAAAACATGTTCTGCCATACATTCCAACTGCAAATGTTAGTTGGTCGACTATTACTCGTTAGCTTGTAAAGCCTACTTTAGCTGTGATAGTTTTCCTTTTAACTTCGTTATATATACTGCCGTGATTTTTTTCACATATTCAAAAACAACTATTTAGCCGGTACAGGCGGGCCCCATGTCAGCTAAATACACACATCAAAAGTGTCTAGGGATCAACATATATTTTTGCAATAACTTTTCTCCTGATTGATATTAATTAAAATTTTCTTTAAGGATTCATCAAATAAAGTGTTTTCGTTTGTCACAGTAACGATAAACCAAGTCACCTTTGCATAAATAAAGAAATTTGCCATTTTCCTAATAAAGGGATTTTTGACATTTGAACCACTAACATTAAAGTTCGAAAAAAAGACTGAAATAACAGTTTTCTTTAAAATTTTATTGGGTAACTTAAACAATTAATAATCCGTGTTTCTACCGCGAACACTAACAACACAAGAACATCGGTTTGGCATACTCAAAATGAGTTCATCCAAATCACGCTGTGGAATGGCCGCCCATGTTCGTTGCAACAACAAAAAAAGGTCTTCTTGCGACTGGATACCCTCCATATTCGGCAGAGCTCTTCTCTGTAGCATATCCCATGCATGCTCAATCGGGTTCAAGTCTGGCGACTGAGCAGGCCAGAGCAGGACATTGATGTTAGCTGCGGCGAGAGTCTGTCTTACAACTCTTGCGGTGTGCGGTCGTGCATTATCATGCATTAACTGAAATAAGGGACCGATTTGCACTTGTAGAGGAACGATGACGTCAGATACAATCGTCTCAGCATAAATTTGAGCGTTGAGGTTGCCTCTGATCCAAATCAACTCAGTTCTTCCGCCGATCCAAATACCCGCCCATACCATGATGGTTCCACCACTATAAGGATGGACTTCCTGGCAGGATTTTAATCGCTGTTGGCGTCCAGGGGTTCTCCAGTGTCGTATACGTCTTGTATCCGGTCTCATACCAAAACGAGACTCATCAGAAAAGCACACGAAACGCCATTGTTCTTCTGCCCAATTTCTGTGTTCAAGAGCCCATTGATATCGAATCCTACGATTGTGCATTGCTATAGGTGGTACCCGTAGCGGTCTTCGGGAATGAAGGTTCACTTCATGCAAGCGGTTTCTGACTGTTTGGTCGCTAATTAAGTTCCCTGAAGAGTGATGAAGCCTCACGGCTAACATCATGGCGGTTATTGTTGGAGCTCTTCGAGTTAAGATTTGAATGTATCGGTCTTGTCTCCGTGTGGTGCAGCGATACCGTCCTCCATGGCGCTCAGCCACGGTACCAGTGCTTCGGTAACGTGTCCAAAGTCGACTGATAACACTCTGACTTGTATTCAGAGCTAAAGCCACAGTACGTTGCCGGGAACCAGCTTCTATCATTCCCACGGCTCTGAGCATTTCTTCCCTGCTTAAATGACGTCGCCGCTCCATAATAACGTTGGTTTTAATCAGTAGTAGGGAAACAGTAGCACTAATAATGTCTTAAATGCGTTGTATGTTTTTATAGGGAAAATATTGACAGCTGATTTTCATCTTTTACTCGAATTTGATTAACAGTTCCTGTTTCAAATTATGAAATGCACCAAAAAGGATCCATATAAATTTATATAATCATAAATTTATTACAAAGCCACATCTCAATCTCAAGAAATCCGCATAAAAATGCTTGATCCCTAGACACTTTTGATGTGTGTAGTTGTTTTTGAATGGCTTGAATCTAATAAAAATGAGCACTGTAAAGCTTAATATTACGCCAAAGGATTCCTGAATCGATAACTGGTTTTCATAGACCCGTAATATTTTTGAACGGCCTATCCAACGATACCCCACATTAGGGAAGAGACAAGAAAAAAAAAAATCATTCCTCCTTACGAGCAGGGGACGTACCCACAAAATGTTTTTTTTTTTCTTTTTCAATATTTTATTTTACCACTTTGTCGGCGTGATTAATGTATGGGTCATGCCAAATTACAGCTTTCTAGTACTCTAGTAAGAGTCTCTGAGCTAAGCCGCGGACAAATAGACAGACGGACATGGCGAAACTATAAAGGTTCCTTGTTGATTAAGGAACCCTAAAAACCGGACAAGTGCGAGGAGGACTCGCGCCCTCAGGGTTCATACAAGTGATATAAAGGACAAACTTAATATTGTGGTTGAAAAACATGTTCTCCCATACATTCCAACTGCAAATGTATGTTTTTACGCACAGTACAAGACCATAGACTTCTTATGGGTTTTCCTGTAATCTAGAAGTAAAGAACTTTTTTCAGATTTCTTATCTCAGTAGTTTGGAGATAGGGGATTGTTTAGTGGGGAGATTTGCCATGCGTTGACTGCCACTTTTTGTAAACGTTTTTAAATAAATTATTATAAAAATATTATACATAGGTAGTCAAAGTATCACCTTAACGTCACGGACCATGAGTTAGGTACAGAGGTCAGTGGCAAATAGTAGGAACAAAACATTTATTTGAACGACTATAAGTATCGGAACATGAACAGAACTCACATAGGAACATGAAGTAGCTCGCCGAGTGACACAGGAACTTGATGAACGGCTTCCTGAGAGTTCGTCCGACGGACGAGTGCGGCGCCACGATGTAGGCCAGCGAGTACAGCGGGAACATGGCGCCAATGCGCACCATCTCCGCCGCCTGCAGCAGCATGTTCTTGCGCCGGAAGCCCGGCACGCTTTCGTACCAGATGGACGCCAGCAGCTGCTGCACGTTCGGGTGCGCCACGAACTAGAACACACAATAAGATTAAGTACTTCGCAAGTAAGTATGGCGGCGGAAACTGAGCTGATTTTACCTTCTTTTGCCTTAGCTTTATAGCAAGTTTAAGTCTGGACAGGCGCATTCTCTCCGGCGCGCCGGGCTCCGGCAGCGGCACCTGGGGCGCGCCCGTCTCGTGGTTGAGCAGCACTTGCAGCTCGTGTGAGGTGCGCGTGTGGTCCAGCAGCGCCGTCGCGAACTCCTGGCACTGCGCGCGCAGCTCTTGGTACTCAGTCTTAAACTCGTGTTCGAGCGCGGATAGTCGCCGCAACTCCCAAGACAGCTCAAACGCCGTCAAGATGGGGTCTTTAGACGAAAGTGCGATAAGTGATGGCGAGGCGAGCGCGCGGTACGCGTTGATGCGCGAGCGCGAGTGGCGCAGCGAGTCCTCTCGGCGCGAGCGCACGCACTCGTCACAGCCGCATCGCACGTCGTGCGGTACCGGCAGGTTGGCGCCGCGGTCTAGGAGCAGCTTGATGATCTCGTAGCTATCGCGGTGCGCCGCCAGAATCAGCGGCGTGATGTCCGCCGTGAACGTCGCCGTCTCCGGTGGTAGCGCCTCCCAACTCTGTAACATAGCGACGTCATTTAAATAAGCATGAGCCGGCTGCGATATACGCGGCATCTAAAGCTGAGCTACTTACGTTGGGCTCGCCGGGTTTCTTGGTCTGCTCCTCGTGGTCCAGCAGCGCTTCAACTGCCTCAACAAACTCTTCGGAGATGGCGTGCAGCAGCGCGTCGCGCGTCTCCACGCCGAACTCCAGCAGCAGCTCCACCATCTCCAGGTTCTCGTTGTCGATGGCCATGAGTAGCGCGCTGCGGCCCAGCGGGTCCACGCAGTCCACGTTGATGTGCCCGGTGTCGCGCGCGCGCTGCAGCACGCGCCGCGTGCCCGCCACGTCGCCACGCTCCACGCCCAGCAGGAACTTCTTTTCCTCCAGCGACAGCACGGCCATCTCCTGGTGCGGCCGCACCACGTTCTCCTCCTCCGTCATACCATGTATACTGTGGCGCTACGGATGACAGCGAATATCATAAACACGTAACAAATACAATTTAAATTAGGTGCTCGGTACAATATTTGCTGATGATTTATGAAACGTTAGCAGCTGATACTCTCTTACTGTATAAAGCCCCACGTGCATGGTTCACGCCGCACAGACCTAGTGTGTTGGTGCTAAATATATCGGTACCTGCCAACGCTAGCCGTTCAATAATAGTTTATTATACCTTGTTAAGGAAATCAAGTTACGAGTTTTTGTAGACGGTGACCGAACCTAACTAAGGGCAATCAATTGTTCACGTTGTACCGTACCTATGCACAGATCTATGTATACCGCACCTTGTGTATTCGTGATCGTAATATCCAAAGCGAAATAAATAATTTCATCGATCCCGCCATGGGAATTCTTCGAATAGATAAAGCTAATGAAATGAGTCGGGTATCGGTCGTAAAGTATGTTGTTATATGCGATAGGTAGGTACACTCGACATACAACTTCTAGAATGAAGCCTGCGATCTCGTCTTGACTTCGATCGAGGCTTCAGCTCGTTGGCAGTTGCTGATATCACCAGCATCTTCTGATTTCTAGATATAGTCACTACGGTAGGTACGTACTATACAAGTTGTTTTTTTGAATATCCGATAGCTCTAGCTAGTATTATATTATCTGTGCTAGAGTATTAATGAGACCATGTCAAGGAAGCAACTAGTAAAGGTATAAATTATTTTTCAATATTTTTATTTTGTTAAGATAACCTACCCCTTTTTTTTTTTTTTTTGTATGGGAAATCATCAAATAACTTCTCCCGCTCTGGGCGGAGCGGGAGGGCGTGTCAGACTCTTACTGACTAAAACCCACCCGTGTTCCATCGGTTGCCCTGTTGCCGGGGGCCACGATCTCCCTTTCGGTTTTCTTCGCAACCCCGGCAGGCATCGGCCCTAGCGGACCCCGTCAATTCTGCTGACATCTCTTTGAGGCGCGCGTGGAACACAACGCGCCGTCAACTCGGGCCTGGTCCTTATCGGATGGTGAGCTACCCATTGCTCACAGTCCGCAAGCCCGTGCCTACGGTGGCCGGAAATCGGCTTGCGACTCCCGACGCCCTGGGCGTCTCCTCCTGCGGCGGTTAGGGGCGTGAGGGCGCGAAATTTGCCTCTCCCTCACGCGTTCCGCCTCCTCCTTCGCGAGCATTACCGCTTCGCAGAAGGAGGTGACGGCCTCCCATTTCCTCTCGCTCCGTACCATGGCCTGAACCAGGGCCGGACGCGAGAGATCACCGCCGCCGATCGCCTCCACGAGGACACGGCGATGCTCCGCCCAAGCTGGGCAGACCTCCACCGTATGCTCTACCGTGTCCTCCGGGCGATCCACACAATGATGACACCCGGGCGTTTCCTCCCGCCTTATCCTGTGCAGGAACCTCCCGAAACAGCCGTGTCCGGTGAGGACCAGCGTCAGGCGGAAGGTGAGGACGCCGTAGCGCCTCTCTAGCCACTCCTCAAAGAGGGGTCTTATCGCCGCAATTGTGGCGTGCCCAGCGCTGGGTTGCGACAATCGCATTCTCCATAAAGATAACCTACCCCTAAACTCTCGATGTGTGTATAAGTTTAATTGATAAGTACTTTACGAGTAAATCATTTTCATTCAAACCAATCATTCATATTTAAAGCTAAGAAAATGCGACGTTGTCATTTTCTTTTTATGACGGTGTGTTTTTTTAGTATTTCCGTTATTTACCACCTACCGAAATTTTAATTATTTTTCACTTTGTTATGATTTTATGGAAGTCGGTTATTATTAATTTTTTTTATAAAAAAGTTTTTATTTTTGGCTTTTTAGTGGGTCAGTTTGTAATTTATCTAAGTTACAATAGCCTAATGTCAGCTGCTTATCACCTTTTACAAAATATTGCTTTTCCCGATGCAGGGACGTTAATCGTTGAGGAGTTCTCATGGTACTTCACCATCAGCTCCACTTCTCCATATGCATTGTGACGAGCATAAATTGCTTACCAACCATATTAAAGTAATCAAATCGTAACCCGAGAAATACTTATTATTGAGTAGTTTCGGTGGCCATCTGTGGTCTTTATCATAAGTTCCATTTCACCAAATGGTGCTTTCCGAGAACAACTGCACGAGTTATTAAAAAAAATATACAAATTTTTATCACAACTATAGCAATTTGTATATTTATACTATCACACCTATAATATTTGATATCATCAGATCCTGACTTGATGACAATGGGACCACCTCGAAAGTATACCCTTTAAAACAAAAAAGAATTTTGCAAATCCGTCTATATATGACGGAGTTATGCCCGAACATACATAAAAAACCTCCTCCTTTTAGAAGTCGGTTAATTAAAGATAGTCTGAATTAAATGTTTTACCTAAGTACCTTAAGGTACCTTTATATAAATAATCGTGACTGTCGAATTATTTCAACAGAAAAATAAAAAAAAAGGAAAAGAACCATATCCCAGTTGATTCTTGGATATAGTCTCATTCATACCCTAGAGTTATGGGATATCAAAAAAAAAAAACACCTTGTATAATTATGAATGCGAAACAAACGAAAGCAACTCTGTCTGTATGTAAAGGCTGAACGGATTTGTATGAAATTTGGCACACGCACGGGTAGACCTGGGTTAGGTTAGGATACTTTTTTGTCCCGGTGGCGGTGGTATCTACGTTCCTACGGACTCCGGCCTCCGCGCCGGCGATGTTGTGGGCAAAAGCTAGTGTGAATTAAAGCCGGCAGCTTAATGTTTTTGTATGTACGTGGCATGCACCTCTCCGAGGATACCGCACGGTCTCCTGCGAGGCGGCGTGCCTCCTTGCCGGATTACCGCCATGGGATCTTGAGGCAAAGGTCCTCGCGCACATGTGGGAGTTGCGCGAGGAGGCAAAACGCCGGGGCTTAACTCCGCTGCCGCGAGAAATCACGGCACAGCGGATAGAGCTCCGGCGGGATCTCATGGCGTCATGGAGAGTGCGATTGTCGCAACCCAGCGCTGGGCACGCCACAATTGCGGCGATAAGACCCCTCTTTGAGGAGTGGCTAGAGAGGCGCTACGGCATCCTCACCTTCCACCTGACGCAGGTCCTCACCGGACACGGCTGTTTCGGGAGCTTCCTGCACAGGATAAGGCGGGAGGAAACGCCCGGGTGTCATCATTGTGTGGATCGCCCGGAGGACACGGTGGAACATACGGTGGAGGTCTGCCCAGCTTGGGCGGAGCATCGCCGTGTCCTCGTGGAGGCGATCGGCGGCGGTGATCTCTCGCGTCCGGCCCTGGTTCAGGCCATGGTACGGAGCGAGAGGAAATGGGAGGCCGTCACCTTCTTCTGCGAAGCGGTAATGCTCGCGAAGGAGGAGGCGGAACGCGTGAGGGAGAGGCAAATTTCGCGCCCTCACGCCCCTTACCGCCGCAGGAGGAGACGCCCAGGGCGTCGCGAGTCGCAAGCCGATTTCCGGCCACCGTAGGCGCAGGCTTGCGGACTGTGAGCAATGGGTAGCTCACCGTCCGATAAGGACCAGACCCGGGTCGACGGCGCGTTGTGTTCCACGCGCGCCTCAAAGAGATGTCAGCAGAATTGACGGGGTCCGCTAGGGCCGATGCCTGCCGGGGTTGCGAAGAAAACCGAAAGGGAGATCGTGGCCCCCGGCAACAGGGCAACCGAAGGAACACGGGTGGGTTTTAGTCAGTAAGAGTCTGACACGCCCTCCCGCTCCGCTCAGAGCGGGAGAAGTTATTCGATGATTTCCCACCCAAAAAAAAAAAAAAAAAAGGCATGCACCTCTGACTTTTCGGATTCAAGTGCGTATTGTATAATAATCGGGTTCCCTCTATCTGGCAGAATTTTGATGCTCCGAAATTTATTTGGCATAACACACTTGGCATAATCTTCTTTAAACGAATATATATATGGCATAATATAATTATTGTTTGGCCGAATGTTTATATGTCCGAATTTACAAAGGCATACTTTTAAGATGGCAGAATTTTATTTGGCATAATTACTTTTGGCAAAGCTTAATTTCGCATAATTTCGTTTCACACGTTTAATATAATTAAGAAACGTCATCATTTGGGTTAGGTTAGGTTAGAACAGTGACCATTAACGCCAGATCCCCTTATGCCAAAAGACGATTCTGACAGTGAACTTTCTGCAATATGATGGTTCTACTTTTAATTATTATGGATATGAAATTGATGCCTAAAGATGATTCTGACTTACAAAATTATGCGTTTTTAATGTATTATAAATGAGTGTATGCCAGCCGATTTTCTGCGAAATGAAGTTTATGCTATGCGCTGTTATGCAAAATAATATTATGACATAAAAAGTTCTGCTATAAAGGCTAGACCCATAATAATCACTTGCTTCAAAAATGATGAAGGAAGGAAACCGGAATGCCTGAAAGATAATTCTCGACGGCATGTGAAGCCAAGTCAGATTAGTCACTAACCACACGAAAAAAGAAGACTGAATACACTCGAGAATAACATTGTATATTATAACGGGGGCACATAGTAAAGTTGCGAAATAACGAGGCGATAGCGCGGTCAAGGAGGCAGGCACACGTGTAGTGTGCACGCTGACAGGTAAGGCTTCGGGCGCCTGCCGGGGCCAGGGCGCCGCGTTAGGCGAGGGCGCAGCACGTGAGCGCTAGTACTCATTATGCAAATGGGTCGCAGGGTGGAGGCGGGAGGCGGCGCACCTCGCCGCACGCCGCTTGCTAACCTATGGTATCTTCACTCCCGAACGGCTTTATCGTTCGTAAAAGTCGGCGCCGTTTTATAACCGACCTCGCATTACCGGACCGGACGGTGTCCCCGGGCCCGGAGCTCGTCCTTCGCTATTGTAAAGCTATAAACTAGCAACAGAGACGGCCCGCCGAGCAGACGTGTCCAGTCGATGACTAGTTCTCGTGTAAATGTTTACGCTATTGAGCTTAATTCGGAGGCGGACGAGAGCTTCGCTGCGAGATACTTAAATAAAATGTTTTTATTGATTCATTGATAGGTGAGGCGCTCGCACGCCTCTTGCGAATCAACTGTCCGACTACATCTACTAAGCAGCTCAAAATACAACAAGAAATCAATACATAAGTACATCGTAATGTGTGTAAGTGTACACTCGTAGTCAACCGCTCTTACGGTGGTATCGAGACCTTATTGCTAAACTTTCAGACGTGACAAGATTTGAAATTAGGTGCGAACAAACAACTTGCGACAGTGTGGAGGCCCGCGGATTGAATTCACGAAAGTACCCGAATGTGTGACACTTGTTATACTGAAAATAATTGTTTGCGAAACAACACACTGTAACCTATGAGATACCCTGCATCCCGAGTCGCGGAGCCGAGGCTGCGGACTTTAGAGGGTGACAAATTCCTTTAAAAGTCGCTTTGAGGAAACAAAGGAGAAGGCTGAAGTAGAAAATGAACAATAATCGTAAAAACTGAGCAATTCCCATGATGCTTTTCTTTTTGCTAAAGTACCTATATTATATGTACAAAGAAAGAGAAATAATAATAACAAAATATACGCTCAATACTTTCAGAGCATCTGTTTTGAATCAACTTTACTAAAGTATAGGAATCCTGTGGTGGGAGGCGAACGGAAGATTGGTAACATTCTAAATAACCTCATTTGCATGTCAAAAGACTTTCATACTTCAGCTTCAAATGGAGCAGATATTAGGTTCTACTTCGGTTTCTTAATACTTTACTCGGCAGTTTCACTCTTTTGTAATTTTTTGGTAGGTAATTACCTAATGAAACTATAAAGTGAGCTTTCTTCCTAAAATAACTATATATAATATATAATAGTTATATATATTAGAAAGAACACTAGATTAATTTTTGTTTGTGAACGCGTCACCTATACTACTTCTTCTTTTCGTCTCGATGGTATTCTTCTTCGATGTTTTTATAATGTTTGAACCCAGAAGGTTAGGCCACGTTCATTTCAGCATCAGTGGCATTCTTTAGGTCATCCGAGTTGCAGGTGAACGGGCACTTAGGACACTCTAGCAAGTGGGGCATAAATTAAACTAAATTAGCAACATTTAGGATAGTAGGTATATCACCAAGTTGTTATCACAGTTGTCTCACCGGCCTGCCGGCTCCTCAAAGCCTCCATCTCGTAAAATTAAAGATTAGCTCCATAAGTGTCAGGCGTCAGAGCTTAGGGAAGGAGTTCACTTAATCGAACCATTTAGCGACAAAAACTTTCGACAAAGCGAAGTGCATAAAAGCTTTCGCTATGTCAAATAACTTTGGGTTGCCACATGGAGGTACTTCCACTCTAATCTAGGTAATCGAGAATTATCTTGTCTTTTGGCAAAACAGGCTAATTCTTATTCTTATCGTGTGGTTAGTGACTAACCTAGTGTCAGAGTTTTAAAGCTGCTCATGGGCCTCTGACTTGGCACATATGTCGTCGACAAATAGGTACCTATCTCTCAGGCATGGTTTCCTCACGATGCTAATCGAGCTAATTTGTGGCAGATCTGCCACACAGCATAGCATTGGAAATGGATAGTACTTATAAGAGCAATTTTAACAGCTTGGTGACATTTAGGTACTTATTTGTTTTCTGACTTCCACGCGGACGGAATCACAGGTTGTGAAGCATTCTGGCGGTCTCCGGAGCCTATTAGGCTCCGGAGACCGCCAATCGCATGCATGCATGAGACATTCGTATTATTCGTACATGCTCCGTTATCTCAGAAATCAAATTATAAGTCTATCTACACAGGCCGTCAGAAGTAGGTACCTACTGTGAAGGGATCATGAGAGTTGTTAATGTTTTAACCTAAACCTTATAATTTTCTATTCTCTTTTCATGTGAATGTGTCTTTAGTTGGTTTTTAACCGTTTTAATTATAATTATCGAAATAACCTAATGATAATTATGTTATGTTCCAATATTCACAGAAATTACAGTGAAAACTGGAACAATATAGCTACACCTTCTCTTATATATGGGTGAAAATCCTTAGATTCGTAAATTAACAAATTTGCAATATAAATTTGCAATAAATGTATTCTTGTAATACACGCTTCAAAAGTTTAATGTAGCCAGCCATTTATAGAGTCAAAGGGTAAAGAATTTTTCAATTACCGAACTTTTAACTTGAAAGCTACAAGAACCGATGTTAAGTACTTCTTAAGTTAGATTAAGTTTAGTTTGATGAGTTAAATTAGAATACTGATGAGTGCCATGTAAACACTGGCCTCTGACTTTGTACGAACTACAACTATCTATTCAAGTAGAGTGCTTACTCTCTAATTACTTGTGTCCTTTACGTAGTAGTAGAATCAGCACCCGACGATTAACGAGTACATGAAGCGACACCACCCTCGACCCACTGATGAAGCACACTTACTATTACTAAGTATATCCTAATATATCATAATAATCTACATAAAATATTACAATTATGCCTAAGTACCAACAACTCGCTACTGCAACAACTAGCAATCATCCGTCTTCTCTCTCCATTGCCTGTATAGCAAAATGGAAAGGTAAACAAACAAAGCAGATACATAATATACATATCCATGACGGACATGGATACTGGCGGGGCCTAAAAAATTAAAAAATACAATCTGCTGCCTATCAGACGAAACACATTCATACATTTAGCAATATACTGTAGCAATTATTGATATAACTGGAAACGAAAAAATACTGTAGCAGTATGTCCGCTACGTAGATATGCAGACCTACTGCAACCGCTCAAGCTAATAATACATCATGCCATACGTAACTCAGGTGCTGCACCTGCACACCTTGTACGCGTATCGCGGGGAGCCATGCCTCTTCTGGAAGACAAGCACACTAACTATACCTAACCGCTAGATTATGGTGATCACGACTATGACGCAAAGTAAGAAATAGAGCAGGCGCGAGCACAGGTTCTGGAGGACCAGTTGCAGGTATGTCGGCGGCATACCTTGACCTTGTTGTCTAGCGGGCGCGGCTCCGGCGCCAGCAGCGCGCCCAGCTCCACGCGGCAGGTGGAGGGGCGCCGCGCGTCGCCTCCGCCGCCGCCGCCGCCGCTGCCGCCCGACATCTCCGAGCCGCCGCTCTCTGCGCACACACACTACCATCAGCGGCGGCCGCGCAGCCGCGCAGCCGCCGCGAGCCTCGCCCGCGCTGCCCGCTGGTGAGAGCGGCCTGCGCGACTAGTCACCGCGTTGCAATGCGGACGGGGTTATATTTAGCGAGGGCGGGCGGCGGACTGCGAGCGCGCACTCGCAGGGCGCCGCGCCGCGCGTACTCACCGGCGCCGTCGCCGCCGCGCGCGCCATCCTTCGTCCGTTCTGAGAACTGAAACAGAGCTCGGTGTGAGTACACAGGAACGAAAGCGTGCGCCGGACACCAGGGGGCGCTTACCTGCACGCGGCGGTCGCGGCGCGCAGCGATCTGCCGCGAGTGGCGGCGCAGCGCCTCCAGCGTGCCGCGTGCCGCCGAGAGCGCGTCGCGCCCTCACTCCTGCTCGCACTGCTCACGCTACTGCTCGCTCAGCTCACGCTGCTAACGCTGCTCACGCCTCTCGCTGGTCGCTACTCGCATCTGATCTGCAAACTGATCGGACGTGAGTTCAAAGCTCCATATTTATTGTTATTGCATCATAAAATATTTTTGTGTACAGATGTGTATACGTTGCCGTGTCGTAAAAGTTACGCGTTAGTTTTGCACTCCGTGTATACTGACTGAACACCGTCATCGTACAGTCCTCTCTGGGTATCTGGCTTCATTGACGTTTGTTTACACATATTTTTTTACTAAAACATAGATATAAACATAATAATAAATTATGAATGTACACAACAGGTATACATATTTTATTAATTATTTTTGTATACCTACATTTCCTACCCTACCTACGCAGGACATTTCAATGTTTAGCTATGAACAATAAGCTTATGAACAGCGTACTTATGTATAGAGAACATTTGAACGACAACGCAATCAGCTTTTAGAATCA
Source organism: Omphaloscelis lunosa (assembly GCA_916610215.1). NCBI lineage: Eukaryota > Metazoa > Arthropoda > Insecta > Lepidoptera > Noctuidae > Omphaloscelis > Omphaloscelis lunosa. The sequence continues at coordinate 1,061,397 of OU744250.1, read as the reverse complement.
CGCAAACACTACATGCGACTATGCCAAAATACAAGTGTTACAATAATTTCCGTTTCTTCCGACAAATATTTCCTTAATTTCCGTAAACTCGTATCATACGAGTCGTTTGGTTTCAATTGCTCTCTTTCAGTTGAACGTCAACCGACACGAGTGTGTGCGCAGTACAGCCTAGGTGCGGCAGTATGGCTGCACTCATTCAAACAAAACAAAGGGCCTCAAATCCCTCAATTACTTTACTCAAAACCCGGTCTGTCTAAATCACGTTATAATATAAAATATACTTAAACTCGGTGGGTTAAAATTTTTATCGTCTCCAAACGGCGCACGGCGGTCCCATTCCCATCTCATCGAAGCTATATCTACATGTATCTTACTGGGCTATAATATATTGCTATTATTCGAAATGTGTTCAACGTCTATCCGTTGGCCTATCGAAACAAAGACATTACAAACGTCACGGCAGGCAATCCTACATAGTTCACAATCCTACACAGTTGACAAACATTGCTGCGCTAGCGTTTTCCTTTGTGCCCCTTTTTCACGTACGCTGCGTTGGCTCGCTAATAATTGTCTTTTTGCTCTTTAGAAGTTTATTTACGAATGAATTGGTACATAATACATACATATACTACATACCTTATGTTATTATGACTTATCTTATACATGGTGGTCGAAATCGTGACCTTATAAAAAAAATGATTTCTCACACCCAGGGATATCCGAAGATACCCCATGTACCTATGTTCCGCGATTTTTGAAAGTTTTCGAGATATAATCATTTTTTCAAATTTCTTGAAAAACTTTTGGGTTCCGCTTTAAAAAAAAAACTATCTTTGATTTTACACGACTTTTTTACATTCCTTTTTTTGGTATTGTCATTTTTATGGAATATTCTTTTAGACATAAAATAATCATCTTCGTATTATTAATCTTAAATATCTGGATGACCGAACATTGCTCGGTTTTTTTTTGTAGTTTTCTAACAATTTAACCTAGCTATAAAGGCAAGAATGAGGTGGGAGCTCTGTTCCTCGTCAGTGTTCACTCCAGCCGGCCAATAAAGGCAAGCCAGAGGTGACGAACAAGACTTCTCCCGGAAGATAGGGTCCGTGGGGTCGCTACTGCCCAACACAGCTCGCCACACGCTGCCCTGCGGGTTTTTTGTATCTCTCTTCGTCTGGCTCCTCATCCCAGACCCGTTCCGGCAAAGTAAACTCTACTGGCACAGACCTAGAGCCGGAGTGCGCAAGCCCCACCACATCGTCAACGTAGAGATACGGCGGTGGGGTTATTATTATTATTATTCATTTATTCATTCGAGTTACAATGACTCATACACAATATACAAAATTCAATAATCATACATACCTTAATCAAACAATACATAAACATTACAATATTGCAATAAAATAAAATACAAAATAAAATAAAAACCACCTTACATACAACACTTACATTAACACAACATTAATGGTCGATGACTGAAGGTGACGTGACGTGACGTAGTAGTAAGGCTTTTGTGAACAGCTCGCCCCGGGGAAGTACTACCACCATTCCTTTTTCTCCTGGTAAGCAGCTTTGCTGTGTGCCGGTTTGAAGGGTTTGAGTGCCGGGTTTAATTACTGGCACATAGGACATTTCAACTTTGTCCCAAGGTGACCTTTTCTAGCGACTTTATCCTATCGCTCGTAAATTGTCAATGTACCTTGATTTTTTTTCTCTTTGTAATTTTTAACTTAACTTTTAAAAAGACAAGCGGTTCATGTTCATATTAACATTAGAATTTAAGCAAATGTACAACCATTATTTGTGCAAAGCTGTAAAATATTTTTTTTAGAAACATTAAATGTTTTTATGTTATTGTAAAGTGGTCTCATGGACTTTGAACTTGCAAACAATGAACTTTGATCACTAATGTTTTTCCGATACACAATGTTGTTTTGACTACTCATTAGTAATGTAACATTTATTTCATTTGACAGAGTAGTGATTTCGTTAAAACTTAAATTAGTCATCACTTCGTTACTTATCATAAACTTTATTCTTTAGTTCTGGGTACAGTCAACAAAACTTTTTTTTGTAAATTTTGGAACAAAACTTTTTAATTTTTGTTTCTTTTACCGCTGCGTACGTACACATTAGTTGCACCTGTTTTTATATTATCGAGTTGTTTTTTTTATAACAACATTTTTTTTTCTGTATCCTTAAATTTTAAAATAAATTAGGAAACCAACCAAGACGTTGCACATTTAGCTTTAACTTGTAACAGTCGGAGTATTTTTTTTTCCTTAGGACTTGTTCAACATTTACCCTCTTTATTTTCTTTTTTACATTTAACTTCTTTTCTTTCTCGCTCTTTATATAGCGATATTTTAATCATCGTTAGTGTTCGGCAATTTGGTTTACTAACTCTAGTTTTTATTTGTTATTCTATCTGAGCGGTTGCAACTCAATAAATAAGCCATTGCAAGGGCGGTATAGTTACTCCTTATATAAAGCCAAAACTAAAAAGAACTTTATTTCTTGATTTTATTTATTTTATTTGAGCGGGTTGCGACTCATAAAATAAGCCTTTGCAGGAGCGGATGGTTACTCCTTAAATAAGCCTTCATCCAATGCAATATTTTATATATTTCTTAGTGTAAATTTTTATATTTGTATACTTGGTTTTGAGTAGAAAATACCTACTAGCTCATTCTATTTAAATTATTGCTACGCAACAAACACAAAACAACGACAATGATGAAGCACAAGAGCGAATCCAGCCTTCAAGTCAGGGGGGTCACATAGTCGGGGTCCAGTTAGGATAGGCTCCAATCAGTGGTGGACTAAGCCTGTCGGGTGCCCGTCTTCTCAGTTTATGTAGGTACTTTTTTCTAGTAACATAGTACAAAAAAAAATGTCAGCAGAATAAACTAAGCATAATGAGCATAATTATAATCTACCTACACCTCGCAACCGGCAGAATTCTCTATTTCAGGAAGGTGCGTTTCATATCCTTAATAGGCAAATTCTGAAAAGCAAAATGTTGCGAGCAAGGCGAGCTCGAAATTTTTTGCACCTCGTCTCGGAATTTCCGATTAGGTTTCTATGGCACATCCTTACGGAAGTAGGAGTTGCTTTGTCGACTTATGCTGAAAAGTTTGAGAGTTAGAAGAATATAGAATGCCGGAGCGAGGGAAGCGAGCTCGAAAATTTTAGCACACCGCCTTGTGTAGGTAAAGTTTTTTTTTTAACTGAAAACTTCAAAGGCGCGTTGGGCATTTTTGAGATGGGACTAAACCATTGATTTCGCGACATTGTAACGACACCAGTTTTTGGCCATTAAAAAGACATCAACGCGTTGATTACCGCGACGCCGATTTTTTTCAAGTTTTCATTTCTGTCGGCACTCTCGCAGTGCCAGTTTTAAGTCATACGTAAATAGGGTTCCTTTGTTGACTTATGCAGAAAATTGAAAATATAGATTGTAGCGAGCGAACCCAGCTCGAAATTATTCATCCTCAGCCTCCAATTCTAAACTGTTTCTTATTGAATATATTTTGACCGTGTTTGGGATATTATTACGAAAGTATTTCTTAAGATTTGGGGGGCCACCAGGACCCGCCCGGGGCGGTTTGTCTTGACACTACTACGGGGTATTTAATTTCTACATCTTGTTGCTTGGTTCGGATCACAGAACATATAAAAGAGGTTAGAAGGGCCTTGTGGGCGGGGCACGCGCGCCGCGGTTATGAGCAAATGCTCAATATCAACCGAAATTTACTTTACCGGCCAGCAATCGCACTCTTGTTTTGACAGCGTACGTAAGCTCCGCAAAAAATATTAAATTATGCCGTCTTGCGCTATTATAACGTATCGGAAAAGAAGTCAGGTGTGTAGTATAGCACGAGAAGGGATTTCTTTCCACCGGTAAGTCCAAAAACATTATAATACTTGTGATATTTGTAATTTTAACATTAGCATTATGAAGTTTGTAGACAAAAACGATATAATCGCAAGCAGACGAATAGTAATACATTGCTTGCAATAGATGGGTACCCTTTTTGCACTACGTGAGCGATCGCGCAATGTATTACGTTCACTGCGAGAGTCCCGAGTACCGAACCAAAGGTTCAATTCCACGAAATCTAGGCATATCGATAGTGATGTGCCAATTTGTAAACAATGTCGATAATTATTATGATACAATTGATTATTATCAATAGTACACTATAACTAAAATAATATTATTTATTACGACCAATATTATGAGGTTTTTGTATTTTTTTTGTATTTAAGTTTTATGTAATTTTCAATTAAAACTGACACATTATGATTTAATATGTTTTAGGTTTCCAACAGATCCAGGTGTAAGAAAACTGTGGATTGAGACAACTGGTAGAATTGATTGGATCCCTACTAAATGTAGCACAATTTGTTCACAATATTTCGATGATGATAATTACATAGGTAACAACAAAGTCAGGGAAAAGAAACTTAAAATCAGGCGCTTATCCGCAAAAATATATCGTTATGTGTTGTTCAGTAAGTAAACTGATTTTATGTTTTAGAAAATTTTATTTTAGTCTCGTCAATTAATCAGCTTTTTGTCTAAAAATGGCGACAACAAAATCATCTTTTTTATTAATATTTGTAAAACTTCTGGTTGAAAACGATGGACATTGAAAATTATGCCTTTTTCCTTACGTTTTTTTTTATACTTCTTTGATTACTTTTTTTTACGTGGTAAAATCATCAAATGAGTCCTCCCACCCAGGGCAGAGCGGGAGGGACTGTCAGACTCGTACTGACTAAAATCCACAGTTTCCTTCAATAGCCCTTTACGTACCGGGGTCACGGTAAATCATAAGTCCCGCGACCCCGACAGGCTTTGGCCCGCCAGAGGGGGGCCCCGTCATTTTTGCTTACACTCTTTGAGGCGCGCGTGGAACACAACGCGCCGTCGACCCGGGCATGGTCCATGGTCGGACAGCGAGTTGCCCATTGCTCGCTGCCCGCATGCCTGCGCCTACGGTGGCCTATTATAGAAAAGTATATTAGTGTTAGATTGCATTTCATTTTGAAAAACTCCAATTTAAAAGAGAGCAGGCGTATGCTACTTAATAAATACGTATTATTTCAGGGACAATAATTTTTTTTTTTTGAACGTGATAAGCACCGGAAATGTAAGGTTGAGAGGCAACCCACTTTCTCTAATAAACAAATAAAAAACATGGAATATTTTTCCATGTTTATTATTTGTTTATTAGAGAAAGTCATCAGTCTATTGGGAGGATTCATTTGATGATTATACCACGATAAAAAAGTCATCAGTCCATGTTAATAATTAAATTGGTTTTAAAATTCCGTTTTGTATTTTTTATTTGTTTCACTTTTATTTATTTGTTTCTATATTCGCATGAATACATGTTTACAACATGCATTACAGAAGTTCACATAGTCCACAATACTTGTAAAGAAAGAAGCAAGATTACATTAATTTTATCGATATCAATAATCGTCAGTTTAGTCGCCCTACCATACATGAGCTTTTACGCGTGTATGAGTGTACGTCAAACGCAGAGATTGCGTTAGTGTGAAAACCAATAGCAAACTCACGATCTAAGTGCGTGTTGTTTATTTGTGTGCGTAATCCACGTAGGCATTGGCACAGATATAATACTACGTCGTTCATATTGCAATGTGTTCAATGTCGAAAATTTCATTTTTTTTTTATTTCTAATGTATGCTTTAATTTTAATTTTGAACGCGACCGAAAATGGTTCAATGTCATCTACCAATAGGAAAGCGGCGTTTGAAACTTGCAATATGTCACGTGATCGACTCGGTAGTAAATCATATACGGCAAATTGTTCTATGTCAAAGTTTGAGCGGCAACGGATTTTTACTCTGAGAAAAAACAAGTGAAAATTATTAATTAAGTTATAAATTGTGCTTTGTTTCTAAGGTAAGTTGATAATTATCATAAATTACGTATCATTGTGTGCTGGTTTTAGTTGGTTTTCGTTAATATCCTGGTTTTAATTACACTTATGAGAAATTTTAACCTAACTTTTAACAAAAAGCGCCGTGAGTCCGCTTTTTGACTGCTTTTTTTTTGCTGTTAAGTGCTTAAGACCTATAGTGACGTGAATCTATTAAAAAATAACGTTTATTAATAAAAAATAAAAAAATATTTTGACCTTTTTGTAAATAATGCCAATAAAACAATAAGACCTATGTTGCAATACGGAGTTACAAACCCGACATAGAACCTTTTGAATTTTGCTTTGGTTTTGGATGCATGGCTTGGTGATTGATTGTTGCAGATGAATAACACAAGAGGAAGGCGGTTAATACAGTTAGCTACAAGTTCTTCTCAAGGTCCTCGCCAGCAGCGACTGAAAGAAGCTACTAGTCAGTTTTTGCAGATGAATAATACAAGAGGAAGGCGGTTAATTCAGTTAGCTACAAGTTCCTCGCAACATCCTCGCCAGCAGCGACTGAACGAAGCTACTGGCCAGTTGTATGAAGATGAAACTCTGCAACAGTGTGACACGTCTAGTGAAGAAGTCTTGTTCGAAGAAGGCTCGTCTTCTGACTCAGACTACGTGCCAGAAGAAAGTAGTGTTGGCTTTCTTTCTAATGCATTAGAAGAAAGTACGAGCTCCAACGAAGAGGTCCTTGATGAGGAGACAGGAGTGCTTACTCGTAAGGATACTCACAAAAGGAAACGCAGTCGTAAGGGTCAAGCAGATCAAACAAAATGGAAGAGATTAAGAAACTCTAAGGCTAGGTTACAAGGTAAACAGTATGAAGGTTTTGAGAAGGATAGGAATGGAAAATACAAACAAACACTGTTAAGACCAGCTAAAGGCTTACAGGAAAAATGTGGTGGGCATACCGAAGTGAAACATGGGGGACCGAAACAAAGGTTTGAATGTGAAATGTTAACCGAAGAAGATCGAAAACTGATTTTTGATTCTTATTGGGCACTGAGTTCTTGGGAAGCTCGTAAAGTATACGTCCGAAGTTTAGTAAGTGTATATGCACCACAGCATCGACGTTCTTTAAGCGTAGATTCTAGGAAAGACAAAGCATTTAAATATTTCCTGTCTTTGAAAGATAATGCTAAGAGAGTTCATGTTTGTAAGCAAATGTTTATGAAAACTTTGTGCATTGGCCAAAGACAACTGAGGGATTGGGTTGTTCCTAATAAAGATGCGACAGAAAGTTCCATTATCTCTCAAAATGGTAATGAGTGTAATGCAAGGACTCAAAATAACGCATCCAATTCAATTCGAGAATTTTTCGACAGTCTGCCGAAAGTAGAGTCCCATTATTGCAGATCGTCTTCCTCAAAATTATATTTAGAACCAATCTGGAATAGTGTTCATGGTGATTTGTATGCTGAATATAAAAAGTTTTGTTCAAATAACAATAAGAGACAATATTGTGTTGCGACGTTCGAGAGGAAGTACCACGAGCTTAATTTGTCTATTTATAAACCCAGAAAAGATCAGTGCAACAAGTGCTTAGCCTACAAGAATGGTAATATTAATGGAGATGAGTACAGGAGTCACTTGAAGAAAAAAGAATCAGCAAGACAAAGTAAGGATAATGACAAAAACAATACTGAACATGATGTATTAGTATACACTATGGATGTCCAAGCGGTACTTCTATGCCCAAGAATTCAGGCATCAGCTGTTTACTATAAAACAAAACTTAAAGTTCACAATTACACACACTATAATTTAAAAACAAAAGAAGTGATATGCTATCTATGGCACGAGGGAAGCGGTGGCTTAGACAGTGATGTCTTTACGTCTATTATGATGAAACACCTAAAGGCAGAACTAGAAAAGGCACCAAATACCAAAAAAATTGTTCTGTGGAGTGACGGGTGTGGTTACCAAACCGATCCTTGAATTTGTCTAATGCTCTAATTGAATTATCAGTCGAAAAGAACATAATCATCGAACAAAAATACCTCGAAGTTGGGCACACCCAGATGGAGGTCGACTCGATACATAGCAGCATCGAAAGAAAGTTGCCACCTCATCGAGATACTTTCATACCTGGAGACTACATCAATATAATAAAGAGCGCAAGAACCAAGCCTGAACCGTATAAAGTAGTTTGTCTAAGCTACAGTGATTTCAGCAGGTGTGAAGGTGGTAGATACTCCAGCATTCGACCAGGAAACAAAAAGGGCGATCCACTTGTAGTCGACATTGTAAGCCTTCAATATAATCCAGATGGGATCATACGGTATAAGTTGGACTTTAATGACGACTTCAAAGAATTACCGCGACGCTCAAACAAAAACTACACACAAAATAATAATACTGCCCTTTATCAATAATTTCTCCCTATTGACACCACAAAATTTATACATTTACAAGAGTTAAAACCACTGATTCCTAAAGATTATCACCCTTTTTATGACTCCTTGGAACATAATTGTTCAGATCCTGATGCCTGTCCTCATAAACGAAATAGTTAGTTTGCAATGGTCCCATTGCATACTAATTATTAATTAATACATTCGTTACATCACCTTCTTCATTTTACCCTGCCATTTATGTATAATTCGTGAATTTTAAAATAAGTTCAATTTAATTTTGTTATAAGGTAACATTTAAGTTTGTCAAGAAATGTACGTCTATTTTGTTGTTTATTTTTCTTAACTATATATAGTTTTGATTGTTCCTACTTTAATTATAAATAACTTGAATAAATACTATACATGTTATTTGAAATTATCTGTGTATTATTTCACACAAATAAACTATAAATATGTTAAATGTCACAAATTTTACGTCAACTGTAGTTTCAATAGGTTCTATGTCAGATTTCTAACAAAATATAATTATTTATGGAAATTTCAAAATGCACATTTAATAGAACACAATAGTTAGGAAACATTAGTTAAAAAACATTTTGATGTCATAAAAGATTTTTTTCCAGTATGATGTTTTTTTACTCTCCTGTAAACTTGTCATTTTTGACATAGAACTAATTGCAATATGAACGACGTCTAGTGCATTGGTCTCTTGCTTGTAGTGAAGTTAAAGAGTGGGAGACAAACGGCGACACGCGTTCTGATGCAAATCCGAAACTATTTCCTTTCTAACCTCCTTTATATGTCCTGTGGTTCGGATAATGGGGCATATGGGCACTTATGAAACGTCAGAAGTTAGGAGCACGGTTTCCCTTAGTCGTTTCATATGGAGAGAAGTCGGCAGAAAACTCCATGGTCCATCATCATATAATTAAAATAACAGCACACAGTATTATTATGCGTGTCGTTCGCGCATGTGTGGCAAAAACACACGTGGCAACATCATAAAAAGTATTTATTAGAATAAATTTATCAATGTGGGGGTCATAGGGGCCATGACCCCTACCCTTGAACCGTCCGTGATGAAGCAGAGGTGTCTAGACTAGTAGGTACTTATCAGACTATGTAAAGCCATGTTTCGCATTCATAACTGTTCCTGAAAGCTAGGCTTCTTGTAGTTAATTTACGAAACATTCCTTCAGTGTGCCAGTTTATATTATAAGACGGGCTGCTCGAACAACCGATCACACCCTTGAGCGTACACTCCCAAAGTTCGAGAGAAAACTTAGCCGACAGGCGCGCGCTCCGCGACACGGTTGACAAATATATTGTAGCTGAACTTACACAAGTTTTCCACTTAAATCAGCAATATAAGGTATTGTCAGTCTCTAGCATACCTATTAGTTATTTTTGTAAGATGATAATTAGGTATGTTAGTGATGATAATAATAAAATTAAAATGCTTGTTTCGCAATATTCAGCCCATTTAACGTTACGTTACACACTCATAATACCACTTATAAACTCGTTTGAGCACGTAGAGCCAACACGGCGAGGTGATGGCTTCCCTACAAGTGGAGGAAGGGGACCCCATTATTTATAACGTAATGTATCTCGAAGCTGCGCGCTTCCAAATTAAATCCTTGTACAAAATAATAATCTTGACGCTAAGGGCGGAGAAAAATAAAATGGATTAGTTTTGCTGGAAAATATAAGCGGTGTACTGTCTTTGGGGAATTTCAACGTCGTCATTTTTGTAAGGAAAATGGAATTCCTAATTTTTTGCTTCGACATATCCATCACTTGGAGATGTCGAAAAAGATACTTTAATTTTCTGAATTCCTAATACGCGCTCTATACATCAACAACATAATCTATATCTATAAAAGGAAAGGGTGACTGAATGAATGACTGACTGACTGATCTATCAACGCACAGCTCAAACCATTGACCGGATTGGCCTGAAATTTGGCACACAGGTAGTTATTATGATGTAGGCATCGAATAAGAAAGGGTTTTCGGAAATTCGGCCTTTAAAGGGGTGCAAAGGGGAATTTTGTTTGTATGAAAAATCTTATTCCTTAGGTTAATAAACTTAAATCTTGGCACAAATACTTATCTATGTAAATAATAAAGTTTGCCATTTTTTGTTTTTTTAAACTACCCTAAAAGAGGGTTGGGGGGTGTCAAAGTATGGAGGAATTTAAACGCGCAATCTGATTAACTCGAAACTCAGTATTTTTACTTAAAACTGAAAGTAAAAAAAAACGTATGTATATCAGGGTTTTTTGAAAATCTTCCCCCAACGGGGTGAAAAGGGGTATTGATTTTAACAGGGTAGGATTCTACTGTGTGGTTTGATTAACTTGTAAATTGGTATAAATAATGTATAAGTCAAATAATGGGAAATCACAATAGACTTTTCATCACGCTATTTGCTATGTGGGATGAGCAATATTGCATTATCTTCGTTTCTCTTCTATAGTTTACCGCAAATTGAAAAAGACTAGCCGAAAGGTTAGAATATTGCAAATAGTTACAAATTAAACCTTTTAAAAGATTATCATCACGCTATACCTATACGGAGCTAAGCAGTCAATCATAACATATACAGGGTGGATTTTGAGATGGGGCAATAAGGGCAGGTACCTTCACCGTTGCCGCTACAAGAAAACGGTCTTAGGAGACTGTCCTTGCCGGAGTTGCGAAGAAAACCGAGAGGGAGATCGTGGCCCCCGGCAACAGGGCAACCGAAGGAACACGGGTGGGTTTTAGTCAGTAAGAGTCTGACACGCCCTCCCGCTCCGCCCAGAGCGGGAGAAGTTATTTGATGATTTCCCACCCAAAAAAAAATAGGAGACTGTCCTTAACTTTTTGAAACATTTTGATCTGCATGCACAGATTTAGAAAAAAATCTACAGTCAGCAACAAAATGGGCAATTTCCACAAAAACTTTTTTGATGCCAGTCGATCCTATTTCTTATTACTAGGGTCAAAAAACTATGTTGGGCCAACTGAGGTTTGAGTACGACATAAGAAAAATTGAAAAAAACTTCCCATACATTCCGTAAGAAATGAGCCTGAGAGGACATAGAAAACAATATACCGTTGTATGATGAAATATATTTTTAGTGAGGTACTTATTTTTATTATGCACACAATATATCAGTTGAATTATTCCAATACTTCACTGGACTGAATAGGGAACGAATGTAGCAGATAGTTACAGATGATTTAAATGATTATCATCCCGCCATACTTTTATTGAGCTAAGAAGTCAATCATGAATTCATGAAATATATAAAAACGGGTATTTTAGTCAACTTTCAACAAATGAAATGTTTTAGCGGTTCGACGACTGCTTTGCAAACCTAAGTTCGATTCCCAACAATTTATATTTTTTGTTCTTCTTTTTTACATTTTGGAATACTGTCCATAGTATCCATACTTATTACTTATGTACTTATATTTACTTATCTAAACTAATATTATAAATTCGAAAGTAACTCTGTCTGTCTATCTGTCACTCTGTATGTTACCTTTTCACGGCTAAACCACTGAACGGATTTCGATTAAATTTGGCAAGGAGATAGATGGCAGTCTGTAGAAGGACATAGGGTACTTTTTGTCTCAAAAATAATCCTAAAGGGGGTGATACAGGGGATGAAAAATTGTATGGGAAATCCAGCATTTCTTAAGTTAGGGATATGAAATGCTTTTGGTAAGCAATAAAGAACTACGCGTTTCATCGTTTTTGTAAAATCACCCCCCAAAGGGATAAAATGATTTTTAAATTCTCATTTTTTTGGGACTTCTTTTCAAGATATTTAAGGGTTTGGAAATATAGTCCTAAGTCCGTATATGGAATTAACATTTAGTCTTCATTACATTAAAAGTGTTTTAAGGCAATTATTAATCATATGAAAAACCGGACAAATGTGAGTGAGTGTGTGTGAGTGTTAAGGGTTCCGTCTCAAAGCTGTGCTTGCTTGGCTACCTGAATTTCCAAATCTGGAGGCCTTCCCTCCAGATTTGGAAATTTTAATTTTTCAATTGAAAAATAACTTTTAATAGTGCGAGTGTCAAAATATGCGGCATAAATGACCGTATTTTTTTATTGCGTTGACTTGGAAGTTTGATTTTCGTTACAAATCCAAGGGCCCGTAGACCTAAGGCTAAGCTTGCACTACGAATTTTAATCATTGCGGATAATATTCGACAGTCTGGGAACAATACCACTCACTAGAGTCCGCACACTGCTAAAAGAAATCGTTTGTGAGTGCGCGTCGGAATTATTTTCGTTTACGATTTTATTTCGCAGTTTAATAATCGCAACGATCAAAATTCGTAGTGCGCGCTTAGGTTAAGTTTTTGATATCTATTTCAACTTGATGCCTCCACGCCTCTGAGAAAAAGGGTCTTGACAGACAGCGAAGTCATCCTTTAAAGGTTTCCATTTTTCATTTTGAGGTATGGAATCCTAAAACAGATTTATTATTTGTCTGTTACCTCTTCATGCCATAACGGCTGAACAGATTTAGATGATTGGCGTACGGATAGGCCATGACCTAGGTTAGGATATATGATAAGTACTTTGAATCCCAGTAGTACGTTCCTGTGGGATATTTTCCGACATTTACGCGTGCGAAGCCGCGGGCAAAAGCTAGTCTATAGAAAAATAGTTTCCGTTTCGATGTAAACTGCTTCGAAATATGAACATAAATTTAAATACAGAATATTGATCAAACACGTGATATAATATTTAAAAAGTTATGAAAGTCATCTAAAAAGGTATAAACAAGACATCACAGACAGACAAATTAAAAACCCGGAGCCACACGTGTTAGGGATACATCGAACAGATTACGTGTGACTTTTTTGTCATAAGTAGTTGGGTTTTAATTTTATAATTTTTATTTAAATTAGTTAGGGGTTTTAGTATGTATAATTTTGAAATGTGCTAATTAAGCCCTTTCATTTTAATTCAAACCCAAACGCAAACTCTAAGCATTTATTACTTTTGAATTGTCAAGGGGTCAGAAAGATGAAGCTAGTAGCTAGCAAAGCGTAGTAGGTACCTATGGAGAAGAATGGGCAGCCTCTTATTTTTCTCGTTCATCACTTTATGTTCCCTAGAGGGCGCCATATTCAATTTAGGACGTACGATCAAGACGATCGAGACGATCAGCGGACAATTAAGACGCTTACAACAATACCTCAATTTGTTAATTATGATGAGTAGTTTAGAAGTTATGAGGGAATATATATGTATATATAATTGTATAATATGTCGGAGTTGGTTGTGAATAATAATTGTGGGATGTCAACAGTTTGGTATGATTTGTTTTTCTTATTATTAATTTATGTGATTTTTAGTATCAATTATTGTCTAATAAATCGGAACATAATTTATTAAGTACTCGGTGTACGCACTAATTGATTTTTGGCAACTTATTTCGATTATTTGTAATCGATGGTTTTGTTCAAAACAATTAATGACATGTTACTTTAATTTTAAAAGGATTTACTTTGTGAATTCACTATTGTTTATTTACGACAGTTATTCTTGTATTATTTGATAACTTTATAATGTCAGTCTTATTAGATATAGCACATTTAAGTGTTTTGTATCAAGTAAACACGTGACGCACTTCCGTGCGCCATCGGACAGAGTTGTCGTAGTGGGATTGCAAGGTGGGGGCATCGTCTTATTTAAAAAGAATCCTCGGATTCGACTCAATAAAGAGCCCTGCTCCCGACAAAACTGTCGGTTTATCTGGTACAGCATTGCTGTATATTCACATAGCTGTATTGGCTTGCTGATAGCAAGCGATACACTTTTTCATTGGGTGGCTTGGCCACTATACGAACTAAGACCTTAAAATTCTGTTCAATTGTTATACCTATTTCACCTACTTTATCATGTTACTTATTACCATTTGTATTGTGTTTTACCTTATAATGTAACTATGTAGTACCTACTATAATAAAAACCCTGTAATTGTTTATTCAGTCTTGTTTATCCCAATAAAATGGGAACTCCAAACCCTGACGGAATACCTTTCGGCACTCCTGATCTTACATATAGATGAACATACATACATAAATACTTACATACATACATACCGGTCAAAATAAAAAATCATAACCGTCCTTTTTGCTTCGCCGTAGTCGGGTAGAAATGCTCGTCTCTCTGAGCTCACGCCTACTGAAGCCGACTGCCGAGCACAACACATAAATACATGTATAAACAAATTAAGTAGCACTCCATCAGACATGTTATTGTATTGAAAACATACGGATTCATCGCTCTCTGAATCAGATTAGATCTGACATCATAATAAAATCCAAAAGTTTGGTTATAGGTACTAGAGGTGTGCGCCGATTGGCGTGGCGCTCGTCGCCAGTAATAACAGCCACACCGCCACTGCCGATTTTTTTATCGGCGTCGTCGGCGTCAAAGTCAGAATGTAATCTTCTAGTTTTAGGTACAATACTCGTACAGATATACAAGTACACTAAACACTACAAATGTCTCAATACACGCATATTGTTCTGTTTGTTTTTTTATATCAGCATAATTTAAATAGCAGGCAGGACGCACTTGAAGATCTCAGTAAACGACCATTGTGGCAGCGTCATGCAAGCATCTCAACACTTCAATGTAGCGCCAGTCAATTTGGCATCGTTCCATAGACGCCAGAACTGCCCATATTTCGATGAACTCCTTCTTGCAGCCCGCAAATGCTATAATAGCTAATTTTACTCTTCGGTCTTCTGTACAATTTGTCGCCCAGTATGGATGTGGTCTACGGTACTGAAGCCTTTCCAAAACCCGGCTTGTTCTGGTCACATGTCTCAAGTCTCCTGGCGCTACAGTTCGTGACGACCCACGAGAACAGTTTGTAGGTACACGTGGCTTAAAAAGTGATATAGATCCGTAATTCTTCAGCAAGATTTTATCAACTTTTTTAAAGAACAGAACCTTGAAACCCTGAACCGTGTACCTTCTTGGATGAAAAGACAATTTTCAAATCAGCATCCACGCCGATTACGCCGAGGACGCCGCCGCCACCGCCACATTAGATGTCAGACGATTACGCCGAGAACGCCGCCGCCACCACCACATTAGATGTCAGACGATTACGCCGAGGACGCCGCCGCCACCGACACATTAGATGTCAGACGATTACGCCGATGACGCCGCCGCCACCGACACATTAGATGTCAGACGATTACGCCGATGACGCCGCCGCCACCGACACATCAGATGTCAGACGCCGCGCCGCCGGTAAAAATACATAATGGCGAACACCTCTAATACATACTGGTGTTGGTTGGTTTCGTTCATATCTGCATTATGTAGCGAAAGGTCGCGTGTCGTGGCAACTCAATAGACCGTTACTATTTAATGTGGGTCTCCGTAGAACATTAGCAAGGGCAGTCCTGCCGGGACGCTTATTCAACCCAGCGTTGGTAGCCCCACGACTGAGTTACGAACTATTTTGGTAAACCCACACATAGCACTAACTTGTTTAGTTTGCTAACAGGCAATCCATCTGATAACTAACTCATTAATTTCATAACCCTTTCCTGTCTGTCGACTGGTACGTATCCAAGGGGGATAAACCGGGGCACTTGCCCCGGGCGGCAGTGTTCAGGCGGCGCCAAAATCATCAACCATCACATTTAAATCACTTTGTGCTTAATTCAAATCTGAATGTACATTCTACTGTAGGATGATATTTACTCATGGAAAAATACAACACAAATGCTTGTTGCCTACCGAAATTAACAAAAACAAAATTAAAACGAAATGTAAACATACGCGGCCGCCATATTACTGAATCTACAATAACAAAATCTGGATGTGAAATAAAGGAAAGCTTTATTGATTTAATTGAAGTTGACGGAAAGACTGGCGTATATATTACACAGCCAATTAAAAAAATCTAGAATCTTACGACAACGGATCTAGTTTGGCTAGAAATATATAGGAGTCCAATCCAAAGTTATGCAAATGAATGAGCTGGCACAGTTTGTACCATATCTTTAAATCTTGAGGGCGTGCGTTCAGCGTCATCATGTCCAGGAGCAGTTCGTCTATTTGGGGATGTACAAAAACTTGTTTCTTTGTTGGATCCACCACGCGGTGGAAAATAAAAGTGTACAAAAAAACTTAAAAGGTAGTAGTCAAACCAGATGGTCGGCCAAACACCAAGCTGTTACTGCTCTATTAAATAAGTTACCGGAAGTTGACAGAGCTCTGGACGAAATTGAAAAAATCTCTCTAGCCGCAGAATCTAAGTATGAAGCTGGTCATTTACTACATGCAGTGATGGATTTTAAATTTGTCCTTAATTTAACAATTTGAGATAATATTCTTCGATGAAATACAAAAAGAGGATATTATCATTTCGCGTTCTGTGGCAATAATGCAAGGTCTTGTAAGGAATGAGAGAAAAACCAATAGAACATTGGAAAGAAGATTGGAAAGAAGCTGCACCTGTATCAGAAAAGTTAGAAATCGAGCCAGTCCTTAAAAACAAACGAATTTCCAAAAAAGAAAAGGCATTACGACGACATCTGAGAGGACGAATCTAGAACGCTAGATCCCACTGCTCTGTTCCAAAGATATAAAAGTAGTGTTTGACAAAAAAATTACAGAAATTGAAACAAGGGCAGAGAGCGCAAAGAGTTTACATGAACATGTCACCTTCCTTTGCGGCCACGCGTTTTTATTAAATATGTCGACTGAAGATTTGCAAAAACATGGAGCCGATTTTGCTCTGAAATATTCGACAGACTTGAATGCAGTTGATTTTTGCCAGGAACTTGCCGTATTCAAAGAGCTAGTAACCTAAATTGATGAAAAATCAAGTGCATTCGACCTGTTACAACAGCTGTGCAAGAAGCGTTTCTGAATGTTAGTATAGCTTTAAGAATATACTGCAGATTTACCTACGGCAAACTGAAAATAATTAAAACCAACTATGTTCAACCATGAGTCAGGAACGACTACCGGGCTTCGCAATCCTAGCCATTGAAAGTAGATTCTTATAGATTCTTTCGCAGAAAAGGAAGCACGCCGTGAAAAGCTGTAGCAAGATGGAAAGAAAATAATGCTGAGAGCTAAAAATTGAAGAAATATCTTAATTGTCTGTCATCTTTCCGGTTAAATGTTTCCTTTATGTAATTTTATGTCACACACAAATAAAATCCCGATTACAAAAAATGACACCCGTGTTTTTTTACAATTTATCTTAAACGCTGGAGAGAGGGGCGCCAGTATCAAGATACTGCCCCGTTTTAAAAAAAATTTTAGATTCGGGGCTGCGTTGATGTAGTGGTTGGAGCGTGGCCTGCGGGACCTACCGGGCGTAGTATCTTGAATTACATTTTTAGGTCGGAAAAAGTGCTATCTATCGACTTACTTTTATTTACAGGAGAACTGTGACTGTACGTAATCCTATGTACCCCTTCAGGGATCGCTTGAACGATACGGAGTGATATCTCCGTGAACAGGTGGGAGGTGCCCCACACCCCCTGCTGTCCCCCCACACGACGCCCGCGGGGAGTGACGCGCTGTATTAGTAGCTGAGATTCACTGACGCTATACAACAATGGATCGTAATTTACACAGATCGCGTGATTTGGATGAACGCGTAACTAACTAACAACGGAGTGCTTCTGAGTTCATTTTCATAAAACATTCAGGTGCGAATTTAAGAATAGGTAGCGATTAATCTTACTTGTTTTATAAATTAATATGCTTCGGTAGCTAAGCTATACCTACTATTTTTTAACAGGGTGACTGACCCACACAGTTTAGGCACTCCGTCCTACTTGCAATATTCAACAGAAACCAGTTCTGCAGACGGATGATAAATTTTAGACAGAACATGACGTTAAATAAACTGTCACGACTGTGACTCTGGAAGGGTTAGGCAGATATATTGTACGTACATAGTCGAACCCACCAGCCGCCGATAACGGTCTTATCTTCCACATGAGTGGGGTCTGCTTATCACAATTTATAGGACTTTAACGAAGAATTTAGCAACTCTCATGTTTAAAAACGCAGGATGTCCAGGATTAAAAAAAATATCTCATTTAGATGTGTGTCTCAATAATTTTAAGCATTATCTCCGTCGTTCAGTCACAAACAGGGGCGAAGGCGCCCACGGTCGGGTGGTCGGGTGGTCGGGTGGTCGGGTGGTCGGGTGGTCGGGTGGTCGGATGCATAGTATGTATGCGTCCGACCACGAGCGCCTTGTGATAAACAGGGATCGGATTTGACTCCTAGATATGCTCAACCAGAAAGGGCGTGTGGTAATAATATGAGCAGCAACTAATGAAAGCTGTTGATGCTGCTTGTAACGTGGCCACCTACCGGGCACAAATCTTTATAGATGTATTACTTGGGCCATTTCATCGACATGAAGCAGCAACGAATCAGAAAGGCATTCGATTTACCAAATTACGGTATTTTTAGGGTTCCGTTTTTTCCTTTTGAGGTACGGAACCCTAAAAATACCATGTACCGTACCAAGATGGCGCAATACCTACACAATCAATAAGTATTCTGAATTAGAAATGGCACAGTTAAGTGGTATCGATAAATATCCGAGTGACGGTGAGGCAAGTTTGACAAACAAACAAGTAAAGTCGGCAGAAATAGTGTTATCACGGCATTAACGCGTCGGCGAAAAGAAGTTGGCCGGCTCTTTACAAGTCATTCAGTTAGCGATGTTCCGACTTAAGCCGCTTAGATGTGCTACTTATGTGGTGGTTTCGACATAAACAGTTACGTAGTACGCCAGGCTGAGCTTCTAGTGTCTTAGATGTAGCTGAGCTTAATACCAGGCTCATACCTGCGCTTCTGACCTATCTAGTGCGACTGTCGACTTATTGTATCGCTATCTACACGAGGCAGGGCTCGCGCACGGAGGACTGTCAACACGTTTAGTTAACTCTGCCAGGGCTCGCGCACGGAGGACTGTCAACCATTGAAACTTAGTGTTGACTTGTTAAATTATGGAATAAAGGTGTTATTTTGCGGAAATCCATAGAATTATAATGTTATGTAAAAATATTTATTTTTAATGCCGCATTATCTAGATCCAGGCTTGGATGTAGTTTGTAGCACTGTCCTCCCGCCTGCAAACTTGAGCACATGCAGAAGATGCGGTTATTATGTTGCAACATGTAACCCAAACTCTGTGCTCTACTGTTAAGTTCGGATGTACATAACATTTAACTGCCAAAGAGTTGTCGCCACGATACCCTCATTTCGTTAGGTACGCTGTGACCAATGTTGATGCATATTCTGATGGACATTGATGCAGCACCAGCTAATGTGATTGGCAGTCTGTGTACTACTGCGGCCGCATACGTTGAAATTTAGCAGTTTTTAGATTTCAGTACTAAAGTAAAAGGAAAGGGAAAAATTAACCAGTGCGCAAATTTAAACTCGTGACTTTACTCATCATTATTAATAACTTTTACTATGGGTCCATAATGACGAGTAAAGTCACGTGTTTAAGTTTGCGCACTGGTTAAAAACTTACCCTGTATACTGCTTATAATGCACTTCTTTTGTTTTGTTTTAAAGGTAAGAAGGGAAAAAACAAAGGTTTTGTACCACGCCTGCGTGCACTTTACGCATAGACATTGACTTACTTTTTTTTAATACCTTTAGATTTAGTCTTATCTTCTTCGAGTTAAAAGTGTTGAACTCGAAGAAGATAATAAGAAAAATATGGCAGAGCTTTTCCACTAGAAAAGCTTCTGTTGTCGAATACCGAAAAGTTTATTAATATCTACTTACTTACGTCTATTTTTTGTATCTTTTATTTGTTTGAGTCCGGTATTCTTTGGTCACTGGTGGGGCTATACATGTGGTCCAGTGACGTGGCACATGTTTCATGTTACATCTGTAAGTTACTGTCACTGCACACCGCACACTGTTCTCGCGAGGCGACGGCCACTTGTACAGCACTTAGCACACGATGTTGCGTTCCACTAAACGGACGCGGACGGCTTGGGATCGCGGCGGAATGGATTTGTTACGAGCACCAATAATACATTTAGATACTTCCAGTTTATAGCTTACAAGGTACCGCTGGTTCACTCCTGCCATGAAGTTATAATGGTATCACAATCGGTCTTCAACAGTATTCCAAAAGGAATATATAAATAAAAATGGGAAAAATATAACTCCATGCGGATTTGCTATTTAATTAAATAAATGAGAGTCTCAAAAACCTCGCCGTCTTGTGTTGATTTTATTATGGTGGCAATAATTAAAGAAAACTTATCGTACTCAACTAGGGTCGCTTGAGAACATCCCCGCGCGAGAGGGGCGCAGGCGGAGCCGTGCGACCGGACGAGGTGGTGATACTAGTGCGAAAGCGTATACTGCGTATTGGGCTCGTAGAATATTGTTCTTGTATTGTCAGTGTCTTTGCGTAGGGGTCCGCTACACCTCCGTAGGTCTTGAGTAGAGTTCTGCTACGGCTCCGTAGTTCTTGCGTGAAAGTCTGGTAAATCTCCGTTGGTCTTGCGTAAAGGTCTGCTACGGCTCCGCATTCTTTACGTAGGGGGTTTGTTACATCTCCGTAAGTCTTGCGTAGAGGTCTGCTACGGTTCCGTAGGCCTTGCGTAGGAGTCAGCTACGCTGCCGTCTTTGTGTAGGTTGGCTACGGCTCCGTGTCTTTGCGTAGGAGTTTGCTACATCTCCGTAGTTCTTGCGTAGAGTTTTGCTACGGCTCCGTAGTCCTTGCGTAGAGGTCTGCTACGACTTCGGAGGCCTTGCGTAGAGGCCTGGTACGTCACCGTGATCCTTCTGTAGTGGTCTGCTACGGCTTCGTCGGCCTTGTGTAGAGGTCAGCTACGGCTTCGTAGGCCTTGCGTAGAGGTCTGCACGGCTTTGTATGTCTTATGTAAAGGTCTGCTACGGCATCGTAGGCCTTGCGTAGAGTCTACTATGTCTCCGTAGTCCTTGCGTAGAGGTCTGCTACGGCTTCGTAGGCCTTGCGTAGAGGTCGGCTACGACTCCGTTGGTCTTGCGTAGAGGTCAGCTCCGGCTTCGTAAGCTTTGCGTAGAGGTCGATTAGGGCTCCGTAGGTCTGACGTAGGGGTCGGATACGCTGCCGTAGGTAGGTCTTTTTTATTGTGATTCAATTTGTTAATAGTTTGAATGTTTGTGCACGTTTTTTATTGAATAATTTTGAATGTTATAATTTATTAATTCATAAAAAAAAACGGTAAACGGTAAAAAGGTAACAATCACAGTATGTCACTAGGTTCAAATTTAAGGTTTCGACCTGATTATAACTGCACAACATGACAAGTAACAACAATAATAATTCAGTTTAATTATGAATATAGAATTGTTTTTTTTTTTTTGTATCCACGACGGGGAAGCTAGTTAATACAAATTTCCAGTTTCTAGTTAGAAATTAAAATTAAAGTTCAGTTTCTTTTTACCGACTTAAAGAAAGGAAGAGTTTCTCGATTCGTTTGTATATTTTTTTTAAATATCTATATATGTTCGGACATAACTTCTTTGTTTATGAACCTTTGATTTTTATCATTCAAATTTCTTGGGTATTGAACTTTGGACACCGAAGGAAATAGGAAATATGTAGTGATTGTTAGGTCTATGACAACCCCAAAACGGGTCGGCTAACGACTATGATCAAGGACCTGCTGGATTGGACTGGACTTGGACGAGGCAGGCATACAACGGAACTCCTTAACGACAAACAGCACCAACTTATAAATTGACCTTCCCGATTGTAAACTGATTTCGATGATCCTTTTTTTCCTCACATGCTCTGACAAAGATGATGAGTTTGTTTCACCATTTCTTCTCAGGGGTAGCCAGATAGGAATTGTTGAGTTCCATCTAGCAATTTTAAATTAGTATTTTTAATATGACATGAAAAAGTGATTCTGATATCCTATTAAAAGAATAAATATTTGCATTTCATTTAATTTCAAGTAAAAAGTGAAAAATAAATTACAAAAAATAAAACAACCGATATCCTAATAAAACACTACAAAATGAAAAATAACTTTAATTAGGGAAGTCGGTGGCTAAGAACAAAAATACTTTGTAGTGTTTTCTTTGCAAGTCGTTTGTTTTTAAGGTACCGTACATCAAAAGGAAAAAACGGAACCCACAAAGGATCACTCATGTGTCTGTCTGTCTGTCTGGCTGACTGGCTGTCCGTCTGTCACAGCCGCAGTCAATTTGCTCCAAATCTACTGGACCAATTTAGTTGAAATCTAATTTCAATGACCCTAATACGGACATGTTACGTAAATAAATGAATTTTGAATATATGTAGGTGTCAGGGGCAAATTAGAAAATTAAAAAAAAAAAGTTTTGCTAACTGTACCGTGTGGCATATCAAATGAAAGGGTTAGTTGTGAAGATCTCAAATATGTTTTTTTTTTAATAATTTTAAAAACACAGTAAATCTCTCAATATTGTGCGTACAAACTTACCTTTGCAGTTGGAGTTATGGGAGAGCATAGTTTTCAACTACAATGTTAAGTTTGTTCTTGGGATAAATTCATCCCTACTACGGAACCCTTCATTGTGCGTGGTCCGACATGCACTTGTCTCTTTTTTGTTTACCTATGTTCTACAAATATTTTTAATTTTATTTTGGGGTTTGCTACCCGTACGTAGGCTTTGCGTACCGCGTCCGCTACACGTAGGTGTCCTCAGGCCGCCGCAGGGTCTGCGTAAAGGTATAGGTAGTCTATGGCGTTTACCTGACGTAGCACTGAGTAGCGCCTTCTACGAAACGGTTGTGTGTTCACAAAGAGTGTCGTTTTTGCGTGTTGTATTTCGGCTCGCCTCATACACTAAAACATACATTATTCGTTTGCTGCTTTTAGTTAGGTTGGTTCTTCTTTGAACACGTTTTACTATTTCTCATAGTTTTTGTTTTACACCTGAAGTGCTATCTGAAAATGTTGCCCTGAATCACCGGATCATTAAACAGTGTCATAGTACCGCGCCCTTATCAACCTCCGCCAGATGTAAGTGACGGCCACTGACGGTACAGAAACCAGTTTTTCACGTCCATCATCTTTTATTATTACATAGAATCAAGGTATTTTGATATCATTTATCATTATAGTGCTGTGCTGGCTACATGCTACGCGCGCTGGCTACATGCTACGCACGCTGGTTTTATTACAAAAGAACCGCTTACAAAAGTAGAATAAACCGAATTTACTTCGATTCGAATTATTCTACTTTTATGAGATATTTCTCATCATGGGATGGAATCCCTGATGAGAATTATTCTACAATTATTATTAAATTGACATTCATTCGACATGATATTCACAGATCCGCTAGAGCTGATTAATTAATGTGGCTTGCAACTACCGTAGATTTTTTTACCGGTGGAATAAAAGGTAAGGATTTTTTAAACCGGTAAACCCGATAAGGTATGTATTTTTTAAAACCGATTTGATAATAAAGTAAATAAACTGACTCAGTAGCCTAAAATGAAATAAAGAATAAACAAACTTTGATGTAACTAATTATTATTATATAATTTAAACGAACTTATAGTTGTGATTCATGTCATAAAAGATAAACAAACAATTACTATTGTAATGAAAACCTAAAGTCTGGCAACTTTAGTTTTTTCCTTTTCTCTGAAATGGCTTCTTTTTGAGCGTAGCTTAACCTCATTAGAGCATGTCAGTCCATGTCTGCATGATCTTTGGAAAACATGCCCCAAGTATGTGAACTGGTCAACCCTTTTCAAAGGAACCCCATTAAGTCTGGCCGCAGATATGCTTCCCGGATATTTTGCACTAGCGGTCTCGAAGATCATACACTGGCTCTTCTTTGCATTAGACAATAAACCGTGTAACCGTGTAAAACAATCTGTATCAGCTTCCTCAGGCCGCAGACCGAAGCGTTCATCAGAACCATGTCGTCAACATGACTTAAATTATTGACACATGTACCGTCAATATAGCTTAGAGAAGATCCCCTGGAAATCCGCGGAAATAATCCCTTAATATTCCCCTGCCGATACACAGGGGAATTCGTGACGTGGTCTAGTCGTGACTAGACCTTATAAAACGTAATTGAGTAGAAAAACTAATTTATTGTATGAATTAAGTGATGTACTTACATGCTCTTCTCTACCTACACAGAACACGGTATAACTATTCCATTCCTTTGCATTGTTGCCTTGATACGAATCGGCTCACAACACAATTCCGATAGTAAAATTTAAATAAAACGAGTTTCCTTCCACTTCAGTATTAACCACACGACGGGATATTAGACGTTGTATAAAACCCGACCCCGGGGAGACAGCTCCACTCAGCTGCGGGCCAGCTGTTCTGTAATTGCTAAGAAAAATTTAATGAGCTCTAAGTAACTGCCTCCATTGTTTGAAGGACTACAACCAAACTTTAGGATGGAGGATCTCATTCAGATATAAGTAAACCAATCAAAGCGATGTTGATTGAATCATTTCTATTTTGCGGTGGATGTGGAAAATGAAATACCCAAACAAATGAAAACCGATCGCGTAACTAGTTGAGTCACTTTTACCCAGTTACTGAACTCTGAACTGACAGGTAAACTAACTGAAAAGAATGTCTGAACTATTCCTCTGACGGGACATTAAAAGACCTTTTTTTCTTTGAACTCGCCCGGCAAGCGGCGAGCTACGTTCCGTAAAAGCTTCACAAAAGGTAAACATATTAGTGCCGGCGCTAACCTGTACAACATGCGTACACAACACTGAAACAACAAAGCGACATCGTCCATAAAAGTTATTTTTATTACTGCAAAGAGTAGGTACGTGTATATTAGAGGAGTACGTGTGTATGTACAACATATGTATACAGACGGAGTTAGTTCAATTTTCCGCTGTTCTGCCTCGCTCGGCGACTGACAATGAAGTGGCATCTATTGAATGCGTGGCGGCTGGCGGGGGGCGACCTGCCAGCAGACTAACTCCCATGGGGGTTGTTGAAGGCGGATGACAAAGGAATAGCTGCCATAAAAGCCAATTAACTTTTTCATATCATGATACAGCTTTTTGCAACCCACCTGCCTCATATCGATTGATTGTGAAATCTTTTTCATCCTTGAAAGAGAAAATAAGACCCGAGCGTATTTCAATTAAGTATGGTATAGACAAGTGCTAAGCACGGGTAATTAATTTGTGTAGCAGGTTGTCCCCGGCGAGCACAATGCCGCTACAAGCAATTACTTTTGAAGATACTTAATTAATTCAGATTACTGCACAGCCATCAGCAAACTATGCCACTATTCTAGGGAACCGGCTGCGAGTGCAACACATGAGACAAGCGGCTTCATCAAGTACTTATCGTTATTTAAGCCTGTCATTAGTCCGCCTCCGCCTTTTTATGACATTTTAACAATAAATTTAACCATAGATAACCCGCAACACTATCTGTGAACTACTAAGACAAGGAATGTTGGTCCTGCGTTGCACCGAGCGAGCATGTTTCGCAGCCAATTAGAGTTAGACTCCTTCAGTGTCAGATAAATGTGTACATCCATCACGGTTCCCTTAGTGGAACATAAAACGATCCTGACAGTGCCCGAAGTATAGGGGGATTATAATAGTAATAAAATCAGTGGTGGCGGCAGGACGAGTGATGGTCGTATAACGTTATGTTATGGTCCCGCGGGCGCCTCCGCCGACACGAGCGGCAAGTGATGGGCCGATTGTGCCGGACTCGAGGCCGCGTGACACACTTACCCCCATGTTGCAAGGGGGTGAAGCTAATGTTTAGTAGGGTAGGCATGAATCAACCGTTGCGTACATATTATTGTGCAGATGGCGTTCAATTTAAGGCTCTTTCAAACAGACGCGACACGCGACGCGACACAAAGACACCGCTCGTCGCGCGACGAGCGGTGTCTTTATGAAAGTCATCAATGCGGTTCCGCGACCGTCAGTTCGCTGCTTAAAATATCAATTAGTTCGCGTATAAACGCGCACTGTGCTCGTGAAAACAATCTGAGATATGGAGACATAATAACCTATACGTATGATTAAACCTAGCCAAACGCGCTATAGCCAAACCTAGCTTGAGATTGACTACAACGCGTTACGCTGGTGGAATGATTGGAATAATGTAACTGTTAGTCAAGAATTCAAGATAATAATACTGATAGAGCTTAATAAGCCACTGGGCAAACTGAAACTTCTATAATAGACCATAAAAGTGCCAAGTAGTAAATATACTTTTGTTCCCAAGAGTAAAGATAGACACGAGGCTAAAAGTCAGAGCTTTACAAATGATGAAGTATGTGAGTCAAGCAGGAGCAGCCTCGAGCAGCGCACACACGGCTAGAATGTTATTCCGGTATCGGTGAGGATATAAATCAGGTGTTTTTAAATTTGTTCATTGTTTTGCCGGCTCATCAATTTATCATTGTTATATCCGGGTTGGCACCGTACAGTGTTTCCGAACACTTATGTTCTTGCTTATATTCACAGCCCCTTACGAGGTGGAATTTTCATTTTCCATCTAAAAAGCGGATAGCCATCTTTTTATTTGAAGACGACTTATAAACTCTCACTAAGATGAATTCTCCAGCACCGGTTTTACTAAACGTTTAGTTTTATTCATCGTGTCTAAAATACCACATGAATTTTGGTAAATCGTTACGATTGTTTAAGCAAATCTAATTTGGAACGCGGAACATATTAAATTATGATTTTATGCACCGGTTTGTTATTCACTGCTCTCGGCTCGAAATTAATTTACAAGTTCCGTTTCAGCACATTTCACATATTATATCGCTGGTATTGTTCCAGCTGTGGACACCACGACTAGCAGTAATGAGTAAATAATGTAACATGGGTACCTATTAGTGGGAGTGCCTCGGAAGCCGGTAACCCTGTTAGTGACAGGTGGAGAGCCCGCGGGGCCTGTCACCGGAGTGTAAACACGCGACGTGGTGGGTGCGCGCCTGTGCTGCTACACTGCCGCTCCACTACTGCGGGAGCTCGGCGGCACGCGGCAGCGCCACTGGGCGGCTGCTGCCGGGTGCTGGCAGGCGGCAGGCGCTGCAAGCGGCAGGCGCGCGGCGCGGCAGGCACGTGGCGCGGCCGGTGCGCGCGGTGCATGCGGGCGGCTGTCGGCTGCCGCGCGCGCCTCGCACTGCCGCCCCTCGCCGCGCCGCCGCCGTATCGACGCCCGCCGCCGCCGCCCTCCGCCCTCACTCTACCACACTCGCGGACATGTGCCGGCGACTCCGCTGCCGACTCTGATGCGATCAAATAACAATATATTATAATTTTATCTGGAGGCACTACTTTCCGCATTTGAAACATCTTGCAGTGTTTCATTATCTCTGACCATGACTGACTTAATTACATTTTAGCTGAGTCCATGTTCAGAGTTCTGAACTAAAGATGTAAAGATGTATTTCTTGCGAACTTATTATACATATAACGGCAGTGTTAAGAATAGATTCATACAATCAGCGCCTTACTTTCAAATTCGCGATATTATTTATTAGCCGTTATATTATAATTTCCTTGGGCGGAGTTTGTGTAGTGAATTGTGAGTAATATCAAGATATTACTGTCGTTCTTGGAAAATCGTTGCGATTTCAATTAGATCGTTTCGCACTGTAAAAAGTTTCATAGCCAAAAATCAGAGTAATATAAAATAGGTAATATTAATTTGCACACATTTTGCACTGTTCATAATGACGTCCAACTTAATCTTGGCTCAAAATTCACACATTTTGTCAGCTGGGTTTCAAAAATAAATAGATTGAAGACTGTGAGGTAATAATAGGCAGGAATAGGTGTGCAAGTGATAGGCTGATAGGCGGCGCCGGCGCCCGGTTGCAGACGAGAGGTGGCTTCCTTTGAGGAAGAGAGCGGAACGCCGCGGAATTGAGGTCAACCTCCAATCGTTGCCGCGAGCGTCCGTCACGCCGAACCTACTTGTAGTCTTGTGCTAACATTGTTCACTGTAGACACGCTACTCTATTTGCAACGCCTTGAGACGAATCATCACTTTGTATGTACTACATAATGTGGGACTGTCTCCGAACCATACTTCCTCACAAGGCACACTTGACACTTATTATTTTGATATCCGCTTCCTGATGATGATTAAATAAATCATCTCAGGCGATTCGATTAGATAACCTTCGTTGTTGATCTAAGTACCTACGTATCGGTATGCTTGTAACCCGGATTTACTGTAAACAAGCTCTAATTATTATCAGGTTGCCGGTAAGACGGCGAATGTTGGGTGTCCGGCGGGTATGTGTCATCCGAATGGAACTAATCATGATCATTGTCACATTGGTGATTACAGTGGCTCGTCACTAATAGTGCCAAAAGCACACTTTTGCAAAGCTTGTAAGTGTAATGAACTGTGTTGCATAGTTTTCAATTAGAGCTTTGGCTCTGTATGAAAATTATATTAAGGTTTCACACGGCTAAGCCGGCGAATCTATGTAGACGAGGTGTGGGCGGAGTTAGAACCCTGATGAGGAAGGACTAGTAGCATATTTATTTTAAAACAACCCCTTGTATGGGGTGTCGAAGTTTGTTTGAGGAAAATCCAAAATTCAATCGGACAAATTCGCAGGTGTATGCCCGCGAATTTAGCCGATTAGCCAGCTCTAGCTTGATCTAGCTTTATAGCTAGTGTAAAATACCTACCTAGTAACGGTCTTCGTAAGGTAGGTGAGGTGGCACGGTGCGACGGCTGGCAAGTGCGCGGTGCGGCGGCCGGCGCGGCAGTTGGGCGGTGCGGCAGCCGGCAGGTGCGCACGTATGTTAATGCTAAGCTCTTTTTCACTCAACATCCGTAGCTCGTGAATATTTTTGTGTATTTTATTTGTTAGAATAATGTTCGTCTCGAGTTTTGCGTTCTGATAGACGTACCTATTTTATGTATGTAAATATAGGGGTGGCGTTTCCTACGTTGCTGTAGGACTTAACTTAGCGCCCCAGTATTGCTCGTCTGCCCAATGCTTGGCTATGTAGCTGTCGTTGCACTAAACGTTTTCCTGCAACATAACATTACTATTGGTACCGCTACGGTCATTATATCATTCGTTTGTATCATTATATACTTTGTTAGGTAGGTGTTTGGTTTGATGACATTTACAGAGGATTACAATTTAAACTCTCCTATTTTTAGATGCTCCCAAAAAAGAAACATGTTAGTATAAGTTTTGTTTGTTGAACAGTTGTCCTTTATGTAGTAAAATACTAGGTATGATATTTCTTTTAAACGTTTCAATACCGTCCTTTCCACATCACATATACTAAATAAGTATAGTGTAACCTACTACAGCACATCGTCCTGTATAAGTAATATAAAAATATAAAGAACCATCTCACGGTTAACGCAACGCTGGCTATAAAGCCTCGTGCAGACAGGCGCGACGCGACGCTAAGAAAACAATTTCTAAGAAAACTTCACGGTAGAACAATTACCGGTGTCGCGTCGCGCCAGTCTGCAGGAAGCTTAAGTAATTGAGGCGTGCGGCAGCTTCACGCAGTAGAGGCGCGATGTGCGATAGCTTTTCGCAGTAGAGGCGCGATGTGCGGCAGCTTCACGCAGTAGAGGCGCGATGTGCGGCAGCTTCACGCAGTAGAGGCGCGATGTGCGGCAGCTTCACGCAGTAGAGGCGCGATGTGCGGCAGCTTCACGCAGTAGAGGCGCGATGTGCGGCAGCTTCACGCAGTAGAGGCGCGATGTGCGGCAGTTTCACGCACTTGAGGCACGACGTGCAGCAGCTGCACGCAGTTGAGGCGCTACGTGCGGCAGCTTCACGCAGTTGAGGCGCTACGTGCGGCAGCTTCACGCAGTTGAGGCGCGATGTGCGGCAGTTTCGCGCAGTAGAAGCGCGACGTGCGGCAGTTTCACGCAGTAGAGGTGCGATATGCGGCAGCTTTACGCAGTTAAGGCTTGGTGTGCGGCAGCTTCACGCAGCTTTATTTACTTCGTATACTACATTTGTTTGCTTTCAATTCATTATTACAATCTAAACAGATTAAACTTGCATAAATAGTCTGCAAACTGTTTTGGAGATGAGGACCTCACGCCGGGGCGCGTCCATCAGCGCGTCTGCTTGTCGTGATGTGGTGCGCACATGCACATGAATGAGGCGCAACGTACCACTGAGATACCACTGTGTCAATGTATGTGAACCGGCTCGATACACCCAACCGATCATGTCCAAGTGACAATTTGTTTCATTAATTAATACTTATACTCAAATTGAAGAGTGGCCCATCTATAAACTAAAAAATTACATAATGTTATCGCCTATGTATCGACTGTTTTAGTATTTGTTAGTGATTAAGGCGACGCGTTGTTCACCGAGGACGGTGTGTCCCGCGCATGTGTTGGCTCCTTATTAATGGCCAGCTTGGTCCTGACACAGATAGATGGATGGCTTCAAGTGACAGCTTGTATTTGCCTATCGTACATTTGTAAAACGCAGACAAACAAACCATGATCCTAGTTTATTAAATATAATATGGATTTAAAGAACATAACTCTTTTTAAGGTAAACACGTCTTGCACAGCCCTTAAATCGTTAATCACACAAAACTTGAATGTTGGCGAGAGCTTTTATTTTAAAACGATTGATGAAAACTATCCCCCAAAGGGGATTCAGCGGCCAGTCTATCCATATTAAAAAAAAATAGTTGGGAGTCTCATATCCTACTAAATGTATGAAAATGAAATGAAATTGTTTATTCTGTAAATAGGATCCCCGAATCACATTTACACGTCATATTAAAAAATAAATAAAAATAAGCTAGATGAGTTTGGCGTTTCCTATCTGACTACTCTGAGAAGAAAGGCCGAAACAAACTCAGAGGTCACAGTAATTTTCAACAATTGTTCATGAATATTCAGAAATATACGGGCGGGCGCATGCCCATGGGCGACATTGTTAAATATTTATTTATTTATTTATGTCATCATTATTATAAATTTGAAAGTAACTCTGTCTGTCTCATCTGTCTACTGTTACCTTTCACGCCTACACCACTGAACGGATTTCGATAAAATTTGGCAAGGACATAGGCTACTTTTTTACTTAAAAATAATCCAAAAGATGATGAAAGTTATATACAGGGTAACAGGGACTGGGCGCGCCACAATTGTGGCGATAAGTCTCCTCTTTGAGGAGTGGCTAGACAGGCGCCACGGCGTCCTCACCTTCCGCCTGACGCAGGTCCTCACCAGAGACGGTTGTTCCGGGAGGTTCCTGTTCCGGATAAGGCTGGAGGAAACGCCCGGGTGTCACAATTGTGTGGATCTTCCGGAGGACACAGTGGAGCATACGGTGGAGATCTGCCCGGCTTGGACGGAGCATCGCCGTGTCCTCGTGGAGGCGATCGGCGGCGGTGATACTTCGCGTCCGGCCCTGGTCCAGACCTTGGCACGGAGCGGGAGGGCATGGGAGGCCGTCACCTCCTTCTACGAAACAATAATGGTCGCGAAGGAAGACGCGGAACGCGTGAGGGAGAGGCTAATTTCGCGCCCACCGCCTGTAACCGCCGCAGGAGACGCCTAGGCGTCGGGAATCTTAGGCCAACTCCCGCCCACCGTAGGCGCGGGCTTGCGGACGGTGAGCAATGGGTAGCGCACCGTTGATAAGGACCAGGCCTAGGTCAATAACGCGTTGTGCCACGCGCACCTCAAAAAGATGTCAGCACAACTGAAGGGGTCCGTTAAGGCCGATGCCTGCCAAGGTTGCGAGTTTGTCCAAAAGGGTTACCGTGGCCCCTGGCAACATACTGGCAACTGAAGGAACACAGGTGGGTTTTAGTCAGTAAAAGTCTGACACGCCCTCCCACTTCGCCCAGAGCGGGAGAAGTTATTTGATAATTTCCCACCCAAAAAAAAGGGTGGCGAAAACGGTTAAGTACCATGGATTCAGTTACATGGTTCTGAACCCTCATTCGCTGAATCTTTGTAAGTTATAAAAAAAAAAAAACAGATGTTCCATACATTTTTACCGCGTAGGTATTGCACTTTTCTATGAAACAGCAGATTTTAACCTACGAAAAGTTATTTTTAAATAACCGACGAAAAATTTCAACGCAGGGGGGTTCAGAACCATGTACTGAATCCATGGTAACAGTTTTCGCGTCGATGTCCCGCCACCCTGTATGAAAATTCTATAAATTTTTAATGTATGCTTTTGTGTGTAAGGCTCTGGTCTCCAATAAACGCCGTCGGTTGTGGGATATTACACAGGCAACACCGAAAGATTCGATAAGTCAAAATGGCGAAACAACTGTCTTCTGGTTCGGGCGTGCTTGACGCTATGACGTGCTAATTAATGGCTGTATCGCTTAAGAAATATTAATTGGCATAGAATTGTTGGAGATCTACTGTAAATTAAGGTAACCTATTAGTTTTATTGTAAATATTAGAATACGGAAAAAATAGTGATATTATCTGAAAAATAGGAGATGTGATGGTAAGGTGTAGAATATTTAATTAGATGTTGGCAAAGTAATATAAATGAATGACAAAATATCTTGGTGTTTCATATAATTTTCCTTATTCCTGAAATATTGTAAATATGTAGTTTTATTAGCATTTGCAGTTTTTTTTTTTTTAAACGCAGACCAGTAGCATTCACGCGCGTGCGCCTGGCGATGCAAGGTGTGTGTACTTTCGAGCGCGGGTCGTATAATTTTGTTAAAAAAATGACTTCGACGGTGAAGTGCATTACGTGCAATATTGTGATAGACGAGTTTGTTAGCTTATGGGCAAAACAAAATATCGATAATTGATGAAGACAGTTTGATTAGAATATGTGTGGCGGCGTTTAAAAGTGAAGAAATAAATCGATCAAAGTCGTTACTTTTTCGACCGGGAAGCGAAAAATCTCGCGTAAACGGCAAGGGAAAGAAAACTGTGACGTTGAGGACATCATATCTCTTTTCAAGGGAACTGATCCAGAAGTGATGCCAGTGTTTGTAGCCCGTGATTTAGAAAAACTTCCACCCGTGACGTTCGACCATCTAGGTGTCACGAAATTGTTAAAGGATATTTTGATCCTCCAAACAGAAGTGAAGGACATAAAAACTAAGTATGTTATGTCGGATCAGCTAGAGGATCTCAAGTTGGTGATAGGAAATGTGATTTCTACATCGGACCAGTCAACCCCGAATAAATATCAATATCGGAATATGATAAATACGAAGCGTGGTGCGTATCTGGATAGTGGCCCTATGGGACTTTCACATCTAGACGCAACAGTTACGGATCAAAATAACACGATTATTGATTCGATATCGACTTCACCTAAAGAGACCCCAGCGCCGAAAGACGCGCGATCGACACAAAATTACCCGCAAGTTATAAAAGTGAGCGCGGTCAGCGAAGAGACGACGACGCAAGCGGCAGGGGCAGCCAGGGCCCGCGTGTCGAGATAACGAGTCGCAGATCGTGCCGTGTGAGAGTGTGATTATAACCGATAAACAAATTGAAAAGAGATCTGTTGCGGAGACTGTGAAAACAGGTGTGGATACTGTCTGGAAATTGGTACAGCGTCGAAAACAAAAGGTGAACTATCGATATCTTGGCAAAATGGGAATGTCAAACGATATGGACTGTAAGTTCAAAGCAGCAGACAGGCAGGTTCCAATGTTTATTACCAAAGTACATAAAGATACAACGGAAAGTAATATAACAGATTACGTTTATCGAAAAACAAACGAAATGATTAAATTAGAAAAAATATCATTTCTACGAGATAAATATCATAATGCGTAGCGCGTAGGTACAAGTTTTTTTATCTCGGAACAAAAGTTACCTACGTTCTTGGATGACAAACTTTGGCCCCAGGGCCAAATTATGTAGTACTATATATTAGGCGATTCACAAACTTTAAGCAAAAGAATGCGAACGGTGGAGGCAACACTGTAAGCGGCCCTGCCACGGAACATTATGATAGTCAACAGTCATGATACATACAAATTAGTAAGCTTCAATTGTAAAAATGTGAAACGAGCAGTTCAAGGTATTAGAGAGCTATGCCAGTCGTCGGACATAATTGCGTTACAAGAAACGTGGTTGGTGCCCGGCGACTTACAGTTTCTGAGCGAAATCGACGACAACTTCGGGTGCACCGGTACATCCGCGGTGGATACCACCGCCGGAATGCTTCGCGGCCGGCCCTACGGGGGAGTTGCACTTCTCTAGAATAAAGGAGTTTTTCAAAATGTGTCGGTCTTACAAAGTGATAACCCGCGAGTGTGTGCAATTAAAATAACTATGGGCTTAAAATCGTTCTTAGTGTTCAGTGTTTACATGCCTACAGATAAGTTGATAAACTTAACGGATTTCACGGATTGTCTCAGTTTGGTAAGTGCGATTGTTAATAATGAGGATATTGAGTCGGCGTACGTAATGGGTGATTTTAACGCCCATCCAAATGAATTATTTTACAACGAGCTAACTAGTTTTTGTAGTGAATTAAAGTGGGCATGTGCGGACGTTGAGATATTAGGACTTTGTTCGGACACGCTTAGCTTTGTTAGTGACGCAAATGAGTCGCGACGCTGGCTAGACCACTGTGTGACTACTAACGCCGCCTTGCAGTCCATAGTAAATGTTCACATAAAGTATGACGTCTTGTGGTCAGATCATTACCCTTGTAGAATGTAATTTTAATGTTATAAAACCGAAAATATCTTGTAACACGGGATCGCTAGTCAATAAGGTACTATGGGGTGAAAGAAAACCAGACCAAATTTTATTATATAGTGAGATCTGTCATGAGAGATTGAGACTTGTCGACTTTCCTAGTGTGTTTCGCGACTGTAGTGACTATGTTTATAGTAATATAGGTCACAGAGAACACATTGATAAACTATACGACGAGTTAATTTTTGTATTAAGCAAGGCTGCCACAGAAAGTTTTGCCGTCGTAACACAGCGTAACTTTAACAAGTCTGTAGTTGGATGGAACAAACATGTTAGTGATTCTCATAGGGAGGCTAGGTGTAAATTTCAGCTGTGGGTATGGTGTGGAAAACCAAAGGTGGGCCGTGTTTTTGAGGACATGCAAGTTAGTCGAAATGTCTTTAAGTCTCGCTTAAAATGGTGTCAGAATCATAGCGAACAAATAAAAATGGACATTTTGGCATCGCATCACTCGAAGCATAACTTTAAACATTTTTGGAAGTCCACCAAGAAGTTCAATGGCAAGCCTAGCCTCCCAGTGAGCGTTAATGGTATTAATGATCACAACTGTATAGCTGATATGTTTAAGGATCACTTCACTGTAAAATCACCATTGGGACCATCGCAGTTGGTGAACGATGTGGGGCAGCAGTGTCAGGAGATTGGAGCTATAATTACAGCTAAAGATGTTAAAGAAGCTATTAAAGCTATGTCACGTGGGAAGTCTTCTGGCCATGATGGCATCAGCATCGAACATTTCAAACACGCAGGCCCTCATCTGCCTAGAATGCTCGCAATGTTCTATACCCTATGTATAGGACATTCGTACTTACCTCCTGCGCTTATGAAAACTGTGGTGGTGCCAATTGTGAAAAATAAGACTGGTGATATTTCTGAAAAATCCAACAAACAGGCCGATTTCACTGGCCACTACGGGAGCGAAAGTGCTTGATGGTTTGCTTAGCAATCAACTAGATAAATACCTGAACATAAGTGACAACCAGTTCGGTTTCAGGCCGAAACTTTCCACAGAGACAGCCATCTTGTGTGTGAAGCAAACTATCAAGTACTACACAGAAAGACGAACGCCAATTTATGCATGCTTTCTCGACTTGTCGAGGGCGTTTGACCTGGTCAACTACGATATCCTGTGGCAGAAACTAAAGGATATATCTTGCCAACAGAACTCACCAGGCTCCTTAAATTTTGGTATCATAACCAGGTCAATGTCGTGCGATGGTCGAGTGCATATTCCGATCCGTACAGGTTGGAATGTGGGGTGAGGCAGGGGGTCTAACTTCGCCCAAACTCTTCAACTTGTACGTCAACGCGCTGATCGAGGAGCTCAGCAGCACCCGTGTCGGCTGCCATATTGATGATGTATATCTCAAAAATATCAGTTACGCGGACGACATGGTGCCAAAACTACATTGTTCAGAGCATATTGTACATCTTTCTACACGAGCGGCCTGTGGGTCTCATACACGCGCAGACAGTACAACGTCTTGCGTGTGCAATATAATAATGAATTCAGGGTGCCGATGGGGCTGCCCCGATTCTGTAGCGCATCAGGTATGTTCGCCGAGTCGCAAGTAGACTGTTTTTATACTACTATGCGAAAACGATGCACATCCCTGGTGCGCAGGGTTCGGGCTAGCTCCAGCGGCATCTTGAGGGCATTCGCGCAGAGGTTCGATTGCCAGTACCTGAACCATTGCTGTATGGTTCACATACTAGGCAATCGAGATATGTAATATGTTTTGTCTTTTTAATATTGTAGGTATGTTTTATTTTTATTTTGTGTGTTTTTATTTTGTAATTTTGTATTTTTGTATATGATCCACTGTTGGTCGAAATAAAAGATTATTATTATTATTATTTATTAGGCAGTTTTAGATTACGATATTGGGGTAACGCCTTTTAGAACCATTTGGGAATTAGTATTTATTTTGAGGTTAAATAATTATATTCGGTATTAAATTAGTATGTTAGAGCAAGCTTCTTATTACAATACTGTTTTATTTAGATAAAAAGAGGATTTTGATTTATTATACTATATCTGTTTTTCTGTTACCTTTTGACGCCTTAACGCCTGAACGGATTCGGATAAAAGGCAGACACCTGGGTTACAACGTAGGATACTGTTTATCCTGGTAACCACCTTCCTGAGGGATCATTCCCAAACTCCACGAGGGCGAAGCCGGGCCAAATGCTAGTAGTCTATAAATCAGATTATGGAATACCTTCATGAGGATTTTTCAAAAACAACCCTTACCGGGGTGAAAGGGGCTTTTAGAAACTTGTTCTTGACGTGAGCTTCTAACAGGCTGGATTGATCCTTGTAGAGGTAAACACGAATCCAAGAGACAAAGTCGCCAGCAAAGTGCTAATAGAATTTGAAAAAACTTCATTGATTCTTTTGAAATATCCCACTTACACAGATTTTATGACGTCGGCAATTTAATCAACGCAGGTTTATATGTTATACAATCAAACACATGCAGAACCAAGTTGCAAAGTATAATGCGTGGAGAAACTTTCGTAAGTATAATATATACATGCGATGATATCGCTTCAGGACATTCCGCCGATTTGTTACTGAGAGAAACGTTATCTATCGCGAACGAAGCGAGTGTTCCCGAAAAATGCAGCATGCTTTGCATACGAATACGACGCGCCTGCAAATAACACAAGCCCGCCAAAATATTACACATTACCTACATTTTTTAAGGTTCCGTAGTCAACAAAGAACCCTTATAGTTTCGCCATATCCGTCTGTCCGTCTATCCGCGGCTTAGCTCAGAGACTCTTAGTACTAGAAAGCTGTAATTTGGCATGGGTATACATATTGAACACGCCGATAAAGTGGTAAAATAAAATCTTAATTTTTTTTTAGGGTAATTACCTCCCCTGCACGTAAAGTGGGGATGTTTTTTTTCCCGTCTATTCCATGGTGTAGGCTATCGTTGGAAAGGTTGTTCAAAAATATTGCGAGTGTGTGAAAACCATTTTGGATTCAGGGATCCGTTTGCGAAAAAGTGCTAATTTTTGTTGGAGTAAAGTGTCCCTCCCCCTTTTTGTTTTTTTTTGGGTGGGAAATCATCAAATAACTTCTACCGCTCTGGGCGGAGCGGGAGGGCGTGTCAGACTCTTACTGACTACCACCCGTGTTGATCGCACAATCTGCCTTTCGGTTTTCTTCGCAACCCCGGCAGGAAGTGTCCCCCCCCCTGCCAGCTAAATGGTTGGTTTTGGATATGTGAAAAAAATTCAAGGCTGTAAGTACATATAACGAAATTTAAAAGGAACACTATCACAGCTAAGTATGCTCTACAAGTTAAGGAGTAATAATCGACCAACTTACGGGTACATCTGCAGTTGCAAAAACATGTTAAGTTTGTAATCGGGATAAATTCATCCCAACTACGGAACCCTTCATTGTGCGTGTGCCTCGGAAAGTGAAATCTATAATGTGGGAATAATCTAGTGGCTTTTGATTGAAAAATTTTACATGTGACAAGTGAATATAAATTATGGTAAAAAGGTTCGGCTTAGCGGTGTGATTACGCGTATTCATTAATATAGATGGTGCTCATGACAATTACGTACTAATGCCTGATTATGTAGACCTCTTCGCATTTTTTTGGGTTTTCTAACCAAAATTATAATAATGTTGTACCATGATCAACATAATATGAAAATCAGTCAATCCCTCCCACGAATATTTTATTTATCGTAAAAAAAGGCGGTTTGCCCTAATTTTCACCCCTAGGCACGCCACTGGGTGCAAGTCTGTATTTTTTACGGGTAAATAGGTCAGTACAATACCACCGCTAAAATAAAAAATAATGTAGTACCCTACAAAAAAAAAAAAAATCCCACCAAAAACATTGCATGTAAAGTATTTCATCTAATGTAGACCCAAGCCCCTAATTCTACAAGGCCCTAACTCTACAAACCTTACATCTTGGTCAAAATTTATGGCTTAACCCTTCCATTGAACTATTACATGAAACAACATTAACAACCAGTAACCATAAGTCCAAATGAGTGTATGTGTGCCGCGAAACGGCAATGCCTTACATTTTGACAAAGATGTAAGGTTTGTATAGTTACGAGCTTGGCTCTACATTAGATCTGGTAACTTTTTTACAATGAAAGCGTTATATATATAAGTCTTGGCAGCTTACTTTACATGAAATGTTTTTAGTGGGAGTCTACACCGAGCTCGGTGTAGTGTCGTAGTGTACACCACACATAAAATTCTGAAAGAACTTTTAAATGGCACATCAAGGCACTCTCGAACCCAAGTCGACTCGTCGTCGGACGGGTTGTTAAACCTTTTAGAATGGATAAACTAAAGCCTGGACTGCCTGTGAGTTCTAAAGGATTCAAATAGAGATACTTAATCCTTGTATTGTGGGACACAAACTTTTAATCGGTACCCAGCAACGTCTGCACCTAGTTAAGGATCAAATAGATAGATATGTAGACGAAAGACGAATGAGCGTTCATTTGTAACACACCGTTTGCGTCACCCAAAAAACACTCCCTCCGCTCAATAGTTACTGCGCACCTTCACAACTGCCCACTCTGAAGCGAAGTGTTATGTGACAGCTTCACGTAGACACGTCTGACGAAGTGACTGAATAAACATGACGTGTCAATTTAATAAATTGTGGACGTCACGCCGTCCGCGGTTCCCGCGCCTCTCGCGCCGCCCGCTACTACAATCAAATAATTTTCCATCGTTACATACGCTGAGTCTTGGACACGAGTCGCCGTGTGTTGTGGTGTGTAGTGTGCTCGAGTGGCGCATGTGTGTGTGTGTGGTGCGCTGTGGGGGCGGGGCGGGAGTGGTGACGCGAGTATCGTCACATGGTTGCGAACTAATGAGCGTGATCACCTCCCACAGCGACGCTAAATGAGATAACTTGTCCCTCGTTCGGCGGAAATTGCTGAACACCGATAAGTTTTCCTCTTCAGTAAATTCTAATGTGTTTTATATTGTTGAGGTATTGCTTTTTGCCTACGTAGCGGGGTTTCAAGACATCGACGTCACCTTTGATTATTCTAGTTATGTTATAGGTACTGTGGCTGGGTATTTGACGTTCATAAACCAATATACGTAGGTATATGCATAAAACAGCCATCAGTGCACAAGCGCGTGGCATAAAAGGCGAATAGAATATTATAAAGAGGGTATATCAACATGTCGCATCCTGCGATCACTGTGTTTGCCCTGCGTGCTGATTATGGCACTAGCTCCTCTGTGCTTTTAATATGGTAGCTGACGGCACGGCCGGTCTTGTTCTTTAGTAAACCTTCACAGACTGGACAAATAAGTGACGTTTAAAGTCAAAATATTGTCAACCTAAAGTTCTTATACCAACTAACAACAGCTCTACAGTATTTGTGCATCAACGTACTCATTTGCGGCGGGGCGTCATTTGCAACGTTCCCCTATTCTCTCAAAAATTACCTCCTGCGCCCTCTGGATCAATACAAATAGAATGGTCTATGTAAAAACATGGATTTGTTAGGAACAGAAAGTAAAATCGTATCTTATTATTATAAGGAATGCGCCTCTAAACGGGCGAACTGTCATATTAACGTCCGGATAAGTAAGTATAAGTAGCTATAGAAGCAGATGTTATCGTGGCGGCGCAGGGCGATGTGGTGGCGCTGTGGTGGCGCGTGGTGGTGTGTGGTGGCAGAGTGGTGGCGGGCGCTAGGCGGTGCAAGAGCGCGGAGCGTGCAGACGCGGGGCGCGCGGTGCACTGCTCTGCTGACCTACTTCGCGACGTTAATCGTATCACGTGAAAAAGCTTGCGTGTGCCGGTCGTTGCCCCGCCGCCGCGCCGGCAGCGGCCCTCAACCTGCTGCGTTGTGCCGCGCGGCCAGCCCTTTCCTGCTGGAAGGCCACTTGATGCTGTCCATCCTTGTCTATAAAATGCCGTTACTTGAACACCTCTTTAGAGATTTGAAGTGATCCGAACTAGGCTGATGGCGACGTGCGGACACAAAAACCACATGGTGCCTTTGCATGAATCACCCATGTACCTATTTTACCTATACTTAGCTAGATGCTTACCAGGAAAGAAAATTTTAATGTCGCGGACTACAACTAAAACTGTAGATCCCCCTTAAAAGAGACTGATTAAAAAGATAAATTAAAGACACTCAATTATATTTCTATTGTTTCATTAAAAGCCTTCCCTTAACACATCTTTCTTCTAATTCTGCCTCCGACTCCGGTTCCGGTTCTGACTTCGATCCGGTTCCGACTCCGATCACTCAAATTTAAAACCTCCAACTCAGGCCCCGATTCCGGTAAAACGACTTCCGTAACATCCCTGATTCTTACTATTGTTCAGGGGAAACGTACCTACATACTCAAAATACTTATTGTATTGTATAATTTTTATTGTATTGTATTTTTGTATAATTTTAAGTTACCCATTTATTAATTTTTTCTACATGTTTACATTGTCTACATTTAATTGCATAAGATAAGTATAAGTGGAAGCGCGGAGTCTCCTAACACATGCAATTCCTTGCTTAAAAGGTGATTTCCAACATTAGTGTGTCTAAATGCCTTTTGTAATTGAAATAAACCATTTTTTTTTTTATTGAAATAAACAAAATTGTATTACAAACTAGCTGTGACTGCGACTTTGCACGCGTGATAGTCGTGAAAGTCATAGGTAAAGTAAAAAAGTCAGTTTGTGGCGGCCATGTTGTTTTGGCGGCATCTGTCAAATGCGTTGTTATTTCTTCAGTTACTGATGCCAAATCACCATGACAAGTTGCACGATTAAGCAGCACGTCCAAATGATAAAACTTTATTAAGCAGCACGTTCAAAATGAGTGTTCGTTAGTGCAAACGTTGCGCGCATTACGTCCATTTTACGGCAGACGCGGTGGCCCTTCAAAGTAGACTTGCCAATGTTTGGTGACCAAATTCGAGACGACTGGTTCGGTAAACAACCAACCAACACCCTTACGTCAAAGGAACGCCAGATCGGCCGAAAACATCGCTGCTGTCCGTAAGAGTGTGCAGGAGACTCCGAGGCAGTCGATTTCTCGCCGTGCACAAGAACTCGGCCTTTCGCAAACTTCAACTTGGCGAATTTTGCGTCGGGACTTGGGCCTACACCCGTACAAGATTAAACTGACCCAGGAGATCAAAGTGAATGACCATAGACATTTGTCATTTGTTCGCTGACTGGGCTACAGAACGTTTGGAAGAGGACCCCGATTGGAAGAGGAGGCCGAAAAATCATCTTTAGCGACGAGGCGCATTATTGGATGAATGGTTTCGTTAATAAGCAAAATTGCCGTATATGGGACGACCACAACCCACATGAGGTTCACCAGGTGGTCATCCACAAAA
This sequence comes from Omphaloscelis lunosa, assembly GCA_916610215.1. Taxonomy (NCBI): domain Eukaryota; kingdom Metazoa; phylum Arthropoda; class Insecta; order Lepidoptera; family Noctuidae; genus Omphaloscelis; species Omphaloscelis lunosa. The sequence goes on along the minus strand of OU744250.1, from coordinate 1,018,936 downwards.
AATTACTGTTTGGTGCGGATTTTGGTCCGGCGGCGTCACTGGTCTGTACTTCTTCGAAAACGATGATGGCGAGGCCATTACTGTCAACGGCGAGCGCTACAGATCAATGATTAACAATTTCTTTTGGTCTGAATTCAACGATATGGACGTGGACAACATGTGGTTCCAACAAGACAGCGCTACGTGCTACACAGCGAGCGACACAATGGACATTCTGCATCAACGGTTCGAGGGTAGAGTTATCTCTAGCAGAGGTGACGTGAATTGGCCACCAAGATCGTGCGATTTGACCCCGCTAGACTTTTTCTTGTGGGGTTTTCTCAAGTCGCAGGTCTATGCAAATAATCCGCAATCAACCGATGCCCTGAAAGTCAACATAACGCAAGCCATAGCTCAGATTCAGCCGGATCTATGCAGTAGAGTACCTCTCGGATCCGTGCCACCGTACGAAGCCGCGGTGGACATTTAAACTATGTCATATTTCATAAATAATGGCATAAATGGCCCTTTCAAATAAAAAAATAATTTCTTTAATATCTCACATACAGCGTTTGATTTAATTTCAACATCGACCCGTCCTTATTGAAAGACCCTTTACCTAATCGTTTAAAAAACAATGCAAAATACGAAAATACCTTTAAGTAGGAAGTACCTATATTGTTTAGCCAAAAACCCAGATGGTAGAGTGATGGTAGATTGATGGTAGATTGAGGGTCGATCAATAGAATTAAATATTTTGATTAGGCGACGAGTGTACTGTTCCGACTCATCAGTTTTGTTTAAACCCTGCCAGTCTGAAGGTGTGTCCCGAAGAGGACGCGGCTCCACGCTACTTTCTGTTATGGCCCAAAATCAAACAGTAAAGGTTTTACCTTAAAGTGGACCCGCAGTGGTAGCCGCGAGATTAAAATTTTCTTACGTTTTTTGCAATTTGCAGGTCGATGTCAGGTTGTATCTTGATTGCCTGCCGGGGTTGCGAAGAAAACCGAAAGGGAGATCGTGGCCCCCGGCAACAGGGCAACCGAAGGAACACGGGTGGGTTTTAGTCAGTAAGAGTCTGACACGCCCTCCCGCTCCGCCCAGAGCGGGAGAAGTTATTTGATGATTTCCCACCCAAAAAAAAAAAAAGGTTGTATCTTGATCATAATTTGATTCGCGACTATAACAGATATGTATTTACAGAATTATAATCATAACAATCATGAAGAGCCCATAATACCTCAGCTCTAGTTCACTTTTATCTCGCTGTCACCATACTGCTCGTGGACTGAATTAGACGGTTAGTCCCCCTGTGCTCTAGTCTCGCTATGTACGAAATCACATTCGTGAGCAGTGACGAAGTAGGCAGTAAGTATTTTATTTAACTATTTAAAAAGTAAATTAAGAAAAACTAAGTAAATATGTTATCCTATTCTTAATCATCATTAAATATATTAAAACAGGTCAAGCTTTGCTCTCGTTATGAGAAGCATGAGTCGAACTGGTTTTTTCACGGTAAAATTAGAAATTAAACTATTTAAAAGCTGTATTAAACCCAAAATTTGTAACAAAGGGTACTTTAAAATATCAGATTATTTAGAAGATTAAAAACTTGTGATTGAATTGCTCGTTCTGCTAAACTTTGTGATAAAACCATACAACTTGACATTTTAATTATTATGTAAAATTATCAAAATATACCTGTTTTATATAGACATTGACATTGTTCAAAATTATATACAAATTGACATGATTACTTTGTAAAGTATTATAATTATTATGAACGTTAGGACCATGTGGATATTATTATTATTTCTCAGCTAGTTTTAAATTTTGATGGTGTCTGGCAGTTGAGTAGTACATATACATATGCAGCCAACCCAAATGTCCTTTCTTTGATATTGTTCTTCGAGTTGAGCTCCTTAAGTTCTGAGTTGAACTTCACGATTACTGACAAATACTTGCACTGACTGGACGGGTCCACTTAAATCTGTGTGGTTTTTTCCTCAAAAGACCATTTCAGACACTAATCTACATAGTCCTCATATGGCCTGACCAAGATTATGTCTGGACTTTGAGGCGACGATAACCGACTTTTAATGATTTTATACTGAAGATAACGTCTAAGCGAGTAGTGTTAATGATTTGGAAAAAACATATGTTAAATAAAAGCATTTTTGTTATATAGACATATTTTAGATTATGTTTACATTACATAGTGAAGTTAATTTGTAAAGTCTAACGCGGATAAAAAACTGAGAATCGCGCAAAATCTATCAAACGTATTTTTCTGAGACCTTCACCATTTTAAAGATAATTTAATTATTGATCTTGTAGTATACTAGTTTTATTAAAATACCTTTTGTTTTATGTATAATAAATTAATAATGCGTTTAATTTGGGACAGCGCTCCTTAATGGGCGAGTCCTATTACTCGCTGGACATACGACGCGTCGCGTGAGCTCAGTACAGAACACGTAAGCTAAACACTCAAGGTCACTGTCATATATCTGCGTCTTAATAGAGACCGAGCAACCTCTGAGTTTGTTTCGGCCTTTCTTCTCAGAGTAGTTAGATAGGAAACGCCGAACTCAACTAGCTTATTTTTAATATTTTTTTAATACGACGTGTAAAAGTGATTCCGACGTCCTATTTACAGAATAAACAATTTCATTTCATTTAATTTCATGTCTTTTTGACTTTTTTGATTGTCAGAACGAGACAAAACAAATTTTAACTTATAGACGGTAAGTAAACAATACAAAAACAATACACATATACGAAAAGCGCTATAAAAAAAAGTCAAGTTGACAGCCGCAAGCCGGCCGATCACCGGGCTCGGAGCAAGGCCTGCGCTCCACCCGCCAAGTCCAAACGCAGGGGCAAGTCCTCCGCCACCGCCGTCACCGCCGCAGCCGCCGCCACTACAGCCGTAGCCGCTGCCGCCTCTACCGTCGTCGTCGCCGCCGTCGTTCCCACCGCGGCAGTGCCCTCACAGGGGACTCAGGAGGGGGTAGACATGGAGTGCTAATAACGGCCCCATTACGCCTCCTCCAGGCGAACATCAACCACTGCTCCGCTGCTCAGGATCTATTGCTCCAGAGCATGGCTCAGTGGTCGATTAACATCGCCGTGGTCGCTGAGCTGTACTTTGTCCCGCCCAGGGATGACTGGGTGGAGGACCTGAGCGGCTCAGTGACCCTCATTTCGTCGGCCGCCGCCGGTACTCCGTCTCTCGAGTCTATCAAGAGAGGACGGGGTTACGTGGCAGCACGGTTCGGGGAGATTGCCGTGGTGGGGGTATACTTCTCCCCGAACCGAACTCTTGCCGAGTTCCACAACTCCCTTGTGGAGTTGAGAGTCGTCGTCGTCGGATTCTGTTCCCTCCCCGTGCTCGTCCTCGGGGACTTCAATGCCAAGAATCTGGCTTGGTGTTCCCGGTACACGGACACACGGGGCAGGATGGTGGAGGACTGGGCTCTGGAGACAGGCCTAGTCGTCCTAAACCGGGGTTCTGTCCACACGTGTGTGCGGATGCGGGGTGAATCGGTGGTGGAAATTTCGTTCGCCAGCCCCGCTCTGTCACCGCGTGTCATTGACTGGCGCGTCATGGAGGGGTTGGAGACCTATTCCGATCACCGGTACATCCGGTTTGAGGTCTCCGCCCAGACCTCGAGCGCGCCGGTCCGACAGGCCCCGAGTGGTCCGCGGTGGGCGCTGAAGCAGCTAGACCGGGAGCTCCTCCTGGAAGCCTCAATCGTGCAGGCCTGGGTGTCATCACTGGACAGGCCTGCTGACATCAATGACGAGGTGGAGTGGTTCCGGGAGGCCATATCCAATATACGTGACGTGGCAATGCCCCGGGTCCGGCCCGGACGTGCTTTGCGCCAGGTGTACTGGTGGTCGCAGGTCACAGGAGCTGGAGACCCTGCGCAGGGCGTGCGTTGCTGCGTGACGCCGGTACGCCAAGCACCGCAGGCTCCGTATTCGCCCTCCGGATACGGAAGCCATTCAGGCGGAGCTGTACGAGGGGTACAGAGCGGCAAAGACCACCCTCCAAGCGGAGATCCTGCGGGCCAGGGCAGTGGCCCGCGAGGAGTTGCTGGAGACTCTAAGCAGGGACCCGTGGGGACGCCCATATAAGATGGTGCGGGAGAAACTCCGCCCATGGGCTCCCCCGCTGACGCAGTCTCCGGCCCCAGCTTGTGGGGGACGTGGTGAGCGCTCTGTTCCCTCCAAGAGGGGAACATGCTCCCCCGCCCATGGCTCCGCCTACTGCGGTGCCTGATGCGGACCACACCGCCGACGACGACGATGATGCTCCTAAGGTGACTGAGGTAGAAATGAGAGTGGCGGTACGCAATATGAATGCGAAAAATACCGCCCCAGGACCCGATTGCATACCTGGAAAAGCCTGGTTCCTGGCCTTGGGGGCTCTCGGGCCTCGACTAAGGGGGCGCATGCATGGAGAGGGGCCAGCTCCCACTTCGTTGGAAGAAGGGGAAACTGGTCCTCATCAGGAAGCCGGGGCGCCCAGCGGACTCTCCGTCCGCTTTTCGGCCCATCGTGCTGCTCGACGAGGTTGGCAAGCTCTTTGAAAGAGTCATTGCAGACCGCCTCGTCGAGCGGCTGGTGCGGGTGGGGCCGAATCTAGCGGAGAGCCAGTTTGGTTTCCGCAGGGGGCGCTCTACGGTGGACGCCATCATGCGCGTGCGGGCCCTCACGACGGGGGATGCTGTGGCCCGGGGTGGGGTCGTCTTGGCGGTGTCTCTAGACATCGCCAATGCCTTCAACACCCTGCCCTGGAGTTGCATCAGGGAGGCACTCCGGTATCACCGGATGCCGAACTACCTCTGTCGTGTGGTCGAGGCCTATTTGACGGACAGGGCCGTCATCTACCCCGGTCACCAAGGAGAGTGGAACCGGCGAGAGAAGTCGTGCGGTGTCCCACAGGGATCGGTCCTGGGGCTGCATCTGTGGGACATCAGATACGACTGGGTGCTGCGCGCCGACCTCCCTAGCGGCGTCAGCGTCGTTTGTTACGCTGACGACACGCTGGTCCTGGCGCAGGGGAGGTCGTACCAGGCGGCGGCCGACTTAGCGACACGCGGGGTTGCGACAATCGTCGACAGGATCCGGCAGTTGGGACTCGAGGTGGCCCTGCACAAGTCCGAGGCCATGGGTTTCATGGACCTCGGAATGCGCCACCGTCGGGTTCTTAGGTATAGCGGGAGGGGTTCACATCGGCGTCGAGTCGACGATGAAGTATCTGGGACTCGTCCTCGTCAGCCAGTGGAATTTCGTCGAGCATTTCCGACGTTTGGCTCCCAGACTGGAGCGGGCCGGGGCTGCGTTGAAGCGGCTCCTGCCCAATCTAGGGGATCCAAACGTCTCCTGCTCGGAGGCTCTACGCGGGGGTCGTGCGGTCCATGGACCTTTACGGGGCACCGGTGTGGGCGCGTTCACTAAGGCTGCGGCCAGCCCGCCGGTTGAACGCGTCCCAGAGGGTCATGGCCATCCGGCTGGCCCGAGGATACCGCACGGTCTCCTGCGAGGCGGTGAGCCTCCTTGCCGGATTACCGCTATGGGATCTGGAGGCAAAGATCCTCGCGCACATTTGGAAGTGGCGCAAGGAGGCGAAACACCGGGGCTTAACTCCGCTGCCGCGAGAAATCGCGGCACAGCGGACAGAGCTCCGGCGGGATCTCATGGCGTCATGGAGAGTGCGATTGTCGCAACCCAGCGCTGGCACGCCACAATTGAGGCGATAAGACTCCTCTTTGAGTAGTGGCTAGAGAGGCGCCACGGCGTCCTCACCTTCCGCCTGACGCAGGTCCTTACCGGACACGGCTGTTTCGGGAGGTTCCTGCACAGGATAAGGCGGGAGGAAACGCCCGGGTGTCACCATTGTGTGGATCGCCCGGAGGACACGGTGGAGCATACGGTGGAGGTCTGCCCAGCTTGGGCGGAGCATCGCCGTGTCCTCGTGGAGGCGATCGGCGGTGGTGATCTCTCGCGTCCGGCCCTGGTTCAGGCAAATTTCGCGCCCTCACGCCCCTAACCGCCGCAGGAGGAGACGCCCGGGGCGTCGGGAATCGCGAGGCGATTTCCGGCCACCGTAGGCGCGGGCTTGCGGGCGGTGAGCAATGGGTGGCTCAACGTCCGATAAGGACCAGGCCCGGGTCGACGGCGCGTTGTGTTCCACGCGCGCCTCAAAGAGATGTCAGCAGAATTGAAGGAGTCCACTAGGGCCGATGCCTGCCGGGGTTGCGAAGAAAACCGAAAGGGAGATTCTGGCCCCCGGCGACAGGGCAACCGAAGGAACACGGGTGGGTTTTAGTCAGTAAGAGTCTGACACGCCCTCCTGCTCCGCCCAGAGCGGGAGAAGTTATTTGATGATTTCCCACCCAAAAAAAAAAGGGGGACTAACCGGAATGAGACCGACCCGCGACATATATATATTTGCAGAATTATAATAATTAGAACAGAGTTGCGACTTATTTAAAATACTTGTATTTAAAATGCAAATACAAAATGCAAAATACGTATTTTATATTTTAATATCTTTTAAAAAAAGCATTTAATTTTAAATACTTTTCGAGATGTTATTTTATATTTGTAAAATGCAAAATTCTTTATGCTAAGTTTCGCCAACAGAACCACTAAAATTTTCATGTAAATTCGATTCGACAAATAGCTACTTGAGGTGCTGCAAGTGCTGCAACTTTGCGTGTCTATGTGCCAAGTGACAAAACAAAATGAACGTTATCTGTAGAACATGACGCACAGTGCGGCCGGGGTCGACCAACTTCAATTTTAAAAAGTTGAAAATAGGTAAAAAAAAGTTATGGCTAATATTACTTGAATAGTTGCTTCATCATAATGCGCAAATATGAAGTTACAAGTTTATGACAAAATGTAAGATTAACAAAAGTTCCAACATTCTACAATTGGTTGAAAATACGTACAGTAAAAATTGCAGTTCTTTGTTACTTAATAATTTCATAACGACAAAAGTTATTGTGGTTTTGAAACATGGATTCTGTCGCTCACGGTATATTCTCTTATAATACTACAGATTTTTAAATAAAGCATTTACTTAATATAATAATATTGGTGAATTAAATATGCTAAAATTTAAAAAAAAAAATTGTTTTTCGCGAGGAAAAATTATAGCAAGTTTAATAAGTTTCGGTGTGAACAGTAGAAACACCGAAACTTATAGAAAAATGTACCTCAAACCTTCTTTTATCATGATATGAAAAAAAACTTGCTAAAGTTTGCTAATCTTGACCTTATAATTTTTTTTCTTATTGTAGATCGCGTACTAAATTTTACTCGTCGTGAACTAATAGATTTGATATTTCAGGATCCAACTAAAAGTTGGGATCTAAAAAGAACATTTTCAAAAGTTAATTAAACTGAAAACTAATTGCCCCCGTGACCAACAAAATTCTATGAGAACGAGAGTTTCAGCATTACATTCTCTCTCCTAATGTTGCTGTGCCCGACAGGGTCCATATTGACAGGGGATCCAAACGCCTCCTGCCGGAGGCTCTACGCGGGGGTCGTGCGGTCTATGGCCCTTTACGGGGCGCCGGTGTGGGCGCGTTCAATAAGGCTGCGGCCAGCCCGCCGGTTGAACGCGTCCCAGAGGGTCATGGCCATCCGGCTGGCCCGAGGATACCGCACGGTCTCCTGCAAGGCGGCGAGCCTCCTTGCCGGATTACCGCCATGGGATCTGGAGGCAAAGGTGCTCGCGCACATTTGGGAGTGGCGCGAGGAGGCGAGGCGCCGGGGCTTAGCTCCGCTGCCGCGAGAAATCGCGGCACAGCGGACAGAGCTCCGGCGGGATCTCATGGCGTCATGGAGAGTGCGATTGTCGCAACCCAGCGCTGGGCACGCCACAATTGCGGCGATAAGACCCCTCTTTTAGGAGTGGCTAGAGAGACGCCACGGCGTCCTCTCCTTCCGCCTGACGCAGGTCCTCACCGGACACGGCTGTTTCGGGAGGTTCCTGCACAGGATAAGGCGGGAGGAAACGCCCGGGTGTCACCATTGTGTGGATCGCCCGGAGGACACGGTGGAGCATACGGTGGAGGTCTGCCCAGCTTGGGCAGAGCATCGCCGTGTCCTCGTGGAGGCGATCGGTGGCGGTGATCTTTCGCGTCCGGCCCTGGTTCAGGCCATGGTACGGAGCGAGAGGAAATGGGAGGCCGTCACCTCCTTCTGCGAAGCGGTAATGCTCGCGAAGGAAGAGGCGAAACGCGTGAGGGAGAGGCAAACTTCGCGCCCTCACGCCCCTAACCGCCGCAGGAGGAGACGCCCGGGGCGTCGGGAATCGCGAGGCGATTTCCGGCCACCGTAGGCGCGGGCTTGCGGGCGGTGAGCAATGGGTGGCTCACCGTCCGATAAGGACCAGGCCCGGGTCGACGGCGCGTTGTGTTCCACGCGCGCCTCAAAGAGATGTCAGCAGAATTGAAGGAGTCCACTAGGGCCGATGCCTGCCGGGGTTGCGAAGAAAACCGAAAGGGAGATTGTGGCCCCCGGCGACAGGGCAACCGAAGGAACACGGGTGGGTTTTAGTCAGTAAGAGTCTGACACGCCCTCCCGCTCCGCCCAGAGCGGGAGAAGTTATTTGATGATTTCCCACCCTCAAAAAAAAAATAAAGAAAGGGTCCATATTGATCTTTTACTTTGATAAACTATATATATAATGCATATGGAATGCAATAAAGAATTGAGTATTGAGTATAACAATATTAAAGAAGATATTTCGGTACTGCGCGCAGAAAGGACTTACTGTATAGTAAATACGCAGAGTGGCTGTAACAAATTGAAACATTCCCATTTTACACTGTTCCTACTCTTACTGGTCCTCATCGTCAGTGTTCTTGTTTTGATTCGGCCAGTGAAAGATCCAAACGAGGAAAAGTCACGCACTTACGAGAAATTGCAACAGATCTTGTACCACCGGAAAAACGTACTCGTGTATACAGTTATATTATAAGTCTTATCAGAAAAGTTCGGAAAGTGCAAGATTTAGACATAAACTTGCCAAGTTTACGAAGCAGTTAGCTTGCGAAGAATACGATTGAGACTGTTATGTTTCTAAATTATTAAAATACATGTGAAAAATACGACTTGATTAATTTTCATTTTTACTCATTAGGTGCTAATATCTATTACAATACTATGAATAAATAAGTGTATCGAACCAATAAACAACCTTTTACCAACAGTTTTTTATAATCTGTATAATATTTTTTATCCAAATTGGACTACCTATGAACTAAAATAATGACAATTTAATAAATTAAGACAGTTTTAGTCATTCTACATCATTAATTTATTAAAAATAATTTTGACCTCTCCCATGTATGGGGCGGCCGCACTGTGTGACGCTACGCGCTACGCCCTGTATCGAGATTGGTTTTACTTCGATTACCGGTCTTTATGATTCGACGCCGTTAATAGTGTTTATTATCAAAAAGAAAGTGTTGGATTATTAATACAAATTTCATCTAAAAGTATTCAATTTTTCTTTTCTCGTACTCAAACCTCAGTTGGCCCAACATAGTTTTTTGACCCTAGTAATAAGAAATAGGATCGAATGGCATCAAAAAAGTTTTTGTTGACTGTACATTTTTTTCTTAATCTGTGAATACGGATCAAAATGTTTCAAAAAGTTAAGGACAGTGTCCTAAGACGTTTTCTTGTAGCGACAACAAAATCCACCCTGTATATGTTTTGATTGACTGCTTAGCTCCGTATAGGTATAGCGTGATGATATTCTTTTAAAAGGTTTAATTCGTAACTATTTGCAATATTCTAATCTTTCGGCTAGTCTTTTTCAATTTGCGGTAAACTATAGAAGAATACGAAGATAATGCAATATTGCTCATCCCACATAGCAAATAGCGTGATGAAAAGTCTATTGTGATTTCCCATTATTTGACTTATATATTATTTATACCAATTTTCAAGTTAATCAAGCTACACAGTAAAATCCTACCCTGTTAATATCAATACCCCTTTTCACCAGATTTTCAAAAAACCCTGATATTTTTTTTATTTACTTTCAGTTTTAAGTGTAAATACTGAGAAATCGCGATCTGAGAATCGCGCGTTAAAATTCTGCCATACAAACTTTGACACCCCACAATCCTCTTTTAGAGGGTAGTTTAAAAAAAAAACAAAAAATGGCAAACTTTATTATTTACATTGATAAGTATTCGTGCCAAGTTTCAAGTTTATTAACTTTATTTTTTAACATGGCATCTCGCAGTTTTGACCACTAAGGTCTTGGCTGCTTAACCGGACTTTCATGTGGGTGCCTTAAGCTGCTACACTCAAAGCCTCCAGCCAGGGGCAAAAAAATAACTAAACTAAATTAAAACTAGGCGAACGCTCGCTAAGGGCACCCCCTGTGGGGTACGGACCTCGGCTTAGGGCGTCGCTGAGGGGAGGACAGCAAGAAGGGACAGGCTGGATCAAAATTGGTTTAAATCATGATTATTATGCGGGGTAGTTTAAAGCTACGTGCTCAGCGGCAACAACTTGCTGGCACCTCGTTTTCGAGCAAGGGTCGGGGAGGAGTATCATTTACTCAGGGACACGGTCGCGATCGCAAAGGACCTCGGCGGCGAGGTCGGAATGACGGGAGGAGTCTGTTTTTGTATATTGTACTGGTGGCCCTATTCTGCTCTTGGAGGAGTGTGATGGGATCATCAGGGTCGGAAAGTACATGCCGCGGACGGCGGATCTGACTAATTCTGGAAGGGACATAATTGGCTGCTTCGACAACCAAGGGGTTACGATGTCTAGGAGCGGAGTCAAAGTAACGCTTGGACATGCGTTGAAGGAACTGGTGAATCGTAGGGATTTTACAGTCGAGATGGAGGATCTCGTTTCTGACATAGAAGGGAGCTCCCGTGGCTTTACGGAGGAAACGGTTCTGCAAGGCTTGCAACCTATGGATGGAATGGGACTTGGCGTGGGCGAATACTGCACCCGCATAGGTCATAATGGGTCGGATACACGAAGTTTATTAACTGAAGGAATAAGCTTTTTCATACAAACAAAATCCCCCTTTTCACCCCCTTAAAAGCCGAATTTCCAAAAACCCTTTCTTAGTGGATGCCTACGTCATAATAACTATCTGTGTGCCAAACTTCAGCCCAATCCGTTCAGTGGTTTGAGCCGTGCGTTGATAGATCAGTCAGTCAGTCAGTTATTCATTCAGTCACCCTTTTTTTATAGATATAGATAAACATAGATAAAGATGAATCACATTTTGTTCTTACTAAAGGTTTGTTATTTCTTTGTTATAGTCACTAAAACAATCAATAATCAGCCTTATCATTTGTAAATAAATTATAGGTACCTATGTACTCAGGTGAAACCACCCTTTAAAAAAAAAAAAAAAAGTACTGTTGTGTTACTGTGTTTTCTGTCTATACTCGCGCTTTCGTTTGCATCTTTTGGCGGAGCGGGGTTGACCAAAAGCCGGTCTTGTATATATTTGGCCGGACACGATTGTAAAAAGCCGGACATGTCTGGCTAAAGCCGGACACCTGGCAATTCTGGCAGTGAGAAACAAGGCTGGTAAATAAATATTATTGGGAGTTATTTGGTTTAGCGACTGGTCTTTTTTCGCGGACGGCATCGCGGCTTGCGGCGCAATTCCATTCAATGCCACCAAGATTGATCGATTTAGGTCAACTTCAAATTACTCTATTAATGTATTGTATACAATCAAGTTGCTTTTGTATTGTATAGAATCAAGTTTTTCTAACTGAACAGACAGCTGTGCCCCCAGCCTACCACCAGCTCACAAAGCAGTATTATTTTAATATTACTTCAGTTTGGGAAAGAAATTAAGCTCTACAGGACATATAGCTCCATCTCTTTCTCCCATTGAAGTAATATTAAAACAATACTGCTTTAGAGCTGGTGGTATAGGCCCTGTTGTTTGTTGCGCCACTTCTTCTTCCCAGCTAAAGCACTAGGAACTGGTGAAGGGCGAGCGTTGTGTGGGACGTCTTATATAATTTTGACGTTCGAAAAGTGCTGATTCTCAGCCTAGTTTGAATGACTTTTGAATTTTGAATTTGAATTTGTGTATGTATGCCTTCTTATAGCAACCTCTTCGTGTATAAAACTACAAGTATTACTACTTACTGCTAACTTTAATAGCGGCTGTAACTCGAGGAATATGTCCATTAGAGAGAAATGCGATAGCGTGGTGTCACAGTTCCTATCCCGGACGTGGACGAGAAATATTGTAAGGAAAATATTTACTACAAGATAGATGATTACGTAAATAATAGCACGTTGCTTATGTCGATAGACGTAGGTAGATACATCATGTTTTATAACGCAAACGCGTTTTAGTTAAAGCAATGGCACGTAATTTTATCGGAGAGGCAATCGGATGGCGAGTGGTAATCCGGCTATTGAAACAATAAATATTATTGGTAACTACACACATCAAAAGTGTCTAGGGATCAACATATATTTTTGCAATAACTTTTCTCCTGATTGATATTAATTAAAATTTTCTTTAAGGATTTATCAAATAAAGTGTTTTCGTTTGTCACAGTAACGATAAACCAAGTCACCTTAGCATTAATAAAGAAATTTGCCATTTTCCTAATAAAGGGATTTTTGACATTTGAACCACTAACATTAAAGTTCGAAAAAAAGACTGAAATAACAGTTTTCTTTAAAATTTTATTGGGTAACTTAAACAATTAATAATCCGTGTTTCTACCGCGAACACTAACAACACAAGAACATCGGTTTGGCATACTCAAAATGAGTTCATCCAAATCACGCTGTGGAATGGCCGCCCATGTTCGTTGCAACAACAAAAAAAGGTCTTCTTGCGACTGGATACCCTCCATATTCGGCAGAGCTCTTCTCTGTAGCATATCCCATGCATGCTCAATCGGGTTCAAGTCTGGCGACTGAGCAGGCCAGAGCAGGACATTGATGTTAGCTGCGGCGAGAGTCTGTCTTACAACTCTTGCGGTGTGCGGTCGTGCATTATCATGCATTAACTGAAATAAGGGACCGATTTGCACTTGTAGAGGAACGATGACGTCAGATACAATCGTCTCAGCATAAATTTGAGCGTTGAGGTTGCCTCTGATCCAAATCAACTCAGTTCTTCCGCCGATCCAAATACCCGCCCATACCATGATGGTTCCACCACTATAAGGATGGACTTCCTGGCAGGATTTTAATCGCTGTTGGCGTCCAGGGGTTCTCCAGTGTCGTATACGTCTTGTATCCGGTCTCATACCAAAACGAGACTCATCAGAAAAGCACACGAAACGCCATTGTTCTTCTGCCCAATTTCTGTGTTCAAGAGCCCATTGATATCGAATCCTACGATTGTGCATTGCTATAGGTGGTACCCGTAGCGGTCTTCGGGAATGAAGGTTCACTTCATGCAAGCGGTTTCTGACTGTTTGGTCGCTAATTAAGTTCCCTGAAGAGTGATGAAGCCTCACGGCTAACATCATGGCGGTTATTGTTGGAGCTCTTCGAGTTAAGATTTGAATGTATCGGTCTTGTCTCCGTGTGGTGCAGCGATACCGTCCTCCATGGCGCTCAGCCACGGTACCAGTGCTTCGGTAACGTGTCCAAAATCGACTGATAACACTCTGACTTGTATTCAGAGCTAAAGCCACAGTACGTTGCCGGGAACCAGCTTCTATCATTCCCACGGCTCTGAGCATTTCTTCCCTGCTTAAATGACGTCGCCGCTCCATAATAACGTTGGTTTTAATCAGTAGTAGGGAAACAGTAGCACTAATAATGTCTTCAATGCGTTGTATGTTTTTATAGGGAAAATATTGACAGCTGATTTTCATCTTTTACTCGAATTTGATTAACAGTTCCTGTTTCAAATTATGAAATGCACCAAAAAGGATCCATATAAATTTATATAATCATAAATTTATTACAAAGCCACATCTCAATCTCAAGAAATCCGCATAAAAATGCTTGATCCCTAGACACTTTTGATGTGTGTACTTAGTTTGAAAATAACTGAATCATATTTACAAATGAATTTTGATTTTTATAAAAAGAAGAAAACAATCATAAAGTTCCTATAGTGTACACTCAACTTAACACGTTTAGTGCCGGGAGCCCTAGAGGGTTCAGCAAGTCGGCTAAGGGATGGCGGGAGCTCTCGCGGAGGGCTTATTTTAAATGTAGGTTTTTCTTAGCGAATACAGAATTATAAACCGTGAAAAATAAATCTGATGTAGGTATATTTTATTTATTTATATATACTTTATTGTACACCACAAAAATACATAACAAAAAATAAATCAAACACTACAAAATATACAATGGGCGGCCTTATCGCTTTCCGCGATCTCTTCCAGGCAACCTTGGAATGGACAGTGATTTGCCTGGACATAAATTGGGGCTGTCGTTGGTGCAAATAATAAGTATACAATATACTAGAATAAATACACAGATATATACATAACCTAAATAATAGATACATAAATACATACATATTTAGTAAATATATAAGCAACAAAAATACAACAAAAATAAATGAAAACTATAGATAATTACACGAGTCTCTTAAAAACAGGTAACGATTGCGCGCGTTTTATTTGAATTGGTAATGCATTCCACAAACGAGCGGCCTGGACAGTAAAGGACTTGTCGAGGAAAGTTGTGGAATGCATAGGCATTTTAAGGTTTAAGTTATCTGATGACCTTAAAAATTTCGTGTGGGAGTCGCGAAGAAACTGGAAACGTTTTTTGAGATAGAGAGGGGTGGAAGGGGAAAAAAAGCACATTATAATAAAGGGAAAGAATATCAACATTCCGGCGAAGGCGAATTGGTAACCACTTGAGCTTCACACGAAATTCGGAAACATGGTCATATTTGCGCAAACCGAATATGAACCTTATACAAACATTTTGAAGCCGCTCAAGTTTATCGAATTGGTCTTGGGTAAGATCAAGATAGCTGGCATCAGCATAGTCAAGGATGGGTAGAAGTAGCGATTGTGCAAGCGCAATCTTGGTGGCAGTCCGTAGAAAATTACGTAATCTCTTCAAAGATGCAGCGGATGCAAATAGTTTACGGCTAACTTCCTGTAGCTGGGTAGTCCAAGAAAAGTTTTTATCGATGAAGATCCCCAAATTTTTAACTTTCTCACTGAAGGGAACAACTGAATTGTCAAAAGAAACTTGGGGAAGAGTCGTCCAGTCGATCCTCGAGACCGTCCTAGAACTGCCTACCACCATAACCTGCGTCTTTATGGGATTGACCATAAGTCCATATCTCTTACTCCAGTCACATATACGGGCCAGATCACGATTAATCGTTGAGATAGCTTCGGCTAGATTTCCAAGAGGAGCTCGCGAGTAAATCATCTGCATAAAGATGGTAGAAAGAAATTAGTTCGTCGGAGATTGAGTTAATAAAAACTGCGAAAAGTAAAGGAGATAGAACACCACCCTGAGGTACATCAGCAGAAGTATTACTCCAGGCAGACAAGGTCTCTCCAATGCAAATACGTTGCCGGCGGCCGAACAGATAAGTACGAAACCAGTCAATTACCGATGGAGATAATATATGTTAAGAGAGCATAAAATACCAAGAAAAATATCAAAATCAACGGTATTAAAAGCATTACTGAAATCTAACAAAGCTAAGACCGTTAGATTACCGTTTTCCATGGCTGACCTTATATCATCCGTAATGTTCAGAAGCGCTGTGGTGGTACTATGACCAAGACGGAAGCCAGACTGGAAAGGATTGAGGAGATTATTTTTAGAGAGGAAAGTGCTTATTTGATTGTGTTCGTTCAAGGACTTTGGATAGGAATGGTAGGACGGAAATTGGACGGTATTCAGAAAAGGATGATGGAATCGATTTTATAGGTAAAGGAATTATTTGAGCATCTTTCCATGCGCATGGAACACCACTAGATGCAGAAAAATTGAGAATGTGACAAATGACGGGAAGGATAAAATCCAGCATAGGTACTAACATATTACGGCTGATACAGTCACTTCCTACTGCATTGGAAGTAATCGATAGTATGCTCTTCTTAACATCACATGCGGAGAACTGACTAAAAACAAATGGAGAATAACTGGGAGTCGGAAGTGAAGAAAGATAATTCAGTGTAATTAATTTGATTGTCCTATTGGACGAGGCAGTAAAATGAGTATTCATTGCATCAATGTCTATGTCTTTTGGAATTGTGTCTTGTCGTGTTTAATCGACCCCCAATGATCTAAGAAATTTCCAAACTTTGGATGCGTCCCCATTTTGGACAGAAGTATGAATGTGGTGACGATTAGCATTCCTACACACCTTATTACAGTGATTACGTATGGAGAGGTATCTTTCCCTGTTAGCGTCATTAGGCTACGCCCTACGCTTAAATTTAGACTTTGCCGTAACTTTTTTCTGCATAAGCGTTTTAATCTCATTTGTGAGCCACGGCGCCGGCAAATGTCTAACCTTAACAGCTCGAACAGGTGCCTGACGATCGTAAAGCTCGATAAGTTTAGCCGCAAAAATATTAACTTGTTCATCGACTGATGTGGAGGCAAACAGCGCAGACCAATCTATATTTTTGGCATCCTTGCAAAGATCGTCAACGTTCATACCACCAAAATTGCGTTGCATAAGAATCTTCGCTTTAGCCTTAGGTGGGCGAATTTTGTATGACAGAAAAATCAGGTCATGATAGGAAAAGGCATCGGCTGAATATTGGCCATGCTTAGCGACGTGATCAAGAGAAGAGACAAAAATCAAGTCAAGAAGTGAAGCTGTAGAGTTGGGAACATGGTGAGTGGCACT
The DNA here is from genome assembly GCA_916610215.1 of Omphaloscelis lunosa. Lineage (NCBI taxonomy): Eukaryota > Metazoa > Arthropoda > Insecta > Lepidoptera > Noctuidae > Omphaloscelis > Omphaloscelis lunosa. Next base: position 1,002,099 of record OU744250.1, on the reverse strand, counting down.
CAGCGGAAGAATGGAAAGATTACTGGAAGTCAAAATATTAGTCAGAGAATAAGAGCGATGATCTTTTTTCAAAAGACATGTATTAAAGTCACCCATTATTATACTATGACTGTAAGAAGGAATCAACATTGTTAGGAGATTTTCAAAAGATGAAAAGAAATTAACGCGTAACGAGGGACAATAATCCTGCCGGGGTAGCGAAGAAAACCGAAAGGGAGATAGTGGCCCCCGGCAACAGGGCAACCGAAGGAACACGGGTGGGTTTTAGTCAGTAAGAGTCTGACACGCCCTCCCGCTCCGCCCAGAGCGGGAGAAGTTATTTGATGACTTCCCACACTCAAAAAAAAAAAAAAAAAGAAGGACAATAATAGACGCCAAGAAGTAATTTTGAATGGTGTAGTTCGACTTCAAGGAAGAGATGTTCACCAGCGTTAAATATTTTAACCATATTTATTAGTTTATATGCGTTGGTTTTAATATTCAAGCATTTTTTTTGCCGTTCCTAATATCCACAAAAAAAAAGTTTGGTAACTACTTATAGCGACAAGACCTCTTTACTTCGTTTTATAGTGTTTTATAACACGGTTTCAAACCTAATGCCGTTGCCCTTCCGTAATGGTAAACTTTAGCGCAAACGTAATGCCGGTAACCCTTCCGGAGGGTTCACTTCCAGTATGTATGGCTATGGCGGCATGCCGTACGAATTTTATGAAAAGTGGGTGGAGTCGAAAGTGTTAACAACAGATCACGAATGTTATGTAACACATGGTATCATTCGTCAATCAAAATTACTGTGGACATGACCTAAAAAAAATGTATTTATGTGTCTTGAAGTTGAAGTTAGAAGGCACCGTACAGCTCAAATAGTCTAGCTACACGTACAATTAAAAATAATATCGTAAAGTTGCGTTCTTATCGTAAATATCAGTTCTTGAATTCAGAATCTCCCGAGACAAAGGAGATCTAACTTTCACATTAAGCCCAAAAATGTATAGACGGTGAACTATCTATTTACAGCTAAATGTGCAAGTGGCCACACAAAAACTTAACTATATTCCGAAAGAATGCGTTTTTCTCTTATTTTTTTAAAATGGGAACAACCTATAGGATCATACTCCGTCAAGTTAGATAATGAGTTCGAAAAATCACTTTTTCATACTTATTTGAAACGGGCTTGTGAGTCAGGTAATGATTTAATTTTTATTCAGACAAGCTATATGTATCATCCGCGCTTCTTTTTAGTACATTGAAATAGCCAAATAATTGGAATAATATGGATATATATTACAATGAAATGCAAAGAACTATGAATTAAATATTCGTAGTTCTTTCTCTTCCGTACCGGCTTGAAACATATGACAACAGCTTGGAACTGTTTCTTTACATCTTTGTTGTATGTTTAAATATACAAGATTTTAAAAAACCTATCACATATCCGTTATCTACGCATTCTAATACATCAAACTAAGTAAATTAAGCTAAAAATATTGCTAGGAACCAACTTAATTTTTGGTGTGAAATATGGGAACTGATCACTTTTCCGAACTTTTTTTTGTTCGCATTTTATTTTACCGAAAACAATTGACCGATGTCTTTTTTGCCATATGTATTATTTGACATATTTTTAGATCATCGAAGTATCATGTTTCATAGGTATTATTTTAACGAACAAAAATTTTAATGTGGGTTAATACAGCAATCTTAAATATAACTTTCCAGTTTTTAACATAACTAACTATTTACACTAGGTACTAAATTAAAAAACTAACTACCTATCTGTATATATAAAAATAGAACGACACTTAGGCGTCGAAATATTCTTCCGCATCGCTGTCATCCGGAAACGTGCCCAGAAGACTGGCAGCATTGCCACGTTGAATGGCAATGCTAATTCTTTGGCCAAAGAACGAGCCAGCCCTCTGGTCACGTGAAGTGTCGACTAGTCGACGAGAAATTTCCTTAAAGAGGAAACGCGCACTCGGGCCCCATGATCCGAGCGTTTCGACCCCAAACGGCTCAAAGCTGTAGTTACCCATGAGGTTGCAGTATTTGCGCCGCTTGAGGGTCTCAGCAGCCGCAGCAGCGGCGCCAGCACAGCCCGCCGTGCTAGAAACATGAGATGGCGCAAGGGTGTCGACACAGGTTGCGTCCCACACCAGAGGCCTACCCACCTTCCAAGGCAACAACGTCATCCCGTCTGGTCTCATTCTCCGCAATGACACCGATGCGAAGCAACACAAGGTGCACCCAAGCGGAGACACGTAGCGAGCCGAAACGATGAGTCATCCATCATAGTGCCTATGGTGGATGACGGGAGTGCTTGAAGCCACAAGCCTCCCATTCTCCCACAGCTAGCAGACGGGCGCGCTCAACAGTATTAGGTGACGTGTTTAACAGGGTGTTCCGTATAATACTGCAGAGCGGCACGTCCCATCGTCTCTGGGAAGACGGGTTGTCGGGCAGATCCGTATTGGGACAGGCCATTTTCCAAGCGTTCAAAGCATCGGTCAGGCACGGTACCTCAAAATCGACCAGTGAGGCAGATAAAATGTTCCTGGTTAATTTATTGGTACTGTGGACCGAGGAGAGGAACACCAGTAAACTTATACTTGAAATTTTGCGGACACCGAGACCACCCAGGCGAATGGGAAGTGTAGCTTGCTGCCACGCTCGGTCGTCCAGGGCCACATTTAGGATTGATGTTAAAGTGTTTCTAATAATTTGGTCTACTTTTTCTAAAAGTTGTGGATGCTTCCATAGATGGGAGGAACGGAGGCTATAAATAAATTTTGGTCCAAAGCAGCAGTATCGAATGAGTGTGAAGGCCGAATAAATATTAATTTTGAAAAGTCTTTCCGAGACATTGTTGGAAAGGATTCATCAAAAATTGGGGACCCCAGGAGGTGAAGAGAGTTTCTTTCCGTAATTTTGATATTTGGTGCTACAGTATTAAATTTTGCTATGGTGGTCTGTCTGTCAGTCGTTTGTGGAAGGTAAATTTCACATTTGGAAAGGTTAAGGTCTAGGCCAATGGAACTGATTTTTTCTTTTAAAAAAGTTAGATCTTTTAGTACTGTGTCTACGTCACCTCCTAGGGTTCCGTCATCCAAATACCATACGTTGAATTTAGAATTTAGTTGTTGAATAATTGGATTTATTGCCAAACTAAAAATTGCTGGCCCAAGAGGGTCACCCTGTTGACATCCAACGGCTGATTCCAAAAGTTTGTCTTTATAAAGTAATTTAGAGGGGTGCCTGTAACATTGATAGAGAAAACTGTAAATTTTGGGTATAAATTTAACGAACTATATTTCGCCAATTTACAAAATAACTTTTTGCTTTTGGCCGAAGCCTCTTTTGAACTTTTTTCAATTACCAAATTATTTATTTGCCATATTTTCACTACACCGAAACAAAATTTTACGGAATATTATTGGGTCACAAATATACGTGTAGTCGTGTCATAAAAAGTCAATATGTTGTGCTACAAAATTTAGTGACAGAAACAAATCGCTGCAAAACCGACTTCACGCAGTCTTGTCTGCCCTACGCCTCCTACATGAACGTTAAAATTTACTAAATAATAGAATTGATTCTAGTCGCCCCTTCCAAAATATAGTTTTCGCATGGAGAAGAATGGGGAAGAAACTCCACCGTTACTCTTTTAAAATGTTTACAATAGTTTGTATAAGTACGTACATTAGTTAAATAATTATATTTGAAGACGATGCACCTACTATAAAATTACTATACCACTATAGGTAAAAAGAAATAAAAATGAAGCAAAGACAGATAATTTAATTATGTAAGATACATTGTGCCCACATATTTACAAACATTGTAAAAGTAGACGATTTTCCTAATTTTTTTAAAATTAATAAGTCAGTGTGTGAGGGAGTATTCACAGAATATAAAATCAAAGTTATATAACACAAAATTATAAATTTTACAACTAAATTAGCAACCTGTTTGATTTTGTCTTGATTGTAAATTGTCCTATGGAGCAGGACCAGCATGTTTCCAAGCACTCTTATCTTGGATATAATCATCTAATTTGTAATATGCTTGTTTACCAACTGTACTTTTAATATGAGTTTTAAATTTTCTTTAATTTAATTGCAATATGTCACAAGGTATTTTGTTGTAACATTTAACACAGTACCCCATAAAAGATGAATGTAATCAAAAAATGTAAAGATGTATGTTAATGATAATCTGAAAAACGGTTGATCTAGTTTATCTTTATTTCTAGTATTAAAATTATGTCTATCACTTATTTTATTAAAAAAGATGTGGATTTTTCCTTTTATAATATTTAATACATAATATTTTCATAAATGAATTGGCAAGGATAATATTAATCCTTTTAAATACTTTTCTGAGAGATTCGCAGCGACGTAGATCATAAATGACTCAGACAGCTCTCTTTTGCAAAATAAAGATGGATTCATTGTCAGCAGCCCGACCCCACAGTCAAATGCCATACGACATAATGCTGTGGAAGTAGCTAAAATAGACCAAACGCACGGTTTCTACATCTTTTAACTGAAAGAAAAAAAACAGTGGCACTCCGGGAGTACCGACTGAAGTGAAAACTTGAAAAAAAATCGGCACCGCGGTAATCAACGCGTTGATGTCTTTTTAACCGTCTTACAAATTTTCGATCAGGTCACCTGTCCTGACGCGAGTTTAACATTTTTACCCATTACAAAAAAGTGCACAACGCCGCTAAAGAAGTTTTCACTTCAAAAAACGTTTATTTGTGGTAAACATGACGCACAAAAAAAAAGTAAAAAATACAAAAATAAGAAAAGGTTGGGGAAAGCATGCGTCACATCCACGCAAATCGTCTATCGCTCAGCATTATGCTACGACCCTATGCAAGACAGAGCCCCAGCGCTGGTTTTCAGCGACAGCCGGCGCCGACGTAATGACATCGACCGGTGCAGCAAACAAATATTTAGACGCTGTACCAGTACAGCGTACTTAAAGTAAAATAATTTATAAAAAATAAAATGTGATTCAATATATTAAATAGATGTAAAAGAAATAGACATACTTTATTCTAAGTTACGAGAATATCATCCTCAAAAACGTTTTACGTTTTATATAGTGGCAGCATTTCGACGCGTCTTATTTGACGTGCACCCAACATGTACTAAATTGTAACTGTCTTATCTTTCTAACAGCATAAACGGGCGAGCTTAGTCGCCCCGCAAGAGATGTTATATGAGGAAAACCGTTTGATTAATAAATTCCAATTTTTCCCATTCAATGTGATGTCACATTCGCTACTTAGAACATTAGGTAATTTAAATTTAATGCATTTGGTTTTTGTTTTATTTAGTACCAAATTATTTACCGTAAACCAATCTTGGACTTGCAGAATAGAGCTATTCACGTCTTCAAGATTTTGTGACCGTCGGTTTATTTTAAAGATGAATGATGTGTCATCTGCAAATAACACCTTTTTCGGTTGATTTTGAAGTAATTGGGGTAAATCATTAATGTAAACTAAAAAGAGGAATGGACCCAATATCGAACCTTGAGGAGCGCCCATTGCCATTTCAGACCCTAATGAGTTTACGCCGTTTACCTGAAATGTAACCTTTCTATCTTTCAGGTATGATCTTCCAATGGCATCTTGTGCTTCTTCCCAGGCATTAAAAATGTTCTTTATTAGGGTGACACCGGCGAAAGTGGTACAACGCCCTTTGGTGAAACCGTTCATGAAAAATGGATTTTTTTATTAAAGTGACGTTACATTTCTTTGAGCATCAACTTTTCAAACACCTTACTGAGAACTGGCAGAATTGACACAGGCCTATAATTGTTGGGTTCTTTACTATCACCAGATTTGAACAATGGAACTACTTTACTGTGTTTCATGAGATCCGGAAAGACTCCTTGGTCTATACTGGTGTTAAATATGTAAGCTGAATAGGGCGCAATGGTTTCGATTATAGATCTACAGACTTTTACAGACATTCACAAGGCTCTGATAAATTTATTCGCCCAGCAAATCTCAGTTCGGTCGCTATATATGCCGGCGATAAAACCAAAACCTACATAAACACATCAGGGTAACTTCGGTTCCTTGCGAAAGAATATTTTCCAAGTCGGGATATCTCATTAGTCATTAGTGATCGAAGAACACGGTTGTCTACTACAGAAGTAGAACGGATAATGTTGATAAAAATGTGAATAAAAATTTAATGTAAATAGTGTATATAAAAAAATATAAAAAATGTCAATTATGTACATAATTGATTTTTGTACATACAATCAATGAACTTTTAAATACGCCTATAATTGCTTGACATACTAACATACTTATTTTTATAATAACACTTAATCAATTATAGACAGTCCTAAGCCTGGAAAGTATGAAGGAAAGTTCATTGTTTTTTTTTTACTGTTCCGTTTTATCGTAATAAATTCATAAGCGCTATGTAATACTCTTATAAAGCATGCTTACTTTATTCGCACCCGCCCGTTTCATCGGGCCGTAACAACAAGCATGCTTTAATAAAGCATATAAAATAACTTGCTTAAAATATAAAGCATTAAGCAAGTGATTGCCATATAGCAACTTTGAACACCACTAGAGCCAGGCAGAGGAGTTCGCGGAGCGGCCACCAGAGGGCGCCACAAGTGAGACGTCGAGTATCAGTGTCAGTGAGTGTATAGTGAAGAAATCATGAGTACATTTTCGACCTTATTAATAGGAAGAATTTAACTTCAACATTCAAGAAAGTGCATTGAAATTTGAACCTTAAATTCACTAGATAGGTTCTTTCCCGAGGATTAAATTCAAATTGAATTGAGATTAAATTGTCCTAATTGAAACAGTGTTAGTGTTTTCATTGGGTGTTCTCGCCTTCGGACCTTGAAGTCCTGTTAAATATTAATTACAGACAAAATATGTCATAATAAAATCAAATCAACAATAAAATTCAAAATTTATCATTTAAAAAGTCAACAGTATTATAGCAGCACTTATCAGTAAGCAATTTTTTAAGTGTTTTCTTAATTAAAATTCAATTGCTTAGTGTCATTCGGAATTTTATTGTATATTAACGGGGCCATGTATACTGTAGTGTATGATCAGTGGCACGCACACGCATGTGTGCGCGTGGTGTCAACTTGTGCCGGACGGACAGTCCACAATAAACAATCAAACTGGCTGTACGTGTCTCATTACTTCAACACCTCAGTGGCGACGAGGATTGGATTAGCGTGCGGAATTGAACTTTGTAAAATATCGGTTAACATGACGATAGGGAAGTTATTGGAATTCAGTGTGCGTTCCGGGAATTGGACATTGTATGTGGAACGAGCTGAAATGTATTTTAAAGTGAACGAAATAAAAGAAGAACTATGGCTACCCACATTAATCGCGGCGATGGGCGATGAAGCCTATGAATTATTAAGTAATTTAACAAGTCCGGCGAAACCCAGCGAAAAAACGTACGCTATAGTAACACAACTGATGACAGAGCATTTACAACCCAAGCCTTCGTTTATGGCGGAACGTTATCGCTTTAGACAAAGGAGACAACAAGCGGGTGAGAGCATACTTCAATATGTTTCGGAATTTAAAAAATTAGCGAGATACTGCGAGTTCAAGACGGTATTAGAAGAAAATCTGCGTGATCAGCTAGTGTGTGGACTCAGCAGCGAGACAATCAGGCAACGTGTATTCACGGAGGAGAACCTACAATAACCAAGGCCGTAAAAATCGCATGTGCCATGGAAGCGGCGGAACGAGATGCGGCAGCGGTGGAACGGGTCGACACCGCATCGGCCAGCACCCGTGGCGATGGCACCGACATACTTCAGGCTGGGGTTGAGCGGCGCGGGCGCGGTGCCACGGCCCGAGGCGGCGCGCGCGCTTTAAGGTCACGGGGACAAAACGCCGGCGGCGGCGGTGGCGGGAAAAAGGTAGATCCTTGTAACGCCTGTGGAGGTTCCGATCATCGGGTTGATGATTGTCAATACAATCGTTACATCTGCGGCAAATGTAGACAACAAGGTCATCTTCGTAAGGTGTGCCCGGAACGAGCGGCCGGAGCGCAAGCGCGGCGCGCAGGCAGCGGCGGCGGCCTGCTGGCGCACGTGAAGGCCGGGGACCAGGCTGACATGGGGTGCGGGACAGACCTGTCGGGAGACGACGAGTCACCACCCGAGGATGAAGAGTTGGAGATTGAGGAAGATCTGTATCAACTCTGTCTAAATGGCTATAAGCCGGTAAGCTTATCAATAAATATTGATGGAACTAGCATACCTATGGAAGTAGATACCGGTTCATTAGTGTCATGTATTAGTAAAAAAATGTACAATAAGTATTTTAAGAACAGACAGTTAGAGGAATCGAATTTGATGTTAAAATTTTATAATGGTGCCAAAATTAGGCCCCTAGTAGTTATTAAACCGTCTGTTAGCTACGGAAGGGAATCTAAATATTTTTGTTATCGAAGGGGGTACTACATCTTTGTTAGGACGACAATGGCTTTCCGAATTAAAAGTTAAAATTCCTACGTTGTTTAAAATGGGGTTGAGACGAGAAACAGAGAATATGGTAATCAAAAATTGATGTCATTACTTTCCAGGTATAAAGAATTATTCACGGAAGGACTGGGACGGTTCAAGGGAGGTGCGGTGCGGCTGCGGGTGCGCGAGGGGGTGACTCCAGTGTTTTGCCGCGCTCGGCCCGTGCCATACGCGCTACGGAACCACGTCGATGAGGAGCTGGATGCAATGTTGCGCACCGGCGTCATTGAGCCGGTTGACAGCGCGGACTGGGCCACTCCACTAGTACCCGTGCGTAAGGCTGATGGGGGACTTCGTAGCTGTGCGGACTATAAGGTGACGTTAAATCCTGTTTTGCTGATCGATAGATATCCTTTACCTCGCATCGACGATCTGTTGGTTACATTAAATGGCGCCAAAGTATTGTCAAAAATTGACCTGTCCCAAGCGTACAATCAAATTGAGCTATATGATCCCGATAATTTAACAGTAATTAACACTCATAAGGGCCTTTTTAGGTATAAAAGATTGGTTTATGGACTGTCATCGAGTCCGGGCATTTTCCAGATGATAATGTCGATCCTTCTTAATGATATTCCTAATGTCCAAGTATTTTTGGACGACATTATAATAGGAACTACGACGATGACACAACATTTAGAAATCTTAGAGAGATTACTCGGAAGATTACATAGCAGCGGAATGAAATTAAAGAAAAATAAATATTTCTTTATGATAAATGAAGTTAAGTATTTGGGGTATATAATCTCTGCAGAGGGAATCAAGGCAGACCCAGAGAAAGTAGAAGGAATAGTAAACATCCCTTCCCCTCGTAATGTCACGGAGTTAAGGTCGTTTCTAGGAACAATTTACTTCTACGCTAAATTCGTTTGTAACTTAAGCACCGTTTTAGCGCCTTTGTATAATTTACTAAAAAAAGGTATTATTTGGAAGTGGGATCACGAATGCGAGTTAGCGTGTAGAAAGGTTAAATCCACGAGTGCAGATGTCCTAGCACATTACGATCCGGATAAGCCATTGTTTTTAACGTGTGACGCTAGCGCACGGGGTCTAGGAGGAGTACTAACACAGTTGGGCGAAGGGGAGGGCGCGGGCGCAGGGGGCGGCACTGGCCTGTGCGAGCGACCGCCGACCGGTTATCTATGTGTCGCGCGCACTCACCTGTGCTGAGAAAAATTATTCGCAAATTGAACGGGAGGCGTTAGCGATCGTATTTAGCATGGAGAAATTATCTCAATATCTTTACGGTAGGCAATTTACGTTGTTGAGAACCGACCATAAACCGTTGGTAACCATTTTGGGACCAAAACAGGGAGTTCCATCAATGGCGGCGAGTCGATTACAACGATGGGCCATTAAGTTGTCAGCGTATACGTACGATATCGAGTTTGTAAGATCGAAAGATAACGGGGCCGACGGCTTATCGCGTTTGCCGGCGCGCTCGTCATGTAAACAATACACTAAGATACCCGAACAAACGTTCTTACATTTTGCACAGAATGCGATTTTAATGGATTATCAGGAAATTAGGAAACAGATTAGCCGTGATCCTTTGCTGGGCCGGGTTTTATCTTATCTTAGAGACGAATGGCCGGTTGATGAAATAATAACATCGCTGAAGCCATATTACAATCGAAAAAATGAGTTATATGAAGAATTAGGGTGCGTTATGTGGGGTTACCGAGTAGTACTGCCAGAGACCTGTAGGTCAAAAGTATTAACAGAGTTACACGAGGCACATATGGGCATCGTAAAAACCAAATCATTCGCTCGTAGTTATGTATGGTGGCCTGGCATCGACGAAGCGATCGAGACATTGTGCCGTACGTGCCGGACTTGTACAGCAGAGGCAGACGCGCCACCGCGACACGTACCCCGTCTGTGGCCCTGGCCCGATAAACCATGGGCTCGGGTTCATCTTGATTTCCTGGGACCGATCACCGGTAGAATTTTCTTGGTTATGGTAGATGCTAGGACCAAATGGATAGAAGTAAGTCAGGTACCGAGTACGGCGGCGGGCCACACTATAAACAGGCTAAGTGAAGTCTTTGCTGCGCGTTTTGGTTTACCTAAACAGATAGTTTCCGATAACGGCCCGCCCTTCACAAGTAGTGAGGTTTCTCAATTTTTAAGCTCAAACGGAGTAGAACATTTATTTTCTGCACCTTATCACCCGGCATCAAATGGTGCTGCGGAAAATGCAGTTAGAACGGTAAAAAGAGAAAAAAAAGGCTTTCCGAGAAAAATTAGATATAACATTATTTTTGAACAATTTTCTATTGCATTATCGTAACACTGATCACTGTACCACAGGTGAAACGCCGGCGTTGCTGATGTGCGGCCGGAAGCTGCGAACCATGCTTGATTCGTTGAGACCAGACAGAGGCACTAAGGTTAGGAACGCCCAACAAAAGCAACAGCAGACAGGGGGTGCAAGCGGGACACGGGACCTGCGTCCCGGGGAAGAGATTTGGCTCCGCCAGTACAGGGGAGGTGATAAGTGGGAGCAGGGAAAAGTAACCGAAAAGATAGGTGCAACAGACTACAGGGTGGTCGATGCGATAGGTAGGGAGTCACATAAACATATCGATCAGCTTAAACATAGGAAACGTAGTTCAGTTATCAGTCCGTCGAGTCCTCCCCCTGGCAAGGGGGAAGCAGCGGTGGCTGGCGAAGGGCCCAGCCTGAGCGGTTTGGATGGACACGCATCAAAGATAGTCACGGAGGAGGATAAGGATAAGGCTCAGGAACTGTTTGAAGACTGCGAGGAAGAAACTACACCGGAAGTAATTCAATCGCCGCGCTCGCCTACTCTTGAACCGACCCAGTCCCGTCCCATATGCCAATGCCGGCTAAATAAACCACTTAAATATAATTCATAATTCATTCTAGCATTAAGATACTGTTCAAATGTATTAACTGTTAATTAGAGTTAAGTCTTAAGGATGAGGTCATGTTACACACCTAGCTAAGTACTTCCTACTAAGGTAGCTTATGTATACAACACTTTTACTTAGAAGTGTTGTTGAGGCCGAGTGTGTCTGCACACAAAGTCTATAAACTTCTCACGTCTAACGTCATAGGGTACTGGCACCAATAAATGCGAAAACCATTAAACGTTTTTGACAACTTTAAATAGCTGTAACTCCGTTATTTAATGACATTGATGCATGTTTTTTTTTTTTTAGTCCATAGGTCCTCAGGATTTGACAGATTAAAAAAAGACCCGTCCAGACATACTATAAAAAATTTAAACTTGGTTTTTGTAGAAATATTAGGATTTTACCCCAATAGTTGAACACTGGGCCCTAATTATGAATATTTCGTACCCACCAGTTGAACGAGCATTTGAATACACTCGAGAGCAATGAATCCGGGTCACTTAAAGAATGTTAAAAATCTCGGAAACTAAAAATGATAGGTTAATGCAATAAATTGTATTTAATAGACAATGTAATACTCCTTAAATGAAAGTAAAAAAAATATGAGTCACCATACATTTTATTAACACAAAATTACATAAAGAAAAAAACTGCTGATCTCTCCTTAAAACAAAAATAGGAAACATGAAATTTTTGAACTTTATTACGATTTTCTTGAATTTTAATACTTCGTATTGCCTCCTCGTGCTTCCATTACTGCGTTTACGCGGTTTGGCATGCTGTACACCAAGTTCCTTATACGATTTTGGGGAATTCTCCCATTCCTCTGTGAGAGCAATTTTGAGCTCACGAAGCGTGATTGGGGGAGGGTTTCGTTGTTTTACGCATCTGCCTAGCTCGTCCCAAGCATGCTCGATCGGGTTGATATCCGGGCTGCGCGCTGGCCACTCCATACTAGTAATGTTCATCTCTTGAAGGTAGTCATTCACAATCCTACCTGTATGAGGTCGGGCATTGTCATGCATAAATATAGCATCCTCACCTAAATTGACCATAAATGGACCAACGTGGTCATTGAGGATTTCTTCCACATATCTTACGCTAGTTAAAGAGCCGTTTTCTATGATCACCAGCTCTGTGCGACTTTCAGAAGAAATTCCGGCCCACACAAGTACAGACCCACCACCGTAGGCTACTTTTTCTTCGATGCATGCTTGCTTGAATCTTTCCCCTGGTCTTCGATACACTCTGTGTCTTCCATCGTGCTTGTAGAGCATAAATTTTGATTCGTCGGAGAACATAACTTTTGACCAATCTTCAATACTCCAATTTACGTAGCTCTGGGCATATCTTAGTCTTGAAATACGATGCCCACGCTCCAGTTTAGGGCCGTTTGCAGGTCTAAGGGGTTTTAAGTTAGATTCAGCAAGCCGACGTCTTACTGTCCATGCACTTGGGTTACTTCCTCCGAGGCGTCGAAACTGATTTGTGAGTTCAGTTCCTGTGAGAAAGCGATTTCGAAGCATGGTGTTCACCAAGTATCGGTCTTCTCGTGCTGTGGTACACCTGGTTCTGCCCGTTCCTGGTCTGCGTAGGTTAGAACCAGTTTCTTCCTAACGTCGGAGAACTCTTTGTACTGTTGACAGCGACACACCGACAGTCCTGGCTGTATCGCGCTGACTCCGGCCGGTTTCCAGCATTGTAAGTATTCTGGTGCATTCTTCAGGCGTAAGCGACATAATTTCAGCTTGAATAATGAATATAGAGCACTATGAACATGGTTTATGTACCCACATAAATGACAGATTACAAACAAAAGCAAAACCAAATGCTGTAATTTCGTAGTTCCATCTTCGAAAGCGGCCCTTTTTCAAATTTGATTTTTTTATGATATAACTTTACAATAACTAAGAAGTTTTAATACCTTCATTTAAGGAGTATTACATTGTCTATTAAATACAATTTATTGCATTAACCTAGCATTTTTAGTTTCCGAGATTTTTAGGATTCTTTAAGTGACCCGGATTCATTGCTCTCGAGTGTAGTATTAAGTAAAGGAAACTTTGAATATTAATAAGAAATAAAAACATGGTAGGTAAGTATTATTAAAGAATTTTAATTATTTGTCTACTCATATCAGTCTTAGCAAAAAAAAATAAGATTTAAAAAAATCTTTTTTTTTTCGGTGTTCGAATACTTACAAATAAATGCTCAATATGATCTCAATTTTTATGTGAATAGTAATTATTCACGTAAATTGAGATCATATGCAAAAGTAATCATGCCTCTTCTTCCAATGCGAGGACACGGCAAGACTTTTAATAGCTGATGTCGACACTTCACTTAAATCAGTAGTAGGAGGCTCAACGAAATATTGTAGTGAATAGCTGTCAAATTTGTTGGCTTTCTTTCTCAAACACCTAACTTTGATGAAAGTATTTTCATAATCACACATTAGCACTTGCCCGACATAGTAGCGGTTTCGATTATTCGTCTCAAATTCTACAACAAAATAATCTCCAAAATTTATATTCTCCTTATATTTAGTCAGACTTTTGTGGTTTTCATTGGTCCTTTCAATCTCTGGGACACAATCGTTTCTGCCTGAAGTTATTGCTTCATCTACCGGATCAGCTTGTGCTGGTCTAGTAGATGATGCCATATCTTTGTCTTCACTGATCGTAGTACATATTTATTTTCATTCATTTAAATTTTTTATCTCTGATGGTTTTTTTCCTTTTCTGCTTTCTTTTGTTCACGCTGATTTTTTCTGTGTATTATATCTTCTGCTTTTTTTTTTCTTTTCGTTTTCCTTTAGTTCCAGGTATTCTTTAAACTTTTTAGAAGTTATTGCTAGAGGTGTTGGCGATTTTGACTGCTTTCGTTTCGTGCCTTTTTTGGGCTCAGGAATTCTCAGCAACTCATCAATTTTAGCATTCGATACTTTAGATTAGCCCGGTTCATTATTTCCAAGAGAAACATCACGGTATGCTGACTATAATTTGGAACGTCAGGAATTTGAGATAATTCTTGATTGTTCGGTTCATCAACTTGCCGTGACAAATTCGTGGTTCTGAAATGTTCCTTGATTGTTCGGCATATCAACTGGCGGTGATATATTCGATATACCAAGGCAATAGAATTGCTTGCTTTGATGAAACAGGCGTAGAAGTTGTTTGAGGCGCAGCCCAATGAGCAGAAATTGCGGTGTTTGTTAAATCAAGCACATGTGTTGTGGGCCAAATATTCCTACATCGCAGGGTAGTAGGATATGTGTCGTATTGGGATGCAGGCAATAGAGAATAATTTGGTTTTGAAAACACGTGCAACTCCAAATTTATGTGACTTTTGTGGCCGTCAAACAGAAGTGCCGGTCATTTTTTTTGAAGCCAAGGCAGATAGATTTCTTTGAGTGCAAGAACGTTTGACCTGTCACCCAACCTGAATCTGATCTTCCAATTTTCCCCCAGCCATTCCCGTGAATTTTATTGTGTAGTGAATCCATTGGAATGCTAAATTGAACACTGGCTTTGGACAGAGATATCTGTTGCGCTTGTATCATCTGTACAGCTTCTTCGAGAGTGCTTTATTCATATCTTTTTTCTTTTTTTCGTTGTGTAGATAACATCTATAAGGAGAAGAAATATTGATTATGCTTATCCGTTCAAATGTTAAAATAAGACCTAAAATCTGAACTAAGTAATTCAATTAGTTCATTATTTGGATTAAAGAACCACAAAATGAACGAATAAAATTCACTTCAGCGTTCAGCTTAAGGCACGATACCCAAAATTTGAACGAATAAAATGTGAGCATATTCCTTAGTTCAAATATTGGGCATGAATCCTAAAGCTAAACAGTGCAAATTTCATATTAAAATAAAGCCTTAAAAATAATCAAAAATACTAAAATTATGTGTGCAACTTTTGGTAATTACGTTCATACATCTATTAAAATTCATTTGAGTGATTTTGTTTTGGTCTCTAAGCATGAGTTTATAAGTAATGGTAACTATAAAAATATGACCTTTCTCCATTAGTTGAACGCCATTCATCTATTGGATCAAGCGACTAAATTGAATCGATTACTTAAACAGTAAATTTCTCTAAAAATACGGTAAACAATGTATTTAGTATCAATATAATTAAAGCCGAATATAACAAGATTTTATTCTAACCAAATCCACTGAAATCTATCATTAATTCTTTCTTTAAGCTGACAAAATTCTTAAATAAGGAGACCACTTACCTTAAGTAGGTTTCCATACAAAACTAATTTTTGGCGGGAAACGCTCACAGAACGGGTAGCTGCGAGCGCGTCTGAGTTGTCACAGTCAAAGTTGTTATGGAACCGGGAAGAAAAATTTTGCCCTTAGCGGGAAAAAATATTGCACGCAAGTAAGTAGCGGGGTGTTTTATATATATTTTTTTATGTTTCTCTTAGTCGTTCATCTATTGGGGGTCGTTCATCTGTTGGTGCCACTACCATTTAGGAAACCATTTAGTATAATTTTTTTACAAATATTGCTATTTCCAATATGTAGAGACACGGAAGTGTTAAAATTCAGTGCTTTAAGAACATAGATCTGCAACTGTCAAAGTCAAAGTCAAAGTCAAATCATTTATTTCAAATAGGCCCATGTATGGCACTTTTGAACGTCAAAATTTACAGAATAATATAATTGATTCTAGTCGCCCCTTCCAAAAGGAAGTTTTCGTATGGAGAAGAATGGGCAAGAAACTCCACCGTTACTCTTTTAAAATGTTTTACAATAGTTTGTATAAGTACATACATTAGTTAAATAATTATATGTGAAGACGATGCACCTACAATAAAATTACTATACCAAAATAGGTAAAAAAATTAAAAATGAAGCAACGACAGATAATTTAATTATGTAATAGATACATGGTGCTCACATATTTACAAACATTGTAAAAGTAGACGATTTTCCTAATGTTTTTAAAATTAATAAGTCAGTGTGTGAGGAAGTAATCACAGAATGTAAAATCACAATATGTAACTTAAACGATTTTTCAATCGCGAGATAACTTTTATCTGAAGAATATATTAGATGTTTTGACAGTTTTTGTATAAAAAAATATGTCAAACTTCTATTATGAGAAAAAAATATGGCGGTTATTCCTCAGATAGAAGTTAACTGATTGAAACAGTGGTATATTTTTAACAATTGCTTGTAAATATGCTAGTTTAGAAGTATACTCATCTTTTTTACTAATAATTTTTTCAATTCTTTTGGTTTTGTCCGTGTATTTTTTCTTTTTTTTTGTATAAGTGATGTTCCGACATCAAGTTTATCTATTTCAATGGTTTGATGTTTTATTTCTTGAACGATCTTTTTTGCCAAAAAATAAAATCCAGCATGGTGTTTTCCCACAAAATGTGCAAATCTTTTGTGCCATGCCTCTGCATGATTTAGTGTCGTAGGTATATTTTCCTTTTCTAGTAGATACGTACTCCAGGCTTTGGGTGGAAATGGTGGAATTATGGAAGAATTTATGTATGGGGCACTACAAGTTCACCAGAACTTGTAGTGCCCCATACATAATTCTGATCAAACCAATTTGCTATAGTTTCTGTAACAATTAAATAATATTGTTGGTTAAAAATTTAATATGCTGTGCAACAAAAGTTAGTGACAGAACCGAATTGCTGCAAAACCGACTCCACGTAGTCTTGTTTGTTAGGACAAACAAGACTACGTACTCTACTATCTACTATCTACGTACTCTAGGGGTAGGCCCCTAGAGTGTAATTTAAAATCGCGTAGGCGCGTAGGGGCGAGGCGGCCCGCGGGCTGACGAGCAGGCGGCTGCGAGCGAGCGGCCCGCAGCGCCGGAGCCGTGACAGAAACCCTGCCTGCTGCATGTTGCATGCTCGCTTGAATGCTGCATGCTGCATGCTTGCTTGCATGCTGCATGCTTGCTTGCATGCTTGCTTGTTTGCTGCATGCTTGCTTGCATGCTTGCTTGCATGCTGTATGCCTGCTTGCATGCTGTATGCTTGCTTGCTTCATGCTTCCTACAGCGAAAAAACCCACAAAATTGTTCAATACGTTATATTATATTAATATGTTATATATTACCTGATTCAGGAGATATGGCTTTTTTCCAATCGTCGAAATAAATTGGTATGTCCTCTTCGGGCAAAAAAGCTAGGGCGTATAAACATTTAATTTCCATGGCAAATGATATATCATTACCGTATAAGCGTTGGAGGCCAATTTTCTGTACGTGGCGGTATATTATTTGTCCTAAATGAAAATTGCATCCTTTTATTGTTGTATTTTCGAAAAATTGTCTAGCACATATATGTGCAGTTTTTTCGAAGTCCATTAATATAAATCTGGGTGATAAATGCAAATTATTTGCATCGCAATACTCAATAATTGATGTAAATAATATATTATAGGTCGTTTTATCTTTGTTGGTGCATAATGCTAATATACACGGAAATGTTTGTGAGATATCATTCTCAACATTCCCGTGTATGGTATAAAGTTTATAAAAAATCTCAGGAACAACTTTGAATGTTCCATCCATCATTATTTAGACAAGCATAATAAAATAATTAGTTTTTTTGTAGTGAATATTATTATTCTCTTGTTTGTGTCGTATTTTTTATCAATAGTGATGATCTGGTCGTATTCTTTAAGTAAACATTCTGTATTTAGTTCAAAATCTATGTCTTGTGGTTCTTTTATACTATCCATTTTTTTCTTTTGCTTGTATATAATTTGTTTTAGATTAATATTGCCTGGTAAATGACACGATATGGAAGGTGAGGTTATAGCTTCACAATTGGCTATAATTTCAATTGGCTTCATACTCGGATTTAATTTTGCATATTCTTTTATTCTATTGACAGCTATTTGAATCTGAAAAATAAAAAGAAGCAACTACTTATAACAAATAGTACTTTTTTAACGTAGTGTATCAATAGGTTAAGGTGCAGCCTAGCCGCCAATATGTTTGATACATATGTATGAATTAATAAATTTAAAAAACTTACTTTTTCTCTAAGAGCATTTGGTTCATGATTGTGTTTTGCATGTGCTTAGATATTATTTCATGTTGTTGGTCGTCGTTTAATTTCGTAATAAGTCGAGAGTTACATTTATAATTGTTATTACGTCGCATTTCACACGCCCAATAATGTTTATTTTCCTTTTGTAAATTTTTCTCATAGATGAAACCATCCACATTTAATTTGATGCCGCCTCTTTTGGTTATAAAGGTACGCACCATATTTTCCATTCGTAACTACAATTCACGATATTTAACAAGTAAGAATCACAACGTACATAAATAACAACTTTGCAATAATACATTTAGTGACACAATAGTTTTACGACACCACCGTCTACTTAGAAAAATAAAATAAATTTTATTCTACCTACAATATCAAGTGCCTACAAATTTCATTAGAGCAATATTGTATAAACGTGTATAATGTCTAATATTCTAGGTGTTAATAATTATTTCATTGTTATACCTATAAAAATATGTTTTAATATCATTATGCGTAAATAAATTTATGCTTTAGGATATTATGCTTAATCATTATTATGGTTAGAGAAATTATGCTTAAAAAAATTATGCGTAAGCTGTTATGCGTAATTATATTATGCGAAAATATAATTATGCCAAACAAAATTATGCTAAGTTATATATATTAGGTATATTAGGTCTTAAAATTTTATGCAAATGGATAGGTAACCGCGAAAATAACCGAAAGGGCGATCGTGGCCCCCGGCAACAGGGCAACCGAAGGAACACGGGTGGGTTTTAGTCAGTAAGAGTGACACGAAGAGCGGGAGAAGTTATTTGATAATGAAATAAAAAAAAGGCCTTACAGTTGAAGAACCATCCAAACGCCGTCCTAGGATTGCTGTCATTGGTGTCCCTGTAGCCTTGACTGAAAAAGAGGTATTTGATAGCATTTACGTCCAAAACTTGACAGACAAATTGCCTAACATTACTCGTGAGACCTTTTTAGAACGTATAAAATTGAGCCATAAGTCAGGAAAGAAAGATCGTCCTACTTGCAACTACATATTGGAAGTTCCTGCTAATATCAGGAAAATTACGATGGACCAAGGCCGAATTTTCATAAATTGGACATCATGTCCAGTGAGAGATTTCATTATTGTAACCAGGTGTTTTAACTGCCATCAGTTCGGACACGAACCCAAATTTTGCAGAGAAACGAGCCCCACTTGCAACCTCTGTGGCAAAACAGTAGGTACATTCTTTCATGGAATGCAATAATAAAGGTTCTCCGCCTCAATGTGCGACCTGCAAACGCTTCAAGAGGAAAAATGATTATCCAACTGGTGATGTAAATTGCCCAGCATGTAAATATGCAGAAGACAATTATATGAATTCCACTGATTTATGAAGGCACCTATGAGCGCCGACGACTAACTAGTCAATTAAGCACATAGATAGTAAGTCAACATATAACTTATTTTATGGCCAATCAGCTAATCTGTGATCTAGATGGGTTTTCTATGTCTAAAGCTAAAATCTGTATTTTTGACGAGTGCAAAAACATAGTCTATACTGGGGATAACACAAACATCGACTTACACAAAATATACGCAGTATAACTCGAAATTTTAACTGTTTCCAAGTTTTGTTACTTGATAGTAAGTGCTCCTGTGAATGTGAAACACTTAAGCGATTTTCGAACTTCAAAAAATTATTACAGTATGTTACTTGTAGGGGATGCGGATTAAAGCTTTTTGCATATAACCATTTCCTAATATGGTTATATTCAAAAATATTTTTTTATTGGTTTTACGCCATAACCTGTATACTTTCTTAGATATTTAGCAATAAATTGAAAAATACCGTAATCCCCAGTAAATGAACGAAATTTTCAAGTAAATTAACTAAATAAAACTAGTAAATGCACACAATTTTTGTCTAATTAAAAATACAGTAAAATCCTTAGTATTATAAAAAATGCAGTCTTCAACCAACTAAATAAACGATGTAAATCCTCTACCTCTAAATCTGTTACAAACATTAACTCTTACCTAATCATTATAAACCTTTATAGACCTAGCTGGCACGTTAATAATAACCTATGAAATTGCCGTTCTCCCATACTGGCTATTTCAAGTCCATTTTTTTCTTTTTTTCGCTAAGAATTCTAAGTTCAAATTATTTTTATTTTTAAAATATGTAATACTTTTGAAAATTAGTAATTTGTTTAATGGTTAGCCTTCTGTATTCATCGTATTTGTACGTTTTCCGTCATCATGGATACGTTAAAAATTCAAATGATTATGGAGTATGAGTACCGTCGTGGCAGCCAAGCGGCAGAAGCGGCACGCAACATCAACGACGTATACGGATCGAACATTACTAACGTTCGCACCACCCGTTATTGATTTGCCCGCTTCCTTTCTGGAAATTTCGTCCTAAGAAATGAACCCCGTGGTCGACCGAAAACATTAATCGACAATGACGAATTAAAGGCAGAAGCTGATGATTCTCAATCTACAGCTGAATTAGCAGCAGCTTTCGATGTTAGCATCAAAACAATATTGGTCCATTTGCATCGAATTGGCAAGGTAAAAAAGCTTGACAAATGGGTGCCCCACGAATTGAATGATCGCCAGCGCGAAGCACGCGTCGAGTTGTGCCTTGCACTGCTCAACAAGCACACAAACGAAGGCATATTGAATTGCATTGTTACTTGCGACGAAAAATGGATTCTGTTCGACAATCGCAAGCGCTCAGCAAGTTGGTTAGATCCTGGTTCAGCACCTAAACAATGCCCCAAACGAAAACTGACCCCTAAAAAAGTGATGGTCACTGTTTGGTGGTCTAGCGCTGGCGTCATTCATCACAGCTTTTTACCAAACGGGATGAGCATTACTGCAGACGTGTACTGTGAAGAATTGAACATAATGATGGAGAAGCTCGCACATCTCCAACCAACTTTTTTGTCAATCGTTCGGCTTCGCTGCTCCTGTACGACAACGCGCGACCTCATATTGCACAGCAGACGGTCTCCAAGTTACAAGAGCTGGGGTTGGAAGTTCTCCGTCATCCACCGTACTCACCAGACCTTGCCTCTACAGACTTCTACTTTTTCCAGAATTCGGATAACTTCTTGACGGGGAAAAAATTAAATAACCGAGAGGCAGTTCAAAATGCCTTTGAAGAATTTGTTGCCTCCCGTCCAGCAGATTTTTTCAAAATGGGCATCAATAAGCTACCACTACGTTGGCAAAAATGCATTGATTGCATGGGTAATTACTTTGATTAATAAAAATAAAAAATATAGAGAAACAAGGGCGTTAACTTATTTAATGAAAAATAGAAATTTCATAGGTAAAGACCTAATATCTTTTAAATCAAAGAAAATTTAAAATATAATTATATCAAATAAAAATAAAAAAACCAGTATCCAATTAACTAGATACCAAATAAACTGTACTTAAACTTTAATCAATCTCATGAATAAGTAGGTAATTAACATAACTAGAATCACAATAATTAGTCTCAATACAGTCATTTTTATTATTTGGCGTTATTATTACTTATTCTTATATTAAACTAAGGAAAGAACGTGTCTTTCTAATAAATAAATTAAAAAACTATCAAATTAAATTAGAAGACAGTAAAAACATTTATCAAATTGACACCCAACGATTACAGTCTGGAATTGAGGTACTTGAAGAGTCACTACATTCACTTTATATAATATTAAGTATGTGAGCTCTCAAAAACAAATAAAGGAACATATCCTTGCTGCCAACAAGTTAGTAGAAATGTGTAACGATGAGGCAGACAGAGTGGTCCCGATCACTCTTAGCACAACTCAATGTTCTTGTCAAAGGGCATCCAACCTTGAGGCTCTTCAACCTGAGGCAACGGAGGACCCGTCCCAGTCAAGAGAGGCTCAGGACTGTATCCCTGATCAAGATACACCACATGTTATACAGGCTTTATCTCAAGTAACACAGACAGATACTTGTTCTCTCCCTTATTCTAGTAAAGATTGTTATTGTTCTATTATGTCTTCAGATAGTTTAGGGAGAGGGTTAGGTAAATTATTAAGTAACAACCTGAGTCAAACTTCAGTTAATTATTGTATACCAGGGAAATCCTACGAAGAGATAATTTCATCAATAACAGGGAATAAATATGATCCGAAAGCCATTATTTCTGTATTTGTAGGCAATAGTACTAATGTAAAAAAAAGATGACATCACTGACAGTGTCACTGAAATCTTGAAGATTAATTGTCAGAAAATAATATTGTTACGTCGTACGTACGAGATCTTTCGAGAAAGCACGGATTACAGTGTGTTTGCGCTAAAAACTTCGAGAAACATTCCATTATTATTAGTTTGAAGTTAAGTAGGTAACAACTTATAAAGAATATTAGGACTTGTCATTGTAATTTCGACCGTACGCCGAGGGCATAAAGTACCTATTTCTTCATTCGGTACAAGTAGGTTATTATTTTTTATACCTACTACTTTTGTATTTCCTGGTAATGTTTATTTGTTGATGTTTTTCTGGAACCGTTCTACACATAGCCAGAATGTTCATGAATATTGGCGGTATAAAAGCAGAGCGCCGACACACGATGAGTCACCCCCCCCTTTCCCCCGACCTATCACCATGTTCGGCAAACCAATCCCTTGGGCTAGGCGCGCCAAATACCTAGGTGTTATCCTAGATCATCATCTCTCCTTTTCTGAGCACATAAAGACGGTTCGTTCGCGAGCCGCTTTCGCTCTAGGTAGACTCCATTTCGTTCTAAATGCGCAGTTTGCACTTAAGTGACAATTTGCTGCGTGCATTTAGAACACACATCCATAGGTTGCAAGCTTTGCAGAACCGTTTCCTCCGTAAAGCCACGGGAGCTCCCTTCTATGTCAGAAACGAGATCCTCCATCTCGACTGTAGAATCCCTACGATTCACCAGTTCCTAAAACGCATGTCCAAGCGTTACTTTGACTCCGCTCCTAGACATCGTAACCCCTTGGTTGTCGAAGCAGCCAATTATGTCCCTTCTAGAATTAGGCAGATCCGCCGTCCGCGGCATGTACTTTCCGACCCTGATGATCCCATCACACTCCTCCAAGAGCAGAATAGGGCCACCAGTACAATAAACAAATACAGACGCCTCCCGTCATTCCAACCTCGCCGCCGAGGTCCTTTGCGATCGCGACCGTGTCCCTGATTAAATAATACTCCTCCCCGACCCTTGCTCGAAAACGAGGTGCCAGCAAGTTGTTGCCGCTGAGCACGTAGCTTTAAACTACCCCGCTTAATAATCATGATATAAACCAATTTTGATCCAGCCTGTCCCTTCTTGCTGTCCTCCCCTCAGCGACGCCCTAAGCCGAGGTTCGTACCCCACAGGGGGTGCCCTTAGCGAGCGTTCGCCTAGTTTTAATTTAGTTTAGTATTTTGGCCCCCTGGCTGGAGGCTTTGAGTGTAGCAGCTTAAGGCACCCACAGGAAAGTCCGGTTAAGCAGCCAAGACCTTAGTGGTCAAAATTGCGAGATGCCCGTTAAAAAAAAAAAAAAAAAAAAAAAAAAAAAAAAAAAAAAAAAAAAAAAAAAAAAAAAACATACCATACAAAAAAAAAATGCATACCAGTCTGCCCCTGCACTTATCGATGGGAATCTGGTACAAGCGTTCGTTGATGGAATACGCGACCTAGAAGTTAGAGCCGCTGTGAGACTTGGGCATCATGAGACGCTGAAAGACGCCTTGGCCCATGCCTTAGAAGTAGAGGCAGTGAGGCAGGACCACCGAACGCACCGCGTCAGGGAGGTTGTAGCATCACCTGTACGCGACCGGCCGCAAGGGTACAGTCCTAGGTGCTACACTTGCGGAGAAAGGGGTCATCTTCGGTCAAGCTGTCCTAAGCGCAGCACCCCGAGAGAAGACCAGCAGGGAAGGGTGGCTGAAGTGACTGCCCAGCCACAGCAGGGAAACGAGTAAATGCCAGGACTGGGGGGCGGGTGCTGGCTGGTATTGAAAGAGCCCCGAGAATCTTGATCTCGCAAGCACATGATGGGAACAGCCTGACCATCAAAGGCGAAGTCAACGGAACACCATGCAAACTGACGTTGGATACTGGAGCTTCTCACACGGTCGTCAATTCTCACCTAGCAAGTCGGTTTCTTGGGGACTACGTCGATAACTACGACCGTATACGATTACTAACAGCTACCGGTCAGCACATAATCGTCCGAGGCAAGAAGGAGGTGGAGTTAAAATTGGGTGACAGAACTTACCAGCACAATGTCATCGTGGCCGATATAGTGGACGATTGCATCTTGGGCTTGGACTTCATGCGGAAACATCGTTGCGAGATCGACGTTGATCAAGGAGTATTGAAATGTGGTTCAGATGAAGTCTTCATGGAAGGTGCACCATCAGGAAAAGTGTACTGCTTGAAAGAGATTGTTCTTCCTCGCAGATCAGAAACAATTGTGCCAATTAGTTTACCACAGAATTCTAGACACAAAGATCGAAGTGTTCTGATAGAAAGGGTGAACAATGACTTCCCATGGAAGATGGCACGTACTCTGGTCAAGGCCACCAACGTCTCAGCAGTACGCATACTGAATCCAAGTGACAAGGAGCATGTGATCAAGAAGGGTACCTTGATCGGTACTTGCGAGGAAGTAGCTTGGATGCGTCAATTGCAGGATCCGCCTACCGGAAATAAAATTGGTAGTGCAAAATTTGACGTGTCAACGCTTTTGGAAAACTGCGATTTAACTAAAGGAGAAATGGACAAGGCTAAGAAGATGTTACTTCAGTACGCCGACACTTTCTCATCAAACGATGCTGACATAGGGAGAACTGGACTTGTTCAGCATAAGATTAATACAGGCAACGAGTTACCAATCCGTCAGCGACCAAGAAGACTGCCAGTTGCACGAGAAAAAGAGGTGGAAACCATGATTGAGGGAATGGTGAAGGACGGTGTTATAGAACCTTCATCGAGTCCATGGTGTTCTCCTGTGGTCCTGGTAAAGAAAAAGGACGGCAGTATGCGCTTCTGTGTGGATTATCGACGACTGAACGACGTCACGAAGAAGGACAGCTACCCGCTGCCTAGGATCGATGACACACTGGATACGCTGACTGGTATGAAGTGGTTTACCACACTTGACCTGAAAAGTGGCTACTGGCAAGTAGAAATAGACCCCAAGGATAAGGAGAAAACTGCATTTTCAACAGGAAAAGGGTTGTGGCAGTTTAAAGTTATGCCATTCGGTTTGTGCAATGCTCCTGCGACGTTTGAAAGGTTAATGGAGCAAGTACTCGCCGGATTGACTGGAGACGCATGTCTTGTACATCTAGACGACATTATCATCGAGACTGAGGAAAAGCGGCAATTCTGTTGGGACGAGAACTGCGACGTCGCATTTCAGGAATTAAAGAAACGTCTGTGCAATACACCTATTTTGGGATATCCTGACACTGAAAATGACTTCATAGTTGACACCGATGCAAGTAATACTGGAATTGGGGGCGTGCTGTCTCAACGGAAAGGGGACCAAGAGGTTGTGATAGCTTACTTCAGCAAGTCTTTATCCAAACCAGAAAGAAATTACTGCGTTACAAGACGGGAGCTACTCGCCGTAGTAAAGACATTGCAGCACTTCAGTAAATATTTGCTGGGACGTAAATTCCAATTACGAACTGACCATGCTGCATTGAAGTGGCTATTACAGTTTAAGAATCCAGAAGGGCAAGTGGCGAAATGGATTGAACTACTACAAGAGTTTGACTTCATAACTGAACATCGCAGTGGGAGAACTCACGGTAACGCAGACGCCTTGTCAAGAAGACCTTGTCCTGAAGACTGTAAGCACTGTGCCAGGCAAGAGACTAAGGAAGTAGTGCCCGTGAGGATGCTTAGAACAGATCTCAGCGATGAATGGAAGGAAACCCTACAGCAGGCTCAGCAAAATGACTCGGACATCAAACCGATCTTCGAGTGGGTCAAAGCTGGTGCTCCTAAACCTAAGTGGAGTGATGTGGCTGCGATGAGTTCCATCTCGAAGAGTTATTGGGCGCAATGGAACAGCTTGGTGATCCAGGAGGGAGTCTTGTGCCGTAAATGGGAAAACGCTCGAGGGGACAGCTGTCATCTACAAATGGTTGTCCCTAAAGCTAAGGTACCGGATGTTCTACGGCTCTACCATGATGGATGTTCAGGAGGACATATGGGAGTAAAAAGGACTCTACTAAAAATTCGAGAACGCTTTTACTGGATCCACTGTCGAGATGATGTGGAGGACTGGTGTCGCAAATGTACCAGTTGTGCGGCCGTGAAAGGACCCCACACACGCAGCCGAGGTGCATTAAAAGGGTACAACGTTGGAGCCCCTTGGGAACGGATAGCACTAGACGTTGCGGGACCATTTCCAGAAAGTGAGAGCGGAAACAAGTACTTCCTGGTGGTCATGGATTACTTCACAAAGTGGCCAGAAGTCTTCGCCATTCCTAACCAAGAAGCTACAACTGTCGCAGATAAATTAGTTCAGGAAGTTTTCTGTCGTTTTGGAGTACCCTTAGAAATACACAGCGATCAAGGAAGAAATTTTGAATCGCAAGTATTTCAGGAAACTTGTCGATTGATGGGTACCTACAAAACCAGAACCACCTCTTACCACCCACAATCTGATGGAATGGTGGAACGATTCAACCAAACGTTGGAGAGATATCTGGCAAAAGTCGTGGAAAGCAGACAGAGGGATTGGGACAAGCACATACAGCCGTTTCTGCTGTCCTACCGCAGCGCAGTCCACGAAAGTACGACTGTGACGCCAGCCTTCGCGAACTTTGGAAGAGAATTACGGTTGCCTGCAGATTTAATCACTGGAGCTTCCCCTGATGCTCCACGTAGTGTAACAGATTACGCAAATGATTTGCGTAACAAGTTGAATGATGTTTATGAGCATATCCGACAATCCGGCCAACAGATGTCTGAGAAGACGAAGACCCGTTATGACCGCAAGGCAAACAGTAGGGGTTTCGACGAGGGTTCACTGGTGTGGTTACATAATCCAGTGCGGAGCAAGGGGAAGTCTCCGAAATTGCAAGCAAAATGGGATGGACCATACCGAGTCGTGACTAGGATCAACGATGTCACCTACCGAATACAGAAGGGTCTACGAGGTGCGCCTAAGATTGTTCATGTAGACCGTTTGGCCCGATACTACGGGGCTAATGATGCTCGGGACGAGCATGTCTAAGGAGGGGGCAGTGTTACGTCGTACGTACGCGAACTTTCGAGAAAGCACGGATTACAGTGTGTTTGCGCTAAAAACTTCGAGAAGCATTCCATTATTATTAGTTTGAAGTTAAGTAGGTAACTAGTTATAAAGAATATTAGGACTTGTCATTGTAATTTCGACCGTACGCCGAGGGCATAAAGTACCTATTTCTTCATTCGGTACAAGTAGGTTATTATTTTTTATACCTACTACTTTTGTATTTCCTGGTAATGTTTATTTGTTGATGTTTTTCTGGAACCGTTCTACACATAGCCAGAATGTTCATGAATATTGGCGGTATAAAAGCAGAGCGCCGACACACGATGAGTCCTCTCCGACCCTGATGATCCCATCACACTCCTCCAAGAGCAGAATAGGGCCACCAGCACAATACACAAGAACAGACGCCTCCCGTCATTCCGACCTCGCCGCCGAGGTCCTTTGCGACCGCGACCGTGTCCCTGAGTAAATGATACTCCTCCCCGACCCTTGCTCGAAAACGAGGTGCCAGCAAGTTGTTGCCGCTGAGCACGTAGCTTTAAAACTACCCCGCATAATAATCATGATTTAAAACCATTTTTGATCCAGCCTGTCCCTTCTTGCTGTCCTCCCCTCAGCGACGCCCTAAGCCGAGGTTCGTACCCCACAGGGGGTGCCCTTAGCGAGCGTTCGCCTAGTTTTAATTTAGTTTAGTTTTTTGCCCCTGGCTGGAGGCTTTGAGTGTAGCAGCTTAAGGCACCCACAGGAAAGTCCGGTTAAGCAGCCAAGACCTTAGTGGTCAAAACTGCGAGATGCCCGTTCAAAAAAAAAAAAAAAACACGATGAGTCAGTCTGATTTAGGCGATACAACGAAGCGAATCGAAGTGAACTAGAAGTGCGATATCTAAGCGAATAGTGATCAGTAGTGTATTTGTGATTAAGTTTTAAGTGTTTTTGTGTTTAATAAAGTTATTTAATTGTCTGATTGGTAATAATTAATTTATCCCATACCCAGCTCGTAACAATATTGTGTGCTTTTCCATACTTTGAGCACTTGTCAAGTAAAAATCTTGGCAAAATCATAATATACATATGTTAAATAACCACACGCATTTATTAGTTAATCACTATAATGACAAACTTATATTTTTTGACCCCACACTTTTGTTGAGAAATTAATATCGACTAGGGATACTTCGTATCTGCCTATTAGTTTTAGACGTCTAATAGCATCGCTATTAGCTTTTAATATAAAATCAGACATAAGTAGTATGTCGAAGTCTTTTGTAAATAGCACCACAAAAATTAGTAATAATACTAATATTAAGGTGGTTAGCAATATTTTAAACTAGTCAGTAAGACAACAGAAACTACCAGTAACATTTTTTTTGATCTCACCATCAACAAGGTATCTTCTAGCAATCAATTAGTTAATTGTAAAAAAGGGGCTAAGCAGAATTCCTTGAAATTATTTCATCAAAATATTCAAGGTTTTTTTTCCAAACAATTAGAAATTGAATTGTTTTTAGAAAAAACAATGTTTGATATTATTTGTATAACGGAACATTTCATAAGCTGAACACAGATTATGATATGTTAATTAATTTTGAGAATTATAGTGTGGGCAGTTGTTTTAACCGAAAATCCATGCTACGTGGAGGTTCATTAATCTTAATTTAAAATTGTATAAAATCTAAGAATCGTAATGACATAGTTGAACTATCGGTGGATCATAGCATTGAACTGTCCTGTGTTGAGCTAGATAAGCATTTTATAGTGTGCGTATACAGACCTCCAAATTATCAAAACTACTCTATATTTGAATCAGTAATGGAAGATGTTTTGGCAAAACTTACAACTGGTAATAAATCAGTAATTATTTGTGGTGACTTTAATATTAATAATTTGGAAAATAATTCAAATAACAGTAGATTATTAAGCCTCTTCAAATCATTCAATCTGTCAAATGTGTTTTTAGAACCAACGCGAATAACTTCGACTGCTACATGTATTGATAATGTCTTTTGTTGCTGCGACTATTTAGATAAAACCATTGTTAATTATCTCCCTTCTGATCACAGCGGTCAAACCGTTATTTTTGAGTCAAACACACCAATATCTACTGAAAGTGCAGATACAAACTAGACCAATAACATCAGGTAATTTAAATAAGTTTAATAGCACTTTAATCAGCAAGTTAAGTGATCAGGGTCTAAATATGTTCAATGGCAATATTTTGTATGAACAATTCTTTTCATTAGTGCAAACAGAGTTCAATAAGTCTTTTAAGAAAAAAACTAAAACTATTTGCCCTAAGTTTTTATTCAGTGACTGGGCAACTAAAGGTATCAGGAAAAGTAGGGAAACATTATTTGAACTGTATGGCCTTAAGCCTTAAGACGGAAACTTTTAGTAAGTATGTTGCTACTTACTCTAAAACGTTTAAAAATATCTGCAAAGCAGCTAAAGCTTCTTTCATTAGCAATAAGATTAAATCAGCAGACAATAAAATAAAGACAGTTTGGAAAATTATTAACAATGAAATATAAAATAAATATGAAATATAATATGAAATTATTAAGAGTAGATTGCGGAAATTTTTGGTAGACAAAACGTACTACAGTGTAACTGAGTTCCTATCGGAGAAAAATATCTGTTAATTAGTGAAATCTTGATATAAAAAAATATATATATATATTTATGACATTTTTGATTTTTGACATTTTGATCTTGACATTTTGATTTCTGACATTTTGGTTTTAGAATTGTAATAATAATGATATTGGTAATAGTAATGACATGATATTTAATCTTATGATACTAATTTATATTTTTCTTTTAATACAAACATATATTTTGAATTCAGTTGATAATTTAAGAATTTTATAATGGTAATTTATAAATTGATAATTGTAATAATAGTGACATAAATAATTTCAAATGTTTGCATGCCGATTGGTAAAATGTGGCTGTGCTAAATGTAATCTTAAGAACTATTATGTATTACCCATATTTGCAAAATAAAATTCTATTCTATTCTATTCTATTCAAACAAGAACAAAAGACATAATACAGATTACACACTAGACACTTCCCGCGGTCTCATTAGCGATAACGTCGATGTTGCCCAGGAATTTGCAACTTTCTTTACCAATATTCCAATTAAAACTACTGAAACTTTTAATTCCTCCCCTTCACTTGCTATTGATTTATTAAAAGCAAATGTTTCAGCCTGTCCTGTGGAATTTAAATTTAAACATATAAACCCTGTAGACGTTGTAAAGGCTTTTAAGCAACTAAAGATTAAAATGACCGAAGATCTGTGGGGCATGTTATTCAAATCCGGGGACAGCAAAAACACAAATAATTATAGACCCGTATCGGTTTTGCCGGTTTTCAGCAAGGTGTTTGAAAAAGTAATGTTAAATCAAATGCTCAATCATTTTAATCGTAATAACATCCTACACGATCAACAGTATGGTTTCACCAAAGGACGTTGCACAACCGACGCCGGTGTCACTTTATTAAAACACATATTTAATGCATGGGAAGAGGCACGAGATGCAATAGGCATCTTTTGCGACCTATCCAAGGCATTTGATTGCGTAGATCATGAAACGCTGCTCTTGAAACTTGAGCATTACGGACTAGATAAACTTGCACTGAGCTTAGTAAAATCATATTTGAATGATAGACTGCAGCAAGTTCAAATAAACGGTGTAAATTAATTGGATTTAAAAGTCAAAATGGGTGTTCCACAGGGTCCTATTTTTAGTATACATAAATGATTTACCAAATTTACTGAAAACCCGACCACAAATGGTGTTATTTGCTGATGACACATCACTGATTTTTAAAGTAAACAGACATGCACAGGAGCTTGACGACGTAAATAACGCTATGCTTAAGGTCCATAATTGGTTTACTGTAAATAATTTGGTATTAAATGAGAAGAAAACTAAATGCATAAGATTCGCGTTACCGAATGTTAGAAGTAGTGAATGTAACGTTGTATTGAATAAGGAGACACTAGAATTCGTCGAAAAAACTGTTTTCCTGGGGATAAAGCTTGACTCTAAACTACAGTGGGGTCCTCACTTAACATCACTTGCAGGGCGGCTAAGTTCAGCCGCTTACGCTGTTTGGAAAATCCGCCAACTAACAGACGTAGATTCCGCGAGACTGGTCTATTTTAGTTACTTTCATAGCATCATGTCTTACGGTATTTTGCTGTGGGGACGGGCTGCAGATATTGATTCTATCTTTATTCTGCAAAAGAGGGCCGTCAGAGCCATCTACAACCTCCGCAGACGCGAGTCTCTTAGGGGACTGTTTAAGAAAATTAACATCATGACGGTACCTTGTCAGTATATATATGAGAACATTATGTATGTTCGAAAAAATCTCCATCTTTTTAGTAAGATAAGTGACAGGCATAATTTTAACACTAGAAATATGAACAAATTAAATCAACCACGTTTTAGATTGTCTAAAGTACACACTTCTTTTATGGGGTACTGTGTAAAATGTTATAATAAAATACCACTCGATATTCTTCAACTAAATGAGAAGAAATTTAAAACATGCATTAAACGCACACTATGTAGACAAGCATATTATAAGTTTGATGATTATATCGTAGATAAAAATGCTTGGCTTAATGCTGGGCCTGCTCCACAGCCGCTTGGGCTCACTAGTTAAAATTTTAATATTTGGAAGAGTTGCTTCCCCTTTTAAAAAAAAAATTGTTTTTGACATTAGGAACTTAATGTTTATTTTTGTTTTACCTAGTTAATTGTTCAATGCTCCAATTAGTAATGATTTTATTTCTTTTTGGTGGTAAAATTCTTTTATTTCTTTAAATACATTGCAAACTATAGTTTTGTATAATTTAGAAGCATTTTTATTTTTGTAAATGTGAGACCATGGAGCTGTTTATTAAGTTATTAAGATGTATGTTGACTTGAAATAGCATGGCAGTTGAGAATATGTCATGCTCACTTAAATGTCTCGCTGATGGTGGCGAGTGTGTTGGATCATTCGGTTCCCTACAAAATGGTTGAGCTGGATGGTGCTGATCCACGCGTCATGTTCGTGAACGGGCGCCGTCAGTTAAAACTGGTCATCCCTTATCTGCCAGGGCTTATTTTTAATCTTATATTTTCAATTGCTTTTGATTATTTTTTGTACATTGTTCTCACATATAGAAGCAACAAGAATGATGTAATATCTATATTTAAAAGAGTGTCCTTGGAGTTTCATGCCCGTTCTTCTACATAGAGATCTACGTTTTGGAATGGGCAATTAGCTTCAACTTTCTAACTAACCGACTCTTTGACAAATCAAAAGTGCCTGTAAATGGTTTAATTGAAATAAATGCTTTGAGTTTGAGTTTGAGTTTTCTATATCATTAAACCTTACATTGTGAAAAACGTCTGGAATATTCAGGTTCACATAACACACGTTCTACGTCCTTAAAATCAACTTCTGTCACATCCGGTACTTGTAGTTTTACGAAGCTGACAATGTTATTACATACAGACTTTTTTCTAAGAAAATCTATTTTTTATTTTTGTTCTTCATCGTTCACTATAAGTATACTTTACCTACATATTGACGAACTCTTTGTTCAGTCTTAAATCTTGCCATAACATATTTCCCGTATAAATCCTTCAATAGGCTATAGACTCATCGATTTCAATTTTATCGTTCGGCTTATCTTTTTGTAACTGACTTTTGTTTTTTTAGTTTGCTTTCAGAGCTTTCTTCATGCTCCTTAGCGTTACGCTTTCGCGAAAGATTTTCTTCTTCTTTCTTTTCTTTGTCTTCCTGTTTTATTCAATTTTCTGTCGCCTCTGCTTTTCTCTTCTATCATTTCAATATGATCGCACCTTTGACCGGTTAATCCGAATGGCATAGGATTAGATTTCATTGCGTGTGTTTTCCGTCCGACTAGGAATGTTTTTAATATCTAAAGCATGTTCTTCGGTCAAAAACTGATCTAGTTCCTTAAACCAAGCCCTGATAGATGTTTCAGTAACTGCGGCTCTGCCTTTAGAAATTACTTCGGCATTTATTTTATTAATCTCGGGATGCCTGTTCAAAAATAACTTGAGGCACTTGTTACCTGTGAACTTACTTTTTCTATTTTGTTGGTAGTTAAAAAAATTTCAACAGTATCAAAAACTTCCTTTGGGTGCATTGGAAAACCTAATTTGGCTTTATTTATGATCCACTCAGCAATCTTAGCCTCTTCATTTACAGGGAGTTCGGATAGAGGACCCATTTCTCTTTGCAAGGGAACTTTATTAGTGAATTTATTATGTAGGGTATATTTTGGTATCTTAAAAACATTACTTAATTTATTAATAGTGAGTTTTCTATCAGCAATGGACCTAAGAACTCTTTCCAATATTTCTTGGGTATATCGAAACCTTTCGTATTTATTTTTATTGAAATCCATGGTAATCTAAACAGACAATAATAGATAAAAAAAAATTAATAGAATAATAAAATCTAGGTCTTATAGGGGATGAAATCTGGTTATAATGTTGTGTTTATTTATTGGTTACAACTTGATAACGAAAGCTAATATTTGAACATGATGAGAAATGTTAGTTCATTCACTAGATTTTATGAACCAATAAATGAACATACCTGTCCCAGTATTGGCCTAAAGATCAGAATTTTATTTTTAAAACTACTCCCAAAACATGAATGTAATGGCATAAAAATAAATGACATATTTTAATAAAAATATAAAATTGACGTTTGTTCATTCACCGGATTTCAAACGATTTTTAGTTCCAAAGCTGGGACGCCCAACAATTTATTTAAAACTGGCTAAAATGGCTATGAAATTGGTTTGAAACATATAGTATAACAATCCTTTATTCGAATTAATAAATAAGTTATAGTATATACTTCAATTACGGCTACAATGTGATATCAAAAATGTTGCGTCTTACCAAAGTCCTAAATTCTTGCCCGAACAAATAAAACAATTACACCAACACCATAGACATTTAATAAGTATGGACTGGAAATACCTACAAAAAAAAGGTGCATACCTACAACTCAAAATGTCTCTTAAAATGGCTGCCAATGCTAGGGTTGTGTCAATTTTTTTTTTATGACCTGGTTACTGGACCTTTAGGTCATATCTTATTTTATTTTCGGACACTGCACTATCACTTCGTTTTTAAATTGTTTTAATAGTATTTTTAATGTATTTATGTATCGGTTTGTATTTTTGTCTTTTAATAACTCTTCAAGTGGCGGCGGGCGGGATAAAGAATCGCACTTAATGTTCACATCACTAAGTTCACTAGCCAACACTAATCTGTCAAGTAAGAAGTTTTGACGGTCAAAAATAAGATGTTCCATTGTTCCTTCTTGGGATTCACAATGTGCCCCATGTATTGCTTGTAATAATGCCAAGCCTAGCAAGGTGTGACGGAGCAGTATTATGGCCAAAGCGCAATCTATTTATCGTAGTGATAAAGTCTCGGCTGGCTTCCTTCAATCTATTGTACCAGGGTCTAACAGGTAATCTTTCTTGAATACTTCCATACCACTTCCTTTGATGACTTGGTCTTTCTTCCACATTTCTAACCATAGCTTACATATATTTTCATTAATGCATTGCAGGAAGTCAGTCATAGGAATGTCCATTGCATTTCTAACATCAATAGCATTATTACCTTCATATGCGGTTTTATCAACTACTTCATTGCCAGAGATACCTCGGTGAGAAGGTACCCACAGGAATACAATTTTTATGTGCTTAAGATAATATTGATGAATTATTTCTTTGATGAAATACAGAATATAATTTGACTTAAACGAAACTGTAAGGTTAGTTAAGGCTTTTATCAAACTCAGTGAATCAGAAACAATCAAAAAGTATTTACAATTGCTAATTTGGCGAATATGTATTAATGCCTGATAAACCGCATAGGCCTCCGCAGTGAATATAGTACATGTATTGTACAGAGCAAAGCTTTGAGAGAATTTAGCTTGTGGATCATATATAGCAGCCCGTACATAATCACTCCCCTTACTGCCATCAGTGTAAATAACATAATAATTATTATTATCTGCCAAAAACTGTAACATATCTGAATTATTATTAATGGAATTCTGCAATTCTTTAATGGGATGTGAAATACACTGATAAGAGAAGGAGTAACATGGCCATCGGCACTGTTTTCTAATACCAGTAAAACTGTTTTCTGTTTCTAACAATATTTTGGACAATGTTGGGGATTTACCATTCAAGAGATCCTCTCCTGTTGTTAGAGGCCCAAGAGTTCTATTTACAGAAGGTACAATTTTGTTTATTATTTTCCTGTTATTTGCAGCAATTAATTTAAGACAGAATCTCTCTGCTAGTAAAATGCGTCTCAAAATTAAGGGCATAGTTTTAGTCTCCACTTCCATGGCCCTTATGGGAGTAGAGCACATTGCACCAGAAATTGTTCTCAAAGCCCTGTTCTGCAATAGATCTAGTTTATTTACATGAGTACT
This sequence comes from Omphaloscelis lunosa, assembly GCA_916610215.1. Classification (NCBI taxonomy): domain Eukaryota; kingdom Metazoa; phylum Arthropoda; class Insecta; order Lepidoptera; family Noctuidae; genus Omphaloscelis; species Omphaloscelis lunosa. The sequence goes on along the minus strand of OU744250.1, from coordinate 965,856 downwards.
ATTTATATACACTAGTGAACTATAATCAAAATGACTTCTAACTATACTTTTATACAAAATTGATAATATTTTCGGGTCTGCTCCCCATGAGACACCTACATTTAAACCTTTTAGAGCATTCTTTGATATATATTTAATATGTTCCTCAAAGGTTAATTTCCTGTCTATTACTATGCCTAAAAATTTCTTTGATTTTACTGGATTTATAGATTCTCCGTTATAAACTACTTTTGAATTTGTGTTCTCATTTCCAAATATCATAACACTGCTTTTGGAGGGATTAATTTTTAAATGTAGCACATCATTGTAATAGTGAAATAGTTGGGACAAGGCTCTGTTAATATTGTCAATTGCAATTTCTACATTATAATTACTACTGTACAAAACAATATCATCAGCAAATTGCAGAATATCTACATTATTATTAATAAATTTACAGATTTCACTTGTGTATATATTGTATAACAAAGGAGATAGTGTAGCACCCTGCATTGTACCCCTAGATGCACATTTTGGACCTTGCAATGTATTATTATGTCTTACATAGAGTGTTCTATTATTCAAAAAATTATATATCCATTTACATAGTTGGCCAGGCACACCTAACCTAGACATAACTTGTACAAGTATAGTCGGATCTAGGCTGTCAAAGGCACCTTGAACATCTAGAAATACACAAACAGTGTTCAACTTTCTATCCTTTGCATGTTTCAGGTCTGAAATTAAGGAAGTGAAGCTGTCTGCACAACTTCGTCCTCGACGAAATCCATATTGTACATGTGGAATGATGCCGTTAGATTCCATATACCAATCCAAACGATTTTTAATCATGTTTTCAAATAATTTACCTAGACATGAAGACAGTGATATTGGTCTATAAGAGCTGGCAAGCTCTGAGGGTTTATCTGGTTTGAGTATTGGAATGATACATTGTGTTTTCCACGATTGTGGAATACATTTACAATGCCAGAGTAAATTAAGGATATTAAGAAACATTTTTTGTGCAGATTCATCTAAATTTTTAATAGTCCAATAGGGGAGATCATCTAAACCAGGTGTAGTGTCTTTCCGAGATAACAAACTCATTTTAAATTCAGACCATGTAAAAAAATCTAACAAAAATTTTGAATTTAGATTATCATTGTTTAATTCGAAAATATTGCCTAAATTATTAACATTATTTAGATTGCTGTTGTCGGATAATTTATCTAGAAATTGAGAAATAAACTCATCCTTATATGATTTATTGCCAGCTCTTATACCCTTAAACATTTTTAGAAGATTCCAAATCTTACTTATAGGAGTAGTTCTATTGAATGTGTTACATAAGTTATCCCAACCTATTCTTTTTTGTTCCGATATGGTTCTTTTTTTAAGTGCATCTTTTCTTTTATTATCTAAATAGTTCTCCATAATAGGTTCACTTCTATATAGTTTTAATGCGTTGTAAGAGGCAATTACACTTTTTTCACAAATGTCATTCCACCAAGGAGCTGGAGGTCTGCTTTTAAAATTATTTGGTTTACTAAGTTTAGGAATTGTCATATCTTTTAAAGTATCCAATCGAGAACAAAAATCATTATAGGTTGAAATAGGATCATGCAATTTTAGGACTAAATCATTGAATATTGTTTTAGAAATAGTTTTATATTTAACCCAATCTGCTTTTTTATATATAAACCTATCAACAGGGGGATTAATATGATATTTATCTATTTGTAGTGAAATCTCTGTTATTGTTGGGTAGTGATAGCTACCCATGGCATCATCATGTACAGACCATTCGCATATTGATGCGAGGTTAGCACTAGTAAAGCTAACATCAATTGCAGACGGATTCCGTCTCGGGTTGTTAACAGTTGTAGAACTACCATCATTTAAAATACATAAATCCAAGTCATCAATTATATTAAATAAATCATGACCTCTGCTCTTAGTCGATAGACAACCAAATGCAATGTGGTGTGCATTAAAGTCACCACTGACAAATATGGGCTTTGGAAGATCATTAATAATATTACGTAATCTATTGATCCGTATATGTCCACTAGAAGGAGGACAGTATACACAAAGAATAGTCAAGCTACCATGTGTAGTAGATAAGGACAGAGCAACTGTTTGAATGTCTTCATAAAATCTAGTGTTTAAAACTTTGTACTTTAAATATGGCTTAATCAGTATTGCTACACCATTATGAGTATTTTTGGAATTTTTATTATAAATATTATATCCAGGTATTCTGAAACTATTGTCTTTAAACCATGTTTCGTTAAGTAAGCAAATGTCAATATTTTGGTTTTGTAAGAATTGAATCAATAAGGGTTTTTTACTATTAGCACTTTGAATGTTATATTGAGCAATACGTAGCTTAGACAATGTGTGACTTGGATCCATTACTTGAGATTTTTAAGTAATATTTCTTTAATACTATTTACGGTGGTAGGTGTATTATCTCCCTTATTACCCAGTTCCACCAATGTCTGTACTAGGGCCATTAGTACATCATTGTTGGCAACAATTTGGGCTTTGATGTCTACTTTAGGAGGGACATCTTTAGATTTATTTACACTATGTACAGTATTGTTTACAAATCCAGACTTATTTACAGATGTATGTACAGATTTATTTACAGACTTATTTACAGATGTATGTACAGCTTTATTTACAGAGTTATTTACAATGTCAGTTGGTTTCATTTTTGGAGGTAGTAGAGGTGGAAATTCAGTATTATCACTCATGTGTTGTTTCGTCAATGTAGTACTTGCATAAGTAATCTTATTTTTCTTTTCTAAAATTTTATTTAACTTAATTGGACATAATCTAGAAATTGCAAGATGAGGCCCGCTGCAATTGCAACAGCAGATCTCTGTTGGTCTATCACATTCTTTATATAAATGCTCACCTCCGCAAATGGAACATCTTTGTTTGCCATTGCATACCCTAGCAGTGGTTAAATTTAAAGCAACGGAAACATTGCTGTAATGGGGGAACATATTCAAAAACTCGGTATGAAAACAAATCATATTGTACATTGTCTGGAAGAATATTCGATAGAAAAGTAATGCTAACTGTTTGTAGTGGTACTCGCTCCTGTCCTATCTTCTTAGTGAATCTTCTTATAGCTATTATTTCATAAATTGATGATAGTTTGGTGTATAGTTCTTTGTTCGAAATGTTTGCTGGTACAAATCTAATTATACCTGTTTTTTCTATTTGCGCAGCCGGAATAAATGCTTTCAAGCCATGCTTGTTAAGAAAAGCGCTGTTATTAATAAAATTATTGGCCGTATTATACTGGTTAAATATTACTGCTATTTTATTTGCGTTTATTCGTTGTATAGCCGTCACCCCTTTTATTTCGCTGGAAAATATGTGATTGAGATAGACAGGGCTCTTATTGCCTATTCTATCCTTATTGTTTGAAGCTTCAATGAATACTTTAAAGTCCACATAAGTGGCATTTTCTGGATATAGTCTTTTATAGTCTGGTTTCATGTAAGGTGGATAGTCAGAATGCTCACCGCCGCCGCCATCACTGCTGTCCATCCCAGTCCCTCCGCCTCCGGCCTCAGGCCGCACACTGGTCCCGAATGATAAAAAAGTGGACATTAAGAAATTTTTGACAGAAGGTCAACGGATTCGGCTGATTTTTTTTTTGTAGACAGCTGATGCAATTACAAATCACTTTTATAGATTGAGTTTTTGCCAAATAAGCCGTATTTTCAGAGAAAAAAAATATTGAAATATTTTTTGTATGAAAGAAATCCTAATTTTGTCTTTATCTTCCAAGATTCAAACGTATTCAAAATAAAACTTAGCGCACCTTGTAGAGGTGCTAATTTCTCACCACTTTGTCATAGACACTCTTCTGCGATTTTGTGCTCCTTTTGAGTTACAGGCACTTTAAATATTTTTTGTATGAAAAAATCCTAATTTTCTCTTTATCTTCCAAGATTCAAACGTATTCAAAATAAAACTTAGCGCAGCTTGTAGAAGAGCTAATTGCTCACCACTTTGTCATAGACACTCTTCTGCGATTTTGTGCTCCTTTTGAGTTACATGCACTTTAAATATTTTTTGTATGAAAAAATCCTAATTTTGTCTTTATCTTCCAAGATTCAAACGTATTCAAAATAAAACTTAAAGCAGCTTGTAGAGATGCTAATTGCTCACTACTTTGTCATAGACACTCTTCTGCGATTTTGTGCTCCTTTTGAGTTACAGGCACTTTAAATATTTTTTGTATAAAAAAATTCTAATTTTGTCTTTATCTTCCAAGATTCAAACGTATTCAAAATAAAACTTAGCGCAGCTTGTAGAGTAACTCTTACAAATATATGAAATTATCAGTATCAAATAAACAAACAAGGAAATCTCAAAACGTGTTCAGACATGTTTATGTACAGGTAAGTTATTGTGTGACTCGTATGTAAATTTTTTTTTGTATAGAGTCATTGCTTAATTACCCTATAAGTGACGATTTCGGCTCTATTTGGTCATCTAGTCGAACGCGTCGAAAACGCTGAATGATGAATAGGTATATAAATTGCAATTAAAAATTCCCTTTGTAGTTTTGCGGTATTTATGTAGGAGCACATCTTAGTATGTTTTATTTTCTCGTGACTCATCCAAATTGCAAGAATATTTGGCTCATTATCTAACTACCCCATTAAGTAATGAGGTAGTTAGGTAATGAGCCATTATCTAACTACCCCATTAAGTAACGGGATAGTTGGGTAATGAGTCATATATCAATAGTATAAGGGCAAGCGGAACCCGTTTTTGTTCATTACGCGTCTTGTGCTCGTAAAAACAACACAATTTTTTATCAACTATCACCACATTGTAACTTTTATTTATTTGCCTGTAACATTTTTGTATCAAAATGACTACATTTGTGACTAATTTAGACATTTTTTCTTTTTTGAGTAATAGTGGGTGCCTTAAAAATAGTGATTTACTGTGTCAAACCATTATAAATCGTATTTCAAGAGAAATTCCAAACGAAGAGCTCAGTATTATCAAAAAGTTTTGCCAAAATTATACGTCAAACCTAGCTAGAAGATGGGACAATTCAGGTAGAAACGAAAGATTTGGTGTTAAAAACAAGGAGTGGTTGGAGTCTAAAATTTTGTGGCCAACTTTAACTTCTGTGAATTTTCCTATGTTGTTTGATCCAGAATATACCATAGAGGACATTTCAGTAGACGTAGAAGAGCATAATTTATCGTACGAAGAGGAAGCGGGTGCATCTACATCAGAAGCTACCAGAAATACTCCCAGAACTAGAAATAAACGACCATTTGAAGATTTAACAAATAAGCAGAAGAAAAGACGTTCTTTGTCTCTTTTGGAGCATTCCGAAGAAGAGCTGTTCTATGCTCTTATTGCTAAACTTAATGAAAACGGGCGCACTGTTTGTTCTAAAGTTATTAAGTGCCTCTCAAATAAGCCAGAAAAGGTGCAAGAAGTAAGTGACTTTTTATATAAAGCTTCTGATAAATCGATTTCCGAGGAAGACACCTTAGCTCTTGCCACAGCATTGAGTTTATCAAAATGGCAATATCTAACTTTGAGGTCCATTTTAAGTACAAATGGCACAGCGGCTTTTCCATCTTACCAGAAGTTACTGTTGAAGAAGAAAGAATGCTATCCAGCAAAAGAAGATATTGTGATATCGGAGTCAGGAGCTAAAATTAAGTTACAGGCAGTTCTAGATTTAACTGCCGAGAAGATTTTGAAAGTGACTGGTTCAAATATGAATGGTGGTGTTTTGAAGCTAGTTAGTAAATGGGGCTGTGACGGAGCTTCTTCACAAAGTTGTTACAAACAAAAACCAACTGGTGACATATTTTCAGAATCTTCTGTATTTATGGTTAGTTTTGTGCCACTTCGCCTTATGAGTGACAACGATGTGATAGTATGGGAAAATCCGCGCCCTTCTTCAACAAACTATTGCAGACCAATTATGTTCGAATTCAAACAAGAAACAAAAGAATATATTCAGCAAGTAGAAGCAACATTACAAGAAGAAATTCAGAACCTTCTACCAACAAAGTTATTTGATGGCGAATTTGAAGTATTTCATGAATTGCATATGACGATGATCGACGGCAAAGTATGCACGGCACTTTCACAGACACAGTCTGCAGCCAATTGCAACATTTGCTTAACAAATCCGAAAGATATGAACAACTTGAACCTCGTTTTTAACAAACCAGAAAACCATGATATGTACAAATATGGTTTATCTTCACTTCACATGTGGTTGCGATGCATGGAATGTATTTTGCACATATCTTACAACTTAGATTTCAAAAAATGGGCGGCTCGGGGTGAGGACAAACTGCTCCGAAAATCAAGAAAAGAGTTAACGCAGCATGAGTTTTTTGTTGTAACTGGCTTAATGATTGATATCGTCAAACAAGGCTTTGGGACAACAAACGATGGCAATACAGCTCGACGGTTTTTCAATGATTACGAAAGGTCAGCTGAGATAACAGGAGTTAATGCTAATTTGATTAAGAGATTTGCTGTAATTTTGCAGGCAATATCTTCTGGGAGAAATGTAGATATTGAAAAATTTTGAATTTATTGCAGAGAAACAGCAGAACTTTATGTCAGCGAGTACTCGTGGTATTACATGCCTTCGAGTGTACATAAACTTTTAGTGCATGGTGCAGATATTTGCCAGCATTTTTCTTTTATTCCAATTGGTATGATGTCCGAAGAAGCCTCAGAAGCAAGAAACAAAGATTTTCGTTCAATCAGAGAAAAGCATACTAGAAAGATAGGCAGAATGCAAACAAATGAAGATATTTTACACCAGTTACTTATCAGCTCCGATCCGTACATTACGAACATAAGACCGAAGTTCACCAAAATTCAAAAGCAGCAGAGGTTTGAAGAAGCCGAAAATCTTCTAAAGGATGACGTTTCACCCAATGAACTCGATTTAGAAGATGCTGATGAGGAAGAAGTATACGTCGACATTGAGAATAATCCCCCACAAGATCCGCTAGCATAATTCACATTGTAACATACGCACGTTCATGTTAGTTTATTTAAGTTTGTAAGTTTGTAATCTAGTTTATTTAAGTTATTAAGTTTATAGATACCGAGAAAAAATGCGCTTAAAATTAATTTATGTTCTAGTTTATTTAAATTTGTAAAATAATAGTTTACTTTAGTTATTAAGTTTACAGGTACTGAAAAAAAATGCGCTTTGTTTTATTTTTTGTGTTTGTTTTATTTATTTATTTATTCATATTATGTTGACGACAGCCCTAGCAAAGTATTACATTTGTAAACAAAGACTACCCACTGTTGGGGTAGTCAAATAAAAAGTTGTATTTTACATTTCATATGACTTATTAGGAAAAAATATTTAAAGTGCATGTAACTCAAAAGGAGCACAAAATCGCAGTTGAGTGTCTATGACAAAGTAGTGAGAAATTAGCCCCTCTACAAGCTGCGCTAAGTTTTATTTTGAATACGTTTGAATCTTGGAAGATAAAGACAAAATTAGGATTTCTTTCATACAAAAAATATTTGAATATTTTTTTTCTCTGAAAATACGGCTTTTTTGGCAAAAACTCAATGTACAAAAGTGATTTGTAATTGCATCAGCTGTCTACAAAAAAAAAATAAGCTGAATCGGTTGACCTTTTGTCAAAAATTTCTTAATGTCCCCTTTTTTATCATTTGGGACCAGTGTGGGCCGAGGACGTTTATGTGAGGTGGGCGGGTTATCCCCGCCCCCCTCATTTCCCACCATTTTTTAGGTTAACGCAGGTGCAAGTTAATTAAAACAATAGTGCTAGGTAGCACTATTGTTTTAATTAACTTTTAAGCAAGAAAATAGCGAATATTTTACAAAACTTAAAATTGAAATAAAAAAACCGAACCACTCTTTTTTAAAGTTCCCGCCAGAATCGGTTGTGTCAATCAGGGAAACATAGTGTTACTATTTCGAGTATCGATACTAGTACATAATAGTATTACGAATCTTACTAGATATCACGGTTGAATCGTATTAAAAAATTATTAGCTAATAGTCCGTTGTAACAAAAAAAAAAAAAACGAGTATTGACCATTTATCACTTCCCAAACAATTTTCCGCATAATTATAATTTCATTTATAGAATTATTACTTAGCAAATAAAGTTTTCACAAATAATTGTAACGCAAACCTAATGTTTGGCAAGTGAACGTTTAAACAAAGCCAAAAATTTTGTATCGAGCGAGCATGCAAGTCTTATGCCTGTTTTCACCTTCACTAAGTGACACTTAAATGAATCGCTAATAAAAGTTCACTGTTGGTTTTTCAACGGTATACTCAGCGCTGAGAGTTGAAAATCCAACAGTGCAGTTTTATTTAGGTATTCATTTAAGTGTCACTTAGCCGTCGGTGAAAACGGGCATTAGTGAATTAAATTTTTAACAATTTTATCATAAATGAACATTCGGAATAATACACATCCTTACATATTATAAAACAAAGTCCACCGCCGCGTCTGTCTGTTTTTCTGTCTGTCTGAACGCGAAAAACTCAAAAACTACTAAACGAATGGACGAAGTGATTCATGCGGAAGGTTTTAGTGTATAATTCATTAAGGTTTTGTGTAAATTGGCTGAAATTTGACGATTATTGTTGAAGATGTCGGAAAAAATCATGCGGACTGGGAACTTTATAAGCGTGCGCCGCGGAAATCATAAAAGTTACATAAAATGTATGTTCTACAGTATTGTTCATCTTAAAAACTTCAACAAAAAAATCGTATACACATCATAAAACTCTGTGGAACGGTCTCTCGGTGATATGAATCAAAGAGTACAGTTTTCTGTAAACCACGGGCCGGACCTAGCAATATCATTTCAGCGCAGCGAAGGAACTAGTATCAGAAACTATTACGGCAACGGTACAACACTATTCCACTATGACATATCATTGTAAACAAACGAACGAAATTATGAAATAATAAAAAGGTCTGTTGGACGGAAATAAACCCATATATTAAAATTTTAAGGCTCTTTCAAACAGGCGCGACACGCGACGCGACACAAAGACACCGCTCGTCGCGCGACGCGACGTACCTTTATGTCGCGTCGCGTGTCGCGCCTGTTTGTAGGAGCCTTAAGCCGTATTTAATGATCGCCTAGCAATTTTTTCATCGAAAGTTTATCACTTTATGTACTATTGCATGAAAACCGGCTACTAACCTGTGCAAAGACAATTGAGGTTGATTTTCCTTCTTTCTTGCACCACACTTCACAATACAACACACAGGCATGTTGAATTGGTGTTTTCCAACGTATATATGTAGTTTTAAAGGAAAACTCCTCGTAATTTTCTCACAAATCTCAATAAAACAAAAAGTAAACAACCACTTGACAGCAGAACTACCATGAACTTGTCGCATATTATGGCGGATATGGCACTTACCTACAACTGTTACTACGTCTCAACAAAATGTTGCCATTATGAGGAACAACTGAAATGTTGTTGTCTCTTTTATCCAATACGATTACCACATTAGAAAGAGTGAAATAACAGGATATTTCACATTCTAGTTCGTATTTCACCCATATTTGTATAAGCAAATTTATGTATAGAATATCGCGGCGCCTCCATGTTTTTTCTATCTCAATGACCAACACTAACAACTTTAAACGCTCGCTATTTTAAAACTGACAGTGAATAAATGTTGCCAATATAATAGGAAAAAGAGTTGCTATTACGAAAAACAATACTGCGTTGGGTAGATATATCATAATTTCTTATTTTTTGGAAAATACTCCGTTCTATTCATTCACTGGGGTGTGTTAATTCACTGGATCACCTACCTATGCTGCGACATTATCATTCTAACAAAATGTTGGTTATCCAAACAAAAGCTATAGAACATTCAACTAGAATGATGGCATACTGGTTTATATTAAACTAGCTGCCCGGCCCGGCTTCGCACGGGTAGCATTAAGAACTTATCTACGGCGCACCTAACTACCTACCCTACCTATCTACCCTGCCTACCTACCCACCTACCTACCCATCCTACTTACCTACCCATCCTACTTACCTACCCATCCTACTTACCTACCTACGCTCCTATCTACCCTACCTACCTACCTTACCTACCTACCCTACCTACCTATCCTACCGACCTACCCTACCTACCTACCCTACCTACCTATCCTACCGACCTACCCTACCTACCTACCCTACCTACCTATCCTACCGATCTACCCTACCTACCTACCCTACTTACCTACCCTTCTTACCTACCCTACCTACCTACCTACCCCTACCTACCTACTCTACCTACCCCTACTTACCTATCCTACCTACCCTACCTACCCTATCTACCCTACCTATCCTACCTATCTTACCTACCCTACCTACCAACCAACGTACATACCTACCATCTCCCGAGATATCAAAATTCATGCAAGCCTAGTACTTTGTGTTAGGATTTATGGCATATATACCGGGATATCATAAATACAAAATTTATAAAATGCATGCCGTTTATGTCACGTCCCACGGGAACGACGGGAACGGGATAAAAAAGTATCCTATGTCCTTCTCCTGGTTCTTAACTACCTCCCTACCAATTTTCAGCCAAATCTGTTCAGCCGTTCTTGAGTTATAAATAGTGTAACAAACACGATTTTCTTTTATATATATAGATATAATTTAAGAACATTAGTAGACGAACCCCATTTTCTAGACGGCAACTGCTTACTAATTAAAATTGTTCCCGATACAGTAATTACGGCTATTTAAGGCCTCCATCCCAAAGTATCGACGGGTTTTTGGATTCTGTGTTATCTTCGTTTAAAAATATCGTACTGGTAGGTGATATCAACATAAACATTGCTGCCGAAAAAATCGATACTCATTCACATAATTACCTCAATATTTGCTCATTTCATGGACTATTACCAGCTCATTATTATCCAACTCACCAGAGCGGCTCTTGTCTAGACCATATCCTTATAAAATCGAAAAGTTCATTCAAAACATTGGTTACTAATTCGTCACTTACCGATCATCAAGCTGTTTTACTAACATTACAAATATTTTCACCTAGAAATAACTGCATGCGCAGCTATACTAAACCACAGATGTGTATAATACTAGTACTCGAGTTGTATCAATTAGATGTAAGAACAGTGTTTTAAAACGTCCTGTGAATAAAATATGTATCTTAACTAAATAAACTTAGGATAAGTTTTAACTACAGATGTTCTATGTCACGAAGTCCGTTTGGCTATGAATGTTGTCAAGCGTGCACATGCACATTGTTTTTGTGTGCGTAACCTCGAGAGCGCTCGTTTACGGATTGGGGGGGAGACTGTCGCGTGTGTGTGAGCAGCTAGTGTTGTTGTGTTACGCTGCTCAGTGTCTGTGTGTGACGCATGGCACCGCCCGCGCCGCATCGACACACGATTATGTGGATGCATGTTTAGTTAAGGTTGTCTGTGGCTAGTTACGCGGTATGCCTATATTAACCTAGAACATACCGCGCAACAGATGTGTGTGTATATCTGTAGAGTCATTTTAGTCGAGTAAGCCGCGTGTAACCGGAGTGCAGCTTACTCGAGGCGTCAATCATGGAGCGATGGGGTCGTCGTCCGCAATCAGGTCGCGGGGCAGGGGCCGCCTCGCGTCAGGGGGGCGCGTATGCCAGGGCGCTATCTGCTTGACGTGAGGCCACTCAGACGCGTCGGCACGCGCGAACATCCCTTTCGCGAGGCGCCGCACGTACCCGTCCAGGCTCTCGATCCCGAGATCCCTCTGGATGACATCGTTCCTCACATAGCGAGGGCCAGCAACTATCGTCCGCAGCGCCATACTTTACTGCGCGCGGAGAAGCTTACCGTTGGTCTCGCCAGTGAGGGCGAACCATGCCGGAGCGGCGTACGTGAAGATTGGGCGAATGTCCTGCTTGTACACACCCAACTTGACGCGCGCCGGGATTCGGGAATCGAGCACCGGTTTGAGTAGGTTGCGGGCGACCCTACCTTGTGCGGCGACATTGCGGACGTGCCCCCATCGTGAGCCGGCGGTCGATGGTCACACCCAGATATTTGACCCGGGGCGACCAATCGACGGTGGCTCCTTGCATCGTCAGGGGTGGCGGGAGGGGCGCGCATCCAGCGACCATCGCCTGCGTCGTGCCCACATTCACCGACAGCCGCCACTTAGACAGCCACTCGGGGAGTTGATCGAGGACGCGCTGCATTTTGACCGCCGCGTGTTTCGCATTAAGCGAGGTGGAAATGTACGCGGCGTCATCAGCATACAGCGCGAGAGTCACAGAGGAAGTGGCGGGAATGTCGTCGGTGTAGCGTGAGTAACACGCTGGCGACATACAGCTGCCCTGCGGCACACCTGCCAGCACCGGGCGGGCGCCTATTAGCGCCCCGTCGACCACCACCCTAAATGTTCTGCCTGTAAGGAATGTAGAGACCACTTTTACTACGCGACGGGGCGCGTCGGAGGTGGCCAGCTTGTAGATGAGCCCTTCGTGCCATACTCGGTCGAAGGCCTTCTCCATGTCGAGGAATACTGCGACCGAGTGTTCCTTTTTGTTCATCGCGGCTGCAAGAAGGTGCAGTACCCTCGACGATTGAAGCGTCGTGCTATGTTCTGCTCCGGACGAGGCGCAATGTGGGGTTGGAGGTGTCACAGCAGGAGTGCTTCGAACACCTTGGAGATTTTCGGCAGCAGAGTGATCGGCCGATAGCTCTCCGGCTTCAGTATGTTCTTGCCCTGCTTTGGCAACATGATGACGCGCCCTTCCTTCCACGAGGCGGGAAAGATCCCCGTGAGCAGTATCGCCGTGTACAGGCGTGCCAGTGCCGCAACCATGCGGAAGGGCAGGTGACGCAGCGCTGCGTTGGTGATACCGTCAGCACCGGGGGCCTTCCTGGGCTTCTTCCTAAGGATGGCGCGTCTAACATTGCTGGGCGAGAAGAATACCGGGTCCTCCTCGGGAGCTATCGGCGAAGCGAAGTACTCCCCAAGGTGCTTCTCGACCGCTGCGACATGCTCCATGTCGTCGGTCGGGTTTGGGCGGAACTGGCGCTCCAGGTGCTCAGCGAAGACCTCCGCCCTGCCCTTCGCTACGTAACGCAGTGCCCCGTCGCTGTTAATCAACGGACGCACCGGGGCTGGGGTATTCTTAAGTTGCCTACAGAGTTTGTGTACCGACGGCCAACTGTCAGTGGCGGCGTCGATACGGTCTTCCCAGTCCGCGGCGGTTTGTGCCTGGAGCTCGGCCTTCACCTTCTCCGTGAGACGGTTAAGTTGGGTCTTCAACGTCGGGCATCGTAGTTGTTGCCACTGCCTGCGTAGTCGCCTCTTGCCGGCGATTAGGGCAGCAAGTTTTGCCGGTAGGGGCGGCAATAGCCCTCTCCCCTGCGGTTGTGTAGTTGTCGCCGCATCTAAGGCGCTCCGAATGCAAGCAGTGACGTCGACTGCCATTTGATCGACGTCCGCGGGGGTCGGCGTTTCTGGGCCGGACACCGTAAGACCGAAGGCTTCCGCGTCCGCGAAGAGTCGTCTCCCCTTGGCGTTCGTAGCATAAGAATTCCACGCTGGGTGCTTACAATTCAAGTCACCGGCGAGGATGGTTGCGTGTGGGGTACGCGTGAATAGTGCCCGCAGCTCGGTCAGGTCCAAGTGGGCCGCGGGCGACTTATAGCACGCGTAGATGTCGATTTCCTCACCGGCTATATGTAGCTGTACACCGAGCGCGTAAAACGATCTGTGTGTCAGTGGGGGGATTTCCTGGTGGACGACTCTTCGTTTCATCAATACAACCAAACCGCGGTATGGCATTCCAGTGGATCATCATGAGCGAACTATCCATGGTAAAGCGTCAGCAGCATCGCTAGCCCGTCCAGGATGACCGTTTCGAAATTCTGCCCCTGTCTGATATGGCGTTGATCGCGACGGTGGTGGTGCCATGCGGCTTTTGCGGGAACTTACGCGCTTCCGCGGTTTGCCGCTTTTCGGTAATGGCGCCACCTGTAGGTTGGTCGCGATCTGCTCCTATAGCCACCTGCACAGTTTTCGGGGCAGGATCGGCCCTAGAGACTTCTTCCCAGGAAGAGGGAGAGGTGGATTCTTCGTCCTCTTCCTTTTCTTCCCCCTCCTTTTCTTTTTCCCTCGCCCAGAGGAGGAGGCTTGGTTCCTGTCGGTGGGCCCGTTAGCCGGCGCCATTAATGATGATGAGGCTATGAGCCTCCGGCTGCACCTCTGTGTCTGTGCTTCGACTTGATAAGACTACGTGCGGTCGGTTTTGCACCGATTCGGTTCTGTCACTTCACTAACTTTTGTAATACACGCTCTAAATAAACGTTATGTGAAACGAAATTATGCGAAATTAAGCTTTGCCAAAAGTAATTATGCCAAATAAAATTCTGCCATCTTAAAAATATGCCTTTGTAAATTCGGACACATAAACATTCGGTCAAACAATAATTATATTAAATGATTTTTATGCCATATTTATATTCGTTTAAAGAAGATTATGCCAACTGTGTTATGCCAAATAAATTTCGGAGCATCAAAATTCTGCCAGATAGAGGGAACCCTTTTTTAGTTTTATCATTCTCTTATTTTACAAGTTACAGGGGGGGGACACATTTTACCACTTTGGAAGTGTCTCTCGCGCAAACTATTCAGTTTAGAAAAAAATTATATTAGAAACCTCAATATTATTTTTGAAGACCTATCCCTATGGATAGGGAACCCCCAAAATTTATTGTTTTTTTTTCTATTTTTGTGTGAAAATCTTAATGCGGTTCACAGAATACATCTACTTTTCAACGGCATAGTTCTTATAGTTTCGTAAAAAAGTGGCTGTGACATACGGACGGACAGACAGACAGACAGACAGACAGACATGACGAATCCATAAGGGTTCCGTTTTTGCCATTTGGCTACGGAACCCTAAAAAGGCGCCAGTTCCCAAAAATGACGCCATTGGGAACCGGCTTGACATTTCTGCCGGCAGCCGAGAATAAAAACATCGGCTAAACACGGAGAGTGTAATGTGCCGGCACATTACACTCTCCGTGGCTTCAATCCTCGCCGGCTTCAATGGACATCGGCGGCGCGGCGTTTATGGAAACCCTTCTAGTATTCAGAACTCCAACTAACTAGCCCTAACTAAAGTATTTTTTTCTAAATATTCTATTCGTTTTTGTAGGGGGTCACAGTTCTAACCTAACCTTTTTTGCGAGTAATAATATTTAACCTAATCTAACTAGTTCGATTCCGGCTACCTACTTAGTACTCGATTACTGGAATATGAAAATCATTGATTATGGAAATATAATACTGAAAAAAGTAATGCTTTATTACATGTCTTTTTGATTATGCCTACCCCGTATATCTAGTCCAATATGCCGAATTGCCAATCCAGTTTTCCGCTTTTTTTTCAAACTCAGCGCCGGCAGCCAATTCAGTAAACCAGTGCTGGCAGTCAATGTTTTTATTACCATTGATTTTTATTACTTATTGCCACACAAAGTTGGATCTGATTATCTTGCAGCGCTTCTAAACCCGCTCCGGCCACGGCTGCGCCTGCGATCTCGGCGAGTAGCACGGCACAGGTGATCTGGGCGGGTAGCACAGCACAGGTGACCTCGGCCGGCAGCACGGTGCGCTGTCTGACCGGACACGACTATAACACACGACGCCTTGGGACGCAACAGTTCTATGAGTTCAAACAGAGTCAGAAGTAGCATGTAGAGGAAAGCGAGCCATGCGGAGTGCATAAGCAAGTCGTGCGTGAATTGAGGGTCAGGTATGCTGATGACAACAGGCGTGCGCGCCATCCAGGCAGTACGTGAGGCGGGAGGCGCGCGCGCGAAGGTAGCGCCGGCCCCAGTACAGCAGCGAGTGCACGAGCAGGATGCACGAGTACAGGATCAGCACGCGGAAAACGGCGCACGCGGCGATTGCCCCTGTGTCTACGCGAGTCCGCCGCATGCCTGGCCGCGGCAGCCGCAGGCTGCAGCCCTGCTTTTATCCGTCAACGCAGTTATTGCTTACACTTCATTGTTCCCAAGCGTGGGGTTGTATCACAGAGTACATTTAAAGATGGTTGTATTCAAGTGGGTTATTTTCTTTTATTGTTGTATTAACATTTCGCATAGTATATTATCTATGCGGATGACGGCTTCGGTTCGACACTTACTGTCATACAGTAAAGAGTTTCAGAAGTAATACATAAAATATATGGCAAAGAGAGTTTTGATCACGCTAGCTGCGGCAAAAAATTCATAAGCTTTCATCTGGCGCGGTGGCGGTCAAAATGCGCATCCATCGACCTTTTCGACAGTGCGTATCAGTCCTTTTTGACCTGACACCACTAGGATTAGATTACCGCTATAACTTTGTGAATACATGGTGTACACTGTTCTAACCTTTTTTTTTTAAGTGAAAACTTCTTTACGCGCGTTGGGCATTTTTGAGATGGGACTAAACCATTGATTTCGCGACACCATGACGACACCTCATTTTTGTAAACGCGATTGTGGTCTTTATTTAGATAAGGTTACGGACCAATGTTCTATACAAGTATTTTTCTTCCACCAAGGCGATCTTATTCAAGTTTTCACTTCTGTCGGCACTCCCGGAGTGTTTATGCCTAATTGGGCATAACTCGACGGATTAGCAAAATTCTTTTTGTTTGATATGGTATACTTCCGAGGTGGTCACATTGTCATCAGGTCAAGATCTGATGATGGGACCCTAGAGAAATTGAGGGAAGTCAACAAATATTATAGTACTCTTATAGGGATTTGGGTATTTTTTATAGTAACTCGTGCAGTTGCTCTCGGAAAGCACCATTTGATGAAGTGGAACTGATGATGAAGACCACAGATAGCCACCGGAATTACTCAATAATAAGTATTTCACGGGCTGGGAATCATTACTTTAATATGATTGCCAAGCAATTTATGCTCGTCACAATGCATATGAAGAGGTGAAGCTGATGGTGAAGTACCAGGAGTACTTAATTTAATTTATTTTATTTTCATAAGCCTAATACATAAGGCAGAAAAGAGTTAACAATGAATTTCTTAAGTAACTTAAATCCTTACAGTAATTAGAATAAGTACATTCTCGAATTTATGAAACTCCTGACACCCAAACTAGGACGTGTCCTGTATCTCTGGTGTCAGCGTTCCTTCCTGCCAGGCACATCGTGGAGCGTAACTTATTTAATTCGGCTGACTGCTGGAGTTGATTCCGCTATTATAACCATAAAACACTAAACGTTGTTCGTCACCACCCTTAGGAAATGAACTGGTGATTTTAGTAATTATGTTGTGAAAGTTTGATATTGCCATACAGCCATAATCCCTAGATTTCGTTGATCACCATAATAATTGGCAAAGTGACTGGTTATTATTGAAAGTATCAAATACTCATCTACGTAATAGTGCTCCCCTCCACCACAGTTTGTCTCGCGGCCGCCGAAAGGAACTCACACCCACTCACACCGGTGTTCACCCATATTTCATCAGTTTTAAGGGGCAAGGCAAGAAAAAAAAATTGGCATGCCTACAATAACGATGACTATGAATTTGCCATCTTATTTTCGAGTTTTTTTATATATCATAATTTTGTCTCCTCTTCTCGTCGTCAAAATCGAGGACTAGTGTTGCAGTTGACTAGTTGTAACTCAGCACATGTGCGCTGCACAGTTGTAGCTACTCACTTGGATCAAAATAATCACTCACTCTTTTGAATTTGATGTGCTAGGTACCATACAAATAAGTTTAACAATCTGTGCTTTGTGGCACAGATTGTTAAACTTTTTGATAATTTAGATTTGTGAACGCAGCCAGCGACACAAAGACACCGCTCGTCGCGCGACGAGCGGTGTCTTTGTGTCGCGCCTGTTTGAAAGAGCCTTAATGTTATTCTTCCCTCCAATTTTTACTTTTGTAAAAAAGCGTGTGACGCGCAATTAACAACATAAGACTCAAATTATGTTTAATTTCATCAGCCTCTGGCTTTAAATAATAACAGCAGAGCGTGGTAAAATGACGTCGTCGGGAACATATAATTTTCCCAAACTGAAGGACAACATAGCGTTCTAATGGAAGCTAATGGAAGTTTCGCGTGAAGGTTTTGCTAGAAGAAAGAAACCTTGCAAGCATATTGGATAAATAAGACAAGGAGATCAAAGAAATGTTGAAAGTGATGGAAAAGCTCGGTCAATTATTGTACAGTGTGTTACTAATAATAATAATAATAAAGCCTCGATCAACATCTCTCGAGGCTCTCGTTAGACGGTTGGATCAAACGCCTGATTCAGAAAGCAGTACTCCTCGATACGGCCCGCATTGTGAGGAGGTTCCTGTCTCTGCAGCCCTAACCACCGGTAGCTTGGACCCTGCTCCCGACACCGGCGGAAAATTCTATTTTTTATATTTTTAAATGTTTTTATATTTTATATGTTTTAATATTTAAAAATGTAATTAATAAGTATTTAAATGGAATAAAGGAATAATAATAATATTTATTCAAAAATTACAAGGCATAAAAATTAGTACAGCTTTGCTTAAATGTAAATTATATTCCTAAGACTTACGTGCCTGAACTAGGTAATCCTGTGTTTCAGGCGAGAAGAGCTTAAATAGACTTATAAAAAAAAAAAAAAAAATCTGTAGGTTGACAATAGATCACTAATAATATGTTGAGTACCTTAATATCTAAATTCGAAAAATACTTAACTTAGGTGAAATTTGTACATGTATTCACTTTAATACAGTTAGTAAATTCTCTGTATCTTCATAAGACATACTTTGGAGAGCATCCTTGAGAATTATCTTACAATTTGTGTGACTGATACACAAGTAGCGTCCTCTGTTGTCGTGTAGCGGAAGCAGTGGATTAGTGAATAGTTTACGCGAAAATATCGATTTAATGCTCGCTACTCGACACTGGAGGCGCTGTTTTATGAATGAGCATTGTAATATTATGAATGAATGCTCGCTACTCGACACTGGAGGCGCTGTTTTATGTGTAAGGAGGACTATACCCACAGTCTCCATAGCAACACTTATTCGTTATTTCTGTGTCTTGTTTTTTTCCTTTAGTAAAATAAAACATTCGTCACAAAGTTCCATCAGTCTTTATTTTACTTTAATATGGTAGCAGAGCGTGAAATAAAGCTATAAATACGTTGATCACGATGGCGTCAGGCTCAAGTACAAAAATTGAGACTTTAAATAAAGAAAATTTCGACACGTGGCGAATTCAAGCAAGGGCCGTACTCATCAAAAATAAATTATGGAGTGTTGTTGAGAAGCCGCTGGATGAAAAAGCTAATGAAGAGAAGAAAGAGAAGGATCTTTTGGCTCAATCTGAGTTAGTACTTCTGATTTCACCTTCCGAATTAAAGCAAATAAATAACTGCAAAACAGCTCATGAGATTTGGACTATGCTTCATTCCATATATGCCAGCAAGGGACCGGCTAGAAAGGCTTCACTTTTAAAGCAGTTGATATTGTTCAAAATGGAACATGGCAATATTAGAGAGCATTTAAATAAGTTCATGGACGTGATAGACAAATTACAGGATATGGACATTCATATTCATGAGGATTTGCTCGCTGTTATGATGCTATACAGCTTACCACCTGAATACGAAAATTTTCGTGTAGCTATAGAATCCAGAGACACGTTACCGAAAACTGAAGTACTTAAGGTAAAAATTCTAGAAGAATCTGAAGCCAGACAAATTAATAACGGTTCCAATAACAATACTAAAGATGAACATGAAGAAGAGTCAAATTTCATAAAAACATGCAAATTTTGCAAGAAGAAAGGACATGTTATCAATGAATGCAGAAAGCTGGAGAATAAGAAGAAGAAAGAAACGAACGAAGAAGTTCCAAAAACTTCCCACACTGTATGTATGCATTCCAAAAGTAAGAATTCAGACTATGAAAATAATACATGGATTCTTGATAGTGGTTGTACATCGCACATGTCTCATAACAGAAACTATTTCGAAAATCTCGAGAAATCTAACTTCCAACTGCTAAAACTAGCTTCCCAAGATACGACAGCTGATATTGCTGGTAAAGGCCAAGTCACTTTTATGCTAGATGCCAACGTTGGAGGCAAAAGTAAAATTCAAGAGGTTACTTTGACAAATGCTCTCTATGTGCCAACCCTATCCTCGAATTTACTATCCATTGGAAAAGCCACAGAATCTGGATGGACTGTCTTATTTACAAATAAAAAGGCCACAATTACACATCCTGAAGAAGGTATTATACTCGATGCGCCAAAAGGCAAAGATGGGCTGTACTACTTAAATCCTACATCGTGTAAATACAACAAAAAAGATAAATGTTACTTGGCAGAAGACACGAAAATTCATAAATGGCATAAATGTTTAGGTCATATGAATGAAGGTGATATGAAGTTGGCATTGAAGAATGAGACACTTATCGGTTTAGATTTCAAGCCAGATGAGCAAATTGGAGATTGTGAAATATGCATTCAAGCAAAGATTAAAAGACTGCCTAATAAACCCAATGACACACTACGCACGTCAAAACGACTCGTGATAGTGCACAGCGATGTTTGTGGTCCAATGACTCAAACCCTCGGTGGAGAGAAATACTTCATAACCTTCATCGATGACTATACTAGATACAGCCGAGTCTATTGTATAAAACAAAAAAGTGATGTATTGGACAAATTCAAACTTTACAAGGCAGAAATGGAAAATTTCACAGGTGAAAAAATTATCAGTCTCCAGTCCGACAATGGTTTGGAATACTGTAATCAAAATTTTGACAACTATCTGAAAGAGCATGGTATTACAAGACGACTAACAGCACCATATACACCACACCAAAATGGTGTTTCAGAACGCAAAAATCGTACCCTACTGGAAAAGGCTAGGAGCATGATGATCGAATCCAAAGCACCTCAAAGTCTTTGGGGAGAAGCTATTCAAACTGCAAACTACCTTTCCAATCGGAGTGTCAACAAAACTATATCTGCACATTTTGGTACTGTTATTACACCTTATGAGAAATGGGTACAAAGAAAGCCTCGCATCTTCCATCTACGTCAGTTTGGAATAAAAGCTTTCATACTTCTGAAAGATGGCAAAGAACGTAATAAATTCAAATCGAAAGCTATACCTGGGATGTTTGCAGGCTATTCAGATACTTCCAAAGCTTATAGAATTTGGGTACCTTCAAAACATAAAATCATGATTGCCAAAGATGTTCGATTCACTAACAAACTCTACTATACCGAAACACAAAATCCAATCTCGGAAATTACAAAATCTTTGAAGGATAACTATAAACATTACGCCGAAATAAACTTCTTTGACGATGACGATGATGTTGAAAGTGAGTATGAGTCAGTGCAAGAAAATGATGAACAAGAATCAGTACAAGGTAATGATGATGAACAAATACCTATCCCAGATACAGATGTTAATGACGCTATTATCAATAATGAAGTCACTACCAATGAAGCTTCTCCGGTACAACGAGTACTTCGTGATCGCAGCCTTCTTAAAAAAACCACAAAGGTTTGATGAATTCGTTCTCGCTGCTACTGAGGAGTTTAACAGCTATAGAGAACCTTCAACCTATCGCGAAGCTCTAGAAAGCACAGACAAAGAGAAGTGGTTAGGAGCGATGTTGAGCGAGATAAATTCCCTTAATGAGACCCAAACTTGGGATCTTGTTCCTTTACCAAAGAACAGAAAAGCACTGCCTTGCAAGTGGGTATTTAAAGTTAAGACCAATCCAGACGGTAGTGTCGAACGACATAAAGCAAGACTGGTAGTAAAGGGATTCTCACAGAAACCAGGGGTAGACTATGACAAGACATTCAGCCCTGTAGTGCGTCTTACTACCGTCCGTGCCCTATTAGCAGTAGCTGTAAAAGAGAAATTATCTCTCTGTCAGTTTGATGTGTCGACAGCATTTCTTAACGGTAACGTAGAAGAAGAAATCTACATGAAACAGCCAGATGGTTATAGCGATGGAACGAACAGAGTGTGCCGCCTGAAGAGGAGCTTATATGGCCTCAAACAAGCTCCAAGATGTTGGAACACCAGTATACATGAATTTCTTGTGAACTCCAACTTCAAACAGAGTACATCTGATCCATGCCTATATATTCGAGAGAATGGAAAATCTAAGGTGTTGATTGCACTTTACGTTGATGACGGGTTAGTTGCATCAACTACAGAGGATGATGGAAAGAAATTCGTAAAGGAACTACAAAATCGCTTCAAAATTGTAATAAAACCAGCTTCATATTTTCTTGGTTTGGAAATCGAAAGATCTGATAATGGGAACATAACATTAAGTCAAAAGGCTTATACAAAGAAAGTACTAGAAAAGTACAAGATGTCTGAGTGCAAACCAGTCAAGACACCGATTACAAAAGAGACTGCTAAAATAGAGAATTCATCAAATGAAAAACAAAATAGTTTAATCTTCCCTTATAGACAGGCTGTGGGTTCCTTGGCCTACCTCATGGTCGCGACTAGGCCAGACATTAATTTCGCCGTCAGCTGCGCTTCGAGAAATCTTGATAATCCATCAAAAGCAGACATTCTAGCAGTAAAAAGAATACTACGCTACCTAAAAGGTACAATGAATAAAAGCCTAGTATTCAGTTCATTAAACAATGCCAATAACAAATTAATCTGCTACAGCGATGCGGATTTTTCAGCAGCTCACTCAACGTCCGGCATACTTTGTTTGTATTATGGACCAATCAGCTGGCGGAGTAGTAAACAAAAGACGATAGCTTTATCGTCAACGGAGGCGGAGCTAATGGCAGCTTCGGAAACAGCACGGGAAATGATATGGCTACAACAGATGTTGGAGGAAATCACGAAAACTGAAAAACCACCACTTCTTTACATTGACAATGAGTCAACAATAAAGCTAGCGTACAATCCGCCGTACGAGCAACATAATCGGACCAAGCATATACAACGGAGGTATCTCTATGTCAGAGAGTGTGTGGCAGCTGGCATGCTTGAGGTCAAGCAAGTTACAACTGAGGACCAACTGGCTGATTGTTTCACAAAGCCCGTATATGCACCCAGGCTGGAAAAGCTAACTAAAGCCCTTGGTCTCAGTTCCTAAAAGAGGAGTGGATGTAAGGAGGACTATACCCACAGTCTCCATAGCAACACTTATTCGTTATTTCTGTGTCTTGTTTTTTTCCTTTAGTAAAATAAAACATTCGTCACAAAGTTCCATCAGTCTTTATTTTACTTTAATATTATGAATGAGTATTGTAATATTATGAATGAATGTTGTAGTAGTCGCCTCTCGACACTACGAGGCAGCACTGTAGAGATTACTTGAATGTTCTAGAAGTTTCTGGAACCGGAAGTTGATTGTAAACGAGTTCTTTTCCGCCCACATTTCGATTGTACTGGCCTGTTCGCTTCCAGACACGAAAGAGTGCACTAGTCTCGTAAGTTTTAACCGCGTTTTAGATAGAATTGTGAACTGTAGCCATCCTTGCCCGAAACCAGCGATTGTAATAATATTTGAAATAATAGCTGTAATAGCTAAAACCTGTGGATATACCGACAATAAATCTTGTAGTAGTGTTCGTGTGTTTTTTTTCATTGCTACTTGATTAGTCCTCTGTCCTCCACATTGGTCCTTCAGTAGCCGGATTCGGGCAGGTATAGCTTTGATCTAATCTTACGCGAAAGTGGTAGTGTGGTGTATGCAATACCGTCGACATGGTGAAGACACGCGGTAGGCATGAACTCGTCACAGCGGCCACGGAAGGGGACGAGTCCGTCTCCACGGAATTGGCGACAGCGGTGGGACCAACAGACCCGCCCAACTATTCCGTCACAGAGTCGGACCAGGCCCAACCTCACAGCCCTGGGGCGACGACACCTCCACACAGGCAACCACTAGGCGAGACGAAAACCGACAGGAAGGCGTTGGCGCGAGCGAGATTGGAACTCGCCGCTGCTAGGTTAGCGCTCTTGGAAGCAGAATCAGCAGACGAAGAATTATTGGAGGGAAGCTCGACTGCGACATCGAAACGTCAGACGGACGCCGCGGACACACTTAGTGAGCACCGCAACCACATCTGTCCGCCGCAGTCACAACCCATAACGCCAAACGACGCGCCATCCCCCTTGCTGCAACGTAACGACGAGGGAAGCCTGCTGCAAGGATTGACTCAGGCATTGTTAGAGGTAGCGCGGGGCAAACCCGCTGCCAGCAGGTATGAATTTGATTTACCTATCTTTAGTGGCCACCCTGGCGAATGGCTGCATTTTAAAGCAGCGTTTAATGAGTCTGCGTCAACTCACACAGAGGCAGGGAATTTGGCCCGTCTCAGAAAATCCTTGAGAGGGACAGCGTTAGAGGCAGTCAAATGCCTATTATTAGGATCCTCGGCCGCGCAAATTATGCAAAGGTTAGAATCTCGATTTGGACGACCCAACGCATTAATAACTTACGAATTAAATAAATTACGCCAGTTACCTAAAGTTGCAGATAACCCCACAGATATATGTGTGTTTGCATCGAAGGTCACAAACGCCATTGCCGCGGTGCAAGCTCTGAATAGAACAGAATATTTATATAGCCCGGAGATGATTTCCGCAATTTCAGAAAAGTTGTCAGTTACGCTAAGAAGCCGGTGGTATGATTATGAGATGGCTGCAGGTGAAGCAGAGCCTGGCTTATTAGTGTTGGGAAAATTTCTCGATAGAGAGGCCGATCTCAATGCACGTCACGCCTCGGCAGAGGTGGAACTTAAACGAGACCGTTCACGACGACCGGCTCACAAGATGTTCAAAATAGTAGAGACTCATAAAACACCGTGTGTGATATGCAACGGTAATTGTAGTAGCGTGGCCATCTGTTCTAACTTTAAGAAAATGTCAATAGCTGATAGATGGGAAACTGCACGTAAAAATAAATTATGTTTCAGGTGCCTGAACCGACGGTCGTGGAAACATAGATGCAAAAGCAAGCAGTGTGAAGTGCAAGACTGCGAGCATTATCATCACAGGCTACTGCACAGTGACAGTAGCCGGGGAACGCGCACCGCAAACGACCCAGAAGAGCGTCCTCGTGTCACAGCGACCGGGCATGCAGCATCACGGGACGACTCAACGCCATGCGGTGACATCGCGCTGCACGCCGTCATCAATAACACAAGCACGCCGCGCAAGTACAATCAAGTTTTGCTGAAAGTAGTGCCAGTGACACTATCGGGACCAAACGGTAAAGTAGACACATTTGCTTTGTTGGATGACGGATCGACAATAACTCTACTTACTACTAACGTCGCGCAGCGGATAGGTGCAGAAGGTCCAAATGAGCCATTTTACATCGAGGCCGTAGCAGGCGCGCGCATTGACGCTACAAACTCACAACGGGTCAAGGTAAATATTCGAGGAAAATACACAACCGAAGGCATTGACATCGAAGCCAGAACCATCGACAGACTTGAATTATCAAGTCAGTCGATACGCACAAATGACCTAGCAGGCTTCGAACACCTGACACCTATAGTCGAGCAGCTAGCATATGACGCTGGCGTACCAACTGTCTTGATAGGCCAGGACAACTGGGCACTCCTGCTCGCCTCTGAAGCGCGAGTAGGTACAAAGGATCAACCAGTAGCGTCACGCACACCACTTGGCTGGATTTTACATGGTAAAATCTGCAGCCTGACAAAACTACATGTATTACCACAGATCGGAGAACGCTGCGGTCATGTAAGTACAGATGAATCTATTGAAAAGCTCATACAAGAACATTTTAGCCTGGAATCATTAGGAGTGCAGCCACGTCGCCCCCAAGCAGACCCAGAGGTGAGAGCATTGAAAATACTAGAGGACACTACACGCGCTCTGCCTGAAGGTGGTTACGAGACGGGCTTATTATGGAAAAATGAAGATAGGTGTTTTCCAGACAACTATGCCTCCGCGCTCAGTCGACTGGAAGGCACCGAATCCCGTTTACGCAAAGACCAAACTCTGAAACAAAAATATTCAGAGCAGATGAAAGCGCTGATATCAAATGGGTATGCAGAACTAGCACCGCCAATGTCATCTAGTAGGTACAAGTGGTACTTACCACATTTTCCAGTGATAAATCCATCTAAACAGGGTAAGGTCAGAATTGTGCATGACGCAGCGGCACGCACGCATGGAGTGTGCCTCAATGATTATCTTCTGACAGGCCCTGATCTCCTACAATCACTCCTTGGCGTTTTAATGCGATTCAGACAAAAACCTGTCGCCGTTTCAGCGGACATAAAAGATATGTTTCTACGCATAACGGTAAGAGTGCAAGATAGAGACGCATTTGCCAAACTTCTTGGCAGTATATGGTTAGGTATAAATGAGACCAAAGATGTAGTATAGTCTGGTTATAATTATCCAAAGGTGCATCTTATATACTAACGACTACGTGCTGATCACAGATAGTAGAAACATTTAATAGATATTGAACGTGCGATAAAGAACATAAGATTGCGATGTAGATTGTAGATACAGCACAAAGATATTGTACTGTAACAGTACACCCCCCTTTAAAAGAAAAAAAAAAAAAAAAAAAAAGTAAATATTATGGTAATAGTGTTTACAATATAAATTTGATCTAGACCTTACTAGTTATTTGCTGATGTATATAAATAATAATGCTATTGTACGCGGTGGAATTTGATGACGCCTGTTGTGGTGCGATTTGCTGACGTCTGTAATTTTGACTTAGCTGTTGCACGAGTGTTTATTATTTTCTTCCGTTAAACTCTTCATTCTTCTGTCCAGTGTTTTCATTATGCCATAAATTAGGATCGCACCGATTGTTAAAATAATCTGTCCCATCGCAACATTTCTTGTCCACCGTAAGTCCTCCTGGATCAGGTTACGGAGTTTGTCCGCTTCGTTTTGATTGAGGCAACTGTCCGTATTGTATGTTATCTGGTCCTTAGAACTTTGATTTCCCATTTTAGATGTCTTGTTGTTACGAGTAGTTGTGAATTAATGGTATATGTTAAGATCTATGCTAATATATATACGAATAACTTGCTTCTATCAGCGATTTTTATAGACGTACCACTGGCTTTACCTTACGTCCCGATCGTGTAGCGTACGTGTGTGAATGTCTGTCGCAATCCCTTGAATCTGGCACGTAGTTTGATTCGTCATTGATCATGAAAGCTGGTTTCAATCTATCAATTGATATCACTGTCTCCTTATCCCTAATTCTAATGCAAAATGTTTTATCTGTTCTACTAATTACTGGGTAGGGTCCTTCATACGGCGGCGTCAGGGCTTTCTTCATTCTATCACACCGAACAAATACGTGTGAGCATTCTTTGAGTTCGGGATGCACAAATATAGCTTGGTTATGGTTTTTTCTTTTCGGAATTGACGTCATTTGTGTGATGCCCTTTTGAATTTGTTTTACAAGTTCTTCGTACGTTGATAACTGTGCTGCTGATGACTCAAAAAACCCTCCAGGGAGTCGTATTGGCGTTCCATATGTCATCTCTGCTGAACTATAACCTGTGTCTTCTCGCAAGCTACTCCGCAACCCGAGTAAAACTGTTGGGATTTCTTTTAACCAATTTTCGTTGGATTCTCTTGTCATTAACGCTACCTTTAAAGTTCTATGAAATCTCTCTATCATTCCATTGGATTGCGGATGATAAGGTGTTGTCCTAATTTTATGTATTCCCAAAAATCGAGAGAGTGACTCAAATATTCTTGATTCAAACTGTCGGCCTTGATCCGTAGTAATGCGCAATGGACAACCAAAACGAGTAATCCATCCTTCGAAAAGCGTCTTGGCTACTGTTTCTGCAGTTATATCTTCTACCGGAAATATTTCGGGCCATGACGTACAACGATCTATGATTGTGATTAAATATCTCTTCCCTTGTGAAATCGGAAGTGGCCCGACGATGTCAATATGTAAATGCTCAAAACGTTGCGCTGTCATAAAAGCACCAGGAGGTGATATCGTATGTCGTTGTATTTTTGATTTCTGGCAGGCTAAACATGATCTACACCAATTATTGATATCTTTGTTCATATACGGCCATAAATACCTTTGGGTTATCATTTTTCTCGTAGTTCTTTTTCCTGGATGGCTCATACCATGAATGGTATCGAAAATTTGTTTGTGAAAATGCTTTGGTAAGTAGGGGCGGCTTTTTCCAGTAGACGTGTCGCAGGTGATGTTTATTGTGGAACCCGGAAGCGTAATGTTTTTGAATTTTAATCTTTTATTGTCACGTAATTTACTAAGTTCATTATCTGTTGATTGACATTTTTCCAATTCAGCGTAATCGATAGGTGATGGCACGTATATTTCCTCTATTCGAGATAAGGCATCGGCGGTAATATAGTCACGTCCGCTTATGTGTTGGATGTTGGTACTGTACTGTGAAATGAAATCTAACTGCCGGACCCGTCGCGGTGTATCGTTTGATGATGGTTTTTGGGAGAATGCGTATGTCAAAGGTCGGTGATCCGTAAATATTGTAAATTCTCTTCCCTCGATTAATCTGTGAAAATGTTTGACGGCCATGTAAATTCCCAACAGCTCTCTGTCAAACGTAGAATATTTTTGTTGAGTTTCGCTCAATTTTTGTGAAAAAAAACCTAATGGTTCCCAATTGCGTCCGGATTTTTGTTGTAAAACTCCACCAACGCAAGTAGCACTAGCGTCGGTCATGAGCGCTAGTGATGCGTTGCGGGAAGGATGCGCTGTTAATACCGCGTTTTTCAAGCTTTCCTTGCATTTTTCGTAAGCTTGGTCTGCTTCCGTTGTCCAAGGAACAGGTGAATTATCGTTCTTTTTTGAACCATGTAGAAATTCGTTTAAAACTCTTTGATTTTCCGCTGCGCGTGGAATATTACTTCTGTAGAAATTGACCATGCCCAAAAATCTTCTTAATTCTTGAATCGTTTTCGGTTTGGGAAATTCCATGATTGCCTTGTAATTTTCCTCGGTAGGTTGTATTCCTTGGCTCGTTATATGATAACCTAAGAAATCTATTTCCCTTCTGTGAAATT
This sequence comes from Omphaloscelis lunosa, assembly GCA_916610215.1. Taxonomy (NCBI): domain Eukaryota; kingdom Metazoa; phylum Arthropoda; class Insecta; order Lepidoptera; family Noctuidae; genus Omphaloscelis; species Omphaloscelis lunosa. The sequence goes on along the minus strand of OU744250.1, from coordinate 936,742 downwards.
CGCATTTTTCGAGATTAATGGTTATTCCATTCTCGTGTAAACGTTTGAAAACCGTTTCTAATATGTATGTAAAGTCAGTTAATCTTGGTAGTGGGTATTTGTCCGGAACTGTCGTGCTATTGAGCATTCGATAGTCTCCGCACGGTCTCCATTCGCCATTTTTCTTTTTTACCATATGCAATGGGCTTGCCCATGGGCTATCTGACGGTCGGCAAATTCCGAGTTCTATCATACTTTGAAATTCCTTTTTGGCTATGTCGTATTTTCCTGGAGGTAATGGTCTTGCCCGAGCTGCGACGGGTGGTCCTATAGTGATAATGTGGTGTTCAATCTTATGTTTGGGCGCATTGCGTAGAGAGGACTCTTTCGTGATGTCTTCGTACTTGTTTAAAAGTTGCGTAATACGTGGATTCGTTCCCACTGCGATAGTACGAATTGCTTGTTGTGCCGCTTTTTCTGAAGTTACATGCGTTGTCAGCTCTGTAACTTTGTCGATAAGTTTGCGACCAGCTATGTCGACTAATAGTTTATAGTGCTCTAGAAAATCTGCTCCAATTATTGGTTGTGTAACATCGGCGATTATAAAATTCCATTTATAACATCGTTGTAGTCCTAAATTCAAGGTAAGCGTCTTCTCGCCGTAAGTCCTAATTTTAGTCCCATTTGCAGCGTATAGTGTGTATTGTTCATTTTGAAAAATTGAATATCTCTGTTGCTTGCTAATGACTGAGATATTTGCGCCCGTGTCAATCAAAAACTTCATACCACTTTTTCGGTCGGTAATGGTGAGGCGATTGGATGGGTGGATTGCACAGAGTTTCGCCGTTGTCTGTGCTCTTATTCGTTTCCCTGGTTCCGTACGTAAGTCATTGGTTTCCAACCGCATGGCTTAATGCAGTTCCTTGCATATTTTCCGAATCTTCCGTGGTAGTAACAAAATCGATTTGCCCCTCTATAGTTTGTTCTCGGCCTCATAATCGGGAATTGTTGACGTTCCTTGAAATGATTGTGCGTGTTGGGTCGATAGCCATATCGACCTTGCTGAATTGCGTCAATATCTATCTGTAATTTTGCTAGCTGGGTTAAAATGCATGCTGTATTGTTGTCGTTTGAAGTGTAGTTGCTAACAGCTGATATTTCGGTTACTTTTGAATTCATTATTATTTTGTCTGCAATTAGGCTCAGTTTGTCAATTTCCATGTCTTCCGTAACTGCTAGAACCGTAGTAACTGATGTTGGTAAAAGCCTGAACCATAGTAGTTTAATTGTTTCGTCACTGATTTTTCCTCTCCCGAGGACTCGCATTTGACGTAATAACTGCGAAGGTTTTTGATCACCGAGTTCTGTCTCTGATATTAATTTTTGAAACTGCCGCTGTTCTGTTTCTTCGTAACAATCAATTAAACGTTCCTTGATGTTTTTGTATTTATCTGTAGTCGGTGGCGAAGTGATTAGGTCACTAACCTGTAGTATTTCTTCCTTGGATAACTTTGCTATTACCGTACAGTATTTGTGTTCGTCTCCTTGCTTCTGTGGTGCTAATATGGCTTCTAGTTGCGTGAACCATAATCTGGGTTGGTCTTTCCAAAATCCCGGAATGCGGGATAAAACCGAGGTGCCAGCAGCTACTTCAAGTGTTCCTTGCTGATTTATGTTCGCCTTGCACGGTGGTTGCGCCATGTTTCTTGCTGCGTATTCGTTCGTCGGGGTCACCAATTTGCCAAACTTCTTGGCAGTATATGGTTAGGTATAAATGAGACCAAAGATGTAGTATAGTCTGGTTATAATTATCCAAAGGTGCATCTTATATACTAACGACTACGTGCTGATCACAGATAGTAGAAACATTTAATAGATATTGAACGTGCGATAAAGAACATAAGATTGCGATGTAGATTGTAGATACAGCACAAAGATATTGTACTGTAACAACGCACTTCGTTTTCTGTGGCGCGACGATACGACTTTAACGCCCATTGAATATAGAATGAAAGCGGTATTGTTTGGTGCGACCTCTTCCCCGAGCACTGCAATTTACGTTAAAAATCATAATGCACATGTTCAAGAGGCTGACTACCCCGAGGCAGTGAACTCTATAGTTCGGAATCATTATATGGATGATTTTTTACAGAGCTTCGACAACGCAGAAGAAGCGAACCGAGTGTCTAAAGCAGTCGACGCGGTACACCGGCGAGGTAACTTCGTGCTGCAGAAGTGGGCGTCCAACGAGCCGGCCGCTGTCGCTGGTCTCGCGACTGAGCCCGTGGTGAAGGACACTGTGCTCAACAAGGAGGAGAAAATTCTCGGTCTTATCTGGCGACACCAGAATGACACTTTAGGATTCAACTTCAGGAAAGTAGACCCTTCTTATTTGAGCAATCAGGTTACGAAACGTCAGTTATTAAAAACGACAATGTCTTTATATGACCCGCTGGGACTAGCCGCGCCGTTTACGACACAAGCGAAGTGCATATTGCAAGACGCTTGGCGTTTAAAAATCGGTTGGGACGAGCGCCTACCAAAAAGTCTAGAACGTAAATGGCGCGACTGGTTGATTGCTCTACAAATACTGAAAGGCGTTCATGTCCCACGTTGTCACCTTGGTTATAATGACTCGATTAGAGTAGAATTGCACGTATTCGTGGACGCGAGCGAACGAGCCTATGCCGCAGCAGCATATTGGCGTTCGGTGAACGGCATAGGGCAAGTGAATGTCTCGCTCGTGGCAGCGAAAGGGCGCGTTGCGCCCCTCAAGGTCACATCTATACCTAGACTTGAATTACAGGCTGCTGTGCTCGGCGGGCGACTAGCACGCTGCGTGGAAGAAGAGCATGATCGTCGCGCCAACCGTCGAGTCTTCTGGTCCGACTCGCGCACTGTGCTAGAGTGGCTGCGCGCCGGCGCACGCGCTTTCAAACCGTTCGTCGCGCACCGAGTAGCGGAACTAGAAGAAACCACCGAGCGGAGTGAATGGCGCTGGGTCCCCACCGCTCACAATGTCGCCGACGACTCTACTCGCGATACACCGACTCACTTCACAGCAAGCCACCGCTGGTATGTCGGCCCTTCATTTCTCTATGACAGCGAAAACGCCTGGCCGCAGGAAACAGACTCATACCCCTACATCGACACGGGTGAGGAGCGTGTCACCATTGCTGCTTCTCACGAACAGTCGACCTTAACGGAGGCGCTACCTGACGTCACACGTTTCTCTTCCTGGCTACGGCTCATCCGGGCCACGGCCCGCGTTCTTCAATTCATCGACCGACTTCGAGTTCGCACCACGACAGCCACCCGTAAACGCAATAAAGGCGTTAGTGTAGACGACCCGAACTGGACGGTGAAACAACGGGAGGGTACGAGAAAGCGATCCGGACTGCAGAGCCGCAACCTCAGCGTAACACCGACGGCCTACATACCCCTTGGCACACAGTACACACGTCGGGCCGAGCTCCTGTGGACACGTGCTATACAAGAAGAAAGTTTCGCAAATGAATTGCGTCTTCTCACCGGCGGGAGAACGGTACTAGCTGACAGCCGGTTGAAGCGGTTATCTCTGACAGTCGACGAACACAACATAATAAGAATACGCTCGCGCATCACAGCAGCAGCTGAAATATCACGAGAAACACAGTCACCGGCAGTACTAGATGGCGATCACCGTTACTGCCGCTTGTACATAGACTGGACCCATCGAAAGTTACACCACAGCGGCGTGGAATGCGTCGTGAACGAAATACGACAACGCTATTGGATTTTACGTTTAAGGCCGTCCGTCCGTGCAGTAATCAGGCTCTGCCAACCCTGTAGACTACGTCGAGCCGTACCGCCAGAGCCACTGACAGGCGACTTACCACCCTGTCGACTGGCACACCATCAACGTCCGTTCACACACACAGGACTGGACTACTTTGGGCCACTCTCCGTCACAGTAGCGAGACATCACGAGAAGCGCTATGTGGCATTGTTCACATGCCTAACTACGCGTGCTGTCCATTTAGAAGTTGCCGCCTCGCTATCAACGGATGCCGCCATACTTGCGTTGAGGCGTATGATGGCACGCCGAGGATGCCCTGAAGTCATTTGGAGTGATAACGGCACCAATTTCCACGGGGCAGATGCTGAGCTCCGTAATGCTGCCCTAGAATCACTTCAACACGAGGCAGAGGTACGTCACATCGACTGGCGCTACATTCCACCAGGAGCGCCGTTCATGGGCGGAGCATGGGAAAGGTTAGTACGCACGGTAAAGGTCTCATTAAATGCTACACTTATCGATCGGCATCCGTATGAAGACGTGCTTCACACACTTCTGACAGAGGTAGAACACACGGTCAATTCCCGACCCTTGACCCATGTATCGGTTAACCCAGACGACGAAGAAGCTTTGACGCCTAACCATTTTCTGCTCGGCGCGCCCTCTAAAGTTCCGTTGCCAGGGATTTTCACAAGGCCGGATGAACTACGTCATTCACATTGGAGAGCGTCACAACGACTAGCGGACTTGTTTTGGCAACGATGGGTACGCGAAGTACTGCCTACGCTTCAAAACCGGCGGGAGCCGTATGGACGCGGTGACACGGTCAAGGTGGGCGATTTGGTTGTCGTAGTGGACCCAAACTTACCGAGAAACATCTGGCCAAAAGGGAGAGTCGAACGCATGTATCCAGGAGCAGATGGTGTCGTGAGAGTCGTTGACGTCAAAACCAAGAGCGGTGTAATGCGGCGTCCTGTTAAGCGTCTCGTCGTTATACCAGTAGAAACTTAGTTGTCATCATGCATTGTATCGTAAACACTGGTTTAAAGTAGACAAGTTCTGAAATTATGTATTTCGCATATTTTGTAGGTTATGTCTCTTTTCTTGGCGTCACTCCAGGATTCTGCTACCAGGAGGAGTTTGTTTTTATTTCAATTTGATCTAATATATAGCAGAGCAAGGATTCTGGAGTGACTACCCTTAACTTTATAATTATGTATGTGTACTATATTGTTATCTTATAATTCATTGAATTGTGAATTGCATTCAATTGTTGATATTGTGAAGTGTGTACCAGTCACTAGTGATATAAATTATGTACATTGTATGTACACGGCGGGAGAAATGTGACTGATACACAAGTAGCGTCCTCTGTTGTCGTGTAGCGGAAGCAGTGGATTAGTGAATAGTTTACGCGAAAATATCGATTTAATGCTCGCTACTCGACACTGGAGGCGCTGTTTTATGAATGAGCATTGTAATATTATGAATGAATGCTCGCTACTCGACACTGGAGGCGCTGTTTTATGAATGAGTATTGTAATATTATGAATGAATGTTGTAGTAGTCGCCTCTCGACACTACGAGGCAGCACTGTAGAGATTACTTGAATGTTCTAGAAGTTTCTGGAACCGGAAGTTGATTGTAAACGAGTTCTTTTCCGCCCACATTTCGATTGTACTGGCCTGTTCGCTTCCAGACACGAAAGAGTGCACTAGTCTCGTAAGTTTTAACCGCGTTTAGATAGAATTGTGAACTGTAGCCATCCTTGCCCGAAACCAGTGATTGTAATAATATTTGAAATAATAGCTGTAATAGCTAAAACCTGTGGATATACCGACAATAAATCTTGTAGTAGTGTTCGTGTGTTTTTTTTTGTCATTGCTACTTGATTAGTCCTCTGTCCTCCACAATTTGTGTAGTTCAGGGAATAAATGTTTGCTTTCGAGTTTAGTTTATTATAGAGAAGAGGGCCGAGGTACAAGTAAAATTTGGATACAAAAGCATGTTTTGATGTATTTTGTGGACAAACTATATCTTTACGTCTTTTATTAGTGTATGCAGTGCTGTAAGATAGAGCTGTGTGTTGTTTTAATACAATACCCATTATAAATAGCTGTCGAACTGTTAATACTTCACAATATTTGTAAAGGAGGTTAGTAGGAAAAAGGAAAGGGCGGAAAGTAGACACTTTGAGAATCGCCCTTTGAGCTCTCTCGATGGTTAGTAACATTGTTTTACCTGCTCCACCCCATGTGGTAATACAGTAAGTTAAAATTGATTGACATAGAGCAAAGTAAACTTGTCTAACGATTTTTGGGTCAGCAATATAGCGTAACTTTTTAAAAACAAATATCAACTTGCGAATTCTATTATTTAAAGCTTGGTATTTTGTTATATTTGTCATTTTAATGTTGGGACAAACACATTGGTTATCTGTAGGAATTGTGCAATAATGAGCATATAATGTCGAGGTAGTGCTTGTTGATGTTTGCTTGCGCATCGAAAACTTAATGTAATTTGTCTTGTCTGCATTTAGTGTTAATGAGTTATCTTGAAGCCATTTATTAACAATATTGAATCCATGTTGCACATGCTTGTAGACATTTTTTTCCGAGTCAGCCGAAAATAGAAGGGCAGTGTCGTCAGCATAAGAAACAATTTGGCCTTGATCTAGATTTAGATTTCAAAGATCGATTATGTATATCAAAAAAAGTGTAGGCCCTAAAATACTTCCTTGGGGAACGCCGAAGGACGTGTTTTTTTCAGTATCGCTGAGAATATTACCAATTCTTACACATTGGGTACGATCTTCTAGATAGCTCTTAAATAATTTCAGCTGAGTGCCTCGGATACCCAAGGCTTCAAGCTTGTGCAACAGAGTAGGAATAGAAACCGTATCAAAAGCTTTAGCGAGGTCCAGGAAGATTCCTACCGTGTGGTTACCATTATAAAGTTCTTGTGCTAGATAGTCAGTCAGATGGTGCACGGCATCGTCTGTTGACATTTTAGGCCTAAACCCAAACTGCCATTTAGATAAAATTGATTTATCCTCCAAGTATTTGTAAAGCCTTTTATTCATAATTTTTTCTAATATTTTAGACATAGTAAGTAGCAAGGAAATAGGCCTATAATTTGTCACTTGATCTTTATTGCCTGATTTGTAAACAGGGACAACAACAGCTTTTTTTAGACACTCGGGGAAAAGACCTGTAGATAAACATTTTTGGAAAATATAAGTTAGGGGCGGTCCCAAAATGTGCCTGAACTGTTTAATAATTTTATTTGATATGTTATCCCAGCCAACTGCACAGTCGTCCTTCAAACTCATAATTATTGTTTCCACCTCAGTCTCGTCAGTGTCTAGCAACATAAAGGATGATGAATTAGTGTTACACGTAAATGGTGTGCTTGTTAGATATTGTGACTGGCCCTGAACTTTTTCAGCCAAACATTTACCAACATTAACAAAGAAATTATTCGCAATGTTGGCAGATGCTAACTGTGATGAGTGTGCGTGTAATAAACCTGAAGATGACTGATTTTGTTTCGAGTTATACGTTACACTTTTAATAAAATTCCAGATTTTTTTACTATTTGTACCAGCTTTTTCTAGAGCAATTTTATCGTAGTTGCTTTTTACTTTTCTTAGGAGATTATTGCAGAAGTTACGATATCGTTTATACGACAGTTGCAAAATTAAATTATCTGGATTAGATTTAGTTTTCATATGCAGTTTATCTCTATTTTTCATACAGCGAATGAGTCCTGTCGTGATCCATGGTTTTATGTTGTAGTTTTTGTTATTTCGCCGAGATATGACCGTGTTTTTCTGAATTGCATGTTGCACATTTTTGATTAGATACAACATACAAAACTGTGGATCAGCGGAATCGTAAACTGGGTCAAAGTCGATATTGCGTAAATCTTCTTCAAGTTTATTTACAATTAAACTAGAAATTGTGCGAGTGTCTACTTTTGGTAATTTACAATTTAAAATAAGTAGGGTAGCATTGTGATCGGTTATTGTGGAATTAGTTACAAGGGCAAGTGCAGGGAAATTCGACTTGAGCATAATATGGTCCAAACAGGAGCCACTTTGATGTGTAGGAAGCGTGTGAGCAGGAAGCAAACCATGGAAAGCGCATAAGTTAAGGTATTCCTCAGCGGATGCGTCAGCACTTTCTGGAAGAATATTGATATTAATATCTCCAACTAAAATAGTATTTTTGAAAGACGACAGGTTCTGCAAGGTGTTATTTAGAGAGTCAGTGAAATTGTTTATATTTCTAAAAGAAGGGGGTCGATATAAGGCAATTATAGCTAATTCTAATCCAATTTTAATTAACAATCTGTTACAGTCGTCCATATTTGGTTCCTCGACAGTCAAATTGAGGTGATTTCTTGCGTAAACTATCACCCCATCGTTCTGATTGTAGTTTATGTTACTTTTATACATAGTATATCCCGGAATTAGTGGTATGTTATATTGTTTGGAAAGCCAACATTCGGTTAATACAATAACGTCACAGTTTATGTCTAGTCGTTGTAGAAAAATGCTGAAGTTGTCGAAATTTTTAAAAATACTGCGAATATTTTGGGTTAGTATGGTTAGTGGACTAGTGTTCGAGGAGAGATATTGTTTACAGTGTTCAACGTCACAAACGCGGGATTCAGATACAGAGAAATTATCTATGTCATTAATTAAATTATTAATCATAATTATAAAAACAGTAACAAGGGCTAAAAAAAATACGTAATTAACGGCGCTCTTAGGCGCCTCCATAATCAACAGAATTAATATATCTTTTTTCAGCCATTATTTTTGCTGGGCAGTCAGAAGCACTTGTCCTGTGATTGCTCGGCTTTTTGAAGTGCAAGCAAGTAGCACATTTTGGCTCCTCAGTCTTCTTAGTGCATTCTTTAATGGAGTGACCCTGATCACCGCAGTGGCCACAGGTAACGGAGGTCTCCCGACATGATTTGTCCGCATGTCCGTACTGCTGGCACTTATAACAGCGCGTGACTAGAGTAAAGTCTCTCACAGGGCATGACGACCAATTAACAAACACTCTGCCTTTTGATATCAGGGCTTTGCGTATGTCTGCAGATACTTCTAAAATATAATTACAGGTATCAGCGTCCTTCTTACCTGACTTATGGCTTAATTTAATGGAGGTCAAAAAGGTCTCGAGGCTGCAATTCTGAAGGGTCTCTGCTAGATTTTGGTGGTATAAACAAGTAAAAACTTCCTTCTCTGGCATTGATGAGGGCACTCCGATAACTACTAGTCTAGGCTTCCTTTTTGGGGGTTCGTCTACTATAAGGCCTGAATTTGATTGCTGCATCGAATTTTTCACCTTCTCAATATCGTCCTTTGTTTCAGTGCTGATAATGACACCGCCATTTTTCGTCTTACGTAGTCCTCTCACCTGAAGTTTCATTTGCTCGGGGCATATAATTTTTTGAACATGTGTTTTTGTCTCCTCACTCGACTTCAGCTTGTCGTTAGGGTATATAGCAACTGAGCTTAGATTTATCGGCTGTATAAAATTGTCGGTACCTTGTTTAACCATCTCAGCAAAGGAAATTCCCGTTACCGGTTTCATTGAAGCTCCGATTGACAGCTTAAGGGCTTGCAATTGCTGCGACAGATCAATTTGGTCTTCGAGTGTTTGGACGGTGGAGTGGGCTTGGACGGCTCTACTCTTAAGGGACTGGTACTGGACGGCCATCTGCGACGTGCCGTGGCCAACTTTTCGGCATAGGGTACTTATACGCAGTTTTTGCTCCACGTTTAATTTGCCCTCTGATACAATAGAGCACACTTCATTTAGGCACTGCTCAATGGACGACATCCAGTTCTGGATTTCCGGCGTCGGTATCACTTCCATCATGACATCTTCTCTTTGGCTGGGTGGTTGAGGGTAAGGTGCGGGTTCGTCTGCAGGTGCAGGTGCGGGTGCGGGCACAGGTGTAGGAGGTGGGCTTCGAGTACATCTGCCACCCCTGCTGAAGGGACTGCTTGCCATTGTGATACAAGTTTTTACTTGTTAATCACTTATACACATTTTCACATAAACGATTTACACATGTTATGCTTACGGATGACACAGTTTGCTTTACTACCGGCTATTTGGTAAAACCAGGTCACGATTCGGCAAGTAATTATTTATTTATTTTAATAAATGTTCGACACGTCTGTTCACAACAAAGAACACAAGAATCTACCGACCGAATCTTACTGACCGATACCTGAACATAATCAAGAAATGTAAAATAGCGGCCGAAATGTTGACTTCTTTGGAAGAAGTTTTCGAGAGAAAAAGTGTATTCAATAAGCTTTTCCTACGTAAAAAGCTAATCGCAATGAAATGTTCCAGCGGTAAAAATCTACATGACCATTTCCTGCAATTTGATAACTTAATCACACAATTGGAAACAGCCGGAACTACAATGGAAGATAGCGACAAATTGACACATTTATTCCTTACACTACCTGAGGAATACAGCACAGTGATAACAACATTAGAAACCATGAGTATTGAAAAAGAGCTCACTGTAGATTTTGTGAAATCTAGACTTCTAGAGCTACAATTGAAAGAAAAGAAAAGTGAAGTTGTAGAGAGCAGTTTTTACTCTTGCTATAAATGTGGGAAAGAAGGACACATGGCATACTAATGAGACAAGAAGACTGAAAACAATAATCAAATCCAGCGAAGCAGAGGAAAATCTAGAATGAGAAGTAGAGGAAGATCAGAGTTCAGAGGAAAGTCCAAAGGACAAGGACAGCACAAGCAAATGAAGCCTCTAATAATTATGAAATGTTTATTGCTTCAAGCATGGAACACATATTGCATACAGATCCATCAGAGATTATTTTTGTTGTGGACTCGGGAGTAGCACATAACTTCATACAAGAGAAATATGAAAAATTTATGACAAATGTGATGGAACTTCAAGAACCAATTAAAATAAAAATTGCAAATGGAGAAGTTTTATGTGCTAAGAAAAAGGCTATTTAAGAACCTTTTATGAGGGAGACACACCTGTCATGACTGAAGACCTCATAGTGAGTGGAATTGAAAGTAATTTACTGTCAGTAAATGAACTGATGAATAAAGGCAAATGTGTAATATTTCAAAATGGAGAGTTAATTATAAAGTTATCAAATAACTTCTCCCGCTCTGGGCGGAGAGGGAGGGCGTGTCAGACTCTTACTGACTAAAACCCACCTGTGTTCCTTCGGTTGCCCTGTTGCCGGCGGCCACGATCTCCTTTTCGGTTTTCTTCGCACCCCCGGCAGGCATCGGCCCTAACGGACCACGTCAATTCTGCTGACATCTCTTTGAGGTGCGCTTTCCATTCACCGGCGCGAACGACACAATGGTGACACCCGGGCGTCTCCTCCCGCCTTATCCTGTGCAGGAACCTCCCGAAACAGCCGTGTCCGGTGAGGACCTGCGTCAGGCGGAAGGTGAGGACGCCGTGGCGGCTCTCTAGCCACTCCTCAAAGAGGGGTCTTATCGCCGCAATTGTGGCGTGCCCAGCGCTGGGTTGCAACAATCGCACTCTCCATGACGCCATGAATTCCCATGAATTTGAAAACTGAATAGAGGATTGTACGGATTAAGAGAAAGTCCCAAATGTTGGAACCAAAGATTTAATAGCTTTCCAGAAGAAAAGGGTTTCAAAAGATCTCAGTATGATGTCTTATACAGAGGAGAAACAATAAATGTGTGCATGTTGAGATATGTTGATGATATTATTCTAACTGGAACTGAAGAGGTGGTGAAATATCTGAAAGTGGAATTTCAAACAAAAATTTTGGCTTTTCTAAGTCATTTCCAGGAATAAAAATTGAAAAGGAAGAAGATGGTCTTAAGACCATCTATCCATCTATACATTTTATTCCATTTTTCTTTTCTGTGTAATCTTAACATTAAGAAGACAAATAGAAAACATGCTCATAAAATTCAACATGCAAGACTGCAAGAGCTCGACTACACCATTAACAAAAGGATACTAATTTGATGAAAATGAGCCAATAATATTCGATGTACCTCATCGCCAGTTAATTGGTAGTCTCATGTTTGTGTCCACAGTCTCACAACCAGATATTACCTATGCAACCTCATATCTAAGTCAATACCTGGATAAGCCTACAAAGAGCCTTTGGATCCAACCATGAGGATTCTGAGGTACCTGAAAGGAACACAAGAGACTGGACTACACTACAAAAAATCTGAAAATATGACATCTATAGAAACATACTCTGATGCAGATTGGGCAGGTTCACACACAGACAGAAAAAGTGTATCAGTGTATCATCTGTGACATTATACAATGGATGCCCTGTTGCCTGGTTCTCTAGCAAGCAAGCATGTATCAGCTACGACTAGTGCATGTGACCTACTCTACATAAAGTCAAAAAAGGACTATACAGTGATTTGAATTTGTTGTGTATATTGTACATGGAATAAAGGTGCAATTCAAATAAATCCTTTGAATATAGTTAACGTGCCAAGTACATAGATATAAAACACCATTTTTTTAAATATATTATAAGTAGAAAATTAATTAATGTTAAATATGTCTCTACTTATAACAATGTGGCAGATGTATTAACAAAATCATTGTCTGGTGAAAAACTGCACACCATGAAAAAAAAAACAGCGGCACTCCGGGAGTGCCGACAGAAGTAAAAACTTGAAAAAAATCGGCACCGCGGTAATCACATAGTCTTACGAATTTTCGATCAGGTCACGTGTCCTGACGCGAGTTTAACATTTTTTACCCATTACAAAAAAAGTGCACAACGCTGCTAAAGAAGTTTTCACTTCAAATTTTTTTAAATATTGTTATTGTAATCTACCAGTAGTTTTGAAACGATTTCAATCTATGATAGATTTTCAATCGAGGGGCAGTGTTAAACTTTTTGATAATTTAGATTTCTGAACGCAGCCAGCTCTATTGTCAACGTCTAATGTCATTCTCCCCTCCAATTTTTACTTTTGTGAAAAAGCGTGTAACGCGCAATTAAAAACATAAAACTCAAATTATGTTTAATTTCATGGGCCTCTGGCTTTAAATAATAACACAGATTAGCTGCACAGAACACTTTGTACTCTTATTGTGAGTTTTGAACGAAACGAGTTACTAACTAAATTGCAAGTTTATTTACGATTCTAAGGCAAAGGAGTTAAGGTCTAAGTTTAATTTGACGCGCTTAACCAAATAATCACCGCGTGTGTCTACTCTACTGCGTATGTGGTGTACAGTGTCGTAGGAGTGAAGAGTATTTATCGTAACAGGTAGAAATAACAAATATTTAAAAATAACAACAATTGTTTCTAACAATGTAAATATCTGTTAAAATAATAATAGTTGTTAATATTTGTTAAATGTGGGTGAACCTGCTACAGGGACACCTCTGCCCAACCCTTCGGGTAAACAAGGCGTGATGTTATATGTTTTTTAAATATCTGTTACTTAAAATAACAGATCAGATACTCAAAGACTGTTACCACGGCTGTTACTGTTAATTCAATATAACAATCTCATACAGACTGTTACTACGGCTGTTACTTACATACACACTCACACAAAGGAAGAAATATAGCAAGGTTAACAATTTATTTTTCTTCCTCATTAAGGAATTAACCCTGCTAAATAGAAAAACACCAATTATTTACTTCCAAATATGTTTGTTTCTCACTCTTTTTTTTTTTTTTTTTTTTTTTTTATTATGGCTTCGCACGGTTTGTGCATTAGCCAATGTCATGTATTTTTTATTATTATTATTTTTTTTAATCGAAGAGACAAAGTTGGGGAAACAAAATTATTAATTATATTAGAACGGAATTTAGGATAGGACGGATATAGGATCAGTATAAGGAAAAGGATGAATCGAAGGAGTGAATAATGAGCAAATTACAATAACGAATATTTACAACTTAATATTATTTAAGGTAATGAATGAGACTATACATTTATATACCGGAAAGCTATTTGTACAAAGTAAGGAAAGTATTGAAGTAGGAAAATGAGTACCAAGGGACAAGAGATTACTAAGAAAAGAAGAACGGTCGTATAAGGGACAGGAGAAAAAAATATGATTTAAGTCGCCTACGTCTGTGCCACACGAGCAAATGGGGTCGTCGATGATATGAAGTTTGGCAAGATGGGCTGGAGAGCAAACATGACCCAGTCTCATCCGTATAAGAACGGAGGTCTCCATCTTGCCAAACTTTGCCCTGCCAAACCACGGTTTTTCCGGAACGTCGGGCTGAATAGTTGAAAAATAACGGCCCTTTGATTTGCTTCCGATACCCCAGGCTACCTTCCAGGTATCCCGGAGAAAAATCTTTGGTAATGTCACAAGGTCAGTAATAAAATTCTGATATGGAACTAAGTCCCCACACTGCACTGCATCACCGGCAATTGTATCTGCCACTTCATTGCCGTGGATTCCAGCATGGGCCGGGATCCACGCAAATTGTAGTGTATTACCTTCAGAAATGGTTCTGAACGCAAATTCTCTTATTAAATAGATTATAGGACACTGCGATTTGTGTTCGAAAGGGGATTTATTGATGGCTAGAAGAGCACTTTGAGAATCTGTGAAAATAATAGTTTTCTTGAGCTTTAGAACCCGAATATATTCAATAGCTTTTAAAATGCCGAAACATTCCCCCGTAAAGACAGAAGTCTCCGGAGGTAATTTTATTTTTTGTACGATGTTGTATTGAGAATGGTAAGTCCCTATCCCAACACAACCTCTCGGAGAACGCTTGGCAGCATCCGTAAATATGTGATGGTACTCTATGTGTTCAGCCAAAAAATGATTAAAACTTAAATTGCAATCGGGACCTGGTTTACTTACACAGTATTTAATGGTGGGGCTGAATTGTAAACTCTCGTAACTACTGCTAAATAGGGGAAGTTTATTGGAACGGTGAATAGGAGAAGAAAGGGAGAGGAATTTTTTATAGCTTACAACTAAACAAGGATCACGTTTATGGGACCAGTAATCTGAAGATTCAATCTGCAATACTAAAGAGTCCAGTTTAGGAATGAGAGGATGAGTTGAGAACTGAAGAATCCGGAACAAATATTTGTCAGATAGAAATTGTCTTCTAAGGTATAAAGGAGCTTCTCCGCATTCTACTTGGAGTGCATTAATGGGACTAGACTTCATGGCTCCGGAAATTATGCGCAAAGCTTTAGACTGAATGCGATCCAATTTTTTTAAAGCCATAGCACTACAAGGTTCTAGAACGAACAATCCATAATCCAGGGTGCTTCTGATGATTGCATTGTAAATAAGTTTCAAAGAAAATGGATGTGCACCCCACCACACACCAGATAGGCATCTAAGCATGTTTAGGTGATTTTCACATTTGTTAACAATATAATCACTATGAGGAACACTACTTAATTTACAATCTAGTATTATACCTAGATATCTGAAATTATCTTTAACTGGAATACGTATTCCCATATAAAAGATGTTTACTAAGGGAATATTTCTCTTTCGGGTGAACAAAACAGCTGCGCTTTTAGACGTAGATAAATCCAAACCATTCAGATGTAACCATGACTCCAAAGTAGATAAAGCTGAATTGATAGCATAGCTAGCTTGTTCAACAGATTGGCTTGAAGAATACAATACTAAATCATCGGCATATTGAAGAACCTTAACTTGGTTAGCTAAGGAGGAGTCTAAATCAAAAGTGTAAATATTGTATAGGAGGGGGCTGAGCACTGAACCCTGTGGGAGACCTCTCCATACAAGATGAGGTACCTCATGATCTCCTATTATCATAATAACAGAGCGATCATTCAGGATTCTAATAATGAAATTCGACAAATTCAATGGAACTTGTAGGGCTTTTAATTTATTTTGTAAAACTGATAATACAACATTATCGTAAGCTGCATTAATATCAAGGAAAACTGCAATGGTCGAATGGTTATTAGAGAAGGATAGCCGAATATCGGATGTTAAAATACTTAAACAGTCAGTTGTACTTTTACCTTTTCTAAAGCCATATTGTGTGTCTGCCAAAAGACCCTTACTTTCAACATACCATTCAAGGCGATTTTTAATTAGGTGCTCCGCTAATTTCATCAGAATTGAAGATAAAACTATGGGACGGTATGAAGAAGCATCAGATGGAGTTTTATTTGGTTTAAGGAATGGCAACACCATTTGACGTTTCCATTCATCAGGGATGTTACCTGTATACATAATCGAATTAATAAGCTCTAAATAGTAACCGAGGACGACATCATTTAAATTAGCAAAAAAGGAATACGGGATGCCATCAATGCCTGGTGCAGAATCCTTAGTTTTATGGATAACACCTTTTAATTCAGTGAGAGTGAATGGGAGATCTAGCGTCGTATGAGTGTCTTGGTTACTAGTTACAAGAGACAGGTTAAGGTTAGTAGCCTCAGGAACCCAAGGCGGAGCTAATTTGTCTAAAAATTCATTGGCTAAAGAATCCGGAATAGGAGAAGGGTCTTTATAAATGGACCTAAATCTACGAATATTGCGCCAGACGATCGTAGGGTGAGTATTCGGTGAAATTGATGTGCAAAAGTTACGCCAAGATTCAAATTTTTTCTTCTTAAAAAGTTTATAATTTTCGTTAATTATGTTAGTAACGATTTCAAAATTACTATCAGACATATCGAGGTTATAATTGTATTCAGCCTCTTTACGTTTGTAAACCATTTCTGTGCATTCAGGGTCCCACCATGGAGGCGAGGGAATTGTATTAATATTGTTATTTTTTACAGGAAAAACTTCATCTGCTGCTGCAATTAATATGAGCGCTAAAGCTTCCGCACAACTGTTTTCACTGCCATCTGAAATAACAGGCAAGGAGCAAAGCTTGCTGTCAACAATGTTTCTAAATTTGTCCCAGTCATTATTATTTCTATTAGGTAGCTTATATTTTAATGTTGATCTCCTTAATGGTGCATTTCGTTTAGAAAGAGGATAAGAAATAACTATTGGAAAATGATCACTACCATAAGTAGAGGTCAGAGTATGCCAAGTTAGTGAAGAGGCTAAGTTTGGAGAACAGATAGAAAGGTCAATTGCACTTTGGTTCTGATTGGGATCTGAACGACGTGTGACAGCTCCTGTGTTCAAGATGCATAGGTTATGTAAGTCTAATATATCTAGTAATTCATCGCCATAACAATTAGAAGTTGAACAACCCCATGATTGATGATGGCAATTAAAGTCCCCTAATATTAAAAATGGCTTTGGAAGAGATGAAAAGAGATTATTAATCTCTTGAAGAACAGAAGAAGAAGGGTGGGGAATGTAAATAGAAACAAGACAAATATTATGAACTTTAATAGCTACAATTGAAATTGCCTCACTATGAGGAGGTAATGTAATGATAGAAAAAGGTATAGTATTCTTGATAAGTATAGCTACTCCACCATACCCATCAGATCTATCCTCTCTAATGGTTAAATAACCATTAATTTTAAAAATATGATTAGATTTGAGCCAAGTCTCTGCTAAGGCAAAGGCAAATGGCTCATATTTGTTTAAAAGATATATAACATCACTCTTTTTATTTACTAGACTGCGGCAGTTCCACTGGATTATTTTGGATGTGTTGTCCATTACAAATGGATTGAGATACATTGGAAGAAGGGGCAACGTTGGACGGTGAAATGTTGAACTGAACAAGAAGATTGTGTAATGCAGAAAGAAAATCGTTTATGGAAAAATTTGTGTCATTTTTTTCATTATTATGATTATTAGAAAAAGCACAACCATCTGATGGTTGAGGAATATTGAAATCTTTAATAATGGCATTGTGAGCCTCTTTATTGTATCCTTGTACAGATTTGGGAGGGGAGCGTGGTTTGAGAAAGACAGTCTTTTTATAGCTAGTTGAAGCAGGCATTCTATTAGGTGAAGAGATGGATGGGGTATCTGCAAAGTTTTTGGATGGAGAAGATAAAAGTGTATCAGCATACGATTTAGTTACAAGGGGATATACTTTTGCTGCTTCAGCATAGGATACTGAACTTTGTGCCATGTATGTTTTAATTAATTTTTGTCTAGAAAATTCTGGGCAAACCTTGTTAGTAGCATAATGATATCCTGAGCAAAGGCAGCAAGATGCACTTTCTGGTTCTCTGTCACAACTGTCCCCAGTGTGGCTTTGGCTACATTTATAACAACGAGGTTTGGACCTGCACTGAATTTTAGTGTGACCGAAACGACAGCAATTGAAACACTGTACAGTAGGGAAAATATATAAATCTACAGGTAATGCATTATAGCACATAAAAATTCTTTTCGGTAGCACCTGACCATCAAATGTAACAACTATCGATTGGGATGGTTTCCAAATGGTAGAATCATCAACAATGGCTTTAAAATTAAGGCGTCTTACTTTTAAAATTGGACCACAACCAATTGGTACTGTTATATTATCAATAACATCCTCCGGAGACCAATCTGCAGGGACACCACGTACTAAACCCATTCTAGTAACATTAAAAGTGGGTATAAAAGCTTTATAATTATAAGATTCTAGACTATTATGATTAATAAAAGAATTTGCGTCCAGGAAATTCGAAAAGGAAAGAGAAATTTTATTGCGCCCAATTTTTTTGACACTACCGTTAATTATGTTTTGGAAGGCGTTGTGTTTAAGGAACTTGCCAAATGTGATTGGGTGCAGTGTCGTTCCATCATCTGGTGAAATTATGTTTTTTTGTACATGAATGACAAAAGGCGCGCTGTCTGTTTTATCATAAGTTTTACGACCTATCTGAGTAGGAGCAACTGAGGACGTAGCAGGAATATCGGGCACATTGATAGTAGGATCGTTAGTCGTTGTAGTAGTTGAGCAGTTAGGTTCTGATGCAGTAATTTCAGGTGTAAAATCCGTACAGCTACAACCCGAAGATACGGTACCGTGGCTTTTACGGGTACGGCGACGCTTATTGCAGTGCTTACAAATATGTGTACGGCTTCTTTTTAAGTTACGAGCCGAAGACGACCCATCGGTATCCATGCCCGATTCGTTTGATATAGTAACGTAATTGCCTGCCGGGGGAACAGAGTCCCCCGGGTCAGGCGGGTCCTTCATTTTCCCGCGCTAATATAAAATAAAATAAAAAACTTACCACTACCGAAGAATCTATACAAACTAAAGTTGAATTACAAGAAAAAGAAAATAGAACACTAAAAACTACGGCTACTGATCTTATATTACAACGTTTTTCAATTTTTCAATTATAGCTTTAAAAGGACACGACCGCCAAGTTTGAGGTTTCCCGCGCTTTTTCCGTTTCTCACTCTTACTCAAGTGGTTTAACTACGCTAAAAAGAGAAGCACTTAGTATTTATTGTGCCTAATGACCCTTGCTAAATAGAGAATCACCTATTATTTACTTAGAAATATGTTTTTTTTTTCACTCTTACTAAAGCGGTTAAACTACGCTAAAAAGAGAAGCACATAGTATTTATTGTGCCTAAAAATACAGTTGGTGGTCTTACAAGAACAAACACACCACAGCCTCGCTCGCCTCATTTGTGGTAGCACACTGTAAAATGAGTACCTCGCACGATCCTCATTTTAAATGAGAGTGTGCTACCCATCTCTATCGAAGACGAATAAATACGACAAAATGACAGAAAAACGCAGATTATCTCGAGTTGAATTTTCAAAAATCGAGATAACTACCGTGTCATATTAGGGTTTGTCGAGTTTGTCGACAAAACATCAAGTTTGACAGAACGAGTCTAGTGTTTTTAATGGCGTAGCTGTCAGAATACGAGAAAAGTACAGAAATAGACAAAAATTACTCACGCGAAAGTGGATTATATCATATTAGGCCTGCTGGGGTCAAGTCTACCGTCTGACTAGTCATAAGTCTACTGTGTCTGTGGTGCATTCGGTGAAAATTGTGAAAAATACGTTGTTAGTTCTCAAACTAACAGTACATCCTGTGGTTACACTACAGTCTGTGGTTACAAGTTACATGCTCTTGATGCTTTACTGTGGTCTGTTTGTCAAACAAAGGTAACTTGGATTGAATAATTATTTTATTCTTTAATTTAATTCAATTCAACTTCAAAGGGACTTTGATGCTTCCGTTTTTAGACCGTGTCGCAATCACCAAGTAATCGACGAAAGACAGATTACAATATAGGTAATATAGAACTTAGGAAAAGTAAACAATAATATAACCGGCTCCTGAAGCACTAAAGCAAGCGCTACTTGCACATAGGTTGATAATAAAACTTCTATAATACTACAAACTACGTGACTGCATCAGCCATGTCGCTAGAAGAAATTGTAGCACCATGTATTTGATTCAAATTCAATTATATTTTAATAGCAAACTATGACAAGCCTGTTTTTCTATTATGTACAAGTATGAAATGGAAAAAATAAAACAAAGGGATCTCATTGGTCATCAAATAATTCATCCCCATTGCTCTCAGCCGGAAAAGTGCCCCTAAGGCTAGCAGCATTGCCACATTGGATGGCATGGCAATGCTTTGGCTTCAGAATTGGCCAGCCCTGTGGTCCCGAGAGTCGACCAACCGCTTGGCGAAGTCCCGAAATATTCATTGAGCACTCAAGACTCCAGGGCCCTAGTGTTTTAACCCTAAATGGCTCAAACATATAGCTACCAAATGGTTGCTAAATTTTCGCCGTTTGAGGTTTTCTGCACCTGCAGCAGCTGCCCCAGGACAACCTGCCTGCAAGATGGGATGGCGCAAGGGTGTCGACACAGGTTGCATCCCACACCAAAAGCCTACCCAACTTCCAAGGCATTATAGTAATTCCGTCTGGCCTCTTTCCATTGTCGCACGCCAAGCCATTGGGTTCAAAAACATCTGGCACCCCGGCGGTGACAAGAGCCCGATAGATGATGTCATTAATGCTTGCATGCCATGCCAACTGGCTAGCGCTCTTGCTGCAGGAAAGGCTATGGTGTGTGAGGCAGTTGACTGCTGTGGTGCACTGACAGTGATGTGGAGGAGCAAGGAGCGCACAGATGCAGACTTGTAGTGAACCCGAAAGTGGTGTCACCCAGCATAGTGGTTATGTTGTGTGACGGTTGCACCTGAAGCTAGAGGCCCGACTCCCATTCTCCCACAGCCAACAGGCGGGCACTCTCAGCAGTATTGGTGGACGTATTAATGAGGTTATATGCGTATCCGGAAAAACCACTTTCCAGTACTGAAGTTGTTTTATTCTCTAAATATGTCAATGATTATGGTACATGGTAAACCTCCAGTGAGTTTATGTTTGCAACATCAAATATGAATGTGTACTACTGAATCATTGTCATTTATTTATTTATTATAGCACTCTAAGGACTAGATCACAAAAACATTAACAGAGAGCATATCATATTATAACTTATAAACTACAACGAACTTGTTACTTAAAGGTGTGCACAGCACTAAAATAGTTTGCCTATTTATAAATAAAGTGATAAAAATAACAATAAAATCAATAATATAATAATAAGATCAAATAAATCAATAAAAATACAATCAATGAATCAAATTAAGTTAAATAATTATAGTAGGTAATTAAAAAGCTTAAGATGTAACATGTTACAATAAAATGCAGAACAATAATAGGAATGATGGAATTAAACAAGAATCAATTGTTAGGTCATCCATCATTTCAGCCTGAAGATGTCCACTGCTGGACATAGGCCACCCCCAAGCATCGCCACATACATTCCTGATTCCTGTGGCTTTCAAAAGGTCATTGGTCCACTGTAAGGGAGGTTTTCCTACTATACCTTCTGGTACGTGGTCGCCAGTCCAGGTCCTTCTGGCCCCGTCTGTCATCTGTAACATCTGTACTACTGGATATTAAATAATAAATATCATCATCAATTTCACCAGCGCCACAAGCAATAAGATAGCACACAGTACACATATTGCAATATTATGTTTATCCTGTTTACTGTAACCTCTCCTCTTTACATGCCCAAATAAGTCACTTGATGACTTGACAGATTGGTGATGTGGATAATATTGAGATGTGTATCACCCATCACTGGTCTGGATTTAAAATACAAACCCAATCAAAATAAAAAAACACAGTTTTGGGTTTATTTCTATAGAACTAAACAGGCTAATTTAGGCACTCATGAAACATGTTCATGTTAATTATTGAAAACACACCCACATACATAATCAATATGCAACTATGTATGTTTGTGTGTGGGTTCTTAGTAGTACCACAGGTAGTACAAATGGTCCACACACCCACATATGGTCCTTGCGCACTGTAAACAGAAACTCATTATCTTAAACCTTAAGTTTGTGTTGTTCTTATATTTATTTATTGTGTAACTGTTATTCCTCAATATAATGGCGTCAGTGTTAAAATCAGAAGGGCAACTTATCATTGTATTTATGAAGAATTTTGTTAACTGGCTGATTGCTGCTATGTTGACATACAGATAGTCTATATTCTGGTCTGTGCGTCAAACATTCAACTCCATTCAGGCATTTATGTAAGTGTGATTGTGTAACAAACATATTATTCACAAACATTGTCATATCTGGATGTGTGCCCGGTTGGTGGCAATAGGCTCGCCCCCTAGTACATGGGACTTAAACATAACTGGCGAAATGTGGGTGTACTTCAGTTGCATCTCTGCCGAACCATTCAGTACAGGCGTGATGTTATGCTATTCTCATATCTTATGATATTATTAGTAGAGATTTCTAGCTCAAACACAGACCACGTAGCTTGTTGCCACTAGTTGTATAAGAAATTGCTATTGAGAACTGTACTTGTACTGTTCCAGACACAATGAAGACGGCTGTTACAGTGCTGCAGGAGATGATGGTGAAGATGGGGCAGACTCCCGAATATGAGTGCATATCTCAGGTAGGCATACTGACCTCAATACCTTTACATTTATTGTATGATCTTCAAATCTTCATTCATGCATTCTCTCTGTATAAGTGAAATAGTCAAAATAAAGTTTATGTATAGTAAACAACTTGCTAATAGGGTCACTCGTGTATCTGTGTCTGTCTGTCCGTCCGTCTGTCACAGCCAATTTGCTCCGAATCTAATAGGCCGATTAAGTTGAAATTTATATGTGTAACGTAAATAAATGAATTTTGAATAGGGGGTCACTTTTTGAGGATAAATTGAAAAATAAAAAGAAGTTTTGATAACTGTAGGTACCGTGTGACATATCAAATGAAAGGACTTGTTGTGAGGAGCTTTAATAATTTTAAAATGATACTTTAAAAGATTACTACGACTATTTAGATAAAGCCATTGTAAATTATCTCCCTCTGATCACAGTGGTTAAAACGTTATTTTTGAGACCAACACACCAATACTAAAAGTGCAAATACTAACTAGACCAATAACTTACCCGTACCTCAAAAGCAAAAAACGGAACCCTTATAGGATCACTCGTGTGTCTGTCTGTCCGTCTGTCACAGCCAATTTACTCCGAATCTACTTGACCAATTAAGTTGAAATTTGGTACACATGTGTATTTCTGTGACCCAAACACGAATATATGGAATATATGGGAGTTGGACCAAGTGCTGCCCAGAATAGACACAGTACATTATGTTCCTTGGGCTTATTCTAGTCTGTAAACCAAAGCTCTTCAAAATCTATCCGAGGAGTTTTGAGAAAAACTATTTTAGTTGAGTATTTTCGTTCATGAATAATGACAACCAATGGCGCGTTTTATTAAGTAGGTAGTCTACGCTCCGCCCCGCACCGATCCAGGTCCAAAACCCGAGAGGAAAGCTCTCGGGTTTTGGACCTGGATCTCGAACTTCAGAATCGTTTCGAGTGCCTAGGTAGCTCCATGGACGATTATAACGATGGATCCGTGAAAACTGTCCATACAGTCGGGTCCAAGATCTTCAAGAAGCAAGATCTACAAATCGAAACAAGAAGCTCTCTGATGCTACTTTACAGCTCATGAAGGAGAGGCGCGAAATGATCCTGCAGTCGATGCGCTCAAACACCGGCGGCTCAATAGATAGATCTCCAAGTCCTTGAAAGGCGACCTTCGCCACCATAATACGAACCGTATTAAAGACGCGATAGAACGGAACATGGGCTCCAAGGTTTTTGCAAGAGATCTGTCTATTGGACAGAGCCAGCTTGCAAAACTGAAGACCGATGATGGCAGAATCGTATCCGCCAAACCTTAACTGTTGAGAGAGATTGGGAGTTTCTATAGACAGTTATATACAGTTATACACGACAATTCAATTCAATTCAAAATATTTTTATTTCACATAAACCTACATGGGCACTTATGAAACGTCAGAAGCTAGGTGCACGGTTCCAATTGGTCGTTTCCTATGGAGAAGAACCGGCAAGAAACTCCACGGTTACTCTTTTAAAAATAATTGGCTTTTACAATTTTTTCAAATAACAGTGTGACTAGGTCAACCAGTAACCCCGTCATGAATCTAGCAAACGACCCAAGAGCTAGATTGACCCGACAAAAATCTCGGAAGTCAGCTTGTACGAGATTAGGATGGCTCTAATACGGGTTGCAGACCAAGAGCTAAGCTAAGTTAGTTTAGCTTAGCTCGCATAGCTGACGCAGTTTTCCATACTTGTGTGCAGACCGCAAACTATGCGAACTAAGCTATGTGAGCTAACTAAAATATGCGAAGCTAAGTTAGTTGTGTATGCCGATGCGCAGCTACACGAGCTAAGCTAAGCCCCTCCCGGTACCCCGCACACCCTTTGCACATCCTTCACCAGTGCTGTCCAGTGTTCTTTGTTGTACGCACGATCGTTTAGTAGCGATTTTGGAGCAATTTATTGAAACTGGACAACAATTTCCTATACTATGGAACACACAATCAAAGGACTATCACAACTTAATTAAAAAGGATGTTGTATGGAAAAGAATAGTGGAGGAAATAAGTAATCCAGACATACCAGACGGTAAGTTTAATTAATATTTATTTAAAGTTTAATTAATATTTATTTAAAGTTTAATCTAATTTATATAATTAAAATAATATTACAAAAGGATTCTCTAACACGAAATGCTTCTCTAGTTGCTCGTAAGTTGTCGTATTGTACCGATCTTAAAGTTTGCTGTTCTTCAATATTGACGGTATTTACGTTACTAGTTGTCGTTCTTGAAGACATTAAATAATTGTGCAAGATACAGGTAGACTTTGTAATGACGTCCACTAGTTCTAATTGACATTCGAATGGTCGACGAAACACGAAATCGCGCTGACAATATACCGAACGCATGATCTACTACATTTCGTGCTCTACTGAGACGATGCTCTGTTATTTAAACATGTACTCCGTGGGTACGGTCTCATAAAGTGTTTTTATAATGGGAATGCTTGATCACCTATAAACACAAAAGGTGTTGGATCGCCTTCAGGCGTTATAGGTTTATGATTAGGTAAGTTTAGTTGCCCGTTTTGTAATTTGTAGCCAAATGCGCTATCTGCAAAAATACCTCCGTCGCTAAATCGGCCCATTGAACCAACGTCTATTATAATAAATCTTTTGTTCGCATCAACGACTGCGAGAAGGAAAATAATTAAAACCCGACTGTGGAGGGCATTTTATTGAGATATGCTTCCCATCCACGGCACCAAGGCAGTTAGGAAATTGCCATTTATCATTAAAGTCTTCTGCAATTGCGTCCCATTCACTTTCTGTCTGTAACTTCATATAAATATTGGTTGCAAATGAATCCAAAGTACATTGCACACATCTTTCACAATCAAAGAAACTGTGTTATTACCCACTCTGTAATTATATACAATTGTTCTAAAGGAGTCACCAGTAGCTAAGAACCTGAAACATATAAATATTTATTAAGTTTAAGTTTGACTTGGTGTTTGTTACAGTGAAAACTGCGAAGAATAAGTGGAAAAAGTTACGTGATAATCATCGAGAGTCACTCAAAAGGATGAAAGCCAGTAAAAGTGGCCAGGTTGCTTCTCCGACAAATAACTGGAAATATGCCGAGTTACTCGAATTTCTTTTACCCCACATGAAAAACCGTAAGAGAACCGGTAACGTATCAATTAATAATAAAAATACATTGCCCGGTACATCGATCGAAAGTCAAAATACTTTGCCCAGTACATCAACTGAAAGTCTAAAGTATTTTGCTCGGTGCATCAACCCATAATCAAAATATTGAGATTTTCGAGGAAATTCCGAATGATGATGATGAAAACACTTCCGAAGCACCAAAGATAAAAAAAAGAAAAGTTGGCGATGACTCATTATTACGCGACTTACTTCAGGATGTCGATAACGATTTTATGAAACGATGTGAGCAAAGAGAGAAACGGAAGGCTGAGGAGGCGAAAGAGGCGGAGAAACACAAACATCCGTAAGATTTGTTTTTACAGTATGTGCGAGTCAACTAAAAAGCTTCCCGATTGGATACAAAGAGATGTTAAAAAAAGCTTTTTCAAATTGTAAACGAAGCAGAGGAAAATTATGAAAGTTATTTGTCTAGGCAGACTTATCAATATGGGTACTCATCATCATCTAGCTTCTCGACACCAGCTCAAAACGATAGCTTAGAGAATTTGTAATGTAACCTTTTGTCATTTACCAATAAAAAATTGTTTTAATTAAAATTGTTTTGCTTACCTCAAACAAATAGCTAATCTTTCTTCTGGCGTTATAGCCTTCCGATAGTTAGTATCTTGTTTAGTAATATCTCCGATAATCAATGATAACAAATCATAAAACTGAACTCTTGTAACACAATAATATTACTGAAAATGTTTATCATCTAACTCATAAAATAAAGTTCTAAATTCTCCACTTGTGTGCCGAGATTGAATGTGTTGACATATCCAAGATCTGGAACGTCTTTTTCTTAAATAATAATAAGTCAGTATTAATCTTCTTTTTCTATGTGTAACGTATTCATCATCGGAACTTTCATCATCGATTATATTCATGGCGAGCGACGTCCGTCTAATTGAACTACGCAACACTGACTGAGCTTTGGCTTAGCTGGTGGTGTGCCCGCTATTTATTTCTAGCTTAGCTTAGCCTAGCTTGCTTGGCATAGCTTAGTTTTCGGTCTGCAACCGGCTTTATTAAGCAGTTTAAAAACAACAAGGCTATCAGGTGATGACGGAATTCCGGCCGAACTCCTGAAGGCCGGTGGAAAAACTCGTTCTTAAGGCCCTGCAGAAGCTTTTCCGGATTCCAATTATTTCGAATAGTTTTTTCCCATAGTTTTCTTCTTATAACATCTTTGGCATATACATGGGGCACGTATTTTTGCAATCACAGCTGCGCAGCTGGGCTCAAAAATTAATTATGCGTAAAAGAAGTCGCTTGTTTACAAAAATTGTATGGCTAGCTGTCAAATTATAAGACGCTAAAGATCAGCGCCATCTGAAGTGAACAAGTGGCAGTTTTTAACCCCATTCGCCAAGAATATAGCGCACCCAATACTTCTTGAAACGCGAGTTTCTTTTTAAAGTGAATATTCTTTGGGATATATTCCATCTTCATTGGAAAATCTGAATTTGTCTGACTCAGACGATAAAGAAGACAGTTCTGATGTAATAGAAAATAGCGAACCAGACATAGAGTCTCTGCCAGTCCCACTTACTCCAATTATGAGACAAGTACTGCCATCCACAAGCCAGGTAAATTTTGATATTATTCCAAACCTGTCATCAGTCTATTCTATACCGTCTGTACAAGATATATCACCTGGACCAAGTGTAGTGAAGACCAGGTCCAAGAGAAAACAAGTAGTTGCCTGTAAAATTAAACCAAAGAAGCGTAAAACTAGAGTACCTACCAATTAAAATTGGAAGAGAAGCCAGTTCAAGCACAAAGCTGAAATAATCCACAGTGAATTTTCATTTCCCATGCCTACTGAAGATTCAGCCTTAGGATATTTTAATAAATATTTTTCTGCAGTCATTTATGAAGATATTGTCACTAATACTAACTAATATTCTGTTCAAAATACTGGCCAATCAATAAATATGACAGAAGATGAGCTGAAAGATTTTATATGCTTTTACATGCTATGTTACATAGACTACTGGTCCACTGAATTGCGATATTCAGGCTTTGCTGATACACTTCGCGTCACTTGATTACTCTCATCTATAAAACCACAGTTATTTTTTAAAATAAAACGAATATGAGATTTATAATTATATTTTTATAAAATACAAATGTCTTATAAAACCTCTGCGTTGATGGGATTTTCAGCAAAACAAAAAGGAAAAAATAAATACCCAAAATTTATTATGATGCAATAAATAGTGCGACACATGATTACTCTCAGTAATAATAAAAAAAAAAAAATTTAGTTATTAGGCATTTAGTAACGTGTGTATCCTCCGTTGTTTTTGATAATTTCAAAATTGCGGCCAGGGATCGATGAATACAGATCTTCTAAATACTGTTGGGGATTTTTTTTCTAGGCTGTATGAAGTGCAGTTATGAGAGATTGCTGATCTGAAAACTGTTTATTATCCTTGTAAAGTTGACGAGAAAGGTAGCCCTACAAGTTCTCTATAATATTAAGGTGTGGGAATACGCTGGCCAATCCAATCTACAGATATTCTGGGTTTTCATCCAGTCATCAACTACTTTCGCGGTGTGTGTAGGTGCATTATCTTGTTGTAATATCCATTTTTTCTTTCTAAATAGCTTATTTATTATCTTTATTTGTCGTTGTAGCAATAATTTATACTTTTCGCCAGTCTGTGTACCAGTTAGTACTTCTAAAGCAAGTGTCCCATAGTGAGTAATTGCACCCCACACCATCACGGATTGAAATGAGTGAGGATGACGGGATAAAATGAGTTCTTCTTTCCTTAAATCATGAAAATAAAAATTATACCCGTCAGGACCATCAAGATTTTTTTTTTTTCATCTGTGAAAATTACGTTCTTCCATTCTTCTCTCCAATGCATGTGTTGTCGGCAAAACTCAAGACGTGCTGCTTTATGATGTTGCTTTAAGCTCGTTTTTTTTTTCTTAATTTTTTGACGACGTATATTCTTTGATTTGGCAATAATTCGTTGCACTGTCCGAATACTAGCATTAGTCTGTACATTATTTTTATATCCCCTGCAGATAAGGTGCTGTTTGAGGCCGTTCGAAGAATTAACTGACGTTCTCTCAACGTTGTCGCCATCTTAGTTCGTCCTTTTCTGTTTTTTCCGTAATTTTCGGGATCTCTTAAATAATTATTTACAACCCATGAACTTCTATTTATTCGATTAGCGATATACCGGTTCGAGTAGACTTCTTGTTTAAGTACATTAATAGTTGTAATTTCTTCCAAAGATAATGTTTTACCACGTCCCATTACTATTTTTTTATTGCAACGATTATTAGAAAAACTCAAAAATCACTATACTCTCGCACTGATCGATCGCAAATAACTGACTTTATATAACTACGCCCACCTTTGACTTTTTTCAAAGTACCTACTGAGAGTAAACAAGTGTCGCACGTGCTGACAGGTTACAACAAGTTGAACTTAATACGCAGCGCAAATGACTGTGCGATAAATTCGGTTCGTCATTATTCAGAATGTTTTGAAAAAATAGTTTACAGTAATAAGTATGACGGCTTTAAATATTTTACTCGTATCTATTTTTTTGTTGTAATTTATATGAGAGTAATCAAGTGACGCGAAGTGTATTATGTCGTTGAAAAGATTTCAATCCCTACGAAGGCATCTTCATTTTGACTCTTCATGATAACTCATTCTCTGATTCAGATTTTATTTTACAAATACGATTTTACAAAGTGCGGCCTTTTATAGAGAAGGTGAGACGTAACTGTTTAGCGACTGAAGAGGAGATGAGATACAGCATAGATGAAATGACTATACCATATAAAGGCAATAAGGCAGGTAATAGAAATCAGTATAATCCTATGAAACCCAATAAATGGGGTTTTAAAAATTTCGTTCGTGCAGGTATGTCAGGAATCGTGTACGACTTCCTACTTTATGCAGGTGAAGACACATTTCGAAACATTTCCTTTTCTGAAGATGAAGAAAGTTTAACCTTAGGTGCCAAAGTAGTAGTCGCTCTTTGTAAAACTATTCAGACAAGAGCGTGTGTCGTATACTTCGATAATTATTTTTCTACTTTAGATTTGGCGACGTATCTGAAAAACCACTACGGCATTTTTAGTCTTTTAGCCAAAATAGGCTAAAAGGTTGTGAGAAATTACTTACAAGTGATAAAGCTTTGAAGAAAAGAGGAAGGGGGTCATAAAGTCAGTTAGTTGATAACAAAAACAAGTTGGCGGTTGTAAAGGTTCGACAACAAGGTGGTTACTTTAGTCAGTACGTATGCTGATGCATAACCTGTAGACAAGATAAAGCGCTACTGTAAACATCACAAGGCAAAAATTAACGTCGAGTGCCCTCAGCTTATCAAACATTATGACAGCCACATGGGTGGTGTGGATCTTTCGGATATGCTAGTAGCTCTATATCGGAACACATATAAAAGCAGACGTTGGTATACACCCATATTTTCCCAAATGATAGATGTTTGCATTAACAATGCCTGGCTCCTTTACAGTAGAAACTGTAGTCGCCAGGGAGAGCAGCATATAAACTTGAAATCTTTTCGCCTTCAATTAGCCAGAGAACTCCAAAGTCAAAGTCAAATCATTTATTTCAAATAGGCCCATGTATGGCACTTTTGAACGTCAAAGTTTACCAAATAATATAATTGATTCTAGTCGCCCCTTCCAAAAGGTAGTTTTCGTATGGAGAAGAATGGGCAAGAAACTCCACCGTTACTCTTTTAACATGTTTTACAATAGTTTGTATAAGTACGTACATTAGTTAAATAATTATATGTGAAGACGATGCACCTAGAATAAAATTACTATACCACAATTGGTAAAAAACAATTAAAAATGAAGCAACGGCAGATAATTTAATTATGTGATAGATACATGGTGCTCACATATTCACAAACATTGTAAAAGTAGACGATTTTCCTAATGTTTTTAAAATTAATAAGTCAGTGTGTGAGGAAGTAATCACAGAATGTAAAATCAATGTCATATAACACAAAATTATAAATTTTACTATTAAATTAGCAACCTGTTTGATTTTGTCTTGATTCTAAATTGTCCTATGGAGCAGAACCAGCATGTTTCCAAGCACTCTTATCTTGGATATAATCCTCTAATTTGTTATATGCCTGTTTACAAAGTGTACTATTAATATGAGTTTTAAATTTTCTTTAATTTAATTGCAATATGTCACAAGGTATTTTGTTGTAACATTTAACACAGTACCCCATAAAAGATGTATGTACTTTAGATAATCTGAAAAATGGTTGATCTAGTTTATCTTTATTTCTACTATTAAAATGATGTCTATCACTTATTTTATTAAAAAGATGTGGATTTTTCCTTACGTACATAATATGTTTATAAATGAATTGGCAAGATACCGTCATAATATTAATCCTTTTTGCTTGTCGCCGCGAATCTCACAGGAAACTATTTTTTCCTGTGAGATTCGCGGCGACATGGATTATAAATGGCTCTGACAGCTCTCTTTTGTAAAATAAAGATGGATTCAATGTCAGCAGCCCGACCCCACAGTAAAATGCCATACGACATAATGCTGTGGAAGTAGCTAAAATAGACCAATCGCGCGGTTTCTACATCTGTTAACTGTCTTATCTTTCTAACAGCATAAGCGGCCGAGCTTAGCCGCCCCGCAAGAGATGTTAAATGAGGTCCCCATTGTAATTTCTCGTCTAGCGTGATTCCTAGGAAAACCGTTTGATTAATAAATTCCAGTTTTTCCCCATTCAATATGATGTCACATTCGCTACTTCTAACATTAGGTAATTTAAATCTAATGCATTTGGTTTTTGTTTTATTTAGTACCAAATTGTTTACTGTAAACCAAACTTGGACTTGCAGAATAGAGCTGTTCACGTCTTCAAGATTTTGTGACCGTCGGTTTATTTTAAAGATTAATGATGTGTTATCTGCAAATATTACCATCTTCGGTTGATTTTGAAATAATTGGGGTAAATCATTAATGTAAACTAAAATAGGAATGGACCCAATATCGAACCTTGAAGAACGCCCATTACCATTTCAGACCCTAATGAGTTTACGCCGTTTACCTGAACTTTAACCTTTCTATCTTTCAGGTATGATCTAAGTAAATCAAGAGCTATATTCCTAATCCCATAGTGCTCTAGTTTCAGCAGAAGTGTCTCATGGTCTACACAATCGAACGCCTTCGAAAGGTCGCAAAAGATTCCAATGGCATCTTGTGCTTCTTCCCAGGCATTAAAAATGTTCTTTATTAGGGTGACACCGGCGAAAGCGGTACAACGCCCTTTGGTGAAACCGTACTGTTGTTCATGAAAAATGGATTCTTTTATTAAAGTGACGTAACATTTCTTTGAGCATCAACTTTTCAAACACCTTACTGAGCACTGGTAGAATTGACTCAGGCCTATAATTGTTGGGTTCTTTACTATCACCAGATTTAAACTATGGAACTACTTTACTGTTTCATGAGATCCGGAAAGACTCCTTGGTCTATACTGGTGTTAAATATGTAAGCTAAATAGGGCGCAAAGGTTTCGATTATAGATCTACAGACTTTTACAGACATTCCCTAGCGATCTTTTGTTGATTTAATTTTAAGATCTTTAAAAGCTTTTATAACAACTGGGGGTTAGTATGCTGAAACCTAAACACCAAAGGGCAAGCCTTCACATTCTGTCTAAGTAAGGCAGCAGAAAGCGCGGGTGAGGAATTTAAAGCTTGAGTAGTTTTAAGGGGAATATTACCAAAAAAGTTTTCAAATTCTTGAGCTATTTCTATATCTGAGTTAATGGGGCCATGTGCAGTCTCTAAATTACATTCAGCATTTCGCTGTTTTTTCCTACCTGTTTCATTATTTATTATTTGCCAGGTAGTTTTTATTTTATCATCAGCTGATTTTATTTTATTGCTAATATAAAGAGCTTTGGCTATTTTGCACACGCTTTTAAAAGTTTTTGAATATTTTGCAACATACTTATGAAAGCTTGTATTATTCATATGTTGCTTTAGGCCATAAAGTTCCAATAGAATTTCCCTGCTTTGACGAATACCTGGAGTCGCCCAATCACTAAATAAAAACTTTGTGTAAATACTTTTAGTCTTTAGTGGAAAAGTGTCATTAAATTGCGTTTTGAATAGTGAAAAGAACTCGGCGTAGAACTCATTTGGGTCATCTATATTATTAAAACTCTGAACACATAATTTATTGGCCAAAGAATTATTTAATTTCTCTAAACTTTTACATGTAATTGGCCTAAACCTTATTTGAATTTTTTGTAAAGGTATGTAGGAGCAAAATGTTATTGTTTGTCCACTGTCCAACACAAAGGGAGATCTAGAGCAAAAGTTCCCGGTCGAACCGATGACAGTGTACGCCATGATAGCGTAGGACACTGGCCAGACTTCGGAAAGACATACGGTCGCTGCAAGTTATGCATAAAAAATAAAACTAATGTAATCTGCACTAAGTGTAAGCAAAGGCTATGCTTAGTACGCAAAAGTAATTTTAAGTTTTTTTGATTATCATAACAAATAAATTATAGACGGATAACTTACGAAGACTGATGAAGATTAATATTTAGAAGTTTATTTGTTTTGAGGTGTTACATTTAATTGAAATATTTTAGAACTGTTTTTTATAATGCTTAAAACTGATCTCAGCACATTATTGCAATTGAAAATGTTTAACAAACTGTATCATTTTGTACCGGACTATGATTGTAATGTAATAAACTGTATAAAATTGTATTTTTTTAAATTAATATCCCCAATTCAACATCATAATCAATAACTAAAATAAAACAATCAACTTGGCTTAAAAATTAGACAGTTAATTTGGCAAAGTACATCAAACTGCACACCAATATTTGCACTCACTTCCTTTAATATTAGATAATGTCCACCATACTTGACTGGCATTTTCAGGAAATCTAGACACAGGAGTTATTTTTTTATTATTTTTCCGAGTTAAATTGAACCCCAAACATATAAAAAAAAATACATCAAATTTGATGTATTTTTTTTTTTACAGAAAAAAATGCCTTGCCAAATTAAGGGTTAAGGTTTTGTAAACGCGATTGTGCTCTTTATTTAGATAAGGTTACGGACCAATGTTCTATAAAGATTTTTCTTCTACAAAGGTTTTTTTTTTCTTTTTTTTCTTTTGGGCATCTCGTAGCTGACCTCTGAGGTCATGACTACTTAACCGGTCAATCCTGTGGTTGCCTTAAGCTGCTACACTCAAAGCCTCCAGCCAGGGGCATACAAAACTAAGCTAAAAAGCTAGGTGAACGCTCGCTAAGGGCAACCCCTGTGGGGTACGAGCCTCGGCTTAGGGCGTCACCGGAGGGAGGACATCAAAGATGGGACGGGCTGGTTCTACAAATGCGATCTTGGTCAAGTTTTCACTTGTGTCGGCACTCCCGGAGCGCCAATGTTTTTTTTTTTTTTTTTAATTTGTTGTGATCTGATTGTTATGTAAATATAATAAATAAGCATTTTCCCATGATATTCTAATGTGAATATGTTATAGAAAATAAACATAAACGTAAATATTGTTATTTTTTCAGAATTATTTATTTAATGTTATCTCCAACTTAACATTAATTCATTATTTTCAGACATAGTTCATAATAATGAGTAAAAGAGAAAAAACTAAAATAGATAAAGATACACATTTAAGGATTGCGTCACTATAAATTTTGATGGTCTTTAAAGGCTCGTGCAAACTGGCGCTACAGGCAGCGCGACCCTTGTAGCACCCGCGATATCGCGCTGGTCTGCACAAGCCTTTAATGTGCATATTTGATTATAATTACCTACTAACGTACCTTTTTTTAACACATTGTATGCATTTTATACTATTATCCAAACTGTAGAAACAACATCACGTTGCATTAATTTATATAAATAATTACTAAAATGTTTACTTACCCGATAAATAAAATATAAAGACGTAAAAAAAAGTAGGGATGTATAACAAAAAGAATTTTTATAAGTAGCAGTGCGAGTCTTAGGCCTCTGCCTCGAATTTTGCGGGCAGCGGGGCGTCGGCGGCGGCGGCGCGGGCGGTCACCGCTTGACTGGAGTGCACCGCTCGTTGCTCGCCCCCGCGCCGCTGCAACGCCGCTGTTTTCGAGAACCGGTCCATTTGATTTTACGCATAAGTTCCTGCCGCTCCCGCGCCGCCGCCGCCGCCGCCCCGCTGCCCGCAAAATTCGAGGCAGAGGCCTAAGACTCGCACTGCTACTTATAAAAATTCTTTTTGTTAGAGGCCTTAGAGGCTGGCAACGCGCAAGAGAAAGTATTTTTTTTATGACCCTATTGTAAAATAAGATAAGTCATTCTAGGTAATAACATTCATCAGTACAAATAATATTTCACGAACTATAGTAACAGTAATTTAATTTATTTTGAAACTAAAGCGCCAAAGGCTCAAGTTCGGTTGTTCCTCGCGTCCGCCGCATAGCGGTTTGCATGTTTGCGTAGCGTATTTCACGAGCGCATCCGCTGCCGTCAAATTTAC
Source organism: Omphaloscelis lunosa (assembly GCA_916610215.1). Taxonomy (NCBI): domain Eukaryota; kingdom Metazoa; phylum Arthropoda; class Insecta; order Lepidoptera; family Noctuidae; genus Omphaloscelis; species Omphaloscelis lunosa. Next base: position 901,335 of record OU744250.1, on the reverse strand, counting down.
CTAAAACTGTGCACTTCGATTTTGTAATAGCCTTCTTAATGCCTCCAACGCGTTCCTGAGAAAAAGGGTGTTGACAGCTGATTTCCATTTTTCATTATGAGGATGATACGGAATCCTGAAAACAGATTTATTGAGGTAAAAATAAACAACCAGAGACTGTGTTAAATACGTCTTTTTAATACGAAAATTGCATTGAAATGTAGTGTTTATTAAGCGTATGTCCTTTGCGTGAACTGTTTTCTCTAACCGTACACACTAGCCTTTCTTTCGGTGGTATTAGATCAAATTTTACAACAATAATTGGTACCTAATAGTAGTACTTTGCTAGTAAATGCTACGCATATAATTATGTGGGATAAAACGCGATTTATTTATCAAGTCTTCTTCGTTTCGGGTGGGAAATTATCAAATAACTTCTCCTGCTCTGGGCGGAGCGGGAGGGCGTGTCATACTCTTACTGACTAAAACCCACCCGTGTTCCTTCAGTTGCCTGTTTGATGCCAGGGGCCACGGTATCCCTTTCGGACTTTCCCGAAACCCCGGCAGGCATCGGTTCTAGGGACCTAGTCAGTTCTGCTGACATCTCTTTGAGGCGCGCGTGGAACACAAAACGCCGTCGTCCCGAGCCTGGTTCTTATCCATCATCCTGGATTTCACCCATTGCTCACCGTCCGCAAGCCCGCGGCTACGGTGGCCGGGAATTGGCCTGCGATTCCCGACGCCTAGGGCGTCGCCTGAGGTGGTTAGGGGCGTGAGGGCGCGAAATTTGCCTTTCCCTCACGCGTTCCGCCTCCTTCTTTTTCATTACAGCTTCGCAGAAGGAGGTGGCGGCCTCCCATGCCATCTCGCTCCAAACCATGGCCTGGACCATGGGCCGGTCACAAGAGATCGCCGCCGATCGCCTCCACGAGCGGCGGTGCTCCCAAGCCGGGCAGACTTCCACCGTGTTGATGTCGGTTCCCTATTGATGACAGCCAGTTTTCAGACGGGTCCGCAGCACCAGGCGATGTTCGACTACCGATGCGTGGCGTACGGCGTGTTGGTGACCGCGTCGGCGCGCTCCAAGAAGGAGGCTAAGCAAGAGGTCGCGCGGCTCATGCTGCAGCAGCTGTCGCGCCGCGGCCACGCCGTGCCGCCGCCCTACGCCGTGCCCTCCGCCAGCGTGCACTCGGATCCTATGGTATGTATACATATGCGCCGGAGAAGAGATGCATGACATGCTGCAGTGCATCCATGGTACACTTTTCATTCCCCCCACGAAATAAGTACCAGTAGTAGTAAGTAGTAAATCCAGACACTGGGCCGCTACTCATTTGTTATAATTAATAACATTTATTTCTAGCCGTGCCTCAAGCCCAGGTCGAGTACCACACTTGCGCTTCCTCTATTGTAAAATATTATTATTTCTTATTGTTTAGTCAATTTATAATCTTGGGTTAAAAGTTGATAAAACATCACGTCATTAATGGACGACGCCTTACAAGTTATAAATAATAAACGTTTATTTGGACTCGATCAAATATAGCCCAATACAGTTACATCCCTAAGAACTAGGGTACTAATAATGTAAGTGAGTAGACGGCTAAAACTATTTGAACTCTTGAATTCCAAACTAGGCAAAACCTGTATCTTGGAAATCAGTGCTCTTCCGTGCTAAATTAGGTGTAAAAACTTACAAATCACATATATCAAAATTCTAAAATTATTATAGACTATGAAAGAAACTACATAAATCTAAAACTTGATAGATGAGTGATATATATGAGTGTGTGTAGTGTAATTTAAGTATAGGGTGTGAATGGTGGGTGAAGTGTGGATATAGGGTGTGAATTTATGTCGTGTATGTAGTGTAGGTATAGGGTGTGAATGTGTGTGGTGTGTGTAAGGTAGGTATAGGGTGTGAGGGTGTGAGTGTGTACGCGAATGTGTAGGTGTTATTATTATATTCATTTGTAATATTGGACTTATGTTTTTATCAAGCAAAATGTTATCTTGTCACACTTAGGTCCGTATTACAGAACGTTCCTCAAGTCCAGTTTGATCTTCAATCAGTTGATCATTGTTTAAGTATAGAATCAGTACTTGAGCATCGGTCTTATTCCAGAACAGTATCAATCCATACTCAGCTGAATCGAGACTCAAATCGAGCCTCAAGCAGAGATGTGTATTGTTTATGCATCAGCCTTTTTTCGTTTACGATTTATTTTAGTTATCAACTTGGTTCCGATTAAATATACCATAAGAGCCCCAATTATTTTGGAAATAAGCGTTAATATTTCGGTCCCGAATAGTACAATCCCCCATTTATTGACGTAAAGCTTTTTGAAGTATAATAAATTCTATTCTATTTTTCTTTATGGCAATGGTGCCGATGTCGACAATTCTGCCAATGTCAGTTGTGTTATGAGAAAACGTGCGGAGAAAACAAGAAAAAAAAAAAAAAAAAAAAAAAATGATGAATCTACTATCTTTTTGAATTTAATGTGAAACTTGCTGACGGGTATTAGTAGTACACTGAAACAAACAGATAAAAATTATTGTTAGTTATATTATTACATATATATATATAAACGATCACAAACCACACAAAAATCATCATAATTTGATGTCATTGACACGGATAAAAAACATCAAAGCCGCAAAGAGCTTTGGAGAAGAATGAGTTAGTAGGGATGGAAAGTTAGTTGGGACAGGGATCTTTAATTTAGGGAGATGGCTATACAAGTCATGAGCTGGGTTATTATTGGAGCAGTTAAAAAAGATGTGCTCCAAAGTACCTTCATCCAACCCACATTCGCAGAGCGATGTGTCTCTGACCCGGATTTTATGAAGGAAAACTCCGGTTTTCCTTCATAAAATGACACAGCAATGGCCGAGAACAGCAATGGCCTATACGCAGACGGCAAATAATTGTGATCACTTTCTTTGATATTTTTTTGTAAGGATAGAACCAAGGCTTGGGTGTAACATTGGGCTGTATTGCATGATAAAAAGCACCTTTCTTTTTACTCGAATTTTGCCACTGCACCTGCCATGAGGTTAGCAGACTCTTTTTGGGAAGGCTCAGCAGATCGTAGCCCTGACATTGGAAATGTCTAAGGTCAACGTCTTGGGACGTAACAGCATCCTTAGCAAGAGCATCAACATATTCGTTTCCTCTTATGCCGCAGTGACTTGGAATCCAAACCAAGTGAACGGTTTTATGATTCTTGGCACAAGAGAAAAGAGACTTTTTGATTTGAAGCAGAATTGGACTATGAAGTTTACGATTTTGCTCCAAAGCTTGTAAACAACTAAGTGAGTCTGACACCAAATCGAATGCTATGAGCCTCTATGAATAGACACGCTTCTAGTATGGCCACGCACTCACCCGTAAAAACTGAAGATTGTACAGGGCATTTGAATTTCAAAACAATTTTGGAGTTTTGGTAGTATACCGCAGCACCAGTGCAACTTGCATCTGATAATTTAGAGGCGTCCGTGAAAAATCTTTCGAAATTGTGCCAACGCTCACCAACCGCCGCATTGAAAATAGAGTCCGCCGCAGGAGACTTTTTCGATATGCCAATATTGTAGAAAATATCGGGTTTAAAACAAATAATTTCGTAATCAAAACTGAAAATAGGAAGTTTCGGAAACTGAATAACAGGGGAATCTAAATTTTGATACCAACGAAAGGATTTTAAAAACAGAGGGACTTCTTTATGGTTCCAATAATTGGAACTCTGGCATAAAACATCCAAGTCGTCCACTTTTTTAACAAGAGGGTGGGAGGATTTGGTAATGACTCTAGCCCAAAATCTCGATGCTAGATACTGCCTTCTCAAGGCCAACGGTGGTTCTGCGCACTCTACTTGCAATGCGTTAATTGGCGAGGACTTCATACATCCTGATATGATCCGTAGACACTTAGCCTGGGTTTTGTCCAACCTTGTCAAAGCACCTTTGTTGCAGGGAATCAATAGAAAGGATCCGTAATCCAGAACACTCCGGATTAAGGCATTGTATACCAGTTTCATGGTGTAGGGATGTGCACCAGACACCGGCAAGCACTTTTAAAATGGGAATAGTTCTCTCGCATCTATTCACTAAATAATTTAGGTGATGTAAACCACTCAATTTGGAATCCAAAAAAACACCTAAAAATTTTACTTTTGAAGAAACTGGTATATAATGCCCTTGGATGCCTACTGAAATTTGAGGGATCAGTCTCCTGCGGGAAAATACAACTACAGCACTTTTGGGGGCAGACAAATTCAGGCCGTGAGAAATTAGCCATTGGTTTAGAGAGTCGAGGGATACGCAGAGAGATGATGCAGCGTCGCTAACGAATTTGTTGGTAACATATAAAGCCAAGTCGTCAGCGTACTGAAGGATTTGACAGTCATTATTCAGGCATGAACCAATGTCAGCTGTATATAAGTTGTACAGTAAGGGACTAAGAACAGAGCCTTGTGGTAGGCCCTTCCATGACATCCTGACATCAAATTCCTCACCCGGGACTCTCAAAACCAAAGTTCGAGACATGAGCAAATTGCAGATGCACTGTACTATTCTCTCCGGTATTCTCAGCTGTTGCAATTTTTGCCTGAGAATGGGAAGAAGGACATTGTCATAGGCAGAGGAAATGTCTAAAAAGGCAGCGACTACGGATTCATTTTTGGAAAACGATGAGCGTATATCTGAAACCAAAACCCCAACGCTATCCATGGTACCGAGTCCCTTTCTAAAACCAAATTGAGACCTAGGAAGTAAGTCTCTCGATCCCACTATAAATTCTAGTCTGTTCTTTATTAAATGTTCCAATAATTTTGCAAGGGCTGATGACAAAGCGATCGGTCTGAAACTGTTAGGGTCATCAACGTGCTTGCCTGGTTTTAAAATAGGTATGATAATTTGAGTTTTCCACTGATCGGGTACCCAACCATTGGCATAACAAAAATTGCAGATGTCTAAAAAATATTTTTTTGCTCTATGACCTGCGTGTGACATAAATGAATAGACAATACCGTCTATACTGGGGGCAGAGTCATGAACATGTTTTAAAACAGAATTAAGCTCCTGCAAAGAAAATGGTGCATCAAAAGGATCCGCTGAAGAAATGAGAGACGGCTGATTATATTCTGCTTCCGATGGTACATACGGAGGAGCCAGTTTATCAAAGAACTTGTCAGCAGTCCCTCGGGGGATGGGAGAAGAAATTGAAGGGGAACAGCCAGATCTAAAACGGTTGATCTTCTTCCATACAACTGATAAAGGAGTAGAAGGGGACAGAGAACCGCAAAAGTCAGCCCAACCGGCACGTTTCTTCCTTCGCAGCAACCTTTTAGATTTAGCGAGAATCCTATTGAATGCAATTAGGTTATCGCTAACCATCGCCTCGTTGTACACCATCTCAGCATCATCCCTTTCCCTTATAGCTGTTGTGCATTCCTGATCCCACCAAGGAGGAGGGGGAATCTTCCCACGAGCTGAGTTTTTAACAGGGAAGCATGAGTCTGCACTAGCTGATATAGCAGAAATGAGGTTATTATAACAGTTTGACACATGGATGGTACCAAGAGAATCAAAATCATTAACTAAATTTGGAAGTGTATCGATCTTGTCCTCCAATAATGAGGAATACTTTAACCAATCAGGGTTAGATAAATTATACCTCAAGAGTGGAGGGCTTGATTTTTCTAAATAAGTCTTTTCAGCTAAAGAAATTATAATTGGATAGTGGTCACTTCCATGTGACAAACTAGTACATTCCCAATGACATGACGCTGCAATATCCAGTGAACAGAAGGTGAGGTCAACACAACTCTTATTCTGTCCAGGAAGAGACCTACGGGTTGGGCAACCATTGTTTAATATACACAGGTTAAGGTCATCCAAGATTTCAACTAAACCTTCCCCAAAAGAGTCGCAACGTTCAGAACCCCATCTGAAGTGATGGCAGTTGAAGTCCCCCATAACAAGTACAGGGCCTTCTATGTTTTCCAACGTACATTTTAAAATTGAAAGGAAACTTTGATGAGGGTGTGCAATATAAATAGATAGGAGGGTTATACCCTCTACCCTACCAGCCACAATATTAATATTATCACCTAGAGGAGGCTGAGATACAACCACAAGTGGTACACGATTGTTCACGCAGAGAGCCAACCCGCCATAGCCATCAGATCGGTCACATCTGAGAATATTAAAGGAAGGTACACGGAAACTAAGACTCGGAACTAGCCAAGTCTCAGCAAGGGAACAAGCTAAAGGTTTGTATTTGTTCAGAAGGAATGTGAGCTCGTGCTTCTTATGCCACACGCTCCTCACATTCCATTGAAGGAACACCAACCGAGCCATTATTGTGGGATGAAAGTGAGTTAATAAGTAAAGTAGCAACGTTGGACGGTAATTGAGTTTTATTTGATGAAGACATTAAAGTTAACAGGAGTTTACTGAGAAGTTCAATTATTGAAGACAAGTTTTCAGGAGATTCTTTTAGTTGACTATTGAGAGCACAGCCATTAGACTGAGAAGATTGAGGAATACTAGTGAGCTGCTGGTGAGCTGTTTTATCATAAGAAGGAGAAAGGGGAGCATGGGTCTTAGGCTTGAGAAATACAGTTTTGCGGTATGACTGAGATTGTGATTTAGCAGTGTCTGCATAACTACGAGTAGAAATTGGGACAGTTTTACTTGCTTCTGAATAGGACATCACTTTCTCAGCCATGATTGTTTTAATTGTCCTCTGTCTGCTGTACTCCGGACAGGCCCTGCTATTTGCAAAGTGACTTCCAGAGCACAACACACAGAAAGCTTCGCTCTCAGCAATGCTACAACCATCACCAGGGTGATCATTGCCACACTTGCTACAACGGGGTTTGGAACGACAGAGAGATTCTACATGACCAAATCGGCAACACTTGCGGCATTGAATGGTGGGGTAGATATACTGTTCTACAGTTAGTGATGTATAGAAACAGAATATTCTTTTTGGTAAAACTTGGCCATCAAATGTGATGACACAAGTTTCTGTGGGCCTGTATTCAATTAAACCATCTTTATTAAACTTCCTGTTCAATCGCCTAACTTTTAAAATTGGACCACAGCCTACTGGAACTTTTAAATATGAGAGGACTTCCTCTTCTGAGAAGTCAGTAGGGATGCCACTCACAACACCCATACGGGTTATGTTAAAAGACGGAATTAAAGCCTCATATAAATTTGTCCCTAAAACCTTATTTGAAATAAAAGCGTTGGCATCCTGAGGGGCTGCAAACTCAACTGATACACGGTTTCTACCGACTCGCTTGACTGCAATTATATTGGAGAAATTTTGATTCGACAAGAAGCGTCCAAATGTAACAGGATGTAAGGTAGTTCCAGAATTAGGTTGGGCTTCCTGACGAGAAACATGAACTATGTAAGGTCCTTTATCTGTGACTGAGTATCTGACACGGCCTATTTGAGTTCTCGGTTGTTTAGTAGGGCGATTGGATACATCATCTTCATTACCGGGACGTTTACGAGGAAGGGTTTGGGATTCCAGATTACAGACCACATCTGCAAACTGGCTTAATGGGTTGGGAGTGGGACTCAAGTTATACGGGGAAAATCCGGAAAGGGGGGTAGTAGGGATACTATCAGGAGGGTCGGGGGGTTTATTTTTATCCATATTCAAGAATATGAATAATGATGATTAAAAGAAATTGAAGAAACACAAAACAAACCTGACAGCAGGTGACAACAAACGTACACAAACAAGCACAATAACACAAACGCAAGTCACAATAAACACAATATCACAACTACAAGTAAACAGCTAAAATTCTGAACACACGTGTTACCCAGAAGCACACTGTGGCGAGAATCCCACTTTTGAATTGTTTGGAAGTATAATAAAGTAATTTTGTAAGCAAAATTGTGAAGCTTAAAAGACTTGTATCTATGGCCGTAAATAGGTATGCTATTTAAGGCGGAACCTTCGACCATGCCCGCGAAATTCAAATTTTCTTATGTTTTTTTCATTTTGTAGGTCAGTCTCAGATCTCATGTTAATGATTGATTGATTGGCGGTCATAAAAGATGGCCTCCCTCCATTTCTTTCACATCTCACGGTTACCTAAATAACATATAAAATTATTTGCTGCTAAGAATGTCAATTTCGTGAATTTATGACATTATACACCATCACTGAGAATTGTATTTACGATTTTAATTATTAACCTTCTGTAAATATATATTTATTATTTTTACGACCGCAAATCAATCAATCATCAACATGAGATCTGAGACTGACCTAAAAAATACAAAAAACGTAAGAAAATTTGAATTTCGCGGGCAAGGTCGGCGCTTTCACCTTAAGGGGGAAGCGCTAAGGTAGCCCGCGAAATTCAAATTTTCTTACGTTTTTTGCAATTTGCTGGTCAGTATTAAGTTGTACATCGATCAAAATATGATTCGCGGCCGTAACAAATATGTATTTACAGAATTATAATCATTAAAGTCATCAACACATCTCTCCAAGACCACGTAAGCCCAAAGAATGATGATTTCATGAAACAGTTATTCTTTGGACTTACGTGGTCTTAGAGAGTTGTGTTGATGACTTTAATGATTATTATTCTGTAAATACATATTTGTTACGGCCGCGAATCGTATATTAATCAACGTACAACTTAATACTGACCAGCAAATTGCAAAAAACCTAAAAAAAATTGAATTTCGCGGGCAACCCTGGCGCTTTCGCCTTAAAATGTCAGTATGTCAATTACGTAAAAATAACATTGACCTAAAGGTCCAGTAACCAGGTCAAAAAATTCAAAAAAAAAAAAAGTAAAAACAATATCTAGAGTGCGTTTCATCAAATAGTTCCTTTGCCGTAATGTTGGCTCCACTGTTAAACTTTAAGAACGGACCAATTACGTAGCGCCGTAGCGTACTCGTGTTCGTCCTATAACAGTGCTGCCAACATTACGGCATAGGAACTATTTGATGAAACGCACTCTACATCGGTTTGTCGTATTTGTTAATTGTTTTGCTGATTAATTTACTCTTATCACTTTATAAATGGCAGGACGGAAGAAAAATTTTAGTATATTAGAAAAAACTTGCTATTAGAAATTTTAAAAGAATTTAAACATATAATTGAAAATAAAAAAACTGATAGCGTCAGCACTGGAACAAAAAAGGCTGCTTAGATCCGTATTGCGGAGAAATTTAATAGTTCGCCTATGATATGTGAGTCAGTAAGTACCAATCTATTTTCTTAAATAAGTTTATATATTATTAAATGGCGTTATCTTAGTAGTTTTCTACTGGTCAATTGATCATTAAAATACATGACTATTGCTACAGGCATCAGGGGAACAGCTAAGACACCTTTGGCAAAACCTCAAAACCCGCCAAAGAGATGGTCTCACAAGAGAGCGCCAGCATAGGATGGCCGCGGGAGGTGGTGGTCCCTGCCCTGATGCTGACATAGACCCAAACATAGCCGAGATATCTCCAGCTCCCTTTGTAGAAGTTCGTGACAGCATAGACTCTGACTGCAATGGTAGGTAGCCACTTTAATTTAATTTTTGAATTCTATTCTTACTATGACTTGCTAGCTGCTACCAGTACAGTTGCAGCTAAAAATTTAACATTATTTATTTATTTATTATCAGCCTATGATGTGTCATAGCCTATGATGCGGCTTATGTTTTTATGTTTAGTTTCAGATTTGGTGAATTAAATTCAAATAGACCAAGATATAATTATAGAGCAAGAACTAGTAATACCGCCCCAACCTTTTAATGCCGTTGAGATAGCACACACCCCAACAATAATTGATTCCAGCTAACATGCCTCAACAACAGATGGCAGTTGAACCCACTGAACCCGTTGCTCCATTCGAACCTGTATCCCAACCTCATATCTCAACCCAACACATTGACAACACAAGACAGCTTCATGGATTTGTCATCGAATGAAAAAAAACTCAGAGTGCAAATTTTAAAAAATGAGTATCTGAATAGAGAAAAAAGAGCGAATGAGCTTCACTCAATAGATGTTAAATATAAAAAACAAAAATACGAATTAGAAATGGAAATATTAAAAAAACAGTTACAAGAAGCAACTGCAAGAGCGGAGTCGGCACAAAAAAAAACAGTGATAATTAAAAATGACTTTTACAAAGAGATATCTGATCCAAGCACCAAAGTTTCTCTGCTGATATTATATATGTATGTTATGCTGTATTTATATTATATTGTTCATTTTTGCTGTGTGCTGATGTCAGTCAGTGTGTATGTCACTCCTTTTCTTTAAATTTATACAAGATATTATATAGTGTTAGGTAAATTGTTTTTTATCTTTATTAGGTAGGTAGGTACACACATAAGACTGATTATTGATACTAAAAAGTTGAGTATTTTAAATATTGTTTTATTTAAAAAAAATTAAATTCAAAATATTAATAAGTACTCTATTATTTTTATTTTTATTTTATTTAATAGGAACAACAAACAGCTACATTATGCAATATTACACATAGAAAAATATAAATAACTTAAGTAATAATGTAGCCCACAGCGCTGTTCACAGATTACCATTAATAAATAAAACCTTAAAGCCACTAGGAGGTGAACTGTTCATGCATGACAGTTACATTAATATTATAAAAACAGAACAAACAAGTTTAATAAAAACACAACAACAAACAATTAGTCTGAGAGTTCAAGTGTCTCATACAAAAGGCTACGAAACCTATTCAAAGAGCATGTAAATATGTCGATGTGTTCGAATGCTTCATTATAGGTTGCTGCCATTCGCCGAACTGGTGAACGTAGACCAGTGTTAGATCGGCAAGTACCTACTGCAAAGAGTTTGCCTGCACGCACACGCCGTCTCTGGACAGTTCTGGGGACTGCATAGCATAATACATTATTTAAATCTATACAGTCAAAATTGCCATTAACAATATTATACAATGTCATTGCTTCTAATTGTTTACGTCTAGAGCTAAGTGTCAAAAGCTTGTATTTACTGAGCAACTGGTTATACTGTAGATAAATGTTGTGACACCTGTAGTGCATTGCACGAAGAAACCTATGTTGGACGTTTTCTATCATGTCAATGTATTTGCCATAGTACGGGTTCCAGATGGATACAGCATATTCGAGCTGGGAACGGACTAGGGTTTTATATAGGCAGAGGTACGAAGAGGTACGCTTAAAGTCATGAGTGGATCTCATTACAAATCCATACATTTTATATGCTTTATTTACAATTTGTTCGATGTGTAAATCCAAGCAAAGTTTTGAGTCAAGCAATATGCCAAGATCACGAACCGAATTTACTTTATTCAATAAACCATTACATAATGAGTAAGAAAACCTTATGATGTTTTTGTTTTTGGTAAAATTTAGGTAATTGCACTTGGGAATGCTCAGATGGAGCTTACTACTGCAACAATAGTCCGTCAGTCGATCCAAGTCCTCTTGGAGAAGATAGCAATCCTGAATGCTATGAATGGGTCTGTATACTTTAAGGTCATCAGCATATAACAAAAATTTTGAATGATGAAAACATATACCTATATTATTTATAAAGATAATGAATAAAAGCGGACCGAGAATGGAGCCTTGTGGGACACCAGATGTAACCCGAGTAGCAAGAGAGTGGTATCCGTTAATAACAACCCGCTGACAACGGTTAGTGATATATGATATGAACCATCGCAATAAGTTACCACGAATACCATTGAAAGCTATTCGGTTCAGCAACAATTCATGATCCACCTTGTCAAAAGCCTTCTGAAAGTCCGTGTACACTGCATCAACCTGTATACGATTGTCGATGTTATCAAATAGGTCACTAGAAAATACCAATAAATTAGTGGTCGTCGATCGCTTTTTCACAAAACCGTGCTGTTGCTGTATAATAGTGTTATGTAAGACAGGGTACACTTCGTTATGTACCAGTCTCTCAAAAAGCTTCGACAAGGTAGATAAAATAGAAATAGGTCGGTATTGCTCAACAATACGCTTAGATCCACTCTTGTGTACAGGTGTGATGTTAGCTTGCTTCCACATCGTTGGCATAATACCTTCTGTGATACATTTGTTGTAGATTATAGCCAGTGGTCTACAGATACAGGCAGCAGTATTTTTAAGAAAAAACGCAGACAGTCCATCAGGACCTGGTCCCTTAGATGGATCAAGGGATTTCAGTTCAGCCAAAACAGATTCTTCCTTAAAGTGCAGGTCAGAAACAACAATGTCATTAGACACTGTTTCAGAAGGTAACTCCCATTGAGGGAGTGCAGACGAAGCAGGTTCATACACGGAAGAAAAGAAGTCAGAGAACATGTTACAAATCGATTGCGGGCCGTTGGACACATTGTTTTTATATTGTACTTTTGCCGGTATACCGGGTTTGTCTTTGCGGTTGGAAATGTATGTCCAGAAATCCTTAATGTTTCTATGTATACTATCCTCAATCGACTGAATGTATTTAGAGAAGCATTTATTACAATTTTCCTTAAAAAAGGCTCTATGCTGCGAAAAGTTTTCGTAGTCTGCAATGTTGCCGTATTTCTTCCATTTAACCCATGCCTTTTTTTTCTTATTGAGTGTTCTAATCAATGTTTTAGAAAACCAGACCGGATAACCAGCGGTCTTAGATGCTGATAGTGGTGTGTGCTGTTTAATTATATCATCAATCTTATTGTAAAATGTACTAAGTGCCTCTTCGGATCCCAAAGGGACAAGAAGGTCCGTCCAGTCAATATCCTGAATTTTGCGGTTAATGTGCTCGTAATCAGATTTGTAGAAGTTGTATTTTCGTAGCGATTGCTTTTTCATAGGTTGAACATTAACATTTAGAGTTATGTCACAGATAAAAGGTGGGTGATACGTGTCGATCGGAAGCAGAGGAAACAACGCAGCCGATACCTTACAGGGGTAGTTGGATATAAATAGGTCAAGAATTTTGCCATTAGTATTTGCCACTACATTATATTGTTCAGCATCAAGTATTGACATTAAGTTATTTAGCTGACTACATGTTATGGAAGCACCTGTACCCAGTCCGCTGCCGATAAGAGGTCCAGCTGGGCCCAGTGTGATCCAAGTTATTTCTGGGAGATTATAGTCGCCTATTATATAGAAACAGTCCACACTAGGATCACCTAGTACTTGCTGTAAGACTTCAAAATGTTGCTCATATACAGAGGTAGCCATTCTGGGAGGTATATAAGCGGCACTGATAACATGACGCTTGGACGGCAGTGCACTTGGAACTTCTATGAGGATGTGTTCAATAAGATTGCGAGATTGTGGATTAGTGAGAATAACAGAAACTTCGAGTTCAGATGATTTAAGTGTTCGCAGAAACGCAACCAACACTCCGCCGCCATCTTGTTTTTTAGTGGTAATACGATCACGATCACACCTGTACACAACATAGCGCTGATCAATAAACTCATTATTGCTAATTTCTGGAACTAACCAAGTTTCCGTAAGTACGATGATGTCGTGGTTACCATTCAGGATGTTCATGTAAAGCGTGTGTAATTTTGTACGGATACCTCTACAGTTTTGGTAGTATATGGATAGATGCTTATTACTCATCATTAGATAATAGGTGTACCAACATAAAAGTTACCAGCGATAAAGGTTCAGTTAACAGGTATTTGTATGAGTAATGCTCAAACAAAGCAACAGTAAAGTTAGAATAATGTTTCTCAATAATAAGAATTTGACCAAGAAGACAGCAACACTGAACTCTGACGATCCAGCAAAAGAAGCACATAAGATAAAACCCATTAATAAGGCTACTAACAGGTATAATCGGTAGCATAATACGCGGCAGAAATTGTTTCAAACACATAATAATATCCATACCAAGACGATACGTTAACAAGTACAAAGCACACTTATAATCAAGTTTATTAAACCGCAAATATATGTGATATTTATATGTATACTTGCTGTAAATTAAACATAACTATTTATTATAGTACTTCTAAACGCAAACCCATCAACTGTCCCTTGATTGTCAGGAAGATTCAGGTCAATTTCATTCACATTGCTACACTCTGTTCATCATTTATTGGCATTGTATCATTAGATGTTATTGATATGTTAAAAAGTACAGCGCAGGAAACAATTATGTTACAAACTGTAACAAGTTTATTTCCCAACCCTCTACTTAGGCATGGAAATCTCCGTTTCCATCTACCAAATGTTCTTTCCACCACATTTCGTGTTTTGACATGAACTCTATTATAAATTACTTCTGCATTCCTTGTTGAGGTACTTATTGGGGTTAAAAGAAACCTAAGACATGGATAGCCACTATCACCAACAAGATAGCCTTTGTGTTGTTGCTGAATATATTGATTCCGTAAGGAACACATTTGAAAAATTCTGTTATCATGTGTACTGCCTGCCCAACGCGCCACAATGTCCATAAAATGGCCAAATGGGCCAACAACTGCCTAAAATAAATAAATAAATGAAAATAAATTAATGTTCTTTGTGTTGGTAGGTAGGTACCTAGTTGAAAAAAATATTAATATGGTTAAATAGGTACTCAATATTTAGCTAACCTGGACATTTATAGAAAAATACGATTTTCTATTTCTAAATGCTTCATGGTGTTCCACACCTGGAGTAATTAACAATTTTAATGTGTGTGCAGTCAATTGCACCATCTACACTTCTGATGCCAGAATATCCTTCGTACTGGCCCAGCTGCTGAAACTGCGCTCTTTGTGAGACCATATCTTGTGGATATTGAATATATTGTCTGTGTTGAAGAGCTATAAGGCGAGAGATAGTTGCAACTATGTTTGAAGCAGCTGGTTGGGAAACATTCAAGAGATCAGCACACACTATCTGCAAGAGATAAATTTAATTAAATGATTGATTCCTATTGTTTATAAAATCTATTACCTAGGTACTTAAAAGCATTTTAATGTGAGGGTGAAAATAATACACTCACCTGAAATGAAGCCGTCGCATAAAAACGTAAACACACAAGAATTTGCAATTCTGGGGCTATGGGATGCCCACGAATGTGTGGTTTTGTTAAATCGTGGTAGATCATCGGTAAAATTAAATGTTTTACCACATCTTGAGAAAATCTGTACCTTTTTTTAAAGTTTTCACAATTGTATGGGTCCTGTGTATCTCTTAAATATCTGAGAGGAACACTAAAGTTCAACCTTCTATTTAAATTATCGTTAAATAAATTATTATAATAATCTACCTCTTCAAATATATCCATTTTGATTTAATTTAAATTAACAACAACACAAAATTTGACAACGCAGCTATACTTAACAGCAAAAATTGACAATTGGACATTTGGATTTGACAATCTATGCTCAAGCGCGGTCTCGACCACACTTGGGTGATTATAGATCAAATCACTGCTTGGGTTCTATTCGCGAACTGAGTAACGATCTAAAATAAAGCCAAACTCAGCTGAACTATGATCAATGAATCTATGCTTGAGGAACGTTCTAAAATTAAAACCAGACTTAAAATTAGTTTTAAACAGAGATCAATACTTGAGTTTCCTTCTGTAATACGGACCTTGTACCCCAGTACTCACTAGACCAAGTGGCCACTCGAGGCAATCAATAATGCATAGGTATAATCAGTAGTATTGTCGCGACGTGTACGTGTATATGCACAGATGGGCCCGTGCGCACCGGTGGACGCGCGCAGCTACGTGGCGCTGCTGAAGGAGCTGTGCGCGGAGTACCGCCTGGCCGGCGTGGAGTACGAGCTAGTGGGCGACACGGGTCCGCCGCACCTGCGCCACTTCACCGTGCGCGCGCGCATCGGCCAGCACGAGCGCACCGCCACCTCCACCACCAAGAAGACAGCGCGCCAGCTGGCAGCCGAGGAGCTGTACTCCTACCTACGCGAGAATCTCGCGCGCGTCACCCGGGACTTCAATGAGGTGAACTCGACTAACCCTTCTTTTGGGAATTCAATAAATTGTGTGTGGAGTACCTATCATGTCTTATATTATGTTAACATTACATTCTGCGTCACTCGGTATAGCTAACTTTTGTTATTATTGTGTTCACTCGCACACACTTGAGTGTTGTGAGTGCGTGAGTGCTATCCATGTGGGGTTGTAACTTAGGAACTTATGACTGTTAACGCCTAGCGTGTGTGTGCACAGACGTCTCACGCACACACACCCACGGCGTAGACTCAACCGCCGCGCGCGACCCCGCTGCGCGCGCCACTCGCCCAAAGACCGTCAGCGCTACCGCACGCTTTACTATTATTTTTGTTAACGTTAATAAACGTATTCTAAAGTCGGTGTGTCTCGGTATTATTCTGTCACCCTGACCAAACATTCACAAAGCCGCAGTACCGGCGTTCACAATTTGGTCCTTCGAGCCGGATAATTTCAACCACAACCAGCAATAAGAACAAAGGAAATACTGCGCTGCGTGGATGGCGGCCATTACGAAGATTCAAGTTTCAACGAGTCGAGTCATACCTACAACATCATACGATATTTCTACAAGAAATCTCATCATTGGTTCATTGGAGAAAAATTACGTGGACATCGAGCTTGAAATAAAACACCTATTTGGAGTTGGGAGAAGCTGAGACAAAGAGGACTACCTACATCTATAAGGAAGGTCACATGTGAGTCCTGAGGGAAGCTTTACTGTGAGTTCGTTCCAATTTGTCTAATCGTCCCGTAAATCTGTTAATTACCGCCACAAATCCGTAATTTTGAGAGCCCTATCATAGTCACAAATCCATCATTTTGTGATTCTTGTACCAATTCTTATTAAAACAATCACTAATCCTTCATTTAGTGCTAAATTAATCATTGAATATTCACAATTCCTCCATTTTGTGAATCACTTTGTAGGTACGTTAAAGATCCATCATTCTTATAACAAACCACTCATTATTGCATTACGCAATAAAATTCCCGTTGCTCACTCATTTATTACACTCAGTAAAATCTCACTCATAATACCCACATGTATAAAACTTATCCCATACCTAATGAAATAGAACTGGAGTGTTTATTCATAACCTAACGTAAGTTTCATTTCAGAGGTTCTAGGCATTTCAGATTCCATTGGTGTGTACGGGAACTGTATAATATCGCGTAATTAATTATTGCTATTTCGCATGTTCTAGTGCATTCGAATGACCGCTGCCTTTCGCCTGCGCTGAGAACGGGTTCGGGCCGGACCGGCAAGCTGCGCTGTTGCTGGCTTGCTACTTTTGCGCACCACCCGCTGCTTGATTGTTGCACATTTTACGCGTACCCTCACTCTGCTTCACATATATGATCATTTAAGTAATCGTTCCATTTCTTATCTATAAATTAACTGCATTGCAATAATATTTTGTTTGTGATTCTTTCTAGCAACTCATTTCATCGCATTGTTTGGTGTAATACATACAATCTATTCTCATTTTGGCTTAGACTTAGCTTTCATTGACATAAACAGTCACCTTTGAACATTGATTTCAATTCTTACTTAACAATATCCTTATACCTACGTCACCATGGAAGATAAAACTTTAATTAAAAGGCGTGCATCATGCAAAGCTAAGCTTACAATATTTGAAAATTATTTGCTAACTGTTGAGAGTTGTGACAACTTAAGTAAATTACAAATAAATGAATTGAACATCCGTTTATCAAAAATTGAAGAAATCTATACCGAGTTTGATTCAATTCAGTTTGATATAGAAAATTGTATGGAAATTCCAGATGAGCAGTACAAAGAGCGCGAGGCTTTCGAGACCAAGTACTTCGGGGCGATCGCACGAGCTCGTGGTCTGCTGGCTCCAGCCGGCCCTGCGGGCAGCGACAGGTCTGTGACGGGTTCTTGTTGTACTGCGCGTGAAGGTGGGCCAAAACTTGCACTTCCTACTATTCATTTGCCTAGTTTTTCGGGTCAGTATCATGATTGGCTGGAATTCCGTGACACGTTTAGCAGTCTCATTCACACAGACAAGTCAATACCCAATATTAATAAATTTCATTATTTACGGGCTGCGTTGAAAGACAGTGCCGCTGTAGTCATTCAGTCTTTAGATTTCTCAAGTAGTAATTATGAAGTAGCTTGGGAACTACTTTGTGACCGCTATAATAATGAAAGGTCATTGGTCAATAATCACTCTCAAGCCATTGTTAATTTGGAACCATTGGAAAAAGAATCACCTAAAGCATTACGTAGCTTAATCGATACAGTCAATAGGAACCTCAGAGCACTCAAAACACTTAACCTCCCTACTGAACACTGGGATGTACTATTAATTCAAATTCTGTCAAACAAGCTTGACATAGTAACAAGCAGTAAGTGGGAATCTTATCGTAATAAGGTGAAAGAGTTCCCTACACTTAAAATGTTTAATAACTTTCTAAAAGATCGTGCTGATTTTTTGGAAACAATGGAGAATACTCATAAAGACCGCAGGTCAAGTGATCCTACACATGTTCGTCATAAAACATTTGTGGCCAACTCAGAAACTCACCCCTCTCGCAGGTACCCTTGTCCATATTGCAAAGGCAATCATGCACTTTATGTTTGTCAAAAATTCAAATCATTACCGTTAGCAACCAGGGTTGAAAGGGCTAAGGCACTTAAATCATGTTTAAATTGTTTACGTCAAGGTCATGCTGACAATGCATGCAAGTTAGGGCCATGTCGCTGGTGCGGCCTGCGGTGCAACAGCTTATTACACGAGCATGAAGCTACTGCACCGTCTGCGCCTGTACCTTCAACGAATAACGTCATGTTACACTCTTTGCCACAGCCTGACAGTCAAGGACAACCTCCTAGTCCTCCTCAAGACATTGCGTTGTCAGCCACTCAAAACAACTGTGTTCTTCTATCCACGGCCTTAGTCCATGTAACAGACAATAATGGTATATGCCATAAGGTGCGTACCATACTTGACAGTGGAAGTACCTCCAGTTTTATAACTGAAAGCCTATGTGCCAAACTTAACTTACCTACATTTTCCACTTCAACCGTAGTCGAAGGGTTAAATTCTCAAATATCTTGCTTGTCAAAGCGTTGTGACGTACTCATATCATCATTATTTAATAATTATAGCGAGAGCGTCTACTGTTATGTTGTTCCGCGCATCACTCAGTTGTTGCCAACTACAAAAGTTGACCGTACAACACTAAACATACCACCTCACATAACGTTGGCTGACCCCAAATTCCACACACCTGCTCCAGTCGATATGCTACTCGGCGCTGATATTTTCTGGACCATACTAGGTTCCCAAAATATATCATTGGGTAAAAATAAACCAACACTAAATAAATCTAAACTGGGTTACTTAATTTCAGGCCCAGTGCCAAAACAACATACAAAATTCATTAATACAGTCCACTGCAATCATATTACCCTACAAAACAACGACGATCAATTACATAATAAATTATCTCAATTCTTTGAACTAGAAACAGTAGCCGCACGTAAACAAATATCTAAGGAAGAGCTTGAATGTGAACAAAATTTTATAAACAATACCACTCGGTTGCCTGATGGGCGATTCGAAGTGATGATTCCATTACAGGATTCGCCTGATAAGCTGGGCGACTCTTATGAACAAGCTTTGTCTAGATTCTTATCCTTAGAACGCAGATTCAAACGCGAACCACATTTTAAAGAGCAATATTGTAATTTCATCAAAGAGTACATTTCATTAAATCATATGTCATTAAATGAATATCCTGAAAATGATACTCTCACTTATATTTTACCACACCACGGTGTATTACGTGACTCAAGCTTATCGACAAAACTACGGGTAGTATATGACGCATCTGCAGTGACGACCTCTGGTGTCTCATTCAATCAAATTCAAATGGTAGGTCCAACAGTCCAAGATGACCTAATTAGTATCTTAATTAGAATGCGCCAGCATAGGTTTCTCGTGACTGCAGATGTCGAGAAAATGTACAGAATGGTGAATGTCAAACCATCACAACAAATGCTTCAACAAATCCTATGGCGATTCGAACCTCACGAGCAACTAAGGCAGTATAAACTACACACAGTTACGTACGGAACCGCGTCTGCTCCTTATCTCGCGACAAGGTGTTTGACGCAGCTTGGTAACGAATGCCCAGACCAAATCGTCTCAGAAGTCATCTTACATGACTTCTATGTCGACGACTTAATTACAGGTGCCGCTACTGAATCACAACTCACAGACATGTGTAAGGGTGTAATTAGACAGTTAGAAAATGGAAAATTTCATTTACGTAAATTCAATTCAAATAGTGCTCATGTTGTCACTGAAATCGTTGGTGAAAGTACTAGCGACGAATTACTTAACTTAAGTAACAATGAGTACTCAAAAACGTTAGGATTACTTTGGTCGTCCAAAGAGGACAATTTGCTATTCTCAGTCAATATTAATGAAAACAAAATTCTAACTAAACGCACGATATTATCGCTTATGTCACAAATATTTGACCCATTAGGTTTAATAAGCCCATGTATACTGCTAGCTAAGAACATTCTACAAAAACTATGGTCTTCACAGATAACGTGGGATGAATCTGTGCCTTTGGATATAGTAAACATGTGGTCTAAATTTATAACGTCACTTGCTCACATAAATAATATTCGAATCCCTAGATATATTTTAGGTGATAGTCCTCTCTTAATCGAACTTCATGTATTTAGTGATGCAAGTAAACAAGCTTACGCCGCGTGCGTATATATAAAAAGTGTCAATAATAATAATCGTGTGTCTGTTCATTTAGTGACTGCAAAGGGCAGAGTGGCTCCCCTGAAGCCCATGACAGTGCCCCGGCTAGAGCTGTGCGGTGCTCTCCTCGCCGTGCGCTTGGCAGATAAAGTTAAATCATCACTTAGATTAAACATTAATAAGTGTGTCTATTGGTGTGACTCCACTATTGTCCTCGGTTGGATACATTCACCTAAAGCACACTTGCTTAAACCGTTTGTATTTAACAGAATCAGTGAAATATCTGAGAAAACTGAATCATGCAGATGGCGTTATGTGCCCACTAAAAATAACCCAGCTGACATTGGGTCACGTGGAGCAGATGCCAAACAGTTACAAAACTGTAGTTTATGGTGGTCAGGTCCGCCATTCCTTCTACATGACAAACAGTCATGGCCTAACCAACCGTCACACCTTCAAGAGCCTGACTTACCAGAGTTCAAGGTTCAATGTAATTTGACTGCTGACTGTACCGATTATGTTACTTATTGCTCTGCCTTCATAAAGAGTTTCTCAAATTTTAGTAAATTACAACGTGTGATTGTATACGTGCATCGGTTCATTCACAATTGTTTGCACCCACAAAACAAACGTACTGGGTTCATAAAAATTTATGAATTAAATTCATCATTAACTTCACTGTGCAGATTTGTACAACTTGAAATGTTCAACTCAGAATACAACTTATTAAAAAACAATAAACAATTATCAATTAAAAATAAACTACTTCAATTAAATCCATTTTATAACGAAAATGACACATTATTACGAGTAGGCGGTCGACTTAAAAATTCATTTTATGATTTTGACACAAAACACCCCATCCTGCTTGATTCACGGCATCATTTGGCCACATTAATATTTAGGCATTATCATATAATTTTATTGCATGCGCCTCCGCAATTATTACTTTTTACACTTCGTCATAAATTCTGGTTTATTAATGGTCGAAACCTTGCCAGACAGATAGTTCAAAAATGCATTAAATTTTGTCGTTTTGCAGGAAAGGGTATTCAACCGATCATGGGCAACCTTCCTTCCAGTCGCCTACATACCGAGTACGTGTTTGCCAACACGGCGGTCGACTATGCCGGTCCCGTCATGATACTGAACCGAAAGGGCAGAGGAGGCAGACTCATAAAGTCCTATCTATGTATATTTGTTTGTTTGGCCATTAAGGCAGTACATATTGAACTTGTCACTGACTTGAGCAGCACAACATTTTTAGCTGCATTAGACCGGTTCGTTGCCCGTAGAGGACGACCGCTAACCATTTACTCTGATAATGGTACTTGTTTTGTCGGCGCATGTAATGAGTTGGCTAGATTTTTAAAGTCAAATTCTAACGAAATTAGCTCTCAAGCGTCTAATTCACATATCAATTTCAAATTCTCACCAGCGTATAGCCCGCATTTCAACGGATTAGCAGAGGGTTCCGTAAAATCTGTAAAATATCATTTAAAGAGGGTTTTAGGTTTAGCTAACTTAACTTATGAAGAGATGAACACAGTTCTCGTACAGATCGAGGGTGTTCTGAATTCTAGGCCTCTCACTCCGTTATCATCAGACCCTTCTGATCTCACGGCGCTTACCCCATCACATTTCTTAATTGGACGACCGCTTACAGCTTTGCCTTCTCCTCAGGACACTGACCCTGAGGCGATACCTTCTCTCTCACGATATATGAGAATCCAGCAACTGAAAGCCCATTTCTGGAAACGTTATTATATAGAATATATTACAGAACTCCAGAAGAGACAGAAATGGCGCAAACAGGGAGATCAACTCCGGCTTGGAGAAATGGTGCTGGTGAAAGATGACCGGCTGCCTCCCACCCGGTGGCTGCTAGGGCGCGTAGTTCGCCTGTACCCTGGCTCCGACGGCGTGACCCGCGTGGCCGACGTGCTCACCACTTCGGGGACTCTTCGAAGAGCCTTCAACCGACTGTGCCCGCTACCAGTCATGGACCAGAACTACGTTCCTGGGGCGGCAACATGTTAACGCCTAGCGTGTGTGTGCACAGACGTCTCACGCACACACACCCACGGCGTAGACTCAACCGCCGCGCGCGACCCCGCTGCGCGCGCCACTCGCCCAAAGACCGTCAGCGCTACCGCACGCTTTACTATTATTTTTGTTAACGTTAATAAACGTATTCTAAAGTCGGTGTGTCTCGGTATTATTCTGTCACCCTGACCAAACATTCACAAAGCCGCAGTACCGGCGTTCACAATGACCCATCGCTCGTCAGACCCCACCCAAACTGTCTATTAGCGATTTTAAATGCGATAAAACGAAACTACCTACTAATAAAATAGTGATAAATGAATAATGCACGTATAAGCAAAATGAGCACGAGTGCCAGTGGCGAAATGAGCTTTGTTTTAGAAGTTTTAACAAGTGGTGTACGCGCAGGAGGACGCCCTGGTACGCGCGCACGAGAAGGCGATGGAGCGCTACAGCGACGCCGACGAGGTGCCACGTCGCCCTGACCTCGGCCAGAAGATAGCCGAGTACCACCTCGGGCTCGCCGCCGGCCTCGGTGAGTGTGCGCCCGCGCCGCGCTGCCTGCCGCCCGCGCGCCCGCTGATTGTGTCGCTTGTCGCAGACGAGGAGACGCGCGCCGCAGCGCTGAGCGCGCTGGAGCGCGGCCGCGCGCAGTCGCCCGTCAGCGCGCTGGCGGCCGCGGCTGAGGCCCTGCGCCTGCGCGTGGAGCCGAGCACGCTGGAGCCGCTGCACATACTGACGCTGACGGGCTGCTCGCCCGAGCTGACGTTCGCCGGGCGCGAGCCCGCGCAAGCCGCGGAGGCCGCGCTGAGCTACGTGCGCCGCGCCCTGCTGCCCCAGCCGTCGCCCGCACCTACGCTACCGACGATGCCATGTCCTTACCGACTGACCGACCCAGCCCAGTTCGTATAGTTACAAAAAAAAAGCAAATTAGATTATAGGAAGCTAATATTTTATAGGATTCTGTAGTGAAAACAAAGAACCATATAGGGTGTCCAGCGGAAAATGTTCATGTTCAATAGTGAATAAAAGAAAAACAACAATGTAATATTTTATTTAAACAAAATGGAGTTTTACGTTTTAATGTGGATTTTATGTCTTAAAAACAATATCGTCTAAATGCAATAGTCGATAGTGCTGGCAAAGGTCGAATTTTCTCATTGTTGGAATACTTAAAAATTGTGAGATAGTCGAATTAATTAACTTATTTATGCCATCCCACTTCTTCCTAACCTCCCAGCAATCCAACAGATGGCAGGCAATCAGGTCGACATTACTAGATTATAAGTCGCGGAACGGCTTTTGAGTTTTTAACATAAGTCACGGTCTACTCGATGGCCACGGTTCACTTGTCGCTTAGTTCGCGTGTGTTTTTAAACATAATGCTCGTCGTGTACCTTCAGTAGAGTTACTAAGGCAAAGAATAATACATGCAGCAAGTTACCAACACAAAAGTTAGAAAAATAATAAGGTAGAGGTGCCCATTTTAAACAAAACTTTTTAATAACAAACAGCGATCAGGTTCAGGTTTGAAATTATTTCAACAATTCCTAATTCTATCTTTTTCCGCATTATCGACTATGGACTCTAATTATTGTTCTATGTACCGTTTTCGATGTTGTTTCAAATAAATTAACAATGAAGAAGAAGGCCTTTCAATTTCATATTTTCAAGAATTCATAGTTTATGTGACGCTGGGATTTTTCTAAAACTTAGGCTAAGCCATGATAAACAAAGGATTTTTTTAAAGCCTCAAATGTCGGCGTATGTCAAACTATTAGAGTATGTACGTGCGCTGTATGTTTAAACAAAATGATTAATAGTTTTGTTTATGTGTACATCAAACTAAGCAACAAGTGAACCGTGACCAGCGAGTAGACCGAGAGTCATGTTAAAAACCCAAAACCCACTCCGCGACTTGTTATCTGGTTATGACGGCCTGATTGCCTGCCGTGTGTTGGATTGCTGGGAGATTAGGAAGTAGTGTCATGGCATAAACCAATTAATTACTTCGATTATCTCACAATTTTTAATTATTTCAACAATTTGCAAATTCGACCTTCGTCAGCACTTTCGACTGTTTTATCTAAATATATTTTTTACACGCTTTATATCTCTTCCCAGATAAAATACTGACTTAATATAGTTAATTTAAACAAAAAAACACGCTTTTATAGTTAATAAAACTAAAAAACACGCTTTTATAGAAAATTCAACTAAAAAATAGAAAATAAAATGTATTAAATTTGGATTAAGTTTTGATTTAAAAATTTTTACATGGCTTATATTAGCTTCACTTTATGTTTGTTTGTATGCTTGTATGTTTGTTACCGACTCCTTAGGGCGCGATTTTGACCCACTTTAAACGGCCAGATTTTATTTAAACTTTGTAGATTTATCGAGGACCGATGACAAAACACTAATTTTATAAGATTACTAGCTGCCCGGCCCGGCTTCGCACGGGTAGCATTAAGAACTTATTTACGGCGCACCTAACTACCTACCCTACTTACCCTACCTCCCCTACCTATCCTACCTACCTACCCTACCTACCCTACTTACCCTACTTATCCTACCTACCTACCCTACCTATCCTACCTACCTACCCTACCTAAAACCTCACGGAGCCCGAGACCTTTCCAACGAATGCAAAACCGTGGAAATCGGTTCGTGCGTTCTGGAGTTATAGCGTCAGGAAGGAAAACCCGACTTATTTTTATATAGTAGATTCCATTATTCAATTTGCAAAGAAAGATTTTTGTCGATTTATATAATTTTTATCTATAGTCGATAAGGCAGGAATTAATGTTAAAATTAATTTCCAACCATTATCTTTAGCCGATTTCTCTAATATAAATCAATTTCCGAATACCAAAGAGAATTCTCAATTCAACTAAATATGCGCTAAAAAGTTGGCACGGCAGTGTAACTTGTTTGCGTCAAGACCAAGAAAGGAAACTGCCAAGCGCACCGATCACTTATTTCTCGGATAAGTTACCGACTCTGATTAAGATGAAATTTTCAGAGAGGGAACCTGAGACACGGCTATCTTATCTAAGGGAGGCAGCAGGCGCCCGAATCCCTCATTTCTCGGATATGTTACTGACTTAGAATAAACATCAATGACTTCTTGAATCGTAGTAAGACTTGTTCAGATCACTATTTCGTCAATAACCTTATACCATTAAGTCTAAGTGTATATATTGATAACGTTAAAATATTATATTTGAATGGCTTCTAAAATCAAGATTTGACTATCAATACAGCTGTACACATTAATAATTTGGAAAATAATGACAGTTACTTATAGTTATCACAGAATTGATAGTAGATTAGATCAAATACCAGTTTAAAAAAATTTAAAAAACACGCTTTTATAAATAAACCAAACTAAAAAGTATAAAATAAATAATAATTTAAAAAAAAACTAAAAATCACGCTTTATATAGAAAACCAAACAAAAAAATAGAAAATAAGTTTTAATAAATTTGAATTAAGAACAGTGTAAAAAATTCTAATAAATATAAATGGACTAGCTGCGCCCCGCGGTTTCACCCGCATAAGTCTCGATCCCGTGGGAATATCGGGATAAAAAGTATCCTATGTCCTTCTCCGGGTCAAAGTCTATCCATTTCCCAAATTTCACCCAAATCCGTTCATCCGTTTTAGCGTGATGCCGTGACCAAGGGAAAGAGGGATTCATTTTTATATATATAGATAATAGTGTAAATAAGAAAAAAATGTTTTATTTCAAAAAAACGTTTTGTTATGGGTAATGGCTTTAACTTTCTGACTAACTGACCGACTCATTGACAATACAAAAGTGCCTGTAAATGGTTTAATTGAAATAAATGAGAGTTTGAATAAAACATCAATGTAATAATTACCCATGTTTGCAAAGTAATAAATGATTTGATTTGATTAATATCACAGTTATTTGAAAATTTAACTGGTAATCTCATTGTTCCAAAAGTTAACTAAAAATTTCCAATATCTCTAGTAAGTGATTGTGCCATTGATTAAAATTAGTTTTACGTTGGTACTAATAACAATAAATTTTTGCCTTGAGTTGATTTGTATTTCGGTTTTTATTTGATTAAAGTAACTACAATTACAACTACAATACACTACAATTTATAAATAAAGTTTATGCAGTTTTGCCTCAATTTCCCAACCTTTTTGATTCTGGTTAGGTTATTTTGCTCTGATATCAATTCGATATAATTTATCATTATTACAATTTTACTGTACTTTTCCAGATCAACGCTTGTCGGTTAATTTATTTTTTCCGTTTCTATTTTTAGGTAAAATTTAATAAGCGACACTTAACTTCTGTTTTTGAATAGTTGTTTATGCCACGATATGGATGATAGAATAAGTTATCCAAAACAGTAAGAATAACGCCTGTAGGATGATTACAAGAATTTATATGATTTTTTTTTCTGAAAAGTCTAACTTTAAACTGTTCTCCTGTAATGTTAGTCCTATGTCGCTTAGTCAATGATACCTTTCACGCGTCGATTATATACGGTCGAATTGAAAAACCTGCTCCTTTTTTTTAAGTCGGTTAAAAAGATAGGGTTTCATCTATTACAATTCTCAGATATTTTATTTTATTAGTTATATTAATATTAGTAGATTACAAAGGTCATTTATGTATATCAAAAACAGAGTAGGCCCTAAAGTACTTCCTTGGGGCACACCAAAGGACGTGTCTATGTTCTACGTTATGGGGTTTAGTTTCCGCACTTAGTCCGTCAGGTGGACCATCGTGCGTGGGCCATGGCGGCCGTTTGGTGTTTGTTCCAACTAGCCCACCTTCCTCCAGAAGTTAATCAAAAAACCTGGTCTGTTCAGAACATCTGTGAAAGATCTAGGTAACCCGAGGGCTTCTGTTCTAATCTGGGGACGCCTGTGCATTCAAAGAGCACGTTCGCGCCGGTTTCCTCAGCCTCCATGCACGCCCTGCACAGAGGGCTGTCCGTTATGCCTATCGTGTGGAAGTGTTTGTTTAACGAACAGTGTTCCGCGATGGTCCCCGTCACCAGGCGCAGGCCGTAGGCGTCATAAACCCCTGGTTAGCCTACTATGCCAGGATGGCTTAGCTTCCTTGGACTGCCTGCAGCCCGGTGTCGAGGTCCACCAGTACTCCACTACTTGTGGGAGGGTGAACTGTAACCACCTGCGTATTTGGTTGAAAAGGATTGGTACGATAGGTTCGGATCCACAGACTGCCGTGCTAGATCCTCTTCTAGCAAGTTCGTTAGCTGCGTCGTTACCTAGCGTCCTTTTATCCATTGAAGTGTCACCGTGTTGCGACAATTACCGTTACCTGTTCTAGTGCATTGTGTCATTCTAGTATTAACTTCGAGGTAATTATATTTTTTCTTCAAGGATTAGAGAACTGAGGCGCTGTTGGAGAGTATACGTATGTGAGTGTCCGTAACTCTCCTAGCTTCTATGGCGTGGGCCGCCTGTCTGATGCTCACACACTCCGCCTGATAGAAGGTGTTGGTGTTGAACATTCCCAGTGGTCGGGATATCTTTATGTTGAGGTTGTGTGAGAAGATTCTGACTCCGGTACCGGAGTCTGTCTTCGATCCATCGGTGTAAACCCTCAGCTCTTTCGGGCTTGAGTAGTCACACTGTTCTTCTGTAAGTATTATGTTGTAGTGCCTTTGAAAATAGCGTGATTTTGGTGCTTTGTCGCAGGGTGATGCCATCATTGGCCGACGCTTGATTGCATCTTCCTTTATGCGTGTATGCTTAGTTCTGGAGTATTTGCTTAGGGTTCCTGATAAATGTAGCCTAAAGGCGGCCAGGGCCGCCTCCTTCCGCACAATGAGGTGCAGAGGCGGCGGTCCAAGCATTGCCTGTAAGGCGGCAGTAGGTAGTTCTCATACTATATCTCTCGGCACGTTTTGCCTCGGCTAAGATAGCCTAACAAAAGTAAACTTAAGGTTGAACATTATGGTTCATTTTTGTATGATACGATTTTTGGAGAGCTCAGTCCTTTTTCACGTACCTACCCACGAACTGTGGTGGGATTTTTTCGCGCACTAGATTTTCAACTCTCGGTGTTGAGTCGAGCATTCAGAATCCAACAGAGCGCGTCCTAGTGCGTCGCAAAAACATACTGTTGGATTTTCAACTCTCGAAGATAACCAGAGCGTAGAAAATCCAATGTGTGAAAAAAATCGCCACGGAAAGAAATCGCTCGTGCTTTTGATCTTTTACCTCAAATTGCTTAGTAGCACCATCCTCGGTTACCTATACCGAAAATACTGCAGCATTCATTTTGAAATAAATATATGGTGAAGTTGAGAATTATTGTTAAGAAGGTACCTACTATGTTTGACGAAAAAACGAATTCATAAAATTGTCTCTATAGAAAAAAATCCAAACCTCCCTCCCAACCTAACAATAAATCACTGGTATTAAAAAATACTTCGAATTACACTATTTGCGCTGTAGCATGGTGCGGGTGACAGTTTCAGTAACATTTCGTTTCACTCTTGAAAGTTGCCGCGATTTACAATTTATGACTTAATATTTCAGTTGTACCACATTCGTAATATATTAAATAATTAATAACTGTAGTAAATTAAATTAAACCCAACCAGAATGTTCTAATCAAGAAATAAAATCAAATTGAATGAAAAATTAAGCAAAGTGTTATGCGTATAACGTAACGCCATAGACGTATTTAGTGATGGGATGTACTGCTACGATGGATAGTCGATATTTTTTATAATAAAAAACGTATATTGTGCGTAGGTCAATTTTTATTTTTAAAAGGTCTAATTATACAACAGAACATTTATAGGGTAAGGTTGCTTAAAAGGTTGCTAAAAAAAAATACATGTTATTCGTCTAAACTCATATCAGAGTCAGGAACATCTGAATTGTCACTCAATTCATCATCTGAATCTGTGACGGATATTATTAACGATGACTCAATTATGTTGTCAATATGTATGTCACGATCCCAATCAGACATAATGTCCCTTTTTGTTTTATTCACGACCTTCGACCAGTCTTCAGGTTGAACATTGTTGATGGCCTCTTGTAATAGGGCCAACATCTTATTTGCCGTAAATGGCGGCGAAGTATTATTTCTTGCGGCGTAACCTAAAAATAAACGAACTTATAAAAAAAAGTATTCAAATAATCATCAATCAGCCTAATCTAGTATATGGTAATGTTTTTAAACTAGGTACATGCTACGATCGGAAAGCTGATTTTTTTATAAAGCTTCAAAATGGGAATTGAAATTAAAAGCATACCTTTTATTTGGGCCCAAATCAGCTCAATAGCGTTATACTGGCAATGGTAGGGTGGTAGTCGAAGGACCTGGTGGCCTTTTTCTTTTGCCATCTCGTCCAGAGCATAGGTAGGAGTTGGTGGCTTATGGCGTCGGACTAAGGCAATAAGCTCCGTCTTTAACATTTTTATATCTGCTGTAACTCCGTTTTCACTCAGCCACTTCACCAACTCGCTTTTGCGGTTGGATTGGTTTGGGGGTTTATTAACTTGCACCGAATGGTAGGGTGCGTTGTCCATTATTATGGTCATAGGCTCTTTTAAATTGTTTAATAGACCTATGAACCAATCTTTAAATTTTTCGTAATTCATCTCCTCATGATACTCCGTAGTTTTTTTTGACTTAAAAGCCAGCAAACAATCAGGGACGAATCCACTTGCTGTACCTGCGTGACAAATAATAAGGCGTTCGCCTTTGCCTTCCGGCACTTTGGTACACGATTGTGCCGTATCGTCGGTCCAACTTTTACCCACTGTGTGGTTGGCGTTTAGCCACGTTTCATCCAAAAAGACAACTTTGCTCCAATCACTTATGTTTTTGGCCTTCCTTAAAAATCTACATCTTGCTAGGGCAATGTCAGTCCTATCCATAATAATCTTTCTTTTGTTAACTTTTTTGTAAACAAAGCCAATATCTTTTATAACTTGCCGTAGCGAAGTAATACCTCCTTTGAACAAGTCAGCTTCTTTTAATGATTTTAGAAGCTTGAGCAATGTGGGTAGCTCCATTCTTCTATAATAATCATAAATATGATTTCTAATAGCAACCTTAGCAAAATCATCCAAATCTGTGATTGGCTTCACCTTGGTCCGCTTTTTGTTGGGTGTCGATAATTTATTTTCAAACATCCCATCTTGGCCAATTTTCTCACGTGTTATACGCGAAACAGTATTGCGGCCAATATCAAGAGCTTCGGCTACTCGTTCTACAATATGATTCAATGGTAACAACGGTCCATTATTTTGTTGTTCTCTTTCAAAGTAGTCTCGGAGGCGAACAACAAGCTCCCTGGCCTGACTACCCAAAACAGTTTTTTTTGTATGCTTAGGCATGGTAATAACAACAAACTCAACAAACTTATAACAAATAACAATTTAACAAAAATGAAAACAAACAATGAAATCGTAATACGTGTCACATTAAGTCACAATATAACGCGCTTGCACTCGTACTCGCACTCACAGCATCGCACGGGTAAACAACATGGCCGCCGCGCCGATGCACCATAGAGCAAAAATGTTGTCACGAAAAAAAAAACATAAACCCGATTTTGATTATTTTATATAAGTACAAAGATAATTATGTAGCCATAAAACATTTATATTGACAAGTTTATACACGTAGCACACACGTAGTTACACTGCACAACTGAATAATACACTAATTTTCATAACAATATTAAAGAGAACTAGATTCACGCTGCGAGTATCGTTAGCGATAAAAATGAATTGCATAACCTCACATCCCTACGTGGTACTGACAAATGTCAACGTCATACGGGCAACTGTCACCCGCACCATGCTACAGCGCAAATAGTGTAGATCATGAAACTTTGCATAATAAGTGAACTATATAAGCCGATATTCGCACGGACGTAATAAAATCGCGGCGGGATTTTATCGCGCACTGGATTTTCAACTCTCAGCGCTAAGCAGAGGGTTGAAAAACAAGTGCACGAAAAAAAATCGCCGCGATTTTATTAAGTCCGTGCGAACGTGGGCTTAGAAGCAGACGATTACTTTTTTTTTAAGGTAGGTTGTGATTTATTTGCGAGGATCAAAATATGTCACATAAGTGGGCTTTTTTAGGGTTCCATACCTCAAAAGGAAAAAACTGAACCCTCATAGAATCACTCGTGTGTCTGTCTGTCCGTCTGTCACAGCCAATTTGCTCCGAAGCTGATGGACCGATTAAGTTGAAATTTATATGTATTTCTGTGACCCAAACACGAACGTGTAACGTAAATAAATGAATTTTGAATATAGGGGTCACTTTTTTTATTGCATTGACTTAGAAGCTAGATTTTTTTAGAGCTCCAAGGCACCACAGATCTACGGTATTTAATATTAATTTAAACTTGATACCTCCACGAGTTCCTGAGAAAATGGGTCTTGATAGACCAACGGACGGATAACGACGTGATTCTATAAGGATTACGTTTATTCCTTTTGAGGTACGGAACCCTAAAAACAAAATAGTCGTAAGTAGAAATGACAAAATGTAAACGTTCGAATTCATTTATTGGCAATCTTAACAATCAATTCGGATCTTAACAATCTATTCAAAGCAATGAGCTCTTCTTTGGCTGGGTTCAATTTATATTCTTATCAGTTAGGTCCATAGGTCTGTAGGGACAATGTAAGTATGAATGTTATGCGTCAGCGTTTCGCAGTATGAAAGAGAAGTATGTATGGGCGATCGCCAGTTACTGCGCACTGGCTGATCCGCGTGCTCCTGTTTACTCGTGGGACCTTTTTTCGGAAATAAATAAGTATATAACAGTAGTCAAGCCAGTGTCTTTTATTCGTACAATCAAGTGTCGCGGTAGCTCCCGTGGCAAACCCCGTAGGCATAAACAGATACCTACAGTGGTGACCCCGACGTGATTTCGGATCAAAACCAAGAAGAGTGCGTAATTGAGGGTTTGTCACGGCAACAAAAAAAAAATCAGCAGGATGGCTCAAACCCCAGTGAGGATGCCAGAGGCAGGAGAACACAAGCCACCGGGATTGTTGAGTGGCGCGGCCGCAGCAGAAGTAGCAAATATCTCGGTAACATCACGCGTACCGATGATGTGGGTCGATATGCCAAGGATGTGGTTCGCCCAAGTGGAAAGTGTGCTAGCACCGCAGAAGCTTGGTGATCAAGCTAAATACGACTTTGTAGTTGCAAGATTAGATCGGGAAGCATTACAGCAGGTCAGCGATATTGTCTTGTCTCCTCCGCTAACAGATAAGTACAAAACATTAAAAGAGCGACTGCTACACGTTTTCGAAGAGAGTGCCGAAAGGCAGTTCCAAAAACTTGTAAGCGAGATGGAACTAGGAACGCAAAAGCCAACATAGTTATTGCGACGTATGCGCGAATTAGGTCGCAACGCAAAAACATCAGAAGATACATTACGCAACTTGTGGATCTCTCGTCTTCCAACCTCTGCCCGAGCAGTCCTAACAGTCAGCCAGGACCAAACGTTAGATTACCTAGCAAATATAGCAGACAAGGTAATGGAAAACATACGCGGTGGGGACATAGCGGAAGTCTCAACAACAGCAAATGCGGGAAGCAGCAGCAGCCAGGTTCCGATGAATGAGATACTCACGGAAATGCAAAAGCTCAACCTGGAGGTGGCATCACTCCGAGAGGAGGTGAACCAACATCGTCGTGGTGCATCTCGACGAGGACGCGGCCAGGGTGGCTACAGGACAAGATCCAGGTCGAGGACACCGAACGATCCCGACTGGCTATGCAGATGGCATTTCAGATACCGCAAGAACGCGAGGAATTGCGAGAAGCCCTGTGCTTGGACAACGCCGTCGGAAAACTAAATGCGGTACAATCAGTAGCGGTGGGCGATTTCGTACCAAGCAAAAACCATCGTCTTAGTGTATTTGACAAAGAAAATGGACAAACGTTTTTAGTAGATACGGGTGCCAACGTATCTGTAATACCAGTGTCACGTAAACAAAAGTTATATGGTGAATGTGAGAGTTACAAACTATTCGCGGCAAATAACAGTGAAATTAAAACCTATGGAACTAAAACCTGTAACTTAAATCTGGGACTCCGCCGACCGTATCGTTGGACTTTCATTATCGCGGACGTCAATCAAGCAATATTAGGTGCAGATTTCCTAGAATATCATAATCTGTTGGTAGATGTAAACGAACGTAAGCTAATAGATAAGGTGACCAATTTATTAACGTTTGGAAAAATTGTA
This sequence comes from Omphaloscelis lunosa, assembly GCA_916610215.1. Lineage (NCBI taxonomy): Eukaryota > Metazoa > Arthropoda > Insecta > Lepidoptera > Noctuidae > Omphaloscelis > Omphaloscelis lunosa. The sequence continues at coordinate 867,317 of OU744250.1, read as the reverse complement.
TCTTGTAACGAACCTTCTGTAAACACAGTGGACAGCAACCATCCATTTCATGCGTTATTATCGGAATTCCCAGACATCACCAAACCCGTGTCATTCGCGAATTTAGATCGTGTGTCAATAAACGACGTGTATCACCACATCGAGACGACGGGAAAACCGGTACATGCACGAGCGAGGGCCCTCCCACCGGATAGATATCACAAGGTAAAAAAAGAATTTAGCTTAATGCAAGAAATGGGGATATGTAGACCGTCAAAGAGCGAATGGGCCAGTCCATTACATATTGTAAAAAAAAAAGGATGGCAACATTAGGCCGGTTGGTGATTATCGACGTCTCAACGCAATCACCAAACCAGACCGCTATCCCGTGCCGAGACTTCACGATTTCACATACATACTAGCAGGTAAGAAAGTATTTAGCAAAATAGATATAAACAGAGCGTACCATTTCGTAAAAATTGCACCGGAAGACGTAGAAAAAACAGCAGTGATTACGCCATTTGGACTATATGAATTTACCCGTATGAATTTTGGGCTAAGAAATGCAAGCCAAACATTCCAAAGATAAAAATGAAAAATGTAATGACAAGTTAAAAACCAGAAGTGGCCGTACAGTCAAATTACCAGTACGATTTAATTGTTAAAAATAGGTATGCAACTACGACAATCAGGTCCCAAATTATTTTGACAAGGTACAATAACGTTAAACGATGAGTAATTAATTAAGGGCAATCTTAAGAATGTATACGATGGCTGTATTATTAATGTGTCTATTCTAAGAATGAATTCTGTAACAGTATTTATGTAAGTAATCTATTAGTGGCGTTGTCATAAGGAATACTGTGGACCCCAAGGGGCGATTATTATGTTTATAGCAGAGTAGGTCCTTATGGCAACAACCCTTAACATATATTTTGACCATGGTGTAGCAACGATTTCAAGTCGGCCCTTGAAAAACAGGTGTCCGCAAATTAAAATGTAGCACATAATGTATTGCAGAAAAATGACCGACATATTTTGCAAAATATGTATAATTGTAAAAGTAAAACATACAATAATATAAATGCAAGAATGCCAAATTGCACTGATCACTAGGTCACATGCGCAGTATAGAAAAAGAAAAGTTAATAAGAATACAAGTCTAGTGGCGACAAGTACACAGTGTTAAAAAAAAAAAATCACAGTTACAATGGGAAAAACATACAGCAAGGAAGAAGTGATAATTGCCCAAAACGGCGCGGCGCAGTGGAAGCCCAAGCATATAAATATAACATGACAATAACAATAATAGGGGTTTTCATGGTGATTATAATATTCTTTGGGGTCGTCACGTACTGTCGCAATCGTATCAAAAATTGGATAAATAAAATGATGACGACAAATGCTTGGAATGCAGCACAACGGCCGCAGCCACAGCAAGCTAGTTATGCATAACCAGACACCCGACACTCATTCATGGAACAGTGTAATAGAATTCCATGACGCATGATAAGCAGTGAACAGTGCAACTTAGTAAACAACATTGTAACGTACTAAATGATAATGTGACCATGTGGTACAATTATTTAAAGGACATGTTAGTGTTAAGATTTTAAAATTAAGAAAATATATGTAAAATCTGGGGGGAGTAATGTAGGGACAATGTAAGTATGAATGTTATGCGTCAGCGTTTCGCAGTATGAAAGAGAAGTATGTATGGGCGATCGCCAGTTACTGCGCACTGGCTGATCCGCGTGCTCCTGTTTACTCGTGGGACCTTTTTTCGGAAATAAATAAGTATATAACAGTAGTCAAGCCAGTGTCTTTTATTCGTACAATCAAGTGTCGCGGTAGCTCCCGTGGCAAACCCCGTAGGCATAAACAGATACCTACAGGTCCGCATCCTACGCGGGGCAGCGTAGCATGCTCGGTCGCCGAATAATGACACCGTACACTCTACCGGCTCTGATTTAAGCTTAAGGGCGTAAAGCTGCGTATCGATTATGTGCGGCGAGATGTTCGTATAGCCAAGGATGAACAAGACGCGTATGGCTGCCGCGCATAATCGAATACGCACCTCTAAAATACCCATGCATATGATGACTACCAGTTTGCAATTTTCACCAAATTACTTGACTATTAAAAAAGAATAATATTTGTATTAAACATCCCAAAGAAACCTTATATATCAGACTATTTATCACATTACATTCTTGAAAATATTATAAAAGTTAGAATACAAAAAGTAGTGAAACAACTGCTTCATATAATACGCTTAGTGTTCCCTAGTTTATTCAGTCAGAGTCGTCGATCTCTGACGAGTCCCGGCGGCGGGTCTTTGAGGCATAGTTTTGAATCCATGTAGCATTTTTCTGTGCGGCCATCCGACGCGGGGTGCGACGCTCGGGAATGGCAGCGACCGGCGACGCGGGCGCCGGCGGCTCGGGCTCGACGCGGCCGCGGCCCCGCGCACGCGCGCCCCGAGCACGCGACCCGCGCCCGCCACGTGACCCTCGTCCTCTGCCACGTCCGCTCACCTCTAATTCCGACCTAACTAACTCCTCGTCACTCGATCCATCAACAACAATCTGTGCCGGCACAGGCACAGCATTGAGCGCTGCAAGCTGTGCAACATCAGCAGAATCGATATCGTCACGAAGCACTCGCAGACGATCGGCGATCGCTTCGACTTCGGTGTCCGTGTTCGACTCAAGCAAAGTAGTAATACAACGCCTCCTGTGGGCTTCTAAGGCATGCCTCAGGATCTCCTCGTTTTGCTTGATAGTGAAATCACGCACTGCCTCTGTCATAAGTTGGACGGGCAGCGCGGCAAGACGACGCTCCGGCGGCAAGGCTTCGTAATAGGCACGCAGTAATGTCTCAACATCAGTGGAGTCAGCCACATAGTCTGCCATATTGACCTCTTCTCCTTGTCCTTGTCGCTTCTCGCGTATTTTACGCTCCCGCTTCAATAAAAGGATATCACTTGAATTTGCAACTTGGCCAGTGAAATATTGACCAAATCGGGCTCTATTAAAAACCTGATCCTCCCGTTCATAAAATACATTAAGTCTTATCAATGGCATAGTTGGCTGTCTGGGATCACCAGATAAAAGACTTTCTCCTTCTGCTATTGCCTCATTTACCTTTTGTTTAAGGAATTCCTGCACCTTTTCGCTTTCATTGACATCCTCATCACCAAGATTTTGTTCTGACAAAACAACAGTTTTAAAAATAAATGGTCTTACAGTTTTTAAAGGCAAAGCAGTTAGAATGAAATCACTTTTATGTATTTGCAGCAATGCACAGTGTTTGGGTCTAGCTTCTCCTGCAGCCAGCGAGGTTGCTACTGTGCTACCAGGCTGAATAACATTAAAGTGATCTTTTTCACTACTTCCTTTCATATCAAATAGTTCACAGTCATGTTCATGACCCCACACTACTAAATCTAAAAATTTTGGTAATACATCCTCTCTGATAAAGTTACCAACTCCTCTGTCTTCAGCCCTGTTCTGATGCAACACAAGTATATTGAACCAATCATGTCCTTCATCTCGCAACATTTCGACTTTCTTTTCTTGGAATAGATGAGATAAACGTTGGTCTTTAAGATGGCTGAGACCATATAATGCAAGTTTAGTATCACCTTTTTGTAAAAGTACTGGTGAAATATGCACATGGGTATAATCTGTCCATTTCCCAAAATAGTTCACCAGGCCTCCTGTGGACAGTATATCAAGACTACTTATACCTTCTCGTCCAACAGGGTCGTCATGATTACCATGGATAGATAAAATTGGATATGACACATTCAAATTTGGATCTTCATAATTAACACTTCGTGAAAAGTTGACCTTCTGGTCCGACAGTAACTCTATGCTTACCGGCTTGTCGCCAAAACAGTATTTGCGAATGATCTCCGTGCACTTGAAGATACAATTCAACGATGGCTTCGCATGGTGGAATAGGTCACCACCGAGCAGCACCAGATCCACATCATACTGAACAGCCAGTGACAAAGTTTCTTCAAAAGCAATGAAACTATCCTCGCCTCTGATAGGATGCTCTTCTAAATAACCTAAATGGATATCCGACGCGATGAGAATTCTAATCGTTTCTTCGTGCGACCAAACGCTTGTATCATTTCCAACCATTTTCCACGATGTAATAATGATATTGTACTGTTAAGTGTTGCTTTAAACTACTCATGTAAAGTTAGGATCGCTTTGAATCACAAAAAACTATCTTTCAATACACCGCCTTTATTCACATGACAGCGGCGCGTGAACTATTTTGTTTCGTTCGTCGTTTTCTTTTGCGGCGGTTAGTTAGTAAGCGTTAGCGGCAGCGCGGCGCGGGGCGGCAGCGGGTAAATTAATTTTAGCATCGAGCCAGTGACAGCCGCGCGCGTGTCACTTGTCAGCTATCAATGTCACACAAGTCAACTCAACTTCAACTCTTGATATTTCTAAAGCCCCCAATCATAGACATTTAATAAGTATGGACTGGAAATGCCTACAAAAAAAAGGTGAATACCTACAACTCAAAATGTCTCTTAAAATGGCTGCCAATGCTAGGGTTGTGTCAATCAAGGAACATAGTGTTACTATTTCGAGTATCGATACTAGTACGTAATAAATAGTATTACGAATCTTACTAGATATCACGGTTGAATCATATTAAAAAAATTATTAGCTAATAGTCCGTTGTAACAGAAAAAAACGAGTATTGACAATTTATCACTTTCCAAACAATTTTCCGCATAATTATAATTTCATTTATAGAATTATTACTTAGCAAATAAAGTTTTCACAAATAATTGTAACGCAAACCTAATGTTTGGCAAGTGAACGTTTAAACAAAGCCAAATATTTAGTATCGAGCGAGCATGCAAGTCTTTTGCCTGTTTTCACCTTCACTAAGTGACACTTAAATGAATCGCTAATAAAAGTTCACTGTTGGATTTTTAACGGTAGACTCAGCGCTGAGAGTTGAAAATCCAACAGTGCAGTTTTATTTAGGGATTCATTTAAGTGTCACTTAGTTGTCGGTGAAAACGGGCATTAGTGAATTAAATTTTTAACAATTTTATCATAAATGAACATTCGGAATAATACACATCCTTACATATTATAAAACAAAGTCCACCGCCGCGTCTGTCTGTTTTTCTGTCTGTCTGAACGCGAAAAACTCAAAAACTACTAAACGGATTTTCAATCAATTTTCACCAATGGACGGAGTGATTCATGCGGAAGGTTTTTAGTGTATAATTCATTAGGGTTTTGTGTAAATTGGCTGAAATTTGACGATTATTGTTGAAGATGTCGGAAAAAATCATGCGGACTGGGAACTTTATAAGCGTGCGCCGCGGAAATCATAAAAGTTACATAAAATGTATGTTCTACAGTATTGTTCATCTTAAAAAGTTCAACAAAAAAATCGTATACACATCATAAAACTCTGTGGAACGGTCTCTCAGTGCTATGAACCAAATAGTACAGTTTGCTGTAAACCACGGGCCGGACCTAGCAATATCATTTCAGCGCAGCGAAGGAACTAGTATCAGAAACTATAACGGCAGCGGTACAACACTATTCCACCATGACATATCATTGTAAACAAACGAATGAAATTATGAAATAATAAAAAGGTCTGTTGGACGGAAATAAACCCATATATTAAAATTTAAGCCGTATTTAATGCTCGCTTAGCAATTTTTTCATTCGAAAGTTTATTACTTTATGTACTATTGCATGAAAACCGGCTACTAACCTGTGCAAAGACAATTGAGGTTGATTTTCCTTCTTTCTTGCACCACACTTTTGTGAAGTGTGGTGCAAGAAAGAAGGTAACGTTAAGAAGTACCACATTAGAAAGAGTGAAATAACACGATATTTCACATTCTAGTTCGTTTTTCACCCATATTTGTATAAGCAAACTTATGTATAGAATATCGCGGCGCCTCCGTGTTTTTACTATCTCAATGGTTTCATGGTAGTTCTGCTGTCAAGTGGTTGTTTACTTTTTGTTTTATTGAGATTTGTGAGAAAATTACGTGGAGTTTTCCTTTAAAACTACATATATACGTTGGAAAACACCAATTCAACATGCCTGTGTGTTGTATTGTGAAGTGTGGTGCAAGAAAGAAGGAAAATCAACCTCAATTATCTTTGCACAGGTTAGTAGCCGGTTTTCATGCAATAGTACATAAAGTGATAAACTTTCGATGAAAAAATTGCTAGGTGATCATTAAATACGGCTTAAATTTTAATATATGGGTTTATTTTCGTCCAACAGACCTTTTTATTATTTCATAATTTCATTCGTTTGTTTACAATGATATGTCATGGTGGAATAGTGTTGTACCGTTTCCGTAATAGTTTCTGATACTAGTTCCTTCGCTGCGCTGAAATGATATTGCTAGGTCCGGCCCGTGGTTTACAGAAAACTGTACTCTTTGGTTCATAGCACCGAGAGACCGTTCCGCAGAGTTTTATGTAGTGTATACGATTTTTTTGTTGAAGTTTTTAAGATGAAAAATTCTGTAGTACATACATTTTATGTAACTTTTATGATTTCCGCGGCGCACGCTTATAAAGTTCCCAGTCCGCATGATTTTTTCCGACATCTTCAACAATAATCGTCAAATTTCAGCCAATTTACACAAAACTTTAATGAATTATACACTAAAACCTTCCGCATGAATCACTCCGTCCATTAGTGAAAATTGATTGAAAATCCGTTTAGTAGTTTTTGAATTTTTCGCGTTCAGACAGACAGAAAAACAGACAGACGTGGCGGTGTACTTTGTTTTATAATATGTATGGATGTGTATTATTCCGAATGTTCATTTATGATAAAAATTTTAAAAATTTAATTCACTAATGCCCGTTTTCACCGACAGCTAAGTGACACTTAAATGAATACCTAAATAAAACTGCACTATTTTTCAATTCTCAGCGCTGAGTCTACCGTTGAAAATCCAACAGTGAACTTTTATTAGGGATTCATTTAAGTGTCACTTAGTGAAGGTGAAAACAGGCATAAGACTTGCATGCTCACTCGATACTAAATATTTGGCTTTGTTTAAACGTTCACTTGCCAAACATTAGGTTTGCGTTACAAATATTTGTGAAAACTTTATTTGCTAAGTAATAATTCTATAAATGAAATTATAATTATGCGGAAAATTGTTTGAGAAGTGATAAATTGTCAATACTCGTTTTTTTCTGTTACAACGGACTATTAGCTAATATTTTTTTAAATATGATTCAACCGTAATATCTAGTAAGATTCGTTATACTATTACGTACTAGTATCGATACTCGAAATAGTAACACCATGTTCCCTGAATGACACAACCCTAGCATTGGCAGCCATTTTATGCGACATTTTGAGTTGTAGGTATGCACCTTTTTTTTGTAGGTATTTCCAGTCCATACTTATTAAATGTCTATGCATGAAACTCGTCGCATATTATGGCGGATATGGCACTTACCTACAACTATCACTACTTCTCAATAAAATGTTGCCATTATGAGGAACAACTGAAATATTGTTGTCTCTTTTATCAAATACGATTACCACATTAGAAAGAGTGAAATAATACGATATTTCACTTTCTAGATCGTATTTCACTCATATTTGTATAAGCAAATTTATGTATAGAATATCGCGGCGCCTCCTTGTTTTTTCTATCTCAATGCCCCCAATGGACGTTGGGCCGTTGTTGGGCGAGCCAGAGTATTTATATATTCTGTGGGCGAGCCGTCGCCGTCGGCCAACGCAAAATACCAGGATTATTAGTCTGAGCAAAATACACACAAATCAAACAGAAAATTGCGCAAAAAGGCCCAATATACGTTAGCCGAGCGACGGGATCTCCTAGAATATTTAAGTTTCGTGGACGGGCTCGCCCAACGTGTACCACACGACGTGAACCTACCCCCAGGTAGGGTTACCTTTTCGAAATTTGAAAAATCCTGACAAACAGCCTGACATTTGTAAAAAAGTCCGGATATTTAACTTTTTATGTCTTTTTATATTTTGTTTTCAATTTATTCTGGTATTTAGCTGCATTCGGGTAGACTGGAAGCGGACCCGAACATAGTTGGGAAAAGGCTAGGCAGGTGATGATAAATCATATTTTTTTTTTGTAATCATTTATCTATTTTAAAGAAAATCCCCTCCAATAGAAAAGTCCGGACAAATGAGAAGGACGGTCATAGTCCGGACGGGGATTCAAAAAGCCGGACGTGTCTGGACAAATCCAGACGGATGGTAACCCTAACTGGGGGAGACAAATTCATTGAAATAATGGAATGGAGACAAAAATTGCCACGTGCTCACTTCAGATGGCGCTGATCCCAAGCGTCTAATAATTTGACAGCTAGCCATACATTTTTTTTGTAACTAAGTGACTTCTTCTAAGCATCGGCGGAGTGTTTATTATTGTTTATGGTTATTTTGTGTATTCTATTTATAGGCCTTAGTTGCCTGATACTCAAATGATTATTATTTCCTTTATTTCATTATTAACAAATGAAATAAAGGAAATAATAATAATTATTATTTTTACGTCTCTTGACATTTCTCGGGACTATGTAAGTGCATTCAAGGACAACCCCCGGTTGGTGTAGGACTATTGCAGGATATAGAAACAAAGATTGAACTGGTTATCTAGGACTATGGAAAGACTATGGCCCCTGCCTGATCAATGTTTTATGCAAAATACATAGAGAAAAGGCCTTCTCCATGTCGAGGAATACTGCAACCGAGTATTCCTTCTTGTTTAGAGCTGTTGTTAAAAGGTAGTACCCTCGACAATTGGAGCGTCGTGCTATGCTCCGCCCTAAAACCAAATTGTTCCGGGCGTGGGGCAATGTGCGGTTGGAGATGTCGCAGCAGGAGTGCTTCAAACACCTTGGAGACTGTTGGCAGCAGGGTGATCGGCTGATAGCTCTCCGGCTTCGCGGTATTCTTCCACGCCTTGGGCAGTATTATGACGCGCCCTTCCTTCCACGGAGTGGGAAAGACCCCCGTGCGTAGTATCGCGGTAAACAGGCGCGCCAGTGCCGCTACCGTACGGAACGGCAAATGGCGCAGCACTGTATTCGTGATACCGTCGGCCCCGGGGGCCTTCCTGGGCTTCGTCCTTAGGATGGCGCGTCTAACTGCGCCAGGCGAGAAGAAGATAGGGTTCTCATCGGGAGCTATCGGTGGTGCGAAGTACTCCCCAAGGTGTTTCTCGACCGCTGCGACATGTTCGGTATCGTCGGTCGGGTTAGGGCGGAACTGACGCTCCAGGTGCTCTGCAAAGACCTCCGCCCGGTCCTCTGCTACATACCTAAGCGCCCCGTCGCTTTTGAGTAGAGGGCGCACCGGGGCTGGGGTATTCGTCGGTTGGCGGCATAACTTATATACTGACGGCCAACTGTTCGTCGTGGCGTCAATTCGTTCCTCCCAGCCTGCGGCGTTGTGGGCCGTTAACTCGGCCTTTACCCTCTCCGCGAGACGGTTGGGTTGTGTCTTGAGTGTTGGGCAATGTAGTTGTTGCCGCTGCTTGCGAAGGCGCCTTTTCACGGCGATCATCGCACCTATGTGCGCCGGCAAGGGCGGCAATAGCCTTCTCCCTTGCGGCTGCACAGTAGCCGCCGCTTCCAGGGCGCTCTGTATGCAAGCAGTGACGTCATCCGCCGCTTGGTCTACGTCCGCGGAGGAAACAATAGGCCGAGTTAGCGTGGTGGTCTCTATCCTTTCTGTAAATTTGTCCCAGTCCACTAATCGACGTGACGCTATGGGCTTCAGTCGGGTCGGCATTCCCGATAGGACGACGAGTACAGGTTGATGGTCCGACTGCAACTCGTCGTTAATCACATTCTGCGTGATCTGGCAGTGTAGCCCTCTGTGGACTACGATGTCCAGCACGTGTGGCATGTACTGTGCTGCATCTGGGTAGTGGGTGGGCGTCTCAGGGCCGGACACCGTGTACCCGAAGGCTTCCGCGTCCGCGAAGAGCCGTCTCCCCCCGGTATTCGTGTTCATGGAGTTCCACGCCGGGTGCCTGCAGTTTAGGTCACCAGCAAGGATAACCGCGTGCACATTTAGCGCGCTAATTAGCGCCCGCAACTCGACCACATCTAGGGGAGTCACCGATATGTTTGCCGAATGTACGACGGCAGCGCCGCCACTCGTCGATGCAGGGAAGCTTCCCTGCTCTGTTATTGGCCGCTGTGTCTCGGTAACTCTGACCACGGCAGTGGCGGCGCCATGCGGCTTTTGGGCGAAGCTACGAGCTTTCTCACTTCGTCGCTGCGCCATATTGGCCCCACTAGTAGGTTCGCCCACTAGTGTGTTTCTGTCCGCCTTCGATGCAATCTGCGCGATGTTGGAGGCACGGGCGGCCGTAGGGGGGTCTTCTTTGGTCTCCGGGGGGGAAGTATTCTTCTTCTTCCCCTTCCCCCGCGTTTCTTCTTCCTCCGCCGTGAGGAGGGGGCTTCATTTCTTTCCGTGGGCTCGTTGGCCGTTGCCATCAGCGTCTGGCTTTGTGCCTCTACGGTGGCAACTTACGCTACTGTCGCTTGTGCTCGGCGTGTAGCTGTGATAGCGAAGGTCCCCGCTCGCTTGTTTTTTGTTTCTTGCTCAAACACGGGGCACTTTATGTTGCTCGTGGGGTGTGGGCCTCCGCAATTTGCGCATGAGGCCGGCTCCTCCCGCGGGCGCGGGCAGTTTCTTGCTAACGTGCTGCGACGCGACGCGCGGTATTTACTCTGCGAGCAAAAATCAACACGCTCATCGGTGATTGGTTAATTTATATTGTTCATAGCTGTCAAGATACTTGTTTTTTTATTATCTTTCTCCGCTTTCACGAGATTCTTGTCATGAGGGACAGCGATATCGACAATCATTGCACGGCGCTCTCGTCGATCTATCACCATAATATCAGGCTTATGGCTACAATAGTTCTGTCAGTGATGATAGATCGATGCCAGTACAATGGTGTCATCATTCTCGAGAACTGAGTCGGGCACATACCTGTAGTATGTTAATTCAGACTCTACAAGGTTGTACAGCAAGGCAAGTTGCTGGTGGATAATCCTAGCTACTAGATTGTTTCTATGCAAGTACTCGCCGTTAGCAAGACGAGAACAACCGGAAACAATATGTCGGATTGATTCACTGGGGTGGTGGCATGCCCGACAGATGTCAACCGTACCATCCTTGACAATGTATTTCCGATAATTATTCGTCATGATAACTTCATTCATAATCGCACAGACAAAACCTTCGGTTTCCCCGAAGAGGTCGCCAAAACGCAGCCAGGATACAGATGCCAAAAAGTCTACATCAGGCCCGTGGAAGGCCCGGAAAAAGCGTTCGTGTAGTTCTTTGCCCTGCCATATTTCCTTACGATCGTTAGTATCAAGTACTGCAGGTTTGCGCCAGTTCTCTTTTGCCAAGGAGAGCGGGGTGAGGCCCTTGTCCACTGCGACCACATCTCGGTGCAATCTGTAAATCTCGCGGTTGTGGAGGATTTTAGCATTTAGGAAACCTGGACCCCCGCACTTCCGCGGGATGTACAGTCTTCACTGATGACCGTGGGTGATGCATACGATTTGCCGTCAGCAATGTACGGACCGTCCTATCCAGAGCGTCAAGTTCCGTCTGAGTCCATTTGAGTATGCCGAAAGAATACATCAAAACCGGCATAACCCAACCGTTAAAGGCACGCCTTATTTCCGCCTGATAAAAGACTATTTAATACTTTATTCAGACGGCCAATGAAGCGTTCCTTCAACGATTGTTTCATGTCGGCAACATTGATGCCTAATGCTTCCGACATACCCAAGTACTTGTAAGTTTCAGTTGAGGAGAGGGGTCTAAGGTGTATGGAATCCGAGAGTTAGGTTCCCACGGATTCTATAATCCCCCCTCGCTTGACATGCATGACTGCACATTTGTCCACACCAAATTCCATCCTGATGGCGCTACTGAATGTTTCTGTTATCTTCAGTAGCCCCTTCTCAACCGGTAGCCTAAACCTGAATCCTCCAGCAGTGTGCTTAGAGGATTCAAGGCTAAGCAAAACCAAAGCGGACTCTAACTGTCGCCCTGAAATATTCCCCGCTCAATCCTGATCGGTTCATCGATTCCCCGGATCTGTCGACATCCTGGATAGAGAAGGACCGTCCTCCATTACCGCATACATGACATCAGGAAGGTGCGCAGAGTTGCATCTATCTTGTACAACTCCAGCACCCTCATGAGCCATGTATTATGGCACCGAGTCACAGGCCTTCTTATAATCCATCCAACAAGTCGACAAATCCTTCCGGGATTTACGAACCTGTTGGCTGATGGTCATATCTATAAGGAGCAGCTCCTTAGTACCGCGGGACCCATTCTTAGATCCATTCTGAGACACAGACATAATTAAGTTGTTGTTAATATGGTGTGAAATTATTGCTCCATGAATGGATGTAGAGTTTGGCAAACGAAAGTAGAGACTGAAAAAGCGCGGCAAATTTAAAAAATATCAGCATAGCAACCCCAACATTAGTATAACATACCTTTTTTTTTTTTTTTTTGTTCTTTTTTTTTTTTTTTTTTGTTCCGGGGTGGAAAATCCTCATGGATGTCCTTCGCCCTGGGGCGGGCGAAGGGGTCTGTCAGACTCCTACTGACTAAAAACCACCCGGACCGGGGATCATGGGTTCTAGTGCGCCTTCCATGATCCCCGACTGGTGCCGGCCCTATTTTGCGGACCACTTCATGCCCGCGGGTGGAGTGAGGTGTTACACTCCCCCCGCGACGTCAAATAGGGGCGCGCGTGGAACACTACGCGCCGCCACCTCGGGTCCTGCTGGATGGGGGTGGCGGACGTCCCCGAGTCCGCCATCCCTCCGGATCCGTTTACGGGGGCTGGAAGAGGGCATTGTCTGCCCTCCGTCGACGCCCAGTCCGCCTGCTACGGATCAGGAGAGTGGTCTCGATCTCCCTCTCCCTTTCCGCAGCCTCCTTCTGTGAAACTACGGTTTCACAGAAGGAGATCACTGCATCCCACGACTCGGCACTCCCGACCATCGAACGAGCGACAGCCGGCAGCGCCAGGTCGGCTCCGACTTCAGATACGAGAGCACGGCGCGGTTCCTCCCATGCGGCACACTCTGCCAGTATAACATACCTGGAATAACCTAATTTGATACTTTAGAATAAAATTATTTGTTTAAAATCATGCTACCTATTATGAACCAAACAAAGAGACGTTTCTTGACATTTCGAAAAATCTCTTTACTTCGTCTGAACAAAGGTACGACTTTAGGTATTATGCAGGAATTTGAATAAAAAACACCAATATTCTATAATAATTTTGGTAAAATAATACCGTACCCATACCATACCATAATCGAAATCTGAATCTAAAACTTCCATATGACAAGATTATTATATTATAATTATATTTTATTATATTATTTTTATTTATTTATTTTTATTTATATTATAATTATATTTTATGACAACTATGTTAACGAGGTTAAAATCTGAAAGCTCATAGAACCGCCATTGTTGTGTTTGTTTACTTTTGTGACGACCACAAATTATACGAAACCTAGATAAATACAGGGTGTAAGGGACAGCCCTCCGCAGACTGATAGGGTGAAGTCAGTATATCATACTAAGATGACCGGTACATGAAATTATTTCAGGAATGTTATGAGAATCCAATTAACCTGATTTGTTTTATTACCTTACACGCAATGTATCGCTACCGTGGCAAAACGCACGTAGGTAGGTAGCGAACGGCAGCGCAGCGAGAAATTGAACAGCTGATTTCACGCGTCGTTTTTTCAACATCCATTGCTGTTTTTTCTGTTTTACCTGTTCTATTTACATTAATGGAGTACTGCGTACAGAGAATGTAATTTTACATTGAAAGAAAGAAATAATAAAAGAAAAACAAAAAAAAAATCCTTGGAAAATTTTCATTTTCCTGGGAAAATATTCAGAATAAGGAGCTAAATGTACCCTGTTAGTTTGCGGAGGGCTGTCCCTTACACCCTGTATGTATGAGATTTGGAGTGTAGCACTATTAATAGACGAGGTAAGGACAAGGGAAGCGTCTACCACTGGTAAAAAAGCAGCTTTAGTGGAAAAGCCAATAAATTATGAACGATTTATAATTTATAGGTTATTTTATGTTTGTTGACTTTAAGTTCGTATTTTGTTGAAGACTGGAGGCGTACGATAGAATTAACCTGATCAGAGTTGAAAACCTACTCGGGTTTGGTCTTCCTCACTGAAAAACCTCAGAGATAGCACTTCTAGCACTGATCTAATATGATAATATAAACACACACGTACTTTACTGTAATTTACACAATATCACATCACAAGTGAAAACAGACTTAGTTCTCTTGGGAGCATAACTTATAAATCTTTTTGTCCCATAAAAGGCTTAAACGATAGCACATTGTCTCGACGAAATATCAGATTCCATTATTTTTTTGGAACGCTTTCTCCCACAGTTTTCTTCTTGTAACATCTCTGGCAAATACATGGGACCCCATATTTTTGCAGTAAACAGCTGCGTAACTGGGCTCAATGATGAATTATGTGTAAAAGAAGTCGCTTGTTTACAAAAAAATGTATGGCTAGCTGTCAAATTATAAGACGCTGAAGATCAGCGCCATCTAAAGTGAGCAAGTAGAGCAGTTTTTACCCCATTATTGTAGTGGATTCAATCGATCATATCGATCACGAGCGTCCATTTTATTAGTGTTATAGGTTGAATCGGTTTACAATATTAACATCGATTCTCAGTTTTTCTTTATCAAATAATATTCAAGTCGATATTTAGTCAATCACTATTTGACAACTCTCGACACCCGACAAGAAAGGTCGCGAGACGAAATGTGTAATGTGATAAATAGGAATTTAAACGTGCTGTAACATAGTTAGTAGTACTGTAGTATAACATGAAATATTGAAGATATGAATACCGAGGACAGCCCATCAAATGAACCATGCATCATATCCATATGGAAAACAGTGTTGTATTGAAGAGAAAGTGTCGTGAAATCGGACAGTCGTCGCCTTCAATGATGTGGAAGAGGTCGATTGTGCAAGCGACGGCTGGGTGCGCACGCGCCGCCACGGCCCTGGCACTGCTGCTCGCCGTTTGCGCGGTGAGTTGGCGAACCTTGTCGCACGCCGCTCGTACCAGGGCTCCGTAACCCCGAAACCTACAACCGCAGTACTTATCCACAGGCTATGTTTTTGTTTATATAAACATAACAAACGACATCAACAAGTTATTGATATCTATGTGATAACTTGTTGTATTGCCTAAGTTAATAGATATTTTACAACTGTTAAATGTGTTGAATGCTTCAAAAATAAGAACCTGCCTAAGTATTTAACAACACAGAACTAAACTATTTAATGAAGTTGGAGACAGGCTTCTATGTCTGTAAAACAATTGGAACATTCTGTCAGGGTTTATCTGAGTAGTGTTTATTTTGAAGTTCCTAGATATTCCTTAAATGTTAATGATAAAAAGAAAGTAATAGAATTTACCTTTGTTTTAATTGGCTGCACTTACTCAACTTTTTTTGCAAATATGTGTGTGATTACTCTATGGAAGTTTATACAAGAAAAGACATATTCCATCCATAAGTGCTTAAAAAGTGTAGGTAGTTTAATAAATATTTTCCTGATCCTAGAGGAAAGTTTAACAATTTATAATTATATTTTTTTGTTGATAGGATTATGTTCTTGAATCAGATTTTATAATCTTTATTGTTTTCATCCTCAACAAGTTTTTATGAGGAAAATAGTTGTGGCTCTACTGAAATTTTCAATTATAATTAAAAATAAAGTAATGGAGACTTTACAGTTATGGTTGGTTGGTAGGGTTTTATTAATGTTTGGCTAATTATTACTTTACAAACCAATATTTCATACACTTAATTTGGCAAGCATTGTTGTTTTGCCAATTAATAACTGGCTGTTTATTTAGTTCACATGAGGTACGGAACCCTAAAAAAACTATGTATCTCCGGCGGGGGAGGAGTGGGGGATTTACTTACTTTCCGGGCCCTCTATGGGCCTGATGTAGATTTTTTGGTGTCTGTATCTTGGCTATGATTCGGCTACCTCTTCAGGGAAACCGAAGGTTTTATCTGTGCGATTATGGCACAGATAACACCTTCAGTGAAGTTATCATGACAAATAATTATCGGAAATACATTGACAAGGACGGTACGGTTGAAATCTGTCAGGCATGCCACCGGCCCGGTGAATCAGAATCAAACCGACATATTGTTTCTGGTTGTTCTCGTCTTGATAACGGCGAGTACTTACACGGACACAATCTAGTGGCTAGGATTATCCATCAGCAACTTGCCTCACAGTACAACCTTTTGGAGTCCGAAGTACCATACTACAGGTATGTACCCGACTTAGTTCTCGAGAATGGTCACGCCACATTGTACAGGGATTGATCTATGATCACTGACAGGACTATTGTAGCCAATAAGCCTGATATTTTGGTGATAGATAGACGAGAGCGCCGTGTAATGATCGCTGATATTGCTGTTCCTCATCACGATAATCTTGTGAAAGCGGGTAAGATAAAAAAATCAAGTAAGTATCTTGACTTAGCACACGAGGTTGTCGACAATGGGACGTGGACTCTACAATCATTTTACCGATAGTCGTTACGGTTAATGGCCTAATAATAGTGGAGAGCCTTGATCAACACCTCGGGAACCTCCTTGTGCGGCTGGGTTATAAGGGCTTGATTGAGAAAGTAGTCTTGGACACAGTATGCATAGTGAGGATATTCCTCTCTCTGGAGCCCTGACCACCGGCAGCTTGTTCCTCATGCTAACAGGCCACAATTTTTAAAATTTTTAAATGTTTTTTAATAAAAATATTTAAAAATATAATATGTATGCAAATGAAAATGTAAAGGAAAAAAAAACAGTTAAGACGTTAAAAATGCATAAACAATTTAACCATTGATGCCTACAGTTAGTGGAATGGTGAGAGAGTGTAGTGTGTGTGTGTGTGTGTGTGTGTGTGTGTGTGTGTGTAAGGGAGAGAAGGGGAGGGAAAGATTTTGACTATGTGAGGATGTTTACGTGTAGGTGCTAGTTACTACAAGGAGAACAAGAGATTTTCTGTTTAATCATACTTCAACTCTTGTAGCCATCTCTAATCTAATCTTGGTCTAACAGGCCAAGTGCGACTCGGGACTCGCACTCGAAGGGTTCCGTTTGCCGTACCACCGTCATATATTCACTACATATTCAAAGGGTATCCAAAAAAAAAAATTAACTTAATTTTTCCTTTTTTAATTTCTTCCTCCCTCAATTTTTAACTTTTTTTCAAATAAGAAACATGTTTTTTTTGGCTTTTTTAGCTAAATATTGTTCGATGGGATGGAACCCTTCGTGTGCGAGTCTGACACGCACTTGGCCGGTTTTACTTTTAATCCATTTAAATGTACTAAATGTGCATGGTATATTAAGGTAAAATGTCCTACATGGATTCATCACAAACTAACAACTCAATTTTGTACCTACATTAATTGCAAATAAATATATTTATTATATTCTAAAAAAAGACTGTTTCTGGCAAACAAGTAATTTGATGTACGATCTGAAAAGAGATCAATGAGATGTACTTGAACACTGCAGAGTACATGGCGGGGCGGCGAGTGCGCCGACCTGGTGATCGAGATCCCAGGCTCGGGCGGCGGCGAGCCGGAGGCGCCGGACGGCGGCCACTACCGGCTGGACTACCGGCCGCCGCAAGGCACGCCGGCGCCCAACTTCACGGTGCCGGCGCGCGCCAACACCATTAACTTCGTGGGGCTGCCTGGCACCAAGTACCACTTCATGCTCTACTACTCCAACGCCACATTCGCCGACCTTTTGACGTGGAATCAAACCATCATCACTGGTAGTGTTCACTTAGTTATTACATCTGAAAGGGTCTAGCGGTATAAGCACATGAAAACTGCACTCGCGTCTGATGAAGAATTTTTACCTTAATTTTATTGTTTTTCATCTAAAATAGCCATACACTTAATCTCACACCCCTAACCCCTATGGTAAGGAAATAATGAGGGTGACAACCCTTAACGAAAACATTTTTTTTTCTCAGTATCTATTCAAAATATCTTCATGAAATTGAAACCATATATTATTATAACAATTAATAAACTAATTATAATATATTTTTTTTAGAATTTTTGCAATATTAGAAACTGTAAAAAACGAGTAGTATATTTTTTGGGGGTGGTTTTTTATATGAACCCCTAAAATGACACCAAACAAAAAAAATATCTTATTTGTTAATTAGTTAGCTATTACATATTAAAATTACAAAAGGGTTGAATTGGTGGAACATAGCTTAAAAAAATAAAAATCAATTACGGATACGTGCATGCATATATATCAATTTTTACCAAACTACGTAAACACCTGTGCACTATCTTTATATCTATCATTACAAATACGTTCTCATAACTTTTTAATGTCAACAAATATGTATGTATACCTACAAATAAACGATGAACAATCAAAGTTGCGTAACAAAGAACATGTAATGACCTGTTCATTTTCATGCAAGTTTTGTCAAGTTATAAGAAGTGAACTAGCGAATCAAAACATAATTGGCAGTCGACATAATATACGTATTCGGGAGTTTCGAATATTACTTGTGTATTAAGTGTGGTTCAGTTTTTCACTATAACATTTGCGATCAGAAATAATGGAGAAAACAAATGAACGTAATAAAGATGATAAATGTGTTAATTGTAAAATAAGTGTCAGAAAAGCCAGTGGAAAGTTGAAACGTATCACAAATGAAGATTTAAATAGATATCAACCTTATTGTAAAAATACTTAACATATGGGATCCGTGTTTTGTCACAAATGTAGAATGATAAAATATAGAGTTGTAAAACCGACTACGTCTTCTGGCTGTGATGATAGGGTTGAAAATGACAGTTACGGCAGTGATTTGGATGATCCGGACTTTCAAATGTTTTGTCACCTGTAAACTTGCATGAAAATGAACAGGTCATTACATGTTCTTTGTTACGCAACGTTGATTGTTCATCGTTTATTTGTAGGTATACATATTTGTTGACATTAAAAAGTTATGAGAACATATTTATAATGATAGATATAAAGATAGTAGATAGAAGATAAGGAGTTGATGGAATACTATAGACCTATTTCGCTAATACCGGTTATTTTGAAGATCTTTGAGAAATACATTTGCAGGGAATTAAATAATTATATGGAAAAATATAATATACTTTGCGAAGAACAAAAAGGATTCAGACAGCACAGAACCATCAATATGGCAATTTATGACTTTTTGAATCCTATTATGAGTAGCATGGATAAACGATCCCCCATATGCGCTATATTTTGCGATATGACCCAGGCGTTCGATTATGTCCATTATAATATATTACTTAATAAATTAGAAGTCTATGGCATTAGAGGTAACGTGCTCGAACTTATAAAATCTTATCTGGAAAACAGAACACAAATTACTGAAGTTAGCAACATTAACATAGTTACCAAACATGAAAACATTATAAGGTCTCGAGAACGTAAAATCTCATACGGTGTACCACAAGGAACCGTGATGGGCCCGTTTTTATTTATAACTTACGTTAATGATATGCCCATGTCCCTTGAATATCCTATAACTATGTTTGCAGACGATAGCACTAACAATCCCATGTAAAAGTACATATACATATGAAAATGACATAAATAATTCTCTTGACGCACTAATTAAATGGCTAGACGAAAATAATTTAAATATTAATTTAGGTAAGACAAAAATAATGCATTTCAGACAACGTACTCCCGGCGGAACTAATCTCAACATCCATTACAAAAATGACAAAATTGAGGAAGCAGAGGATACCAAATTTTTAGGGTTGCAAATAGATTGCAACTTAAAGTGGAAAGCACATATAGACAGTTTGTGTAAAAAATTGAGTTCCTCCGCATATGTGTTATATAGGTTATCCTCCATAGTAGATGTCAAAACACTTCTAACGGCTTACTACGGAATAGTTGAATCGCACTTACGCTACGGTATCATTTTCTGGGGGAACTCAACTGATCGAGATATAGCTTTTAAGGCCCAGAAAAGATGTCTCCGATCATTGTTAAAACTTAAATCGACAGACAGTTGCGCGCCTTATTTTAAGTTACATAAAATCTTGACACTTCCGTGTATCTATATTTTTGAAGTAGCTATGTTTATCAAGCAAAATCCATCTCGTTTTGAGCGCCTGGCTGTTGTATTCCCAAGGAATAGGCGTGACAACAGCAAATTATGTCAAGTATCATGTCGAACCACTTTGATGCGTAAGAGCGTTTCTTGCATGGCCCCCATTATCTACAATAAATTACCGAGTAGTTGGAAAGCTTTAAATACAGCACAATTTAAGCGTAGATTGCGGAAATTTTTGGTAGACAAAACGTACTACAGTGTAACTGAGTTCCTATCGGAGAAAAATATCTGTTAATTAGTGAAATCTTGATATAAAAAAATATATATATATTTTTTTGACATTTTTGATTTTTGACATTTTGATCTTTGACATTTTGATTTCTGACATTTTGATTTTGGAATTGTAATAATAATGATATTGGTAATAGTAATGACATGTTAAATGATGTAATGACAATGGTATTATATTTGTAATAGTAATGACATGATATTTAATCTTATGATACTAATTTATATTTTTCTTTTAATACAAACATATATTTTGAATTAAGTTGATGATTTAAGAATTTTATAATGGTAATTTATAAATTGATAATTGTAATAATAGTGATATAAATAATTTCAAATGTTTGCATGCCGATTGGTAAAATGTGGCTGAGCTAAATGTAATCTTATGAACTATTATGTATTACCCATATTTGCAAAATAAAATTCTATTCTATTCTATTCTATTCTATAGTGCACAGGTGTTTACGTAGTTTGGTAAAAATTGATATATATGCATGCACGTATCCGTAATTGATTTTTATTTTTTTAAGCTATGTTCCACCAATTCAACACTTTTGTAATTTTAATATGTAATAGCTAACTTATTAACAAATAAGATATATTTTTTTGTTTGGTGTCATTTTAGGGGTTAATATAAAAAAACCACCCCCAAAAAATATACTACTCGTTTTTTACAGTTTCTAATGTTGCAAAAATTCTAAAAAAAATATATTATAATTAGTTTATTAATTGTCATATATGGTTTCAATTTCATGAAGATATTTTGAATAGATACTGAGAAAAAAAATGTTTTCGTTAAGGGTTGCCACCCTCATTATTTCCTTATCATAGGGGTTAGGGGTGTGAGATTAAGTGTATGGCTATTTTAGATGAAAAACAATAATAATAAGGTAAAAACCCTTCATCAGACGCGAGTGCAGTTTTCATGTGCTTATCCCGCTAGACCCTTTGCTGGTTTTTATTGCTTGAGTTATTATCATAATGCTTGCTGGAACTTATTAAATAATTGCCAACATTAAAACTTACTAGTATGATTGTCCATCAAAGATTTTTTGCTAAAAGAGACGTAATTTATCATCTAATGCAAGTAGTAACTGTGAGCAAGAATACGCAAAAATGATTCGCAATTTATGTCGTACACAATTAATTGATTAATGGTTTGCTTGCCTTGTTTTATTTTGCCGTGTAAAAGTGTACAATACCATGAATTGCATTGTTGGTGGACACAGCGCCGGAGCCGCCCACGAACTTGACGGTGACGCTGGGCCGCAACAAGCAGGCCTCCATCTCGTGGTCGCCGCCGGCGCACGGCGACTACACCGGTTTTAGATTTAAGGTACTTTTCAGTTTAATCTTATAACATACTACATGGTCAAGCCCCTCAGATCTATGTAGGTATACTGAAATCGTCTCAAGTCAGAGGGTCTTTCCACGGTGCGTCAGTGCGTGATTTTACGGACGCGCACGGCATACCTACGAACAAAGGGATTCATATTATTGCTAACCTCATAAAGATCTAAATGGCAAAAAGAGCGTACTCAAAAACCGCAGACGCGCATAGACTTTTGATTTTGATCATTGTATATATATTTAGTTTAGCAATAATGTGTAATTTCGTTAGCACCCAAATGATTCGCTTGCGTAAATGTTCCTAATTCTAAACACCTAAAATAAATTGTACCTATAACAAAAAAACACAAACGACTTCCAAAAAAAACACTACAATGTGAAAAATAACATTAATTTCGGAAGTCTGTGTCTTCTTTGGTTAAAAATTGTCGTTTTTTGCATCACCAACTTTTGAAACAAACTTAGTTTTCACTTTGTCGTGTTATTTTTGGAAGTCGGTTGTTTTTTTTTTTGTAAAATGTATTTTTTTTGTTTTTGGTACCTACCCCCACACAATTTCGATAACCACTATCTGATATGTAAATAACAGTGACAAGAAGTTTTAATAACATCATCCCCACAAGCTAAGTCGGAAGAATACGTATTATTGAAGCTAACTCAAAAAAACGACCTAAGTAAAAAAATAATTTTCAAAATCAGTCACACACAATCACAATTGACGAAAATAACGATGGACATACATAAAAAAAAACATGCAGACGAACATAGAAACTCTTCCTTTTTGGAAGTCGGTTAAAAACTGAGATGATTTATCCTTTCTCACAAAAAAAATATGGAAATATCATAAGATAACTAGGACTCTAGGACTAGCTAGACGCTTCTTCGTGGTATAAAATATTATTTATTTCATAAAGCCGTAATTTTCTTGTAACTCATTGATCGGTTCCGCCAATCTCACTCATTGTTTATGAACAATGTGACAAAAAGTTCGCGACGAGTCGACGATTATGTCGCCGTGTTCAAGTGTTCCTGGTGAATGCTCTCGCTTGGCGCCATGTAACATCACAAGATATTGGGAAAAGGTTTTCAATCAAACTGACCATTTTGTTATTTAACTAAACTCATAAAAACAAACTATCATGAAGAATTTGGGGCCATATCAGTAACAATATCGGGTGCAGAGGTTTGTAGTTACAATAAAACCTTCAATAGAAAAGTGTTACGATGTAAACAAGGCGTTAGTTTAATGTTTTCGTTAATTTTATAGCTATTGTGGTTTTCCATCTTTGCCAGCTTTATTAAACAATTGACGGACACCTCTGAATATTTTTTTAATGTTGATAGCTTCTCAGATAGCCCATAAGATGAGTATATTTTTCAAATAGGTAATTTGTTTACCTTAGTGACTTAGTAAAATTTTGGAATAATCAACTCTGTTTATGTTGTACTCTGACGATGTTCTAATTTTACTACTTAACTTTTAATCATTATTTTCAAGTGTTTGATATTTTCAAATTTCTGAATACCGATAAATCTTTACAAAAGGGTCGGCTTTAAATTCAAATAGCAATCAAAGCTATTCGATTAGTTGATTTAGAGATACATCCAAAATTATGACCACTATTGCGTACTTTCCTAAAATAGTTAATTGATTCAGGCGTGACCTTGCGGAAATCCATTATAACATACAATAGACGTGGATATATTTAGTAACCTGTTTCGCTTAGCTATTTCTAAAGAGCCATAAAAACACCCTGAAAGAAATCGACACGTGTTTCACCTCTCAACGAGGCATCCTCAGGATGACGATTGACTTGTCGCAAACTCGAATACGGCGTGTTGCCGCACCGACCACTGAACGCAGACTTTCCTAAATAAATGAAATTTCATCATATTTGCCAAAAGGCTCATGTAACACTGTTGCACAGAATAACTTTCATTCGCCCTCAATATCCTTTTAAAAATGGCCCAAATCTCAGTTTTCAGTCATTAGATTTAGGGAAAGCCCACAATTTCTTCGTCAGATTTGCAGATTTAAGTCATTATAGGTTAGGCCGCACACGATCATACCAAAATCAAAGGTTCTGAAAATCACTTCAATTTTGGCCCTTTTCCGAAAACTGAAAGTGGATTCCTGACCACGGGGCCAAAATTTTCAGATAGAAATCTGAAACTTTTCAAATATATTTTCGTTGTCCTCTTCTCATGCCGCACCTACTCAGCTATCAACTTTTCGCCCTGCATATGCTTACTCAAAAACCCTCTGGGGTCCTCTACCATCATCAGTCTCATCGATATGTAGGTATAGTACCGGATCCGTACGATAAGGTAAATTTGGCTGAGCGTAATTTACAGAGTTTCTTGTATGTGAGGAGCTCAGTTCCCGACGCAAAGTTTGTAGCCGGGTTTAGGCCGGCCCGATGAATGACGATGTGCGGTCGCAGGTGATCCCGCTGACGGAGCGCGCGGAGGGCGGCGCGCGCAACATCTCGGTGGACGGCGCCGGCAACTGGTCGTACGTGCTGCGCGAGCTGTCGCCCGGCGCCACCTACCAGCTGCACGCCTTCACGCTGCTGCACGACAAGGAGAGCGCCGCCTACGCCTCGCGCAACTTCACCACCAGTGAGTCACCCCCACAGCCCACAGTTAGCGCGGCAGGCGGCGGCAGCAGGCCAGCGAGCCTGGCTACCCCTCTACGTTCACATTGTTCTAATTCAATGCTCCTGCCCCTCTAAGTTCAATGTTCATATATTAAGGGATGTTACCTAAAATACCTGTGTTTCTTAACATATGTAAACAAAATAACTATAGATATATTTCTTTTACTACATGTGGTCGCATCAGGTTCCCATCTTCAGTAAAGACAAATAAGACGCATTGCAAATGTAGAGATCACCTCCGCTGTTTCTTTATTCACAACAGAATTTAGCAGCATACTCATAGTTAATCAGTTGTTTTGAAGTTGATCGTAAAAATAGGATCGCTACGGTTTATACGGTCAGTGTAGGATAGTTCGGAATAGATGAATCATACAGATATAAATACTCAAACGGTGGAATCCGTCGCCCTGGGCTGATTGCGAATTGTAAACCAGATTATTGAGCAATGCTGCCTTGACATTTGCATGTGTACTACTGTTGGAGAGCCACGTGACCCCCACCACGCCACACCACCACTGTCGGCATCCGACTGTAGGTATAATGCGACCTTCATGACATTGCCGTCAAACGGATTTACTTACAATAGCCCATAAAAAAGGATTACCTTTAGCTAGGTGTGGTTGGTTATAGCTGGTTGCATGTACCTAGTATGTGTTCTCAGCCTTGCGTCAGAACAGCCCGCTTCTCGTTGGAGCAGGTGCTCTAAGGCAGAAATCGATTTCTATCCGCTGAGGGCAGCAGTGACCATCACTCCGCAACCGCAATACTAGGAAAAGCAAAACAGGGAGTGGACCCATATAGCTAGAACGCGAAACCAATGAAATCAATTTTTTTAAGCATGAAGACTTTGTTCAGTGTCCGGAAAACTAGATGAAAAACAAGATATAAAGTAATAATAACATTGTGTCAGATGACATGACGTAATACCCATTTTGATGGAAAAGAATTTAGACATCTGTTTTATGTGCGTTATCCGAATGACAGGAGGTGATGTAAACGCGCGGCTCAGACTATTATTGCATCAAAATGTTAACTGGTTGGCCGAAATAAATTAATCGTAGCTACTCGTAGGTGGCACAATTGTGTGGAGTGTCCAGGCACCAGTGTTGCAGAACATTCCGCGGCAGCGTAGCGCTGCGGTAATCACGCAGAACTGTAACCATAACATAGATATGAAAGCTATCACGCGATTCATAGAAATCTTGATAACATCGGTGCAACGACAACTTATCGAGTAGTATGATTTCACTCTGGAATGTTTAATTATGTGCAGGCGGGTGATTTCGGCAATTACATGAAAAGTATAGAGCACTTTGTTGTGAGTGTAAGTAGCGGTAGCACGTGATGTAAGCTGAAGGTCGAGAGGCTCCTAGGGCGCGGGCGCATTGCCCGCCGCTCACCAACTACTCGCAGAAGGTCTGCGCGGGCAGCCTCTCGTGTTCATGTTAAACTAAAGATAAAAAACAGCTGCGCAACCTTATTGTTTCCAGTAACATCACATGTTTTCCGCAACACGAAAACATGTGCGCAATAGTTGCCAGTGCGTGCTGCTGTCGAGTTGGCACCGATGTGCAGAGTAGTTGCCAGGGCGTGCTGCTGTTCAGTTAGCACTGATGTGCGGAGTAGTTGCCAGCGCGTGCTGCTGTCGAGTTAGCACTAATGTGCGGAGTAGTTGCCGGCGCGTGCTGCTGTCGAGTTAGCACTAATGTGCGGAGTAGTTGCCAATTCGTGCTGCTGTCGAGTTAGCACTGATGTGCGGAGTAGTTACCAGCGCGTGCTGCTGTCGAGTTAGCACTGATGTGCGGAGTAGTTGCCAATTTGTGCTGCTGCTGTCGAGTTGTATTTCTGTGCCACTCCAGCACGTCACAGTCACCGCGGGTATTGTTCTATTCACCCATTGTTCCTTTTTCGGCACTCATCGGGAAAGCGCTACTTTGTCACAAGATATGCACAACTACAGCTTAGCGCAGAACATACGAATCAAATTAGTATTATTTCATTTGCAAAATATGATGTGTTCTTTAACTCAAAAAACCGGCCAAGTGTGAGTCGGACTCGCACACGAAAGGTTCCGTATCACCGTACAATATTTAGAAAAATTAAAAAAAAAACCCTACCCCAAAAACACATAACAAAAACAAGTATTATAATCAATAGAATTTTAGTACAAATTTGGGGACACCATATTTTAATTGATTGGTTTGTACCTACCCCCGCCTGTAATACCGACATTCTATTGATTGTAACTAATAATGCTTTGTTTTTCTCTTTTCAGCTATGTGTAGCCATTTCATTTGACAAAAGTGACCCCAATATTC
This sequence comes from Omphaloscelis lunosa, assembly GCA_916610215.1. Classification (NCBI taxonomy): domain Eukaryota; kingdom Metazoa; phylum Arthropoda; class Insecta; order Lepidoptera; family Noctuidae; genus Omphaloscelis; species Omphaloscelis lunosa. The sequence continues at coordinate 840,448 of OU744250.1, read as the reverse complement.
AGAATTCATTTATTTACGTTACACGTTCGTGTTTGGGTCACAGAAATACATATGTGTACCAAATTTCAACTTAATCGGTCCATTAAATTTGGAGCAAATCGGCTGTGACACACGAGTGATCCTATAAGGGGTACCTTTTGAGGTACGGAACCCTAAAAATCAATAAAGTTCACTTACCTGTAAGATTCTTTACTAAGAGCCATCTATAGTTGGCAGTGAGTAGGATCTGACCTCTGAGTCCTCCAATCGGCGGGGATGAGATCACCGCGATGACGACTAGCGTCATCGTGTCATCAATACAAACGATATAGTCGCACACGACATACATGTGACCACAGATATCAAACACAAAGTCGCGCTACCAATGCAACAGTTCCACAGTGACCTCCATAGAACAAATAGGTAATGCATAACATATAATTGCGCATGAAATCCATGCATGAAACAAAGATGCTACAATGCCAATACTGAAAGACGCTTCAATTCATGGAAAATCGTCGACTGGAACGACAAAATACGCGGGATTTGACCTAGCAACAATGTAATCAGAAGATTGTGTCTCACTGGAGCACCTCCGAGGAACGTGTACGAAGCGCAAATACTGAAACGATTTGCAAATGACTCGATGAGCCGACGTAAGCTCGTTGTGAATAGACTGTATTCGGTAATTTAATAGGTGTGATGGTCCCTCCAACTAAATGCGACTTTGTAAAACAAATCACGTTTAATTTAAGGATAAATTAATAACCTAATATTAACATAGGTTATTAATTTATCCTTAAATTAAACTCACAATGCTCGCACTAAGTGAGCCGTAGTTTTACATCGTGTGATTCATTCTATGAAGAGGAAGTTAAAACAATTGAATATTTAAACAGAAAGGGAAACTGCAGAGGATGTAGATTGAGGACTGTAGGTTTAGTTAGTTTTTATTAACACTTGTTAAATTGTTAAGTTTAAACAAATAAGTTACCCATACTTATTTTATTTACCTTTAAAATAAATGATTTTAAATGTGTTAACAATGAGGTATTACTGAAGATTTTTATACAGGAACATCTCTTAAAAGTATTCTAAATGTATAAATACAATAAAATTAATCAACAAATGCGGTCCCTGCGTTAATGATAACTTTAAATTTCATATGTGAGAACAGAACTAATTTCCGGAAATACTACTCATCACATTACGTCTCCCGCGTGAGCGTTTAGAGCTCACGCATGATGTGGTAATCTTGTGATAATATGTTTTGTTTGTCCCCCTTGCGCAGGATTCACAGGACAGTGGTGAGCAGATGGCATGTTGTTTCTCGTCACTTCACACCCTCATTTTACGCCTCCTTCACACTCTTGAATAGATCCTCGTTGGGTAATAAGTAATCATGATTAAAGTAAAGCAAAAGCCCTACTTCACTACACAGTAAAACTGTTAGAAAGCTGTTCCATAAACTTTATTTAGTGTTGTATAGTGTGATTCGTGTTTAATAATATGTCATAGCCAGATCGTAAAATTACTAGACTAACAAATTGAGTCATAGTCACCTACCTGTAGCTATCTTTCTTGAAATCCCACCATGTTAAACTAGTAAATTCGACGATCACGCAAGCACACGTTTTCGAATGAATAAACCACAGAGCAACATTTTCGTAGAATCACGGAGACAGAGCATCGAAAAAATTAATGTCACTTGTGATTCAGTTATCGCTTCACTAATGTTACACTCACGAGTTGTGCGACTAGCTCGTGGATTGACGTAACAGCCCCCGAGCTGACGTCCTGCGTAACAGATGTGGAGCTGACACCCTGGTTCACAGGCGATCGCTGAGCTCATGCGTGCGGCAGCGGCAAACATTGATTCAATTAAGAACTTTCTTAATAGCTTTGCAAATGAACAGCTGTTTTTTTTCTGTCGCTGTCGGATATATTCAAGAAAGTAAGTCGGGCGTAGCATGTGGGTCGCTTATATTGTGCATGCTTTTCTTTATGCTTCCACAAGTAGTTGTCGGTAAAGGACTGTGTAGTCCAAGTACTCGTCACCCAAGCAGGCCACTGAGGCATCAATCAGCACGAACAGTGCCGTGTACCTGTGTAGCTCTATTCACGAGGATGGCGGATTGTATTTGTATCAAGGTCGATAAGTCTCTGTACACTGACCATAATAAGTATATGTTATTTTAAGCACTCGGTGTGACTGTACAACAATGTGTTGAGAACATTTAACATACGCGACTCATTCGTGTGCCACCAACATATTTTCACACTTATTTTCATAAAAATTATTCGCCATCATACAATATTCATGCCGTCGGTATTTTTAAATGTCAACCTTTCAATAACAGAAATTATGAATAATTACAAATACAAAAAGATTATAAATGGCAGTCAACTATATTAATGTTTAATTCATTATAATTTGACTCTGCTTTTATTCGTTCAAATACCTACATTGAAGATACAATGTATTGTATGAGAAGTTGTTATTATGATCCAACTAATGTGTAAATTTGTTATTTTCCTCATGAATAGTCATGCATTTATAAATGTACATAAATAATTTCGGTGTTCCTCTTAGAGTAACCGGTCTGGTCCGCGGCGCGCGCGCGGGGATCCACAAGGTTGTGTCAACGTGAACGCGAACATATCGATACAAACCCGTTTTGAACTGCTCTCAATGTTCCATGTGCTCATAACGTTCATTTTCCTGTATCCTTTGAACCGGTTGAAGCAACAGTATGTTACAAGTATTGCACAAAAGTATCAAATATTGTTTGCTTTTTAGAGTATCCAGGTAGGTCCTTCACTCTAGTTTAGTCTTACAGACGCATACTTTAATTGCGTACTCGCTGTACCTCATTCATAGAATTGCTTTAGTAAAGGGAATAACCAAAGAATAGAGACACGAAATTCGATGAACACTGTAAATCTATCATCTTCTAACTAAATTGACATAAAATTATATGTATAAGATGATGTTTTTTATTTTATTTTGCTCAGTAATAATGAAAAACTGAACTGACTGTATTCGTCGACGTTTGTTGCTGACTGTTCATCAAAATGTAACAATGTTGGCAATACGTAATCGGAAAAATTATAAGGTGCGAGTAAAGATTAAGCTTAGGTGGTTAAGTTTTCATTCCTTGACTGTATGTTCCCCATAATGCAAGGATTAAAAACTCAGTTTCATTTAAACGCAATAATTCAAGAATAAATATAACAATATGGTTAAACGCATTCCATTGTCATTAATCAATTTGCAATCTCTCATTTGTTGCATACCAACCAACCTAATCATTTTTATGATGCATGTCGTACAGTGGTGTTCAATAGTTTTCATTATAATATATTTTGGTTCCTTGTACCGTATAGTACTCTGTGGGAATCCGACTGAAAAAGAACTTGAATTTGTTTGTCTGGTAACATGTTTAATATTGCAGAACTGGTCATCGGCATGTTCAGAAAGTGTTATATTTCGCTCGGAAGTCCATCGAATTTGTAGTTAGGTATATGTTGACGATAGTTGCGTGTTGTGTCTGTGTCGTGACGTGTTGTGACGTGTCGCCCGCAGAGCCCAACACGCCTGGCAAGTTCATCGTGTGGTTCCGCAACGAGACCACGCTGCTGGTACTGTGGCAGCCGCCCTACCCGCCCGGCGCCTACACGCACTACAAGGTATGTGCTCATCGTACGTTCATACAACACGCACATACACACACTCATCACTCACTCACATACAAAGACAGTAGACACACTACGAGACCACGCTGCTGGTGCTGTGGCAGCCACTCTACCTGCCCGGCGTCTACACGCACTACAAGGTTGTGTTCACCGTACGTCCGCACCACGCACACACACACACACTCACACTCACATAAAAACATACACAACCAGACCACGCTGGCGGTGCTGTGGCAGCCGCCTATCCGCCCGGCGTCTACACGACAAGGTATGTGCTCCACGTACGTCCGCACCACACACACTCACATACAAACACGCACAACGAGACCACGCTGCTGGTGCTGTGACAACCACACCACCCGCCCGGCGTCTACACGTACTACAAGGCTTACCGTACGTTCGCACTACACACACACTCACATACCAATACCCACAATGACACGTTTTCACCCTCAATTACTTGGTACCAAATTTTTCTACTGTACGCGGCCGTTGATTGCACATGAAGTTAATGATGCTCTAAAAGCCGAACCTGTTCTTGAACTCCGTGTGCCATGGCACATCACCAGCTTGGGTACTTATTGTAATACTCCGCTAGTGTTCCTAGTATACAATGTTAGTTCTGCGAGCTTGCTTGAGCAGCGCGTGTACTGTGCGTAGGTGTCCATCTTGCCGCCGGATGCGCGCGACTCAGAGCTGTACGTGGAAAAGGAAGGCGAGCCGCCCGGGCCGGCGCAGGCCGCCTTTAAGGGGCTGGTGCCGGGCCGCGCCTACAACATCTCCGTGCAGACCGTGTCTGAGCCCGAGATCTCCGCGCCTACCACGGCGCAGTACCGCACCGTGCCGCTGCGCCCGCGCAACGTCACCGCACCGCTCGCGGACCTCAAGGAGACCTCCTTCAAGGTCACGTGGCTGCCGCCGCTCGAGGAGAGGTAATGCAACTAACTGTACTGCACATTACATAATAGATTGTTTCAATAGATGATACTCCTAATATTTTAACGTAAATATGCGGTTTAGCATTTTAGTTGTAACTAGCCGACCCGACAGACGTTGTCCTCTCCAAATTTCAATAATTTATACAAAATTCCCATAGAAAATGCACTTTCGGTTTTTCCGAATTTTCTCATTTTCCCGGCAACTTTTTCATTTTTTTCTTTCCGTAAGATTTGGACTACTTATTACGAAAATTTAAAAACAAAAATTTGCCAAAGCCGGCCGTTCTGAAGCGATAAGCTTACTAACGAAAAGCATTTCACCCGCACCTCAAAAGGAAAAAGCGAAACCCTTATAGGATCACTTCGTTGTCCGTCCGTCAGTCTATCAAGACCCTTTTTCTCAGGAACTCGTGGAGGTATCAAGTTAAAATTAATATCAAATACGTAGGTCTATGGTCCCTTGGAGCTCTAAAAAATCAACCTTCTAAGTCAACGCAATTAAAAAATACGGCTATTTAAGGACATATTTTGATACCCGCCAATATATCAAAACCTACAGGGTACTTCCCGTTGATTAGAATCATGAAATTTGGCAGGAAGCAAGGCCTCGCATGTAAAGGAAAAAGTCCGAAAGTCGTTAATTCGTAGTTTTATCACACAATATTTTTTTTTTTTAATTAGACTTATTGTTGGGCGTAATTCCCAACAGTGAATGGTCGGAAGATGCAGTTGAAAAACAGTACAAACTGTTAACCAACATCTGCTAAACCTTGACAAGTTTACGAATAATCTCAAAAAGGAACTGGATTCACAAGAACTGTCCATCGAATTTGCGATGTCAGCTATTACGGCAAAAAGCCTGACTGAGCATCTCAGAAAAGTCCAGGAGACATAAAACATTTATTTATTTGCTAACATGGACAGTCAGAGCCGCCGACACAATCTGTTTGCGCAACTGTCATGCAAAACTATAGCCAGAGCCGAATCCCCAGTTTGTCGTAACCTAAAGATGCTAAATGCCCTTCTGACTGCCAACCCTGAATGTGATGTGTTTGCGGATGAATGGAGTAAATTTATGCGTATATGTCTGGTGTTCTGTGAGAGAAAGTATGCTAGGGAGTCCACTGTTCCATGTTAGTTTTAATTAAATTAATGTCAAAATTGTAATTATTTTTATGATAATTAATGTAATTGGTGTTGTAGCGTTTTAATTAACTATAAATAAATAAATAGGTAAGAAAAACATAGATATTTTTCCTAATAATAAAGTTCTCCATATTTTACCATTTCATGGGTATGCAAATAGTGTAATTAAATTTAAAACTATCAATAGTGTCAACTAAATTAAATAAATCACAATTCTAAAAACAATATGAAATAATTTAAAATAAATCAATAATAACTAAATTAAATAATAAAACATACCTAACAATTAATTTCAGAATAATCAATATTAATTAAGTTCAAAATAATAAATAACGAATGATTTTCCTAATATAGTAATCAGGTGTAGCGGGCTTAGCATCTTTCATTTAAATAGTCATTAATATGATAACATTTCGTAACTAAAAAATCGTGTGTTTTGGTTTTAAATAGATCTATATTATATTTAATTTCCATGATGTGTTTGGTAATTAATTGTAAATTTTGGGTGCCATACCTAAAAGATTTTTATAGAAAACAGTTTTTTTTGTGGTGTTGCGCATATTTTATTTTTGTGTCGTAAACTCTTGGATGGTTATATAGGTGCATAATTATTTGCTTTAACATAGCTTGCTAGGTACTTCGTAAATGTAAAGACAGGGAAGTGTAAGTAGCTGAAGCTTTCGAAAATGCGGCTCACAACCACATATTGCCCTAATGCATTTCTTTTGCGCTTTGAACGCCATTTCTTTATCAGTCGAGTTCCCCCAAAACATTAGTTCGTATCGCAATGTTGATGACACATATCCGTGGTACGCCATTAATAATGTTGGCAAATTTGAGATTTTCCTTAAGTTATAAAGGGCATAGGAACAGTGGCTAAGTTTTTTTGCATACATTTTCAATATGATTGTGTTTTCCATTTCATCCTTTTGTCGATACAGATACCTACAAATTTTGTATAATCAGTCTCGCGAATACTTACCATATCTTATATGTAGTTTTTTATTGTGTGTTCTTTGTTCAAATAAAATTATTCTTTTCTAGATTAATTTTAAGGTTATTTTAGTTGCTGGGATCTTGCCTGTTACCTTTTTAGAGTTCCGTACCTCAAAAGGAAAAAAACGGAACCCTAATAGGATCACTCGTGTGTCTGTCTGTTTGTCGGTCTGTCTGTCTGTCCGTTTGCCACAACCAATTTGCTCCGAATCTAATGGACCGATTAAGTTGAAATTTGGTACACATATAGAAAGAAGAAAAGAAAGAAAAAGTATTTATTGAGACTCGCACAGGAAATCACAAATTAAACTAAAACACACTCATTAAAACATTAATCAAAAATTAAAATAAAAGCAGAAAGTCCTGTACGAGGCCAAAAGGCTCCTATCTCAGCATATGCAGCAACATTTAAAAAAAAATGTCGTAGCGCTGGTATTCTGATAGGGCTCGCAGTGATGTCACGGATAGATAGATACAGAAATGAATATTAAATAAAATAAAATATAAGTAGTCCACGTAGACACGCAGACTACTTATATTTTATTTTTTTAAGCATTAACTGAAGCTTTTAAGCTGTAACGGATATTATGCCGGGTGCAGACGCACCCGACATAATATCAGTTACTTGTCTATGCCTTTAGTGTCTGTGGTACTCTAGGCATCGTTGAGACAAGTAAAGAGACACAGACGCCGACACCGGCAAAAAAGAACGTGTAACGTAAATAAATGAATTTTGAATATACCCCTATATTCAAAATTCATTTATTTGGGAATATGCCTTTCTCAATGCAATTATTGATAATGTGACTGAGTAAGGGTGCAATAATGAGAAATGTAGCTTTAATCACTTTGGTGGTTATGTCCTCATATCCGGTGTTGTTACTATTTTCAGAGAATTTATAATTTTAATAATGTCAGCTGGTACCGTGGGTATCATAAATATTGAATTAGAAATTGTGTCATACGTCAACATATTATTATAGTCAATGTTACTTTCAGATTGAAATTGTTTTATAAAATATTCATTAAATGATTCCGCTTTTTGTTCTGGACTGTTTATAACTTTATTGTCGATTATCTGATCTATTCCTTCTTTTGGCTGATTTATTTTTTCTTTATTTATTATACTCCATGTAGCTTTGCTCTTGTTTATAGAACTGTGTATACCCTTGGACCCTTATAGATACTGTTACAAACATATATAACGGCAAGATGAATTTACATTTCATCACACTGGAACAGCTTCGGGATGAATTGAACATAATCTCGGGTTAATTGTCCAAGGATTAAGCCTACCCATCACCAACATTCAAACAGAGTTGTTTTGCCTGTGTAACTGTTCCTAAATTACCCCAGGCTGATAAAATTTTTGTTTTTCCTAATTATGCTAACATTAGTGTTTAAGTAGGTTCCCCCTTGGGGAAAGAACTGTCCTTTCCGCACAGTTCTATAGGGCTCGGCCCAGACTGGTCACCCTCCCACCAATATAATCTAAGATCTTTTTTTCCTATGTGGGTAGGCGTGACGTATACACATAATTTTTGTAGCTCTTCATTTAATATTTATTTTAAAATAGTTAATTGTTCCTTTTCACTGCATTTATGTGCTAATTAATTAATAAACCCACCTTCGCTCGGAACTATCCTTTCACTTTCACTCTACAACAACCACAACACTGTAATTATTCATACTAAGCATGGACAGCAAACTTGTGCACAGTATGGAGGAACTGGAGAAGCTGTTTAGCTCCCGCGTGCGTGAGTATGAAGATAAACTAAAGAGAGCTACAGTTGGAACTGACCCTGCACACTAAGATCTTGCTGCGCTATCCCTGGACTTTTCTGAGTTTAAATCGTTTGTTTGCCAAACTTCAAAACTTCAAAACTCAGATTGAACTCCTGTCGTCGAGTCTAGATACTCATGAGACTGCGTTGCGAAGAAAAATTTTGCTGTTTCACGGTATTCCTGAGAAACACAATGAAAAGCTGTGTGACTCAATTTTGGTTATTATATCCAAAGAACTGATGATTGAAGACGTGAAATTAGATAATTTAGAGATATGCCACAGGCTTGGAGACTCCCAGGGTAAAACCAGACCAGTGCTGGTGCGATTTAAAGAAATGGAGCATCGTCGGTTAGTTTGGGATGGTAAAACTTCACTCAAGGGTAGCGGCATCACCATTTCGGAGTTTCTGACTAAGACTCGCCACCAGGTATTTATTGCTGCTCGCAAATATTTAAGCATCAATAGCTGCTGGTCTGCAGAGGGAAGGATTATTGTCTTGACGCCTGACAAGTTACGCCGGAAGATATCGTCCATGGGTGAGCTTGACACGTTAATCGCGCTATTCCCCGCTCCCGCCAGTGCCGCACCCAATGATCCCCGTGCCTACCGCTTCTACCTCGTCAGCCGTTGCATCTACATCGCCTGTAACGGCGACCCCCAAACAAAAGATCGTGAGGAAGGCTCATCGTTAAGTTTATTAAGGATTATCTATCACCTCGTATGTACTACACTGACCGCTTTGTGTTACCTACTTTTTGTGTTAAGTTAGTAGGTACACTTTAAAATGAGATTCCCCTTTTATTAATCTACCCATGGTATTTACTTTTCGTTTATCTTTTTCTCTCAACTTAGCTTGCCGGTATTATTTCTTGCCGGTATTCTTGCCGATGGTATTATTTTTGTGTAATGTGTTATTATGACATGACGTCCTGTCAGTGTCATTTTTGCTCATGACTTTACGTTTCGTTTCACGGGGTTTGTCTTAGTGTGTATCTTAGTGTTGTGGCTCATAGTCTTTTTAGTATTATCAAAATTTGTTAGATTTTGTCTTTTTTTTATGTCTTGTTATTGATTTATTTTCTTCAAATTTGTATGTACCTACCTAGATTATAAATGTTGTGTTAAAATGTCTACCTACTAGAGCAAATAGGTGCTTTTATTAGTTAAGCGTATTTAATTAGTAATAATATTTGGTTTTTATGTACTTAAGTAGTAAGTAGTTTTGATATTCTTTATTTTTTTTTTTTTTTTTTGTGTTTTATTCTTATACATTTTATAACTTTTGCAAACTATGATCGATGTGGACCTTGATGTTGATTTTTTCTCATGTTCTTCCTTTTCTAGCAGTTTTCTTAGCGCGGCGAGTGGATCTTCCTCTCCTCTAACTCTTGGTGATCAGATTTCCTCTTTGCTTTCCCACCTCCCCAACAATCTCAACATAGCCCACATCAATGCCCAGAGTGTTGCTTGCCATTACTCTGATCTTCTGGCTTCCATTAACAGTGCACATATAGATGCTTTGCTGATCTCGGAGTCCTTCCTAAAACCCTCTCTTTTATCTGTTCTCTATGCCCTTCCTGGCTTTGTTCTTATCCGTAATGATAGAACTGGGAAGGGAGGTGGTGGTGTTGCTATCTACTTGCGGACTGATATTCCCTATAAGATTATCAGCGCATCACCATCTTCCTACTCTGGGTCAGCGGAACATCTTTTTCTAGAAATTTCCTTGCATCACGTTAAAATGTTTCTTGGAGTTATGTACAGTCCTAACCTCAGTATCGATTACTTTGACTCTTTCGATTCGCTCTTAAATGATTTCTGTCCCTCTTATGATCACGTAGTCTTAATGGGCGATTTTAATACTTGTCTTCTTAAAAATGACAGTCGTACTCACAAACTTCAATCTCTCTTATCCTCTTTTAACCTTAGTATTCTACCTCTTTCGGCTACTCATCATTTCCCTAACTGTACCCCATCTCTTTTGGACCTAATGATTGTCTCTAATACTAATAATGTATCAGTCCACGGACAACTCACTGCCTGTTTTTCTTACCATGATTTCATCTTTATGTCCTACAGGATTCGCCCTCCCAAGCGTAAGCCGCAATATATTTTCCTTAGGAACTACAGGGGCATTGATCTGGAGGCATTGCTACGTGATGCTGATAGTATCGACTGGACGGCCGTCTTGGAGAGCCCTTGCATCAACGATATGGTTCGCATTTTCAATAACACAATACTTAGCTTATACGATCGTCCTGCCCCTGTCCGTCGAGTCAAAGTTAAATATGTTCCGGCTCCCTGGCTCACTCCTGCTATTAAGGATGCGATGGCAAGTAGGGACAGAGCCAAGAGGAGGTTAAAACGCTGTCCTTCCGAGCGCAACTTGAATGCGTTGAAGGTACTGCGTAATCGCTGCAGTCGTATGTGTAGAGATGCAAAGAGACGCTACTTCCATAATTCTCTTGACAACCGCAACTCTGCAGAAGTCTGGAAATTTCTTAAAACTGTCGGTATTGGTAAATGTCCAGTTGCTTCCAGTAATGACACTGACATGTGTGTTCTTAACAAACATTTCTCACATCCCCCAATTACGTTGGATCCGCACGTCAAATCAGCTACTTTAAATGAACTTTCACGTTTATCTGTGCCGCAGTGTCCTTCTTTCGAGCTAAGTCCCGTAAGTGAAAGTGAGGTCAAAAAATCTATTTGCGCTATCTCCTCCTCTGCAGTTGGTAATGATAATCTTTGCTTAAGAATGATTTCCCCTATCCTCCCCACAATACTTCCCATCTTGACTCACATTTTTAATTTCTCATTGTTCTCTTGTACTGTTCCTGAGGCCTGGAAACAAGCCCATATCATCCCCTTACCCAAAATTCCTAACCCGGTCTCACCGACCGATTATCGACCCATTTCTATCCTCCCATATCTCTCTAAAGTTCTTGAGCACATTGTTCATCAGCAACTTTCTGCATTTCTATCTTCTAATGACCTTCTTAGTCCTTTCCAATCAGGTTTTCGACCTAGCCATAGCACAGTAACGGCTCTTTTAAAGGTTACTGATGACATCCGCTGGGCTATGGACCACAAATCTCTCACCTTACTTGTACTTCTAGACTTTAGCAGTGCCTTTAACTCTGTCGATTTCGATATCCTTTTAGGGATCCTTAAATCTTTCAATTTCTCTTTTTCTACTATTGGTTGGTTCGACTCCTATCTTAAAGGCCGGTCGCAGCGGGTTCGTCTTGAAGATTCTTCTTCTGACTGGTGCTCTCTTACCGCGGGTGTACCTCAAGGTGGCGTTCTCTCTCCTCTTCTATTTTCTATTTTCATTAACTCTGTCACCAGAGTCATCTCTTCCCACTTCCATCTCTATGCCGACGATCTGCAGCTTTACAATAATTTCTTAAGGCAAGATGCGGAAGCCGCCGTGTCTGCCATGAACAGAAACCTGGATTCTATTAGCGAGTGGTCGCGGTCTTTTGGACTGCAAATCAACCCTAAGAAATCCCAGGCCATAATTATAGGCGGCAGGTATATGCGGACTAGGCTCGATGTTGCGTCGCTGTCTCCACTCTGGCTGAATGGTGTTCAGATTGAATACGCAAATGCGGTTAAAAACCTGGGGGTGACCATGGACTCTCACTTATCGTGGACTGCCCATGTTGCTCAAGTCAGTCGCAAAGTGCACTACACGTTCCATTCGTTGAAGTGCCTCCAGAGCTTCTTGCCCTTGAAGACCAAAATCTCCCTTGCTCAAACTCTCATACAGCCCATCATAGACTACGCTGATGCCTGTTATTTGGACGCCACCGAGGAGCTTTTAAATAAACTTGAGCGTTTGCAAAATATCTGTATTCGTTTTGTTTTTAACCTTAAAAAGTATGATCACGTTTCTAATTTTCGCAAGATACTCAAGTGGCTCCCTATTCGACTTCGCAGGAACTCTCGGATATTGTGTCTGCTATTCAACATCCTTCACAACCCTAAAACCCCTTCCTATCTGCGGGAATGCTTTTCCTACGCCCGTCCTTTTGATGCACCTTGCAGGTCGCATCTTAAAAACCTCCTTAAATCCCCCCCCCCCACTCAACCGACTTCTATTCCTACTCTTTCACTGTGCACGCGGTTCGGTTGTGGAATTCACTTCCGCCTGACATTAGGGACTGTCGTACTGTTGAAACATTTAAACGAAGAGTGAAAGAACACTATCTTTCCATTTCGTCATAGTTGCATAGTTATCTTAAATCACATTATAATTATATATATTGTAGTGATATTTATTTTAGAAGTATGTATGTAAGTATATTCTTATATTGTAAGTAGTTTGTGTAAATAGTAAATTGTATTTTTTTTTCTTCTTTGATTTATGTTTTTGTTTTATCTTCTACGGTTACACACGTTGTCTACATCTCATTTTTTATAATTTCCTGTCGCAGGTATGCTGGAAGAGATTTCTTTAGAAATAAGCATTGCCTTTGTACGTATTTTTCTGTTCCTTTCTTCTTGTCTGTTTATATGCGTGTGCATAAATGGTTAAATAAAATAAATAAATAAATAAGAAATGAATTCCCAAATAAGAAGAAGTCCGATACCTTGTCCCATTAATAAAGCAAGGAAAGGATTGAATGAGATTGTAAACAAGACAGGAATTCATAGTTATGAAAATACATTGGATGTGGTTTTAGAAAGCTAATAAGTACAAAAGAAATGCTAAGTATATTATTATATAATAATAAAAATAGAAAATAATAATAAAAATGTTTATTTTTCTTCCACAAATAACACTTATTAACTATAACTTAAAAAACGGAAAAAAGTAATTATGATGTAGGACAATGTTCATTTGTGGGAGACTAGTGCCTAAACTAAGCCGTGACTTGTATTTCAGGACACCAAGGACTCCCCCCTAGAGGCAAAAATATCATCAAAAACATTATAATAGAAAATTCTTAACGAAAGTTACATTGTCATGTTCTATGATGAAGTGTCGTGGAGTTCAAGGTGCATGTGTGTGTGTGTGTTTGTGTGTGTGTGTGTGTGTGTGTGTTTTAATTTTAGTAGCCAGTTATTTAATATAAGTTTACATTTATTGTAATTCAAAATACTCTATTCTTTATTTAACTTATTATAGAGTTGAGGGCGTTCAGGCCGTCGGAAAGTATAGAATTTTTGGGCAAAACCTGTATTATATTTGATTGTGCCACATATTGCATACTGCCTCCTCGTTGTTAATTTAGAAAGATCGAAAGACGATGGATCTGAATGTTGCCGCAGAATAGTAAAAAGGATGTAAATTTGCCTAACAGTTAACACCTCAGCTTCCTGATACAGTGCGTCGGTGGGATAGAGTCGCGGTTTTCAAAGGTCAACTTTGAGAATCAACCTTGGGGCTCTTTCTATTTGCAACATTTTTGTTTTACCGGCACCTCTCCAAGTTACACAATATGTCAGTTTAGATTGAACAAGGGCAAAAATAACATTTTAAGGGTTTCACCATTTGCTACCTGCCTAAGCTGTTTAAAAATATAAGTTAGTTTCCGCACTCTTTTACATAAGTTGTGAATGCGTTCATCAAAGGACAACCTTTTATCAATGGTTACACCCAAATAACGAATACTTTGTGTCGGCTGTATTGTTGAGCAGCTACATTGATTCAAAGGGGGAAATGAACACTGATGAACAAATATGAGAGGCTTATCTTGTAAGAAGTTTTCTACGCTCCTTGTTGCAAAAGGAATATATTTTCTTTTATCTGCGTTAAGAGTGAGCGAGTTAGCAGCGAGCCAGTGTCAGACCGTGTTGAGACCCGATTGAGCTAAAGAATATACTTCTTCCCAAGAATCGCCCTTGAAAGTAAGAGTTGTGTCGTCTGCGTAAGATATTATTTTGCAGTTTTCAAGATTAAGTTGACGTAGGAAGTTCATCACTCAAGTGGTCCCCGATCCTTACACGCTGCGTACGATCGGATAAATAGTCAGCTATTAATATCAGTTCATTACCCCGTATTCCCATGTTAATTATGACTTTGTTTGTATTTATACCTTTTACATTTTAACTTGATTTAGAAACAATTTTCGATGTACATTTAAGCTATCTTTGTGAGTGGGCAATATGTACGAGCTACGCTGTACATGCAACTAATTTGTCCTACTTACAACGAAACGTTGCAGTTTGTTTAAACCAACATGAATTGTGCATTGTTACCTTATAAAATGTTATTTTTAGTAGCAATAAAACCTTTATACCAATCGGTCGTTTACGCGTTCCACGTAACATCCCAATACACAACTTCAACATAACATTTTCACTGTTGGGAGTTATGCCCCAACACTTATATTTGCAGTTGGAGAATTGACCGTGGCGTATATCGATGTATGGGAACATGTTTTTCAACTACAATGTTAAGTTTTTTTTGGGATGAATTCATCCAAACTACGGAACCCTTCATTGTGCCTGATCCGACACGCACTTGGTCGGTTTTTATTGTACAGGGTAACTGGCCCCTGTACTGAAAATTTTCCGAAAATGAATAAAAAAATATTTTACTTCGGATTTCGAACGAAAACGAGTTATAATTTTATGTACTTTGAGAACAGAATTTAGATATTTTGTTGCCTGCGATTTCTGTAATTCTGAGAAAAATGTCCTTCAATCGTTTTGAACGTTTAAACTTGTATGGGAAAAGCTTTTTGAATTTCTGACTTTTGTAGTAGCAGTCTAACAATCATAAAAAAAATTGTTGAAGTCTCATTTCCTACGAAATGTATGGGATATTTTTTTTGTGATTTCTGACTTTTCTGGTACTCAAACCTCAGTTGGTCCCATAAAGTTTTTTGATCCTTATAAGAAACAGGATCGATTGGTATCAAAAAAAGTTTTTGTTTAAATGGTTTATTTTCTTGCATTTTCTTTTGTGAATAGGCATCAAAATTTCTCAAAAGAATAAGGACAGTCTCCTTAGACCGTTTTCTGTAACTACAACGGTTAAGGTATCTACCCTTACTGCACTGTCTCAAAAATCCACCCTTTACGTGTATAGATATATTTCGAGCACACATTTAAGTTTTGTAATATATATGTTGCCAGTGAGTTCGAGAAGTACCAGGTGTCGGTGAGCGGGTCGGGCGGCGGCGGGGCAAGGCGCCTGGCGCCCGTGGTGCGCGCTCGCAACGACACGCCGGCCTGCTCCTTCGAAGGGCTTGAGCCCGGCGCGCCCTACACCGTCACTGTCAAAACCATGTCCGGCAAGGTCACGTCCTGGCCCGCCACTACCGACCTCACACTCAGTAAGTATAGTGCCGTCAGTATACGGCGTAGTGTCGATTCCCGAACGTGCGTATGTTTGTTGCCTACCTGTTGTACCCCCGCGACTTACAAATGAAGAAAGTTTTGTTGAAAGCAGTCAGTTGAGCAAAATACAAAATGGTGGCCACATATCTCTAAAACAGATTCGAGTTTGGGATACGTGCGGATACTTGAAAGTAAATATTATGTTGGCCACTTTTCCCAATATAAACGCGATAGAGGCGGATACTCAATAATCGATTTTCAAAGTAAAAGAAATAAAAACAAAACCGCAGCCACTTTTCTCAATTTATTATGTCATAAAATTCGTATTTGAAAAATATACGTACGTAATATACGCATCATTACTAATCTATCTCTAACCTCTACGTATATAAAACAAAGTCGCTTTCCGCGTTGGTCTGTATGTCCGCGTTGTTTTTATAAAATATGCAACGGATTTTGATGAGGTTTTCAACATTTATATTAAACGTAACCGTAGTATTGAAATTTGACGTTTTGTCAAGTCGTGAAAAAGGCACTTAATGAGCGTTTACATGGCGTGCGGTGACTACACCGTTACAGATAGATACATTTTATGTTCTACTGGATTTTATATCTTAATAAAATCAACAGAAAACTCCGCGATAGCACATGTCTTTGTCTATCTTCTAAGAATAACCTACAGTAACCATTTTTTATCTTTCAGAATTTAAACATTAAAAAAATATTGTTATTGCCGAAGCTACTTTGACCGGTACATTATTAATCCTTATCCCATAAAATATGTTATTAAAATTGGCCATTTAATTAAGATTAAAATATGCCTTAACATCACATAATTTAAAAGATATTACAGATTTAAAATTACGCGCAGTAAAATGATTATGGCTGACGGCGCGTGGCGTGGCGCCATGACTGACAGGGGTCAATTAGCTTTCCTCGGCTATTAAGGAGGTGCGATTATTGAAATCAATTTATTAATTGAATGAATAAAAGTATTAGACGTCCAAACTCCACAAATGGAGAAGGACTCACAATTTTTTTCATTTATCCAGTTCAACTAAATAGTGGGACCAAAGACAATAAAGACTACTTTTTTTTTTAATTGTCATGCCCGTTCACATGGGGTTAGTCAGAACGATATTTTGTTACTGTATAATTTGGTATCATCGCATGATAAAGCAGGAATCGTAACATCTGTATAAGTTGGTTTTCTATAGATCTGAAAATCGTGTTTATTATTTTTTTTGTAATAGTTAAATCTAAAAAGTTAAGGTAAAGGTATTTATTTTCAGACGAGATATAAGGCCTTAGACATAGACATAGGTCAAACTGGTCGTAATTTTCAGACAAGATAATAAGGAACATATTCCAGCGTTTTGAAACAGTTATCCAGAAAAATCCCATTTTGCTCAACACTTATTAGATACATGTCATTCGCTAAATAATAATAACACTTTCGAAATTTTACACACTGGTGATAAAGGTTTGAGAATGTCAGTACTAGAGAGCTTAGAAATTGTCAAAAATAATACAAAAAACGTTACACTGTTGAACGAATTAAGTACGAGTATGCCAAGGTCACCTTTACTGCGATTGTTCGCCCCTTATCGCGCTGATAACGGCCCGAGCCCAGGTGGGTCTACCAATATATAAGTGGGTTTGACGGGCAATAAGGCTCATTCTGCGTTCAGCGGTCGGTGTGGCAACATGCCGTGTTCGAGTTCGCGACAAGTCAATCGTCATCCTGAGGATGCCTCGTTGAGAAGTGAAACACGTGTCGATTTCTTTCAGGGTTTTTTTATGGCTCTTTAGAAATAGCGGTAAAGTTACTAAAGTACCCGTCACGAGAAGCTATAAATTATGTAAACAAACATCTTTTACTAAGTAAACATTTTATACTGCGAGATAATAATAAATTGACCATATTCAATCGACATGAAATATAGACGGGTTATATGAAAGTAACAACCTATTTAATTTAGTCGGATCATATTTTAACGACGCAAAGCGCTATCGTTTGTGTTTCTTGGTACCGGAACGCGTCCGTCGCAGGGATTGTAAACAAAATACAAATTTTAAATTTGACGAGGTAAAACAATGATTACAAGAGGGACTGTAGCAGATTACTTCGGAAAATTGGAAGCGTTGTGTGGAGCATGTTATCAAGGAAGACGATAATTTTTATTCCAAAATCGATGAGATGATTGATAAAACTGTAGACAGCTTCGTGATACATGTCACTGATTCTGACACAGAAATGGAAACATCTGAATCTGACGAATAATTATTCTTAAATAATATATGTTAATTAATATTTGTTACTTAATAATTTATTAAATCTTAAACAAATTCATTTTTTTTGTTGGTCCAAATGTTGTGAACTCCTGAACACTTGTTTACAAAATTTATAGCTTCTCATGACGGTTACTTTAAACATATCCACGTCTACTGTATTTTATTGTGCATCTGTACATTGCACCCGTGCAAAGCAAGGGCAGGTCGCTAGTAATATTATAAAGCTGAAGTTTCTAATCTCTGAAACTACCAGCCGGATTTAGAAAATTATTTTTGAATTTAATAGCTCGTTTCTTGAGGACGGTTATTAGTTACAGCAATTGCACGTAAAATTTAGATCGGAGAGGCAATCGCATGGCGAGTGGTAATTTGGGTCTTGAAGTGATACGGAACCCTCCCTCCCCCCCAGTGCCATCCGAATTAACCCCAAATGGACGGGGCGGAGATATGGAGGGCGGGCAAAATCTTTGTTTTTTTTTGATGCGGCAACCGGATGATGTGGTTGTTTTGAAGTTAATACCATTTGTTTTTTGTCATCTGAAACACGCGGATCGTCTTCGCCTCGCGAATTTAGAAAAAAAAGAAAGTTATGAGGCAACCGGTTCAAAATTGTTAAGCTTATTAATTGGTGACACCATATGTTGTAACTAAAAATAATGTCATCCGATCCTGCTAGGCAGTTTCTGAGAAACAACCCTTCAAAGTCGCCAAAAAACTAATTTTTCCCAAATTTAAGCTCTAATAAGTGCAATTGTGTGTATCAATGTCATCCGGTTTTGATAAAATCCACCCCCATTTTCGCCACCCCCAAACACTGTTATAATTGCAATAATGTCATACGTTGTATATAATTCTTGAAACTCCTCACCGATGATTTATCACCGACTTAATGGACGCTTAAAAGGTCACTCCATTATTCACTAACACCCTCCCAACAACCCTTGGAGCAGTTTGGGCAACTGCACAGGGTCCCGAGCTTTTGGCACTGGACATCATGTCTCAGTGATAGGTGATCCGGGAACCAGGTATGATTTCGTGTGCAGCTGAAGGTCCTTTAATAAGGAGGTTTTAAAATTTAAAGAGGTTTGAACTACATATCAATTGTAAGGTAAGGAATGGAAAAGTCACAATTAAAAAAAGCGGATGTATGTAGAATGAAAAAAGCGCAAGATGTAACAGCAGAGCTTCAAAGCGGTACCACGCTCGTCAACAGATGTTTTCAGTTCTGAGGCTTTTGATCATTTTATCAAAAGCCTCAGAACCGAAGATGAATGTTTTAAAAACATTAAAAATTACGATGCTTGTCAGTTGCCGCCGTCTAAAAGGGAGCTTAGAGAGCATATACTTAGGCTTTGCGTACAATTTTATTACTAAAATAATATCTTTAAATTATAATTTTTTATATTTGAGGTCGTCGGAATAAGCCCTTTCATTTGATAATATGTCAAACGGTTAGCAAAAGTTTTTTTTCAAATTTTCTTTTTGCCTCCCAAAAGTGACCCCCATATTCAAAATTTATTTATGTTACACGTCCCTGTTTGGGTCGCAGAAATTTATACACACGAGTGATTCTATCAGAGTTCCGTTTTTTCATTAGGACCTACGGAACCCTAAAAATGCAAACACTCAAAACGTAACCACTCGTCTCGATGCAACAGCTCGACTTGCTCTTGAGTAACGTGTCACCTGAAGCATGCTTAGAATTCCGACTGTTCGTTCCTTATGGAAGTACTATATATGTTAATAATAATGTGTACTGTGTGTGACAGAGCCGCTGGCAGTGCGCGAGCTGGACTGGGAGCACGCGCCGGGCGACGGCGGCGTGGCCGTGTGGTGGGCGCCCGCGCCCGGCAGCACGCAGGACGAGTACAAGGTGCGTGCCCACGGGACTTCCGCAATACTGCAATCTGTTACTAGTTCTCATACGATACACATCACTCACGTAACTTTACATCGATTATTTCTGAACAAGATAAGCGAATCTGGCTCGAAGGACCAAAATGTGCGGTGTGAAGGCTTCGAGTGTTGGAAGTCAAATATTGAACTGTCGCAAAGGATTTGTACTAAATTGAATGTTCTGTTAACCATGGTCGTCTGGAATTTATTATGAGTGTACTAATTGATTTTTGGTAAGTTCAATATTTTAAAGGCGCTTGCATAATAACAAGGAAAGTGTTCAGGTATTACAAGGTATTACACCAAGCAATAGATTTAATTAGTTTCCTTAAAATAAAAATAAAAAAAACAGTGGCACTCCGGGAGTGCCGACAGAAGTGAAAACTTAAAAAAAAATCTTCCAAAATCTTTAAAGTAAACATACTTGCATAAAACATTGATCCGTAACGAAGAGCACAATCGCATTTACAAAAATGAGGTGTCGCTAACGGTGTCGCGAGTTCAATTGTTTTTTCCCATCGAAAAGTGTCCAGCGCGCCTAAAGACGTTTTCATTTAAATAAAAACTGTCGTAGTGTCTGCCAACTATTACGATCGATAATATTCGACGCGTTCGAGTTCTTTCTTTCGCAACATTACCAGCATAACGAGCGTCGACACCGTGTCCCCTCAGGTGTCGTACCACGAGGCGGGCCCGTCGCGCGACGACAGCAACACGCTGCTGACGCCGGACGCGCGCGTGACGCTGCGCGCGCTGCTGCCGGGCCGCAACTACAGCGTGGGCGTGGCGGCCGTGTCGCGCGGCGTGGCGTCGGCGCCGCGCCTGGCCGCGCTGGCCACGCGGCCGCTGGCGCCCGTGCTGCTGGCGGCGCGCGCGGCGCCCGCCGGCCTGGCGCTGGCGTGGCGCTCCGACGTCAACAGCCGCCAGGACCGCTACGAGCTGCGCTACCGCCGCTACCGGCCGCAGGGGGACCCCGACGACTACGACACGGTCAGTACGCCGACGACTTACTATTTTATGCTCCCGTCAAATGTATGGGGAAAGATTTTTGCGATCTGTGACTTTTCTAGTACTCTATCCTCGGTTTGTCCGGGAGAGTCTTCGAATCCTTATACCAAACTGAATCGATTGGGATCATAAAAATAAAACGTTAGAATGGAAATTTTTCTTGTTGCCTGTACCATTTTTCCGAAATCTGTGAATACAATTAGCAATTACTAAAAAAGTTAAGGACAGTCTCTTAAGAACGTATTCCTGCAGCTACAACGGTACATGTACCTGCGCTAAGGCGCTTACTGCTCCGTCTCAAACATCCACATGTACCTGTGTACAGGTAGTTTAGAACATCACAGACGTGATGGGTCTCGTTAACTAAAGAACAAACTTATAATTTCGAGTTAAACATAACCTAAACTTGCGCCGGCTGAGGAACTCATAATTTCGAGTAGCTGATGACCGCGCCAACGGCCGCTGATAATTACTAACTTGATATTATGAATTCAAAAAACCTTTTTTTAGGTTTTACCGTCATTACGTGATAACACTGCCCCGGATGAGCTCCCTATGA
The DNA here is from genome assembly GCA_916610215.1 of Omphaloscelis lunosa. Classification (NCBI taxonomy): domain Eukaryota; kingdom Metazoa; phylum Arthropoda; class Insecta; order Lepidoptera; family Noctuidae; genus Omphaloscelis; species Omphaloscelis lunosa. Next base: position 818,853 of record OU744250.1, on the reverse strand, counting down.
AAGAGCTCCGCCTCTACATTCCCGCGAACATTATTAACGCACTGAGTGTGCTTTCAGCGCAACTGGCGAAAATTTGCAGGACGGCATCAACTATAACAAATGGCGAACCATTTGTTATAGTTGATGCCGTCCTCCAAATTTTCGCCAGTTTTACAGTCTGTATCTCCCGTCGGTGGGGTTGAACAAACGACCTCTTTTAACGTCCCGATTCATAAAATAAAATGACGGCTTGTAGAACATCTTTGTGCCAATTACCTAGTTTGCAAAGAAATAAATGATTTAATTTGATGATGAACTATGAATGTTGTAGTTGACGACGACTAATACGAGCGCCAAGCTGGAGGGCCTGTTCCCGGGTGCCGTGTACCAGATCCAGCTGGCTGCCGTCAGCTACGGCCTGCACAGCGAGCAACACACGCTGCTTAAGCCCGTCCGTGAGTATACTGATGTGGGGCGCTTTTGCACTATTGTAGGGCACAATAGTGTAAGTGTTTTTTTTTTGTAAAAACTACCACCTACGAAGTGAAAAAGCCGCGCACCTTGAGTGACCATTATTGGTCAACGAGCGTGGCCATTCTCCTGGGTGCGTTTATATTGCCAAATACAAGCAACAATAATTATTTTTCAAGCCACCTGCACAATAAAGTCAAATTATATGTCATGGAAACAACCCGTCCTAAAGTAAGTTATAATAGCCCTGGGGTCCAGCCAGGCAATAATTTTGTACTGAATTTAAAACATATTCTGTAATCGAATTGCTTTTTATTATTACCTCGTAGGTGTGAAAAGTAGCACTAGAAATCCTTTGTTACTGCGACCAAAGGACCGTGCTCGAAGTCGTTGAATAATCTAGGGTTCCGAATGACAGTTTGACGTATTTCGTGTTCGGTTATATGCGATGCAGTAGGTTGTATGTAGTACGTGCGCAGGCCCTCTGGCGGCGCGCTGGCTGCGCGTGGCGCGCGCCACGTCCAACAGCGTGGGCGTGGCGTGGGCCGGCCCGGCGCGCGGCGCCTCGGCGCTGGGCGGCTTCGTGCTGCGCTACCGCACGCGCCAGGACACGCGCTGGCACCAGCTGCCGCCGCTCGGGCCCGCCGACACCGAAGCCGAGGTAAAAATATTCATTGGTAAAATACATAACAAATCCTAGAAATAATGTAGGTACTCTACTACACGGTTACGAATTTATCGTTTACGTAGCGTGATGTTTTTTTAAAGAATTAGCTAAATTAGTTTAATTTTCGATATGAAAATAATAGCTCTGACAATTTAAATTACCATCATCTTGAAATTCAGAAGTATCCTCTGTATCGACACTAGCATCCTTAATGAAAACCATGAAAAGGTACAGCGATATATTTTTTATCGTCGCCGTCTTGTGTTTTTTCATTTAAATAAATTGAAATTTAGTACTCCTTAAGAAATATTTGTATACAACCGACGTAGTTAAAACTACTTCAAAGACATCCCCTCGTCCTTGCCGCAGATCAGCAACATGACGCACGGCGAGCACTACATCATCCAGCTGGACACGCTCAGCGAGGACGCGGACGGCGAGAGTGTGGAGAGCGACCAGCCGCTGCACGAGGAGCATACCGTCCGTACGTATACGATACACCACATTTATCTATGAAGTTTGCCGTAGGAATTTCATTAGAATCGAGAGTAGTACTCAAATCGTCTTACAATACTATTCATATGAGTACTACAAAAGTATCGATACCTATTCATATCGATATATTTTCAGGGACCGAAACCGGTATGATTAATACGGGTACTTTTTGGATACAACTTAATTTTTTTATTTAAGTGAAAACTTCTTTAAACCCGTTGGGCATTTTTGAGATGGGACTAAACCATTGATTTCGCGACACTTTAACGACACCAGCTTTTGACCATTAAAAAGACATCAACGCGGTGCCAATTTTTTTTCAAGTTTTCACTTCTGTCGGCTCTCCCGGAGTGCCATTGTGTTTTTTTTAAAGTTACTTTATTTCTTAAATTTAATATAACCAGTATTAATACCGGCTACCGAAATAAAAATGACCTCTATCACATGAGCCGACATCATTAGTTAAAGGGTGCGAATCGCCTGTATGTGTGTCAAAGAGTCGAGTCTACCCGCGCGCCGGTGAACGCCTACCAAACATGGCCCTAGCTGGTACGGCACGGCAACGCGTCTTTCAGTAAAATAAATAAACGTAAACAGCACAGCACGACGCACACTAGATTGAAAATCACGTTTAGATTAGAGCTGCTAAGTTTTAAGTGTCGTTTTTTGGGCTTGAAATGGTTTCTAATAAGTATTACTATATTCAAATATGTCACATGAAGTCATTTGGCTTGAAAACTGAAGACCTATGTTTTTTACGCGATTACTCCGCCAATTAAGAATTGATTTTGATTATTCTTTTTTTGTTTGGTAGGTCTTACTTCAGAGGTAGTCCCATTCAAATTTTATCGAAATTGATTCAGCTCATTTTGAAAACTAATGACAAAACATAAAATATATACATAGATGTCATTTTGGTTTGTGGTTCCCTTCGGCAAAAGTTTTAAAGTACCCAAACAAAGTTAATAAAAGTCCTCACTTTTATTAACTTTGCTTGGGTAGTTTTTGAGTGAGAAAGAAAGAAAGAAAGAAATCATTTATTTGCTGATAATGTAGGTATACATATAGGTATAGGATAGGAGCTTTATTTAATAATACGTATTTAATCCACTTCGTGTATGCTGATGATGTTATAAAACTTCCTGTCGCTGTTGTTCACATAGCAAGTAGTGGTATATGAATTGGTGTGGGGTGGGTACGACAGCAAAAAAATAAAAAATAAAAACATTTTTACAAAAAAAAAAAATTAAAATAACTTTAATTTCGGAAGTCGATGTCTTTGGTTCTGTATTTTTGTTTTTTGCCACCGACTTCCGAAGTCGGTTATTTTTTTTTTCGTCAAAACATTATAAGTCCAGTAATCTATATATATAAAAATGAATCCCTATTTCCCTTGGTCACGGCATCACGCTAAAACGGCTGAACGGATTTGGATGAAATTTGGCAAATGAGTAAACCATGACCCGGAGAAGGACATAGGATACTTTTTATCCCGATATTCCCAAAGAATCGAGACTAATGCGGGTGAAACCGTGGGGCGCAGCTAGTACTTAAAATAAATTATTTCAAGCTCAAAATACGACCCATAAAACTTAGCAAACGCGATTTTCGAACCAGTGTGCGACGATCTCTCTGGTAATTTTAAAGTATTTTCTAATGCCAAAAAATTGTCGGCATTGTGAAATTCTGTTTCTTTCTCGTAATTAAGTTCATTTTAAGGTAACCGGTATTAAAACGATAACATGTTTATTCTTCTTGGTTACCCAGATAGCGGCAATCTTAGTCGTAGAAGTAACCAAAATTCTTGGATACCTGTACCGTAATTTATAAAGGTTTTCGGCCCCTGCTTTTTTTAGGGTTCCGAACCTTAAAAGGAAAAAACGGAACCCTATATGATCACTTTGTTGTCCGTCTACCTGTCTGTCTATAGTGTGTCAAGACAATCTTCCTTAGGAACGCGTGGAGGTATCAAGTTGAAATTAACATCAACTACGTAGGTCTACGGTTCCTTGGAGTTCTAAAAACATCAAGCTTCAAAGTCAACGCAATAAAAAAAAATACGGCCATTTATGCGACATATTTTAATACTCGCAAATAAATCAAAACCTTGGGGTACTTTCCGTTGACCTAGAATAATGAAATTTGGCAAGAAGCGAGGTTATTGATATGTGTTCCAAATTTAAACTTAATCGATTACACTGATAAGCAGTACTTTTTTTTATGAATACCTGATTTTGTATGATTCTGCCACGCTGATTCCAAATCTGTTGTCAGTTTTTCTCTAGCAGCTGTAGTTTTTGAAATATTAACATATTACATTTTTAGCGAAAAATACTAGAATTATAAAATGAAAAAAATTGTTTCTCTAACCTGATAAGAAAAAACTTTCCTTTATAAGATTTTCTTACATGAATAGAAACTTCAGCCTTGTTTTGAATGCTCCAGCAGTAATCAGCCGTATATTTGAATTCCAACGACCCTGGTATCGCTCTTTCATCGTGCGAATGTCCTTATGAAAGCATTCTCCTTGTTCTTTGCTTAAATCGCCAAAATTTTCTGGGAAGCAGTCTAAATGGCTGAAGAGTAAGTGCATCGTGATGCTCATGTTACATCCTAGTCTTTGAAACTGCAACATGAGCTGCTCAATGTGTTGAATGTAGTCTGCAGACTTTTTATTTCCTAAGAAATTTTGCACAACCCAAACAAATTCAATCCATGCAAATTTCTCTTTATCTGTCATACAGTCAGTAAAATTTTGATCCTTTATTAGTTCCCTGAATTAAGGACTGTCAAAAATACCAGCTTTTATTTTTTCTGTGCTCAATTTCGGGAATACTTTACTGATATATTTAAAAGATTGCTTGTTGAGAGATCGTTTTATCAGACCTTATTTTATATGGAGAGGGGGTAATATAATGCGGTCTCTGGCTACTAGAGGTACATTTATCACATTCATACTACCCGGCACTAAATCCACTCTCAAAGGCCAAACTTTTTTAGCCAGTGTTCTGTTTTGGCTCGGCTATCCCACAACCACATAAAATAGGGGTATTAAGTATATCCTCCTTGCTGACCCAAAAGAAAAATTGACAATTTTAAGATCAATGCATATCAGCCAGTTATGTTCTATGTATTTTATTTTCTCCATAACCAAGGCTATTGTGGGATAATATTCCTCTAACTTTTGTTGAATGTGCAATGGGTAAGCAACCCATTTTATTGCCATTATGTAAAAGCACACATTTAAGACTACATTTCGATGAATCAATAAATAAACGCTACTCTCTTGGATCATAGTTTGTTAATCCCATTTCAGTCATCAAACCGAGAATATTGTTGCTAAAAAAATAAAATCATATTTTTCAGAAAAGAAAGGGATCAAATGTTTTTCTCTTGAACTATCAGTTTACACTGATACATTAGTCTCTGGGGCTATCAGATTTCTTTCTTGAAGCCGTAAAGCTAGAAGTTCCGATCCTGCTTTTGATAGACCAAGATCTCTAATCAACTCATCTAGATCATTTTGATTGAATGGTTTAGATTCGGACGTACTCGGGAAAGAAAAGTCACTGTCCTCATCATCACTGGCTTCTGAAAGAACTTGTAGTCTTACATTAGAAGAACTAGGTTGCGTATCAGATACAGGTTCTTCGCTAGTATTTAGAATTGGTCTAATAGCTGATTTTAAATTCAGGTAAGTCCATTTGGAACGATTTTTGTGGTTTATTCCGGTAATATTCACAACACAAAAATAACAGTCATTGTGATGATTAGTCGGTACACGCCAAATCATAGGACTTTTGAATTTCAAAGTAGGTTTTTTTTTACTAGCCCATAAACGCAATGATGTTACGCAACTACCACGTACAAAATTTGGGATCCATGGCTTACTAAACACTTTAATGGCGTCCCAAAGAAGTCCAAGTAGGCATTCAGACGCACTGAAACGACATTCTGGAAACATATGTTCACCACAAACAGCACAAAAACTATTTGGATCGTTTGAGCAAGTTCTTCTTAATGTAGACATCTATTTATTTATGGAATTTAATCATTTTTTACAAAAAAAAAATATTAGTAAGCCGCGTAACGTAATTTTAAGAAGTACCTGTATCAAAAAAACTAGAGCTGCTAGAAAAAAACTGGTAGATATGAAATCAGCGAACTGAAATGACTAAGAAACAGTTTTAAATTTTGTTTATCTATCTGTGTTATTTATAGATTCGGGGCAAATTGCCTGTGATAGACGGACAGACACATGAGTGATCCTGTAAGGGTTCCATTTTTTTCATTCGGACATACGGAACCCTAATAATAAACACAAGACAATTAAGAATCAACACAAATAACTTTTCTGAATTAGATGCAGCAGAGGTTCCTCAAAAACAGTAATAGGGATGACAAAAAATAGTAGTTTATGAAACTGTTGCATAATGAGGGGTATTCAAACATGATTAATATATCACACGAGTTTTTTATCTACTCTCATACATTGGGATTGAACCTACTAAATAAAAGAGCAAAGATATAATTCAAGATTTTATACTTACTTGTGACGTAGCGACCCCCACTCCTCAACTTTAATGCGTTTTACCCAAGCCATTTTTTATTAATATGATGAAGCAAAAAATACGTGTGTTATATTTTTTTATTATCTGACTGACAGATTTAATAGATTTTTTTTTTTACCTAGGCCTCATCCCAGTTGCTCCAAATATTTAGGAGAAAACTTTTTTATTTTGTGTCATAGTTGCACCTACTTTGGAAATAAACTTTCATTAGGCACAGATGTGGCTACGATAATATGGTTTTGTTGAGCAGCCTAGCTTTGTTCGAATTCGTTTTACTGAAAACTATTGACCGACGTTTTTTTTGCTATATGCATTATTTAAAGATCATCGAAGTATCTTGTGTCACAGGTATTATTTTACCGAACTATACTACGCCGATTTACAAAATAACCTTTTGCTATTGGCTGAAGCAACACTTTACGGATTATTATTTGGTCACAAATATATAGCCGGTTACTTGGTAGCATTTTCAATATTAAATTAAAATAGTGTCATAAAAAGTCATTATATTGTGCCACAAAATTTAGTTACAGAAACGAATCGCGGCAAAACCGACTTCACGCCGTCTTGTCTGCGCTACCCCCTTTTTTTTTTTTTTTGAGGGTGGGAAATCATCAAATAACTTCTCCCGCTCTGGGCGGAGCGGGAGGGCGTGTCAGACTCTTACTGACTAAAACCCACCCGTGTTCCTTCGGTTGCCCTGTTGCCGGGGGCCACCATCTCCCTTTCGGTTTTCTTCGCAACCCCGGCAGGCATCGGCCCTAGTGGACCCCTTCAAATCTGCTGACATCTCTTTGAGGCGCGCGTGGAACACAACGCGCCGGGCCTGGTCCTTATCGGATGGTGAGCCACCCATTGCTCACCGTCCGCAAGCCCGCGCCTACGGTGGCCGGAAATCGCCTCGCGATTCCCGACGCCCTGGACGTCTCCTCCTGCGGCGGTTAGGGGCGTGAGGGCGCGAAATTTGCCTTTCCCTCACGCGTTCCGCCTCCTCCTTCGCGAGCATTACAGCTTCGCAGAAGGAGGTGACGGCCTCCCATTTCCTCTCGCTCCGTACCATGGCCTGAACCAGGGCCGGACGCGAGAGATCACCGCCGCCGATCGCCTCCACGAGGACACGGCGATGCTCCGCCCAAGCTGGGCAGACCTCCACCGTATGATCCACCGTGTCCTCCGGGCGATCCACACAATGGTGACACCCGGGCGTTTCCTCCCGCCTTATCCTGTGCAGGAACCTCCCGAAACAGCCGTGTCCGGTGAGGACCTGCGTCAGGCGGAAGGTGAGGACGCCGTGGCGCCTCTCTAGCCACTCCTCAAAGAGGGGTCTTATCGCCGCAATTGTGGCGTGCCCGTCTGCGCTACCCCTAGAGTTTAATTTAAGCCCGCGCAGGCGCCGAGGGGTGGGCTTGCGTGGGGCCGCCCAAACCCCGCAGCGCCGGAGCCGTGACAGAAACAATGCTTGCTTTATGTTGCATGCCTGCTTGCATTTTGCATGCTTGTTTGCATGCTGCATGCCTGCTTGTACGTTGCATGCCTGCTTGCATGCTGTATGCCTGCTTGTATGCTGCTTATTGGAACCACTTTTGTTCATAATCAATGTTTTATTAAGTGCCATTACATTTAAATAATTAATTAAAGAAAAAAGGAGGCTGTATGAATGTTCGGAAACGTAATACTTCGAACAAATGTTATTTCGGCTAAGTGTAACTTCGATAAAAAGTTTTTCAACCAAATGAAACGTCGGAGCATGGGGTCTCAACTCGAACAAATTATAATTAGTCTTGAAAAAAAATCATAGATGGCAGCATAGGTAACAGTTAAGAAATGAACAATCACTAAAAACTGATAAAAGGCAAAATTTGGCTGAAGTAAGATTAGTAAAAATCAAAAATTCCTTGTTTAATGCCGATTTATCCATTTAAACTCATAAATCACGTATTTCCAACAAAAATGATAAGTGAAACCTTTTACTTAAATTCGAACCCATAGAATGATAAAGTTAATCATGAGCTCTTTGCAATAGATGGCGTTTTACTCAATTTTTCATCACATACTGTATACCTAAACGTTTTGTAGGAAAATCAAACAACATATTTTTATAATCTAGTACCTACTTTACATAGAAATAAAGGAATTGAAAGAAATCTATTAACATGTTTTAGGCAAATACCTACCTACTTAATTATATATTTTTTTAATTTTACCAAAACCTTTCTAAAACTTTCTATAAAAAACCGGCCAAGTGCGAGTCGGACTCGCGCACGAAGGGTTCCGTAAAATTCCGATCTATAAAAACGAGCAAAAATATCACTTTTTTGTATAGATCCTCCTTAAATATTTATTTTATTCTGTTTTTTTAGTATTTGTTGATATAGCGGCAGCAGAAATACATCATCTGCGAAAATTTAAACCATCTAACTATCATGATTCATGAGATAAGAGCCTGGTGACAGACGGACAGCGGAATCTTAGTAATAGGGTCCCGTTTTAGCCTTTGGGTACGGAACCCTAAAACGGATTATACGAAACGTTTTAAAAGTAGATAGGTAATGAGCTATGAGAAATGGCAATTTTGCTATTCTGAATTTGACGTTTTTCATCGAAAATTTTGATTGTCTTACTAAATTTGACAATTTTTAATCACGATTAAAAAGGTGTGAAATATAATTTGTTGTCATGAACTAAAATTCACACCAACATCTCGACTTCAGGTGCAATTTTTTTTTCTGTTCTGTTGCTTTTATCTCGAAAATGGTGTGTCCTATCGAAAAAATAATGAAAATTTCGACCCCCTTTATAAAACCCTTAAACCCATTAAACTCTCAACACTTTGATAATATTTTTTCATATTTTCCATACAAAACGTTAAAAAAAAAATACGTCGAGGCTAAACCGCCTGCGCGCCTACGACTCTAAAAAAAAATTCACGGTTTAGAACAAACAAGTACGACGTGGAATCGCGATTGTCAAATTCGATTTTGGTGGCGTCAAAATCATTTTTATATTTAGAGTTTTTTTGAAGAATAGTTTAAGATTCTCATAGCCGAAAGCAAGGAAGTTTTTTTTTTTATAGTCAAGTCCCCCCCCCCGCCAGCCTGCCAGCTAAATAGTTGGTTTATGTAAAAAAAGATCACAGGAAGAATATTTATAACGAAATTAAAAGGAAAACTATCACAGCTAAGTAGGCTCTATAAGTTAACGAGTAATAATCAACCAACTTAAATTTGCGGTTGCAAAAACACGTTCTTCTATACATTCCGTATGGGAGAACATGTTTTTCAACTACAAAGTTAATTTTGTTCTTGGGATAAATTCATCCCAACTCCGGAACCCTTCATTATGCGTGGTCCAATACATACTTGGCCGGTATTATTTGATATTTTTAAAAACATTAAGCCGTCGTTGCATGGATATAATTAAATCGCGGCGGTATTTTATAGCGTACTGGATTTTCAAGTCTCGGTATTAAGCCGAGCGTTGAGAATCCAACGCGCTGCGACGCATTCTCGTCCCAGCGCGTTGAAAACCACACTTGGATTTTCAACTCCCGGTATCTCGACAGAGCGTTGAAAATCAAGTGCCCGAAAAAAAATCACTGCAATTTTATTACATCCGTGCGAACGTGGGCTTACAAAAACTTATCAAAATGAGTTCGGACGAAGAACGTTTCAGTTTTAGGGTTTTAGCAATAGTAGATTTGGTAACGAGGAGATGAAAATCTAGATTTAAGCATTGAAATACAAAAAAAAAAATACATAAAGAGGCATTCGCTGCCACGTGAAAATAACTAACTAACTCACAAAAATGAAACTATTCCGCCAACTGGAGATATTTTTGTTGTATTGTTATTATACTTGTCCTTGAACGTACCGTGCAATGTGCGATGTAGAGAGTCTATCTTAATGGCATAAATATCAAAGTCGACTTCTAGATGGCGTTATAAAACTACAGTCTCTGGCAATTTGTGAGTCGCTCATGCTGCCATCTGTTGAACAAACGGAGGAAGAAAAATAGCCAGCTCAATAGCCAGACTTAGGGAGGTATCATTTCTTTGTATGGGATTGGGTATCTGTACTAGTATATTATCTGTGGTCGGAGTAACGAAAAAAATCGATTTGATAAATATACAGTGGCAGACGTGACTTCGATGAAGTAAAAAAAAAAAACAAAAAGTTTTAGGTGAAATGAAATTTGGTAAAATATTTTTCGAACTTATGATAGGTAACCACTACAACTATTTTTCTTGCCAAACCAAAATAGGTATCGAAAGAATTCTTTCGATACTAAAATTACTCGTTATTGAAACAAAAGTATCGAGTACTTACATGTATTTACTTGTATCGAATCATCCCTACATTAGACACGCGTCGAAAAACCGTAAATAAAAGTTTTTGTGGTGAGACCCATAATGTCCTTCTACAAAGATGCGGCCTTCGTCCTCCTCGTCGTCGTGTCTCCTTATCTATATACCTATTCGATATTGAATCGTATCATCATTTATTAAAATGGAATCATTTTAAACGACTCACATTCGTTATAAACGTGCGCGTCAATCCGGCAGGACCCAACCCGGTGAGCAACGTGGAGCAGCTGGTGGACACGCGCAACATGACGCTGGAGTGGCCGCGCCCGGGCGGGCGCGTGGAGTGGTACGCGCTGCGCTGGTGGCCGCTCGAGGCCGGCGGGGCCGCCGGGGCCCGCAACCTGTCGGCGCCGGGCCCCGCGCGCACCGTGCGCGCCGCGCTGGACGGGCTGGAGCCGGGCCGCGGCTACAAGCTCAGCATCGCCGCGCACTCCTACAACCTCACCAGCGACCTGTTCACCATGGAGACGCGCACTCGTACGTACGCCGTCGCCAGCGGCAATCTTCTTCAAACGAGGTGTTACCGAAGTAGTGCGACTTTAGTTCGAAAGTACTGACGTATATATTTCATACCGGTCTGCCTTAAGACAAACCGGTATGAAATATGGTCACATCCTAAATATTTTCGTCACCTTAATGGCTGTTTTTGTCTGCTCATTGCTCGATAAAATTTGCTTTACTGACTCAACATTATATATTGCATCTTAATGTCAATACCGCCGAATGACATTCAGCCATCTTCTTTACATATCAGACCGAATTAAAAAAAAGATGTGACACAACAGACTGACAATTAAATTTAAAGAAAAGGTTTGAGGTTGTTGTCTATTTTGATCTTTGTTTTCAAGTAATTTAAAGTTTTCTATGCAATAGTCTGCTCAGTACCGTAGCTTCAAAAGGTATTTTGTATGAGTTGATAAAAGAAAGAAATTCAGAACTGACTTAAGATATAAAAGAGTTGACTTTACGTTGCCAATTCGTGAGTGACTTGATGGAATTTTTAAGTTGTGTGGTGGTACACCGCCCTGCGGATATCGCGGGCCCCGGCGCCGCTCATGCTCTGCGCTCGTTTCAGGCCCTCTCATACAATCGGAGATGACGATAGTGAACGAGCCCGGTACCGGAGATGATAACGATACCCTGTCTACCACTCTGGTGAGTACCTCGATTACTAAGCTCGACGGCAAATTACTATTCATTAAATGTAACAGTTGAATTTAACATTCTGCTGTAATTAAGACAACTTAAAAAAAATTATTAAAGCGAGTAAGATATTTCAAACTGGATCAATACGTAATTCAGTGATGGCTTTAGTTACTATTGGGCATGGAGTATAACAATACTAGCCTGTGACTGTAAGGCAAATGCGTCTTCTCATACAGAGAAGGTACGAAAATTAATCTCCACACTTACTCAAGATAAGTAAGCTTTTCTCACGGTGTTTTCTTTTCCCGATGTTAGTGATGTCTAAGATAAACCACTAATGAATACAGATGGGGCACTCCGTAGTTTAGGTATGAAGCTACAAGTACGCGGCGGGCTCGACATGTCGGGCCAATTTAGTGAGCGTAACGTAGTCAGAAGATATAACGAGTTACGCGATAGAAAGAGACGCAACTTCCAAGTGAATATAACTGTAGGAAATTAGCGCTGTGCGACCTGAATTGCACTTTATTGTGTCGTAGCAAGAGTTGCTTTTTATTTAAATGATTTTCTGGAGTGTCCCATCTGTATTCATCTGTAGATAAACTTAGACCGTCCCATTACAAAAAACTGCTTAGGTACTGGTTTAAACCAAGACTAAAAGGTCTAGGATCGTTACGGTAATAAAGCTAGTACCAGCCTCAAAATGTGTTCCGATTACAAAACGAAGACTTCGAGGATCAGTTCGTACCAAAGAAGGTTCATGGTTTAAATAATATCCACCGATAAGAAACAAAAATGGCATTCTTTCATTCGTTCACGCAGGCTTTATTTGAATGTTTCGGGAGTTTCCTGTTCAGGATAAGGCGGGAGGAAACGCCCGGGTGTCACCATTGTGTGGATCGCCCGGAGGACACGGTGGAGCATACGGTGGAGGTCTGCCCAGCTTGGGCGGAGCATCGCCGTGTCCTCGTGGAGGCGAGCGGCGGCGGTGATCTCTCGCGTCCGGCCCTGGTTCAGGCCATGGTACGGAGCGAGAGGAAATGGGAGACCGTCACCTCCTTCTGCGAAGCAGTAATGCTCGCGAAGGAGGAGGCGGAACGCGTGAGGGAGAGGCAAATTTCGTGCCTTCACGCCCCTAACCGCCGCAGGAGGAGACGCCCTGGGCGTCGGGAATCGCAGGCCGATATCCGGCGGCCACCGTAGGCGCAGGCTTGCGGACAGTGAGCAATGGGTAGCTCGCCGTCCGATAAGGACCAGGCCCGGGTCGACGGCGCATCGTGTTCCACGCGCGCCTCAAAGAGATGTCAGTAGAACTGATGAGGTCCGCTAGGGCCGATGCCTGCCGGGGGGGCGAAGAAAACCGAAAGGGAGATCGTGGCCCCCGGCAACAGGGCAACCGAAGGAACACGGGTGGGTTTTAGTTAGCAAGAGCCTGACACGTCCTCCCGTTCCGCCCAGAGCGGGAGAAGTTATTTGATAATTTCCCAACCAAAAAAAAAAGGCTTTATTTGAAACAACGGTCTGTTTCTCTAAATATTAATTATATTATAATAACACTTTAAATAAAAATGAACAAGCACAACTTGTACTTTTGACCGCTTTTTATAGTCAGTTTGTCATTATTTTTTAACCCCTATGGCGTGAAGTGGAGCGACTTACGTACGGCGGCGGCGCGCGTAATTTGAGACGAATGTTTATGTTGCATATTAAGAAGTGCAATTATTTATTAATATATAATTATTAATAAATAAATGCACGAGATGCGTGCGCCGCTCACGCTCCGCGCCCAACCTGCGCACGCGTTTCGTGTGCAGACATCCATTTAATACAAGGAATTACAATATATGTATACAAGCCCGCCGCACTCCCGTCCCACCCGCGCCTGACACACACCCGCCTTGTGTGTGTGTTGAGCTTTAGTGTGACGTGGTTTGTTCGTGAGTTGAATCCAACTTATCTACATATAGAAGGGAAAAAACCACCATTACCTTCTCCTGAGGACTTGGAAATAATGGCGTAATGTGGGTTTGCTACTTATATGGTACACATCTGCTTAACCCTTCGGGGAAAACAGGCGTGATGTTAAATGACGACGATAGCGATATTGGAGTTAATTTATAAACGTTGCTTAAAGTTAAGTAATGATTAGCGGCTGTTTAACTATCCATTTTTGACGTTTGAACGTCACTTAAATTAAAACAAAGTTTATAAATAAACCCCGTATTGGTAAATAAAATTTCATAAATAGTTCATATAACATTTAATGAAAACGTATCGATTTTAGATATTTAACAGTATTTATGTAGGAAGTGTGTGAATGTGAATATGAGTACAATATAGTGGCCCAAGTACTGTAGGAAAATTAGTAATACTGCGGAATTTCCTAATGCTTTCCTCCTTTTCATTTAGAGTAATAGGCATTTTTATAAATCTTCGGGACATCCGTCACGCTACCTTTTTACGTTTTTTGCTGACAACTGGTTGAGACACCATGTTAATCAGCTGTATCGTCTTGAATCTACGAATAAAACAATAATATTAGTATATTATTTGGATTTTGTCTAATGTTAGGTCAGCATTGACCAAGGTTATTTTTTTTTTTTTTTTTATAACGGCCCTCTCGCAGTTTTGACCACTAAGGTCTTGGCTGCTTAACCGGACTTTCCTGTGGGTGCCTTAAGCTGCTACACTCAAAGCCTCCAGCCAGGGGCAAAAAACTAAACTAAATTAAAACTAGGCGAACGCTCGCTAAGGGCACCCCCTGTGGGGTACGAACCTCGGCTTAGGGCGTCGCTGAGGGGAGGACAGCAAGAAGGGACAGGCTGGATCAAAATTGGTTTAGATCATGATTATTATTCGGGGTAGTTTAAAGCTACGTGCTCAGCGGCAACAACTTGCTGGCACCTCGTTTTCGAGCAAGGGTCGGGGAGGAGTATCATTTACTCAGGGACACGGTCGCGGTCGCAAAGGACCTCGGCGGCGAGGTCGGAATGACGGGAGGCGTCTCTTCTTGTGTATTGTGCTGGTGGCCCTATTCTGCTCTTGGAGGAGTGTGATGGGATCATCAGGGTCGGAGAGGACATGCCGCGGACGGCGGATCTGACTAATTCTAGAAGGGACATAATTGGCTGCTTCGACAACCAAGGGGTTACGATGTCTAGGAGCGGAGTCAAAGTAACGCTTGGACATGCGTTTTAGGAACTGGTGAATCGTAGGGATTTTACAGTCGAGATGGAGGATCTCGTTTCTGACATAGAAGGGAGCTCCCGTGGCTTTACGGAGGAAACGGTTCTGCAAGGCTTGCAACCTATGGATGGAATGGGACTTGGCGTGGGCGAATACTGCACCCGCATAGGTCATAATGGGTCGGATACACGATGTATAGATGCGCAGTTTGCACTTAAGTGACAATTTGCTGCGTGCATTTAGTACGAAATGGAGTCTACCTAGAGCGAAAGCGGCTCGCGAACGAACCGTCTTTATGTGCTCAGAAAAGGAGAGATGATGATCTAGGATAACACCTAGGTATTTGGCGCGCCTAGCCCAAGGAATTGGTTTGCCGAACATGGTGATAGGTCGGGGGAAAGGGGGGGGTCTAGTTCTCGGTTTAGAAAAGCTAACCGCTTGACTTTTGTCGGGATTTACTTCTATTCGCCATTTTCTAAACCAGGCGCCAAGGTTGTTGACAGCCCTTTGGAGGTTTAGCAGCATCGTAGCTGAATTTCCCTTACAGATGATCGCTGTATCGTCTGCGAACAGAGCCAACTGCGTCGATCTGTGTCTGGGGATGTCGCTGGCGAATAGTGTGAAAACGAGGGGGGCTAATACTGAGCCCTGAGGGACTCCTGCCCTAATGGGGCGGGGGGAGGAAAGGGCTCCTTCGATGCGGAAGCGAAAGGTGCGATTCGACAAATAGTCTCGTGAGATGAGCACGAGACGATCCGGCACACCGAGTTTGTAGAGCTTATAAATTAAGCCGTTGTGCCAGACTTTGTCAAATGCCTTTGCTATGTCGAAGAATACTACGCTCGTCTGTCGGCCATGGGTGAGAGCACCGCTGATTAGCTCGACGATACGATGGACCTGATGCACGCTATAGTGCTGAGTTCGAAAGCCGAACTGTTCGTTGGGGGATGAGGCCCTTGGTCTCTGCATAGTCTCTGAGACGCTTATAAATAAGCCTCTCATAGATCTTGCCGAGAACCTTGAGCAGACTGATGGGCCTATAGCTAGATGGCTCGTTTTTGGGTTTTCCTGGTTTAGGGATACCTATGACAGTGGCCTCTTTCCACGTCTGGGGAAAAATGTTGTTGCTTAACGCACCATTGAAGATGGTGGTCAAAAGCATAATTAAGTGAGCTGGGAATAGTTGGACCACCCTATTGGTGAGTCCGTCTGAGCCGGGGGCTTTACGATTTTTCAGACCTTTGATAATCTCATGTACCTCATCTGGTTCGATGGGGGGCAGGGGAAAATCAGGGTCTTCAATGGGAGGGATAGAGGCTCTACGTTCGACTTCCGCGTCGACCTCATCGAGGTGAGCTTTGTCTATTGGTAGGGTACTGGGAGAGCATTGGGCTTCAAGACTGTCGGCTAGGCACTCGGCTTTGTCGATGTCGTCGAAGGCTAATGTTTTGTCCGGACGGACTAAGGGGGGCATATGGCCTGAGTGAGGGGATCTGAGTTTTCTCTGGAGTTCCCAGAAGGCAAGGTGGGTAGGCTTGTTGGGGTCAGAAGGTTTAGTGAAATGATATACGAATTGTAGAAATAATTGTTCTATTTTATTCATTGAAATCCTGCCTTACATTATATTTTTGCTTTTACAAATTGCCTCTATGCTAAACACACAAATATTTAATCAACCAATAGGAGAACACCAATTTACTTTAATTTATAAAACTTAAAACGAACGTCCTACAATATTCGGGCAGCTATCTCACTCTAGCACGCGCGCAACGTATAGCGTCGTCTGTACTAACACTATAAATATTATCGTCGCCAGCGCAGCTGCTCAGAACGTATTTGCTTCCGAGACCGGCATGTCATCGGTTCGCGCGGCGAATGTTTATGCGGGCGCTGGCGTATGTGGATACGTGAGTCCCACATCACTCCCCTCTAAGTGAAGCGTACCATAGGCTTCACCACTCTACCTGATCTGGTGGTGTAGGACTGAGTAGGTCCTTTATCTTGGTGGTGACCTTTGTCTTCGCTCGGCTCGTTATATATGTAGGCCGGTTTGAGTCTATCCAAAGATATTACCGATGTACGTAGCGGTAACTTGATTTTGTAGAACTTGTCGTAGCGCTTGATAACTTCAAACGGTCCATCGTACGGCGGTGTTAGCGGCGAACGTACTGTGTCGTTCCGCACAAAAACATGTGTGCACGTTGCGAGGTCCTTGTATATGAATGACTCAGTGTGACTGCTGTTCGAGCGCGGCGCACTTTTGACTGATGCCATTGTTTCCATTAGTCGACGTACGTAGTCGCTTTCATTAATATTTATTTTTGTTGTCACGATGAAGTCGGATGGCAGGCGAAGTGTCGTTCCGTAGTCCGGCAATGATGACATCATTGCCGGATTGAGATTATTGTTTCGTAAAGCTGTCCGCAGTCCCAATAGTACAGTGGGTAGCTCTTCTGTCCACTGATTGGTAGTACCGCGAGCCATTAATGCTGCCTTCAGCGTCCGATGCCATCTTTCAATTTGGCCGTTTGACTGTGGATGATATGCCGTAGTACGTATTCGTGTTATGCCAAATTTCTTCATCAGCGATTGGAAGAGTTGGGATTCAAATTGGCGGCCTTGATCCGTTGATATTCGCAGTGGACATCCAAATCTTGCTATCCAATTCTCATATAGGGCTTTTGCGACCTTTTCTGCGGTTATGTCGAGCAATGGAATAGCTTCGGGCCACTTAGTGCAACGATCGATTATAGTTACACAGTAACGGCAATCATTTGATATTTTAAGAGGGCCGACAATATCCATATGTATGTGTTCAAAGCGTTCTGATGTTGGGAACTCGCTTAATGGAGTTACGACGTGGCGATGTATTTTAGCTCGCTGGCAGTCGATGCACGCTCTGGTCCAATTGCTGACATCTTTATTCATATTCGGCCAAAAGAATTTTGAAGTCGCCTGTTTCCGTGTCGTTCTGACACCAGGATGACATACATCATGTTGTGCTTTGAATGCAACAAAACGATATGTATTCGGTAGATATGGTCGCGGCGTCCCAGTTGAAGTTTCGCACGTAATTGGTCGGCTTATCCCAGGCATTGTGACGTCAGTAAACTTCAAGTTAGTTTGAGTTTTTAGTTGCTTTAGCACGGGATCGCTTGATTGTTCGCTCGCTAACTTATCATAGTCGATAGTGGTCGGGCACTGTATGTCTTCTATGCGTGATAAGGCATCGGCTACGGTGTTGCCTTCTCCCTGTACGTACTTAATGCCGGTGCAAAACTGACTTATAAAATGCAATTGTCGCTCTCGACGAGGTGTGTCACTACTACTTGCTGGGCGTGTCAGTGCGTGGGCAAGTGGTTTGTGGTCCGTATAGACCGTCACATCGCCTCCTTCAATGAGCGTTCGAAAATGCTTCACAGCTGTATAAATCGCTAATAGCTCGCGATCGTACTCACTGTAGCGTCGCTGCGTCATACTCATCGCTTTTGAAAAATAAGCGAGAGGTTTCCACACGTTATCGATTCTCTGTTGTAGAACTGCGCCAAGGCTGTAGTCTGAAGCATCTGTCATTATGGCGAGGGCACAGCCGGGTACTGGATGCGTGAGTTCAGTAGCTTCTAAAATGCTTTGACGGCACTTTTCAAAAGCTATTTCTGCCGCCGGGTTCCACTCGATGGGTGTCTTGTCATTGCGCTTCCGGTTGTGTAAAAACTTATTGAGTTCAGACTGTGATTCGGCTTGACGGGGTAAGCAGCTACGGTAAAAATTGAGCATGCCTAGGAAGCGTCGTAATTCGATGACAGTGTTTGGTTTCGGGTACCTTGATATAGCTTCCGTTCGCTCTTCTGTGGGCTTGATGCCGTTAGTTGACACTTCGTAGCCAAGAAAATTGATCTTTTCCTTGCCAAACTCGCACTTTCCAACATTTAACATGACGCCGTATTCCTTGAGACGTTCCAGCACTTGACGTAAAAGGAGCTTGTGATCCTCTTCACTCTGTGAGAAGAGCAAAATGTCGTCGATGTAGCAGAAACAGTTGTCTATGCCCCGTAGTACTTGGTGCATAAATCTTTGGAACGTTTGGCTGGCGTTGCGTAATCCAAACGTCATGCATTTGAATTCAAACAGCCCAAATGGTGTAGTAATTGCTGTTTTCTGAGCGTCTTCTTCATTTATCGGTATCCAATAGTATGCCATTTTGAGATCAAATTTTGAAAATATATTCATATTTCGCAGCTGGTAGGTGAAGTCTTGTATGCGGGGTATCGGGTATCGATCGGGTTGAGTGACTGCGTTTAGCCTACGATAGTCACCGCAAACCCGTAGTCCTCCGTCCTTCTTTTTCACAACATGTAATGGGCTTGCCCATGGGCTCTTAGAGGGTCTGCAGATGCCCATTTCCAGCATGTGATCAAACTCTTCTTTTGCAGCCTTGTACTTATCGGGTGGAAGCGGGCGGGGTCGGGCGAAGAGCGGGGGGCTTGTAGTTTCTATGTGGTGAACGACGTCGTGTTTTGTTGGTTCCTTCAGGGACATTGGTCGTAGAACCTCTGGATATTGCTTCAAGATTTCGTAGTAAACTTGATCGGAGCTAATGACGTGTACTGTTCCTTCACCCGTGGTTATTTCAAGCGCATCGACCGATAAGTCCGTCACATTGTCGATGAGCTTTTTTCTGTGGAGATCTACCAGTAATTTGAAGTGACGTAGAAAGTCGGCTCCCAGGATAGATGTTTTTACATCTGCCACGATAAACTGCCATAGAAAACTACGCCGAAGACCAAGATTCAGTCTGAGCGTCTTTTCACCGTAGGTATTTATGGGCGTATTGTTTGCTGCATATAGTCTGTATGCACTGGCAGTTTTCATTTTCCTTTTGCTTGTGGCGGCTAACACCGAAATATCGGCCCCTGTGTCCACGAGAAAACGTTCTCTGGTATCTCGATCGAAAACACAAAGGCGGTTGGTAGTACACGGGACACCGACGTCCGCCACCGTCGATGTCGGAACTAGTTTAACGACGGCTGACTTTTCTTCCTTCTACAACACGGTGATTCGCAGCGCTTTGCCTTATCACCGTAGCGGTAGTGGAATCTGCACTCCCACGAAGGATCGTCGGGTCTGGTTGACGTCTTGTTCCCCTGCCGCGACCGTGACTGTGAACGCGACCGGGAACGAAACGGGCGTCTATAACGATGAGCTGAGCGTCCGCGTAGTTCGGCCACTTCTAGGCATAGTTTCTCCATTTGTTTCGACAAAACTTCTAATTGTGCGGACATCACGGGCTCTTGTGTCGTTGTGGATACTGCGGCAACAGTCGTTGTTGAAGGTTCCGAATATTCTGCCATCTTGTCGGCCATTGCCGCAAGTGTATCGAGTGACGATTCCGTGTTGATCGACAGTACGACGCGCACTTGAGTGGGTAGGTGGTTGAGCCATTCAATCTTCAAACCTTCGTCCGTGATCATCCCGCTTCCAAGTTCTCGCATCTTGCGTAGTAACTGAGTTGGTTTTTGGTCTCCCAATTCCAGGCCGCTGATAAGCTTTTGAAAGTTCTTTACGTCGGATTTGTCATACACCGTCAGCAGGCGATTCTTCACAGCTCCGTATTTGTCCGTCGCTGGTGGATTGTATAAAATATCCGTGATATGTTGAAGATCGGTGGCTTGCAACTGCTGTAGCACGTATCGGTATTTTTGATCATCTGAAGTCTTCAACGGATCCACGACGGCTTCAAATTGGATAAACCAGGCTCGCGGAATCTCTCGCCAAAACGGTAACATTCTTGACTGGATAGAAACTGCAGCCAAGTCGACTTCGGGCTTCATAGTTTTGCTTCCTTCGCCTAGGTTTTCTTGCGGCATTATGATCACGTCGGGGTCACCAGTTGTTGGGGTCAGAAGGTTTAGTGAAATGATATACGAATTGTAGAAATAATTGTTCTATTTTATTCATTGAAATCCTGCCTTACATTATATTTTTGCTTTTACAAATTGCCTCTATGCTAAACACACAAATATTTAATCAACCAATAGGAGAACACCAATTTACTTTAATTTATAAAACTTAAAACGAACGTCCTACAATATTCGGGCAGCTATCTCACTCTAGCACGCGCGCAACGTATAGCGTCGTCTGTACTAACACTATAAATATTATCGTCGCCAGCGCAGCTGCTCAGAACGTATTTGCTTCCGAGACCGGCATGTCATCGGTTCGCGCGGCGAATGTTTATGCGGGCGCTGGCGTATGTGGATACGTGAGTCCCACAGGCTCAAGGTCGCTCAGCATCTTGTCCCAGCCCGTTTCACGCAGCTCCGCCATACGTGTCCTTACAGTTCTCTGTAAGTAGCGCATGTGGGCTTTGTTGGCGGGGCAGGGAAAGCTGCTGTAGGCACGGACCGCTGCGTTCTTCTCAGTCAGCAGGGCGCGCGCATCGTCCGGGAGTTTCAGGTAACAGGGATCTGTTGCCGGAACCTCCCTTGAGCAATCGCTCAGGACGGTTTGCACGTGCTCCGTGAGTGAGTCGATCGCAGCTGTCGTGTTAGCGATAGAGTCAAACTGGTCTGGAATAGAGTCTAGTAAGGGGGACGCGTTGGATTTCAGCTTTTCGCTTACTTTCTTCCAGTCCGTCACCTTTCTAGTGGGGAGAGGGTGGTTAGGGTCAGAGGGACCTATGCGGGATACAAGATGGATGATTACTGGGCGGTGGTCAGAGGTAAGCTCGTGCACCGTTTCTATCGAGTCAAGTCGTAAGTTTACGTTCTTAAGGAGCGTTATGTCAAGGACGTCAGGGGTGTAATTTAACATATGGGGATAGTAAGTAGGATTCATCGGAGCGATGATGTCGAAGTTAAGAATGGAAGAGAGGTCGAACAAGTGTCGGCCCCTGGGGTTAGTGATATTACTGTTCCAAGAAAGATGTTTGGCGTTGAAGTCCCCTGCCATAATGACAGAGTCGCTCATGCCGAAGAGTAGCTGTAGGTCATCAGAAATCAGTTGGTAGTTTTCCGAGGCCTGAGCTGGGATGGGAGGGATATAAACCGACACTAGAGTGATCGGTGAGTGACCAGTCATGCCTAGACGACAGACTGATACTTCTAATCGGGAGAGAGGTGGAGGGTCCATAGGGATGCAATACAGATCCTTTTTATAATAAATGAGAGTGCCACCCGCGTGACAGCGCGTCCTATCATTTCGAATTAAACGATAGTTTGCTATCGAGGGGTTTCGTTTGTGGGGTTTAAGGAAGGTTTCCTGTATGAGGAGAAGATCTAACTGATGATCGCGGAGGAATTCCGCGATTTCATCTTTCTGATTGAATAAGCCATTGGCGTTGAAGGTACCTATCTTTAGGGATCGGGGTTTAAACCTTTCATAAGAGGCGTTATACATTATGAGGGTCTAGTGAAGGAGGTGAGGGCGGAGGTAATATCCTCGTAAGCCAGGAACACTTTCTGAATTTGCTCGTAGCATCCTGATTTCTTGGCTTCTACAATATCTAAGGCCATTTGTTGAGCCCTGGGGGTACAAAAGGTCATAAATGCGGAACTGATTATGCTGAATGCATTTTTAGCAGGGTCCGAGTATATGTCATTATTTTTATTAGCCACGGGAGTGGGAACGTGACGCGGGAAAGCCAAGTTAATATTGGGTTTTACGGGGGGCGCGGGGGGTGTGGGGGGTGCGCTACGCTGTGTAGGCGCGTGGGGAGCGGGGAAGCCGGGGGGAGGAGGAGGGCGGACTCGCGGGTCCATTAGGGAGTATAGCGGGGTATGAGGGGGAGGGGGGCGCGGGGTAACCAGAGCCGGGAAGGTCTGCTGGTGGTTATAATTTAACTGAGACCAAGGGCTAGGTCTCTGAGGGCTAAGCCTCTGAGGTAACTGGGAAGAGGGGAAAGGTTGGTAGACCTGTTGACGTTGCTGCCTAGCGTCTAACCGCTTAGACAGCTTTGCTGTATTAGCCTTAGGGGCTTTGGGACAACCGCGGTAATTAGCCGTGTGGCCTTCGAGGCCGCACAGCACGCAACTTGGGGGGGTGTCGCATAAGTTGCGATCCTTTGGACGGGTGCAGTCTGCCGTGCCATGGTCTCCCAGGCACTTGACGCACCTGGGTTTCGCATGGCAGTGCTTTTGACTGTGGCCATACAGTTGGCAACGGTGGCATTGCCCTATGGCACTGTTTTTCCAGGGCTTCTCAATAGTGAAGCCCACTAATTGACAGATAGTTTTTACGTTGAAAATGGGGTGATGCCCCTCAGTAGGGGAGCACACGACAATAACCATGTCGTACGCCTCCCTGCCACGCGAGCGGTGCATTCGGTGCACTTCATCCACGGGGATGTTCTGCGACTGAAGGTCGGCAAGAATGTCCGCGGAGGGAATTTCCTTAGGGATCTTTTTGATAACGACCCTAATCTGTCTTTCTTCTGGGAGGGAGTAGGTGTGGAATGACACACCTCTCTCTCTCAGGACCCTGGTTAAGTCCCTGTAGTCTTTCGACGTAGGGACGAGTACTTTAATACCCTGTTGGGTAGAACGGGCGCTAGTGTAGCCTATTTTAAGGTCTACACACCACTTTGATACTGCCGTCCACTTGTCTTGGATGAAGGCAGGGGGTGGCGGCGCGACCTTTTTAGGGCCGGAGGTTAGCGCGGATCGAGGTGCGTCATTCTGCGAGGATGACGCAATCGGGCGGGGGGCGGTGGAGGGGGAAGCTACAGGGGTACAAGTAGCGGCGGGAGTAACGGTGGGGACTGCCTGAGGGGCAACTATGATCGAGTCGTCAATGACGACTACTTTGCTCGCTTGGGACGAGCTCTGCTTCTTCTTCTTCCTCTTATTCCCTTTACCGGTGACTTGGGTGAAGCCTTCGTCATCCGAGTGGGAAGAGGAGGAAGAATGAGCAGAGGCTAGAGCCTCTGAGTCAGGGGTATAAAATGGATGGGGGGTCGGAGCGCGGGCTATGGCGGTCGCGTCTTCTACAACGTCCATATTGTCTGAAGGACATGGACTAAATTGAGCCTCGATTACATCGCTGAAGTCAGCGATGGATGAGGACCTGATATGGGTCTGCTGTGAAGCAGCCAGACCTTCGAGTTCGGTACCGAACTCATTTATGAGAGTAGGCTCCTTTTTGAGAACTCTACTAAGGAGGTCGAGGAGCTTGGAGTTTTCACTCCTGAGGGATATGAGGTCGTTACGGAGTGACTGAATGTCACTCTGTACGGCCTCCATAATGACTACTTAAATTAAATTGGGACCTAATTTTCCCTAATTATAATCCTAATAAACCTAATTCCCCGGGCGGACTACCGGGGATGTGTAAACCCTCCCTGTCGGGTATAGACAGGGAGGTTGTGTGCCTAATGGTGAGCCCTAAGCTTGCTTTTGCCCGTTGCCTATCTTATTGTGCAACGGGGTCCTGACCAGTCTAGTGCGCCGGGTGTAGACACACCCGACCGACACTAGGTGTGTAGCTGTGAAAGGAAAACTATCACCAATGCCGACTAGGAGACCCCCCCAAGGCCGAACACTGGGACCCGGCCAATTGACTGCCTAACCCTGAAGGGGCTCGGCGGGTGTGATTGGGTCAACACCCCCTCGGTTTCGTTGGCACCGTATGGTTTCCACCGAGGACCACGAAACTGTGGTTTTTCCCTGAAGGGGCAAAAAGACTTGAAGAGTCAGTTGACTATACTCCGTAAAAGAAACAGATAATTAATCGTATCTTGAAAAAGACTCCGATTAATTGGTCGACGATAGTCGATTAATAATAATCGACTATGAAGAGCGTCGCAGTACGCGACGAAACGATGACTCAGGAACAGGATCGCTTGAGTCACTATCGGGAACCACAATCAGCAGCGCAGCACGTCCGTCCGCGTCCGATGCCAGGCGCAGAGTGTCTGTGTTGTGCATTGACCAAGGTTAGGTACTTACATACTTAATGGCGAGCCCAGTTGCGTAATGCGCAAACCACTTGCACTTCTGGACTCAATGGGTATCCTCGAGGGTTGTGGGATAAATCCTCACGTAAAACATCCACCAGTTTTTCTCCAAAACGTTTTGCGAACCTACACTTATTCTAAAATCTTCGTCACTCAATTCAAAAGTATTCACACGACGACGATGTCTGTAAGCTCGCCGAGACGTCTTCAGTATATCCAAATCTTCAAAATCCATAAAAATAATCATATTAATATTGATTTTTAACCATTTTTTATAAATTGACAAACAATAATGCGTTGATTATAATCAACACAAAAAAAATAGTTCCAAAGTTAAACTAGGGGACTCGAGTACCATAGATAGTTCAGGAACTAGTGATAAACTTCATTTTATAATAACGTTTTATTTAGTCATGGTACTAAAGCTAGTACTATAAAACTGATCTACATCCGTAAGACGTACTCCTAACATAAGGTTCAGTTGAAAACCTGCGTCAATTAAATATTATATATTTCCTAAATAAAAGTATTTTTTTTCTTTCTATGAATTTAAAAAGTCACATTGGTACTTGCCCGGTTTCGAACCCACAACCGCGTGCATGAGAGGCAGGCGCCATCACTATTATGGAGTATAAGGATTTACAAATGTGTCATTATTTTTCTGTGGCTCGGATTTTCAAGTTATCCTCTTTCGGGTTTTCGTCTACATAAAAAGGTTTTTTTTCAAATTTAAGCTTATTTTTTATTATTTTGAATATCTTAACTTTATCGATATCTGTTGTCGGTATTTCACGTCTCTGTCCCATCACTACATCGTGGAACGTTTTTTGAAATTATTTGAAGTAGCCAATCATAGCGAAGCTGTCTCTCCCCACACCCTTACCGCACCTCAAAAGGCGAACTCTATTCAGAACAAAATTTTCAACAAGCTGTATCTAGAGGTGGTGATGTGTGTTTCCAAGCCATAGTGCGGTTGTGGTTTGCGGGGCGGTAACCGTTACGTTCTCTCTGCGCAGAAAGTGATCTACACGCGCACGCCGGAGTCTGCGTCGCGCTTCGACTCGTACCGCTTCCGCCTGGAGGGCGCGGGCTCGGCGCCGCGCTCGCTTACGCGCGCGGCCGACGCGCCGGGGCAGGCCGTGGAGTTCGCCGCGCTGGTGCCGGGCCGGCTCTACAACGTCACCATGTGGACCGTGTCGCGCAACGTCACCTCGCACCCCGTGCAGCGCCAGGCCAGGCTCTGTAAATATAACACTTTTTTGTTGTTTGAATTTTTCCTTTTATAATGTATCACAGTTGGTGATACTTCAATCACTTTACAAACTAGCTTATTATATAATAAGTAATTTAAATAAAACATAAACTACGTGTGTGTCATAAGAAGACTTACGTATGTGTGCCTCGTCTTTGCCTCGGCCTAAATTTTCGCGTTTGTCCATCAATGCCTGGTTTCGACCAAAGCGTGTATAAAAGTTTTCTTAAATAATACGCCCACGTATTATTTAAGAAAACTTTATAAATACAAACTAAGTAAATTAATTATAAAAAGACCAATACAGCATTTTCGATTTACCTCGAAGAAAGATGTCAAAATAATTCTCGAATTTCCAAACATGTTTGAGAAAAAAAACATTGGCGTTTGGGGTGGAAACACTAGGGCCGCGCGGTCTGAGTGGTCATGGTCTCTAATCTGTACAATGAAATCTCCCATCGGCTGGTTGACATTTCCCGTGACCAAATGCTGGCTTTTACCTTGACGACAGAGTCAAATGATGCCACTCTCTTAGGTCCAGTCGATTACGATGCGGTGGAATTTTTCGACGCAATATTTTATTGAAGTGAAAACTTCTTTAGGCGCGTTGGGCATTTTTGAGATGAGGACTAAACCATTGATTTAGCAACACTTTTACGACACCAGCTTTTGACCATTAAAAAGACATCAACGCGCGATACATTATTTCCTGCACAATATAATTGTTCAATTTTTCACTTCTGTCGGCACTCCCAGAGTGCCACTGTTTTTAATTTGTTCGTTTTTTATGTTAGGATATTATATTTTTATTTTATTTAATTATTAGATATATTTTTTTATTTTTTTTACATTCATGTTATTCTATACCAATAATCTATTCATATAATAAAGTAGTAGCGAAATCAAAAGTGTACATTGAAAGTATGAAAATAAAATAAAAATTGGTACGAGGTGTGAGAATGAGTCTGATGCCGAAAATGTAGTTTTTAGATTTCTTCCGTTTGTCTGACGGCTGAACGGATTTGTATAAAATTTGGCCACCAGGTAGTTTACAACTTGAATGAACACAAAGGGTACTTTTAATCCAGGTAGTACGTTCCCTTGGGATATATTCTGGCGGAGCCGCGGGCAAAATCTAGTATTTAACAAATAAAAAGTAAAGTATAAAAAAAAGTAACTATTAAATTAAGAAATCGCCCAATCACGACTTCTTGTTAACTTTATGTAAGGGTAAAATATCACTTTTGGATGACAAAAGGCACAAAGAAAAGAGAATTAAACGTGAATGAATGAAAACATTCATTAAACACAGTTACATATTTTTGGTCTTCAGTAACAATTCAGTTGACTCTCTATGTTTTGCCAACGGTCTGGGGATAGGGATATTGATATTATTATATTTTCTGTGATAAAACTTGGACACATTTCATGACGCCTTGGGTGGTATTCGAGGTATTGGGTGGTATTATTAACACAATATTAGTTCTAGCCAGCCTGAAGCCTTTAGTGCTTCTCTTAAGAAATCCAAGTAACCTTGCTGATTTCGTGACGATGCTATCAATAATATGACTTCTGAAGTTAACTTTGTCATCCATCTCGAACTTCATTTACAGACTAATAATGCTCCTTTTATATTATGAGAGACAGCACTGGATTATTCTTTCCTACTAAATTGTATGTGGTAACATTTTTGTACGTTAAGTTCGAAGTATTATTAGTCGGGCTTGCCGGTGAACTTGTCGGGCTATCCGTTTTTGTTGATCGTACTGGTGTATCAGTGTTGTTTGTTTTTTGTAACCCGCTAATACAAACTTGACACTTCCAAATAGCCTTGTCCGCCACTTTCATTAATTTGAATCTCTTGGCGGTAGTATTGTAACACAGTAGATCATATCGCAAGTTACAAACAGAACATTGAAGGTTCCTGTCTTAGTCGAGTTGATTTTCAAATAATAATAAAAAAAATAGTTTAAAAAACTGTAATCCGACTACGGAAAAATAAAAGTGATCTAAATAGTAGAAACAAGAAAATATTTAATATTTTCAATATGTTTTTAATTTTTTAATATTTTCATATTTCAGACAGAAATCAAGACTTAGGCACAAAAATGGTCAAGGTAAAAGTCTTCGTCACACGCCATTATAATTTTGTAGGTGTTCCTGGCACCCCCATGGTATACAGGCATGCGTCCACGGCTTTACCTTGACCAAAGATAATATAATACTAGTACAGATACCCAATCCCATACAAAGAAATTATACCTCCCTAAGTCTGGCTATTGAGCTGGCTATTTTCCTTCCTCCATTTTTTCAACAGATGGCAGCATCAGCGATTCACAAATTGCCAGAGACTGTAGTTTTATAACGCCATCTAGAAGTCGACTTAGATACTTATGCAATTAAGATAGATTCTCTACATCGCACATCGCACGGTACGTTCAAGGACAAGTATAATAACAATACAACAAAAATATCTCGAGTTGATAGAATAGTTTCATTTTTGTGAGTGAGCTAGCAATTTTCACGCGGCAGCGAATACCTGTTTATTTATTTAAATGCTTAAATCTGGATTTTCATCTCCTCGTTACCAAATCTACTATTGCTAAAACCCTAAAACTGAAATCACGCGTTGTTCGTCCGAACTCATTTTGACAGTAAGCCCAAGTTCGCACGGATGTAATAAAATTGCGATGATTTTTTTTCGTGCACTTGATTTCAACGCTCTGCTTAGCGTCGAGAGTTGAAAATCTAAGTCTGTTTTTTCAACGCGCTGGGACGAGAGTACGGCCCAGCACGTTGGATTCTCAACGCTCGGCTCAACACCGAGAGTTGAACATCCAGTGCGCGATAAAATCCCGCCGCGATTTAATTACGTCCGTGCGTACCACGGCTTAATGTTTATAAAAATATCAAATAAAACTGGCCAAGTACGTGTTGGACCACGCATAATGAAGGGTTCCGTAGTAAGGATGAATTTATCCCAAGAACAAACTAAACTTTGTAGTTGAAAAACATGTTCTCCCATACGTAATGTATGAAAGAACATATTTTTGCAACCGCTTTAAGTTGATTGATTATCACTCGTTAACTTATAGATCCTACTTAGCTGTGATAGTTTTCCTTTTAATTTCGTTATAAATAGTCCTCCTGTGATCTTTTTTCACATAAACCAACCATTTAGCTGGCACGGTAGGGGACGACACTTGACTCTAATAAAAATGAGCTTTTTAAAGTTTGGTGCCTATTCTCTTGTACACCGAACTAAACTATCACAAACATTCCTTGCTTTTGGCTATGAGAATCTTAAACTGTTCTGCAAAAAAAATCTCTATTTTTAAAAATAATTTTGACACAATCAAAATCGAATTTGACAATCGCAATTCCGCATAGTACTTGTTTGCCTTACCCCGTGAATTTTTTTTAGAGCCGTAGGCGCGCAGGCAGGACAGCCTTGACGTGTTTTTTTTTTTTTCACTTTTTGTATGGAAATTATGAAAAATTATTACCAAAATGTAGAGATTAATGGGTAAGGGCTTCTTAACGGGGGTCGAAATTTTCATTATTTTTTCGATAGGACACACCATTTTCGAGATATAAGCAAAAGAACAAAAAATATTTTTTGCACCTGAAGTCGAGATGTTGGTGTGAATTTTAGTTCATGACAACTAATTTTATTCCACATCTTTTTAATCGCAATTAAAAATAGTCAAATTTAGTTAGACAATCAAAATTTTTGGTGATACACGTCAAATTCAGAATAGCAAAATTGCCATTGTCACTCAATTAATATGTGCTGTCAAACTAAAATATAGTTTTGTGTCACTTTAGTCTATTTCAGAATGGGAAATCGTCGTTTTGACAGGAATAAACTAAATTTTGGTGGTTAATTGATTCAGGCGTGACCTTGCGGAAATCCATAATGAAATGATGATGTGGATATATTTAGTAACCTTTTCCGCTTAGCTTTTTCTAAAGAGTCTTGAAAAGACCCTGGAAGAAATCGACACGTGTTTCACCTCTCAACGAGGCATCCTCAGGATGACGATTAACTTGTCGTGAACTCGTACACGGCGTGTTGCCACACCAAGCACCGAGCGCAGACTGAGCTTAATCTTGAGTCGTCGCGACGTCCCCGCAAGGGGACGTGGCGAGCGGGGTCGGGGCATCGCCCCTCGCCCGCGGGGGCCATACAGTGACCCATTAATATGGGCCCCTCAAATTGTGTGCGCCTCGGACGGCGTCGTAGAAATTGACGCATCTTGCGAGCAAGATGCGTCTGTGTGTTTGGTTGCTATGAATATTATTGTAGGCGCGCCACGGCGCTAACTCCTGTAGCGCCGCTTTCTTCACGACATCCCGGCGGTCAATCCCCGCCAGGTGAGACCCCCAGTTACCTGGGGGAGGCCCAGCGAAGACGACCAGCGACGAGGATGCCGACTCGACACACCTACATGTTAATATGTAGTCTACCTCTCGCCCCGTTCACAGATCGAGCCGTTTGCGGATTGAGAGGCAGGCAGTCTCGTATGTATGAGCGGCTGGTGTTGTAGAGTAACACCGCTCAGTGTATTACGTGCGTCGCGGCCCGCGTCGCGCCCGCACGTGATGTGTTTAGATGCATGTGTAGTTGTGGTTGTCTGTATATAGTTGTGTGACATGCCTATATTAACTTAGAACACGCCACACAACAGATGTATGTGTACATCTGTAGAGTCTTATTATTTCGAGTAAGCTGCGTGTAGCCTGGTTGCTGCTTACTCGAGGCGTCAATCCGGTGCGATGGGGTCGGGGTCCGCTACCAGGTCGCGGGGCAGGGGTCTCGCGTCAGGCGGCCGCGCGTGCAAGGGCGCTATCTGCCTGACATGGGGCCAGGCAGAAGCGTCGGCACGCGCGAACATGGCCTTCGCGAGTCGCCGCACAAACTCATCCAGGCTCTCGATTCCGAGATCCCGCTGGATGACACTATTCCTCACGAGATGAGGAGCGTCAATAATGGTCCGCAGCGCAAGATGTTGCTGCGCGCGGAGCTGCTTTCGGCTCAACTCACTCGTGAGGGCGAACCAAGCGGGGGCGGCGTACGTCAAGACTGGGCGTATGTACATCTTGTACACGCTCAGCTTGACGCGCGCCGGGATGCTGGAAGAGAGCACTGGGCGAAGGAGGTTGCGGGCGACCCTACCCTGCGCGGCGACCTTGCGGACGTGTGGCCCCATCGTGAGGCGGCGGTCGATGGTCACACCCAGGTACTTAGCCCGGGGCGACCAATCGACTGCTGCTCCTTGTAGTGTCAGGGGTGGTGGGAGGGGCGCGCACCCGGTGATGAGTGCCTGCGTCTTACCCACGTTAACCGATAGCCGCCATTTAGACAGCCAAGCGGGGAGCAAATCGAGAACGCGCTGCATCTTGGACGCCGCGTATTTCGCATTTAGCGAAGTAGTAATGTACGCGGCGTCGTCCGCATACAGCGCGAGCATCGCATCCGAGGTGGTGGGGATGTCGTCGGTGTAACGTGAGTAACACGCAGGCGAAAGGCAGCTACCCTGCGGCACACCGGCGAGCACCGGGCGGGCGCCTGACAGCGCTCCGTCGACCACCACCCTGACAGTCCTGTTGGAAAGAAAGCTAGACACCACCCTAACTACGCGACGGGGCGCGTCCGAGGTGGCGAGTTTATATAAGAGGCCCTCGTGCCACACACGGTCGAAGGCCTTCTCCATGTCGAGGAATACTGCCACCGAGTATTCCTTCTTATCAAGCGCCGCTGTCATGTGGTGCAGTACCCTCGACAGCTGGAGCGTCGTGCTATGTTCCGACCGGAACCCGAATTGTTCGGGTCGTGGCTCTATGTGGTGTCGTAGGTGTCGCAGCAGGAGCGCCTCGAACACCTTGGAGATGGTCGGCAGCAGAGTGATTGGCCGATAGCTCTCCGGCTTCAGAATATTCTTTCCCGCCTTGGGCAGCATAATGACGCGCCCCTCCTTCCAGGCCGCGGGAAAGGTCCCCGTGCGCAGTATCGCCGTGAACAGGCGCGCCAGTGCCGCTACTGTACGGAACGGCAAGTGGCGCAGCACTGTGTTGGTGATACCGTCAGCACCGGGGGCGAGCTTCTACCGCCAAATGCTCCAGTGGTTTTTGTGTCAAAGCAGGCTGGAAATTAAATTTAAGTCCTTTCTCCAGCAAAGAAGTTTCTTCACTTGTAAATTGTATGTTACTGAGGTTTTTAACACGTTGATGAAACGTATGAGGACAGCAAACATGTCCTCATACGTTTCATCAACGTGTGAGGCGGTAGATTCAGAAATGGCTATAGTTAGAGGTAAAAAAGATGAGACAGTAGCACACCAGGTATCTGTTCATATTAAACGGTCTCTTAACTCATCAAATTCAATGCCTTATTCATCAGACGTACGTGTTTATAGATCTTTGAAAAACAAGATAGATCAAAACAGTATAGTTGTTACTAAGGCCGATAAAGGAAATACAGTAGTTATCTTAGACAGAAACAGTTACGACCAAAAGGTAAATGACGTAATACAGGGTAGCGATTTCCAACAACTAAGTTCGGACCCCACTAAAGTTTTCACTTCACAACTAAAAAACATTATTAACAACACATCTTACGTCGATCAAAAGCCATTAAAATATATTGTACCTATGAACCCCAGGTCTCCTATGCTATACGGGTTGCCTAAAATTCATAAAGATAACATCCCAATACGGCCAGTGGTTTCTTATATCGGTGCACCAGCATATAATTTGTCAAAACATATGAACTACTTATTGAAGTCGAGATCAAATTATAAACCAAAGTTTAGTCTTAAAAATAGTTTACAGTTAATAGAGAAGGTTAAGGATATCAATTTGCCAACTAGTGCAAAATTATTATCTTTGGATGTTGAAAGTTTATTCACAAACGTGCCATATGAGGAGTGTTTACAGATACTTGAAGACCTTTTTGAGAAACGGCGTATCCATCCAGGCGAGGTTAATGAATTGATATCTTTGACCAAGATTTGTATGGAACAAAATTATTTTAGGTTCAAAAATCAATACTACAAACAAAAAGAAGGTTTAGCCATGGGTTCTCCACTCAGCCCCCTTATGGCAGATATTTTTATGGACCATTTTGAAAATAAATACATAGTAGGACAGCCACAAATTTTATATTATTACCGTTATGTTGACGACATAATTATGTGTTGGACCGGTACATTGCGTCAAATTGATGTTTTTGTTAATAAAATCAATAGTTTGCATCCCAAAATAAAGTTTAAATTAGAATTAGAAGTTGATGGATCCCTTAACTTTTTAGATTTAACTATTTCAAGAAAAAACAATAAACACGATTTTCAGATTTATAGAAAACCAACTTATACAGATGTCACCATTCCTGCGTCATCTTGTCATCCAATTCAACATAAATTGGCAGCTTATCATAGTTTTACTCGTAGATTAATGTCAGTACCACTTTCACAAGAAAATTATAACAGAGAACTTAACATTATTTATCATATAGCTAAGAGTAACGGATACAATAAGAAAATGGTTGATGATTTGATTCAAACGAAACGTCGCAACATAGTTCGTTCACTTCTGTACCCACTGCCCCCAGAAAGACCACATGAATATTTAGGTAGTTTGACATACTTAGGATCAATAAGTGATAGGGTTTCAAAAACTTTGTTTCGAAATGGTTTAAGGGTAGCATTTAAAACAAATAATTCATTAAAACAGATTTGCAACGGAAAAGATCGATTAGAAAACCATAAAAAATCAGGTGTTTACAAGTTACATTGCGATGATTGTAATGGTATTTATATAGGTCAAACCGGTCGTAATTTTCAGACAAGATATAAGGAACATATTGCAGCGTTCCGGAACAGTAATCCAGAAAAATCCCATTTTGCTCAACACTTAATAGACACAGGTCATTCGTTAAATAATAATAACACTTTCGAAATTTTACACACATGTGATAAAGGTTTCAGAATGTCAGTACTAGAGAGCTTAGAAATAGTAAAAAATAATACAGGAAACGTTACACTGTTGAACGAATTAAATACGAGTATGCCAGGGTCACCTTTACTGCGATTGTTCGCCCCTTATCGCGCTGATCACGTTCCGAGCCGAGGTGGGGCGAGCAGTATATAAGTGGGTTGGACGGGCGATTAAGCTCAGTCTGCGCTCGGTGCTTGGTGTGGCAACACGCCGTGTACGAGTTCACGACAAGTTAATCGTCATCCTGAGGATGCCTCGTTGAGAGGTGAAACACGTGTCGATTTCTTCCAGGGTCTTTTCAAGACTCTTTAGAAAAAGCTAAGCGGAAAAGGTTACTAAATATATCCACATCATCATTTCATTAAATTTTGGTGATTTTTTAGTCTACTTTACAGGCATTTGTGAGAGAATCGGCACCATTAGCTACCTATCTACTTTTAAAAAATTTCGTACAATCCTTTTTAGGGTTCCGTACCCAAAGGGTAAACACAGTGGAATTTTAGTAATAGGGTCCCGCTATTACTAAATTTCCACTGTCCATCCGTCTGTCACCAGGCTCTATCTCATGAACCATGATAGTTAGACGGTTTAAATTTTCACAGATGATGTATTTCTGTTGCCGCTATAACAACAAATACTAAAAAACAGAATAAAATAAATATTAAAGGGGCCTCCCATACAACAAAGTGATTTTTTTTTTTTTTGCTCGTTTTTATAGATAATAGGTACGGAACCCTTAGTGCGCGAGTCCGACTCGCACTTGGCCGGTTTTTTATAGAAAGTTTTCGAAAGGTATGGTTAAAATGAAAAAAAAAATTAAGTAGGTAGGTATTTGCCAAAAACATTTCTTTCAATTCCTTTATTTCTATGTAAAGTAGGTACTAGATTATAAAAATATGTTGTTTGATTTTCCTACCAAACGCTTGTACAGTGTGTGATGACAAATTGAGTAAAACGCCATCTATTGCAAAGAGGTCATGATTATCATTCTATGGGGTCGAATTCAAGTAAAAGGTTTCACTTATCATTTTTGTTGAAAATACGTGATTTATGAGTTTAAATGGATAAATCAGCATTAAACAAGGAAGTTTTGATTTTTACTTATCTTACTTCAGCCAAATTCTGCCGTTTATCAGTTTTTAGTGTTTGTTAATTTATAATTGTTACCTATGCTGCCATCTATGTTTTTTTTTTCAACACTAATTATAATTTGTTCGAGTTGAGACCCCATGCCTTGACCATTTTTGTACCTATGTCTTGATTTCTGTCTGAAATATTTTGTGGTTTCGTACTTTTTAGATCACTTTTATTTTTCCGTAGTCGGGTTACAGTTTTTTAAACAGATTTTTTTTATGTTATACTTTTTCGTTTTAACGCTTGATAAACATTGCAACAAGGTAAATAATAGTAATTTAATAGGACAAATACATATTTTAATCATGCTTTTTATTATTTTAATAGGTATTAATTTGACAGCCGCGCCGTACGTACCGCAGTCTCGCTTTTGTGCTCTTTTTTACCAAATTAAACATATTTATTTACTTAAATATACACACATTTTTGTAATGTGCTCGTCAAGACCATACATACATATTACGAATCTATTGATACCTCATTCATCAAAATCGGTTCAGTAGTTTAGGCGCTACGGTGGAACACATGTAAAAGGAAACATACATACATAGACTGCTAAAATCATAATCCTTCCTATTGGCTAGTCGGGTAAAAAACTTTAGAATCCGTGAGTCATTCGACTGACATTCCACAAATGTTTGTACAAATTTTGAAGTGTTTTGTAATATTGTTTCACTGTTCCGTTTATTTCTCGCAGTAAATTGCTCTGTCCGTACACTGTTTATATCTTGTCCGGTGTTTAGAGCACTGTTAACTATTAATATCACTTAGATTATGACAAATTACTGCGGAATAAGTTAAATATTTGTTTTTGAGTTTCTTAAAACATTTAAGGCACAAATGTCTTGGATATTACTTTCACTAATTTATCGTCCTTGTAGACTCACTTTGGTGATAAAAGTCTGCAGATGTTTATGTTAATTTATTTTTAATTACTTAATGAATGCGGAGCTGTTATTACTTGGGTGTTCACCTAGTGCCGCCATCTACCGATAAAAAAGTATTGTTAAGGAAAGGTCAGACAGAACAAGAAGGTGAAGCTAGTTGCCCATTCCAAAGCGTAGTATGGCAAAAACTGGAATGAAACTTCATAGACACTCTTTTGAAATGAAATGAATGACATCCGCAGATCCGCGACCGATAACGCAACTGAACGCGACCGAGATCGGCGCGCGCGAGATAAAACTCGCGTGGGACAAGCCCGCGGGGGACTACACGGACTTCGAGGTGCAGTACCTCACCGGCGCCGACCAGCTGCAGACGCACACCACGGACGAGCTCGGCATCACGGTCAGTACGCTCTGTGTTCACTACTGCGAGATAACGTCGCGTGGGACAAGCCCGCGAGGGACTACACGGACTTCGAGGTGCAGTACCTCACCGGCGCCGACCAGCTGCAGACGCACACCACGGACGAGCTCGGCATCACGGTCAGTACGCTCTGTGTTCACTACTGCGAGATAACGTCGCGTGGGACAAGCCCGCGAGGGACTACACGGACTTCGAGGTGCAGTACCTCACCGGCGCCGACCAGCTGCAGACGCACACCACGGACGAGCTCGGCATCACGGTCAGTACGCTCTGTGTTCACTACTGCGAGATAACGTCGCGTGGGACAAGCCCGCGAGGGACTACACGGACTTCGAGGTGCAGTACCTCACCGGCGCCGACCAGCTGCAGACGCACACCACGGACGAGCTCGGCATCACGGTCAGTACGCTCTGTGTTCACTACTGCGAGATAACGTCGCGTGGGACAAGCCCGCGAGGGACTACACGGACTTCATATTCCTAGTGTTATCTTAAAGCTATAGGTACCTAAGTGTATCTAGGCGTTTCGAGCGGGCAGTGGACTGCTTACTCGAAACGCTAGGCCTATAATTTCTTTGTTGAATATAGACGAGCGACCTCGCCCGTTTATACTCAACAAGTAGCGTACCTACTACACTGCCAATATTGATGAGTATCGTGTGTGAAATATTTTTCGCTCTCGCCCGTGCAGGTGGGCTCGCTGCGGCCGCACACGCTGTACACGTTCACCGTGGTGGTGTACGCGGGCGGCGCGGGCGCGCTGCGGGCGGCGTCGCGCGCGCACTCGGCCGGCGTGGCCACGCGCGAGGCGCCGCCGCCCGCGCCGCGCCGCTTCCGCAGCGAGGCCGCGCGCCCGTCCGAGCGCAGCTTCAGCTGGGAGCTGGAGCCGGCCGACGCCAACGGCGTGCTGCGCCGCTTCGTGCTGGAGTACGCGCCGCAGTCCGACCCCGAGCGCGTCACCAAGCTGGAGTTCCCGCCTGACGGTAACCTAACGCTTACACGCAGACAATAATGT
This sequence comes from Omphaloscelis lunosa, assembly GCA_916610215.1. Classification (NCBI taxonomy): domain Eukaryota; kingdom Metazoa; phylum Arthropoda; class Insecta; order Lepidoptera; family Noctuidae; genus Omphaloscelis; species Omphaloscelis lunosa. The sequence goes on along the minus strand of OU744250.1, from coordinate 781,314 downwards.
AATATTCATTATTTCGTTTTGTCAGACGACAATGATCCGCAAGTCAGTAAGGAACAAAAAAAACTTAAAAGCTATGCTACTGTGTTACAATTTACTGTATGTTCCTAGTAATTCTAGGCACATACAGTCATCTTTGCATACGAGAATGTTCGTAGAGTGAAAACGCTAAGAGGGATATGTGATTGAATGAAGTTTGAGACTGTAAAACATGCAGAATGTATTAAGAACATAAACATAATGTGAGGAAAGTCTTGACTATGAGTAGTTGGTAATATGAAAATGAGTCAGCGCAAATTGAGCAGAATTTTTTCAGGTAAAAAGGGTGACTTCCGAACGATGACGGCTCATAAAAATGTATTGAAGAAGTATGTCGCGCCAACTTTAAATAAATTGGGATAAGGGCAAAAAGATCATGATTATTTAAAACTTTTTTTCGTATCGACATCATAATCTCAATCTACATACAGTCACTACAATGTAGTGCGTCACTAGACCCTTCGGTCGGCGTGACAATACTCGTGTCCCGCAGCGCGCGGCGGCGTGGTGGCGGGGCTGGTGCCGGGCGCGTCGTACTGGTTCAGCGTGCGCGCGGAGACGGGCGCGGGCGCGGGCGAGGCCGCGCGCGTGCTGGCGCACATGGACATCGGGGCCCCGCCGCGGCCCGCGCCGCACGCGACCCCGCACGAGGTGCGCCGCTCGTCGTCCACCGTGGCCGTGCGCTTCCGCGCCGACTACTTCTCGGCCGCCAACGGCAACGTAACGGCCTACACGCTGGTGCTGGCCGAGCGGCCGCGCAACGACACGCCGGCGCGTCTGCCGTCGTGGCGCGACGTGCACGCGCTGGACGCGTGGCCGCCCTACCAGGTCACGGAGCCCTACTACCCCTTCCACTCGTCGCCCGTGGAGGAGTTCACGATCGGCTCGGAGCGCTGCGACGCGGGCGGGCGCGCCTACTGCAACGGGCCGCTCAAGCCCGGCACCAAGTACTTCGTCAAGCTGCGCGCCTTCACCGCGCCCGACAAGTTCACCGACACCGGCTACACCGTCGTCTACACCGGTACGTACCCGCGCCACCCGCGCCTCGCTCGGCGCGGTGTCATCACTGTCTCCAAACTTCACTTAATCGCTCAACTGATTCACCGATTCGAGTGTGTATAGATCGATTACAGCGTACTTGCACCTAATATATTTAATGTGCCGATAACGATAACATGCGATATCCTCCTTGCTGATAGCGCTCAGTCGCCTTATATTTACCAGAGACTACACGTCTGTGTTCTGCTCAACATGGCAACTTCATCGGTATCATCATACAAATAACATCGCGTTGTACGTAGCCGCGTACTGTGCGTACTGTGATCAGCTGCAAACTAAACAGATACGAGAACCATTTACAAAAAGTTAGTACCGGCAGTATTATGTTTGGGTCAGTTTTACACTTCACTTTCTTTTGTTGTGTATGCATATAAGGAAAGTACAGTCAACGGAAAAAAAATATGTACACATAAAATGTGCATACATTTAGTAAAATTCAACAATTAATTTCTCCTTAAGTATTGGGTGATATTTTGAAGTGTACAGCATCATTGCTAAGTGCAAAGATGTGTCTTTAGTGAAATGTATTTCATTTCCTACGAGAAACTTTCGTTTAAATTTTGATAAATGTATAAATATTTATACCCTTGACTATACAATTATATTCAGTGCCCGACCCCACCGTAACTGTTCCAATTTGTAATATTATGATATTAATTCTGTATGTATGTGTGAATGTTTCAAGAGAAGTTACGTCTTCTATAATTAGGACGCGTTCGCAAAATTGATAGGAATAGAATCGAACATTGACACGTAATAGTCAAGTGAACAAATTTTGATACTTTGAAAGTATTTTTGAAGTAAAAACTTCTTTAGGCGCGTTGGGAATTTTTGAGATGGGACTTTTTTTTTTAACAACGTTTCCCCACACTAGGAATTTCTCCTGTATTGTGGGTGCGTTTACAAACATTTAAACTCACATACACAAACAGCCAGACCCGGAACAACTATTTGTAGATCATAAAAATCTTTGTTCCGTGCGGGAATTGAACCCGCGACACGCAGCGCAGCAATCAATCGCTTAACCACTGCGCCAACCGTGCCGTCACAGTGCCGGGACTAAACCATTGATTTCGCGACACTGTAATGACACCACCTTCTGACCACTGCAAAGACATCAACACGTTGATTACCGCGGTACCGATTTTTTTTCAAGTTTTCACTTCTGTCGGCCCTCCCGGAGTGCTGCACTGTTCTTATTTGTGTTCGTTGTGTTCTTATTTCTTGTTAATACATAGGCACCTACAAAGAATATTTCGCATTCTTATTTATATTTTTACTAAGTAATACTTACATCCAAATACCTACTTCAGTGACTGCTATTTTTTTTTAAATTCGTCCTTGACGACGGGTATTTGACATTATATACCTACGATTTAATTTCAACTCTTTATTAGTGGCTTTTGTGGACATGATAATTATTCAGATTTATTACAGTTGTAATAGCAATCATATAATTGCGTTTAATTAAAATAGGTTTTAATTTTAATTTATTTATTTATCTTTTATCTAGATTCTTTTCTATTTTGTGAATGTGAGAACGCTGTAGGCTTAGTGAACTGTTGATTTGTTGACCATTTTTTATTTTCTTAAGTACCTGGTACTTATTGAAAGACCTACACTGTCCTCCCATACCTAGTCACACTGTTATTTGGAAGAATTGTAATCGCCAATTATTTAAAAAAAAGTAACCGTGGAGTTTCTTGTCGGCTCCTTTCCATAGGAAACGACCAATTGGAACCGTACACCTAGCTTCTGACGTTTCATAAGTGTCCTTTAAGTGAAATAAAAATATTTTGATTTTGAATTTGAAGACACTGGAAGCCCTCTACTAGTAGAGAGATGTGAGCTGTAGACTTTGGGCTAGTTTTGTTGGTTATGATGAGACCTTACCTCCAGACTTAATAGAATGACCTGAAGGTATACTTCGGTGACTGCTACTGGAACTCCTCGACGAGTAGAACTAGGTATGCTAGGTGTATCACAACTAACAAAATGAGTCCAAACTCGGCACACCTAGTTGTACTCGTGGAGGAGTTCTAGTAGCAGTCACCAAAGCACACCTTCAGCTCAAAGTCCGGAGGTAAGGTTTCATCACAACTAACAAAATGAGCCCAAACTCGGCACACCTAGTTCTACTCGTCGAGGGATTCCAGTAGCATTCCACGAAGTACACCTTTAGGTCACTCCAAAAACTCCGGAGGTAAGGTCTCATCATAACTAACAAAACGAGCCCAAATTCGTCACACCTTAGTTGTACTCGTCGAGGAGTTCTAGTAGCAGTTACCAAAGAACACCTGCAGGTCAAAGTTTGGAGGTAAGGTCTCATCACAACTAACAAATCGACCCAGAACTCGGCATACCTAGTTCTACTCGTCGAGGGGTTCCAGTAGCAGTCACCGAATTACACCTTCAGGTCACTCCATCAAGTCCGGAGGTAAGTACTCATCATAACTCACAAAACGAGCCCAAACTCAGCACACCTAGTTCTACTCGTCGGGGAGTGCCAGTAGCAGTCACCAAATTATACCTTCAGGTCACGCCAATAGGTCCGGAGGTAAGGTCACATCATACCTAACAAAACGAAAAAAAAATCTATTATCTTACCATATCAAGTATCAAATTAGGTATAATGAATATTTTGTATTTGGACAGCGATGTTTTCCACACGAGCCGCTGCAAACAGGCAATATTCCACTCACCAGTGGTGAGTCACCACAGCGGCGGAGCGCGGACTGAGTTTTCTTTCGGAATGTTTATACAATAAATCAAAACAGGAACCAAAAATAAAATAACCCTTAATGCAATCGCTTAAGATTCATCCGTAATAGCAAAATATGTGAAAAAGTTAGTTTCGGTATTCATTTTTTTTTACGACTATTTGTGACATTTTGAAACATTTACTTTTCGTTATCTTTAGAATCGAATATGTGTGCCTACTTATAGTATTTTTAGAAATCCTAAATTAGGTTGATAATAGAACAAAAAATGTACCGAAACTCAACCTGGTATCGTTAATTTTGTGGTAAATGGCAACGGAAGAATGAAGAATGGCAGTGTGCGTGGAAGATTGGTTTTACTACATAAAAAACTATTATTATTCGGCATGTGACGATGCACAGCATCTGTGAGAGGGCGTTGTATACTTCCCTTTAGTTTTCAGCCAATCACAGCTCTCGTGACGTCACATCCTCGACCAATCAGCGCCGAGTTCCGGTAGTCACGTGGTCCCAGGTGGCGTGTTCGCTAATGGCGGACTTTTTTTACCTCATAGCGTCGTTACTTCCCGAATAAGTAACATCTATTTTAAAGTTTGCGGCTACTTTTTAATATTTTGAATCTTATTAAAGTTCAAAAGTGATTAAAATTAATAGTTAATATAAGTGAAAATCAACTAAATAGTGCAATTGTGAATAATTGTGATTCGGATCGAGAATTGCAGGTAGGCGACAACTTGATGTCTACGTCGAGCCGTAAACGCCGGCTACCACGAAGCGATTCGAGCTCTTCGCAATCTGATTCTTCGGATACTGAGGTAAAACGGCGGAAATGCGGTAAGTCATCAGATATTTCAAACCTTATAAACCAAGTGGCTGTGCTAACTAACCTGTTATTGCAAAATGTGGGTGCATCCGTTTCGACTCCGAATAACTCTTCAGCGGCACAAATGTCTGAACCAGTTCCTGGACCTAGCTAAGCGATACCTTTAGACTTTAATTTGAACCGCCCGCCGGCAGCTACCAATAGTATATCGAGAGGAGTTCCGCGTTTCAATTTAAGCGTCGTTAGTACGTTTCTTAAAGATCGCAAGGTGCCTCGCTCTAATCCGGATCACGTGAAGCGACTTGAAGCGTTACAAAAGTTCGGTGATTCGTCGTGGAAAGATGTGCGCTACGCGGACGCGTTGAAGATGCGTAATGCTGCACCCGGCTTTGTCGAGTTCGATATTAACGATGAACTTCGACAGTTTGTTAAGGGCAAAGATTATGCAGCGAATTCTGAGAGATTGATAGCAGCCCTATGTAATGCCTTAATTCACAACGCGAGTTGCTCAATCAAAGCTTACAGAATTTCATTGATTGGACAGTTTCTTCTGAAGTTATACTTTCAGCCTCTAGCATTTTTGTCAAAATTTCGGAATCATTTCTACCCTCATCAAAATTCCACAAAATTAGTGAGGAAATCATGCAGCTAGCGGAAAACGAGCTGAATACATTGAAAATCGCCGGGAGCGCATCCTGAGCGAAATTTCGAATAAGAATCTTCGTGACGGTCTGCGTAAGATCCCTCAGTTCTAATTACTTATTTGACGAAAATCAATTGCGTGCTTACATTCAGAGCACGGGTGGCCGAAAAAGATCAAAATAAGACCACCCCTAAGGTGGCAAGTAAACCAAATAGACCAAATTTTCGGGAGTTACCACAAAATAACGGGCCCTTTCGTCAAAAGGATAACGATTGGAACTTCAGAAAAGGCAAAAACTCTTCCAAGCAAACAAACAATAGGAACAAAAAGTTCCACAAAAAAGATCTTCAGCCAAGTAAGATAAAATATGACACATGACTCGCAGTCACACCAGTTCTACGGAGGCTGTCTCCGAGCGTATCGGAGACAGTGGCAGACGCTGCGGGCTCCGAAGGCCCTTCTCGGAATGATCACGGGAATGCGTCTGCCACCAAACCTACTTACCTCCAAACCTACACTGATTTATCCAACAGTACGAACCCTGCGCCGATTCAAGACCGTAAAATGGCAAGAGATGTCGATCCAGGTAGAACAATTATTAGATCAAGGCGTTCTAGAAGTTGTGTATCATCGCGATGCCGGTCCGAGTTTTTTTCTCAAACATGTTTCTCACGAACAAGAGCGATGGGTCCAAAAGACCCATTTTTAACCTGAGGCGCCTGAATTGTCACATAGTGCCGAAACCATTCAATCTGATTTCTCACTTTCAGATACCCAATTTTTTACAGAAAGAGAATTTTTTAGCAAAAAGGATGGTGAAGATAGACCTCTCCTCAGCATACTTTCACGTGAGCATCTTGAAAAAATACCGTCGGTTCCTCAGACTAATTTATGGTCAAAAAATCCTGCAGATGACCTGCCTGCCATTCGGTCTATCGTGCGCACCGAAAAATTTCGCAGCATTGACCAACTGGGTGGCCCAACATCTACGATCCAAAGGTATGCGAGTCGTAGTTTACTTAGACGATTTTTTGATAGCATGCCAATCGAGAAGTCTTCTACGGTCTCAAGTGGATACGTCCTTGAACGTTCTAGAGACATTAGGGTGGACAGTAAATTACAAGAAGTCTGTCACCGAACCCACTCAAGAAATATAATTCCTCGGGTTCACTTGGAACACCAAAGAAAACTTCAAGTGTTTACCTCCAAAAAAGACCCAGACTATCCTATCGCTCTCGAAGAGAGTTATTTGCAGGGAAAAAATATCTTTGAAAGAGGCGCAGACTATTTTAGGCACTCTCAACTTTGCCAACTTTGTCGTTCCAAGAGGTCGTTTTCACTGCCGCCAACTTCAAATTCTTGCTCGAACTCTGAAGCGTCTACGTCCTCGCAAACCGTTAGCAACAGCACAAACGGTCACGGAGGATCTGAAATGGTGGGTCACAACTTTAGAAAAGCCTATAGTTCGGAGCAGCTTGCATCCGGAGTTAATTCACCATTTCATGACCACGGATGCTGCAGATTAGGGGTGGGGAGCACAGTTAGACGATTTTTCGGTTTCAGGAAAGTGGATACCAGACCAGCGGCGCTGGCACTGCAATCGGAAGGAAATGTTTGCCATAATAGTAGCAGTCAAACATTTCCGACCTCAGCTTCGCGGTCGCCATGTGAGCTTGCAATCGGACAATCGCACAGTTGTTTCCTACGTTCGAAAAGAAGGCGGAACACGATCAGCAGCCTTACTTTACATGTCTTACCAATTATTGAGTCTTCTAGACAAAGAGCGTATTTCCATGACTGCGGAGTATATTCCAGGAAGATTCAACGACATCGCGGACAGGTTATCCCGCGGGAAACAGGCGCCAGAGTGGCACCTACTAAGACCAGCTCTAAGGAATGTTTTTCGCAGATTTGGAGTTCCACAGGTAGACCTCTTTGCCAACAGGGACACCAGGGTTGTGAGGAAGTATGTTACCAAAGATTGTTCAGACTCATCAGCCCACTTTTGCAACGCCTTCAGTCGTCAGTGGCTATTTCAGCTGGCATGGGTCTTCCCGCCTCCAAGCCTCATCCCTCAATTTCTTCACCATCTGAATTCAGCTCAAAGCGTATTCTTAATAGTGGCTTCAATTTGGAGGAGAGCCTATTGGTTACCGGACCTTCGACGTCGAGCATTCTGCAGACCCTTGAGTATCACCAACCTATCCCGAGTTCTAGTAGATCGGAGTACGGGCCTTCCACACTCGAGTTCAAGACAAGGAGCTCTACGTTTGGAATATAGCGGGTGGGGCGAAATAACTAGTAAGTGGCCAGAAGCTGAAAGGTCCCTGCTCCGATCTAGTTGGAGGGAGTCCACGCTAAGAACTTACAGACCGGCGGGTCTCGGTGGGTCAAATGGTGTGAACATAACAATTTTGACTTCAACTGTCCCAATAATATTAGTTTGACAAGATTTTTACCATTCCTATTCATTGAAGAGAGATTCGATTATTCTACCATATTGTTGCATAAATCTGTAGTTCCTTGGACGACCGTCCAGTAACGAAAATTTGAATTCAGACTTCGTAGTACAATATATTCTTAAAGCTATCTCCCTCCAATCTCCTAGAGCAGAGAAGTCCCATATTTGGGACCCAAGTGAACTGATTGCGCGAATGCAGACGAATCCTCCAAAAAACATTACTTTGTTCAAAGTATAGCGTCGATTGGCTTGTCTTTTGTTGCTAGCGTCAGGTAGACGGGTCCATGACCTCACTCTACTCAGGGTCTCGCCAAATAACTACATCGATCGGGGTGATCACATCATTCTGTACCCAGTGTTTGGGTCAAAGACGGATACGGCTGAGTACAGGCAATCAGGCTGGAAACTATCTTGTCATCCTAACGAAAATGTATGTCCAATTAATTGGTTAAGGAAAGTTTTGGAATTAGGAATACCGAGACGTACACCTGAATGTAATCACTCATTGTTCGTGTCAATTCGAGGTCCCACGCAAAGTGCATCACGGACTGTTATAGGTAATTGGATAAAAAGTTTACTGAAAGATGCAGGTATCTCTGCATCCCCTGGAAGTATGCGCTCAGCTGTAGCTTCTTTGAATTGGTATGAGAATTTCCCAATTGAAGATAGCCTCTCTCGCGGTAATTGGCGCAGACCGAATACTTTTGCCAAATATTATTGTAAACAGATTATAGGTAAAGTTGTCACTTCACCAAGTACGAGTAATCTCTCGAATAATTTTGAACCAGTATAAGATAAAATCGATGTTCTCTTGACCGTTGTTAATTTGATTAATTTTTATTTTCCAGAAATTATTACGTACCTAAAGTGAATGGTACAACTATAATTACATAAGTATCCTGAGTATAATAAATACATATTTCTATTCTATATATGGTATTATTTTTTCAGTAAATATTATCATATTTTCACCTATTGTCGTCGTGGTCACCAGGAGTTATAAACACGTCTCTCACAGATGCTGTGCATCGTCACATGCCGAATAATAGTGCAAGTTTTACATAAAAATAAAACTTGTATTATTAAGCAGAGACGATGCACAGCATCATTCAAGGTCTCCTGGTGAGAGACTTCTATGAGGTAAAAGTCCGCCATTAGCGAACACGCCACCTGGGACCACGTGACTACCGGAACTCGGCGCTGATTGGTCGAGGATGAGACGTCACGAGAGCTGTGATTGGCTGACAACTAAATGGAAGTATACAACGCCCTCTCACAGATGCTGTGCATCGTCTCTGCTTGATAATGCAAGTTTTATTTTTATGTAAAACTTGCACTATTTGGAACAAAAAAGTTACTAACATTTGAAGATGAAGAACCAATCTATATGTGATAGTTATTAGTTATATTTGATTCAATTTAGTTTTGTCACAAAATGAAAAACAGCATACTTTTGTCCGATTTACAAACGCGCCCTTAATAATATTTTATTTTATTTTAAATGATTTTTTAAATATTTAAAAATGTATTTAATTAGTATAAAAATGAATAAATGAAATAATAATTTCAGGGCGACAGTTTGAGTTCACTTTGGTTCTGCTTAGCCCTGAATCTTCTACGCACACTGCTGGAAGATTCAGGTCTAGTCTAGGCTAGGCACTCCGGTATCACCGGATGCCGACCTACCTCTGTTGTGTGGTCGAGGCCTATTTGACGGATAGGGCCGTCATCTACCCCGGTCACCAAGGAGAGTAGAACCAGCGAGAGATGTCGTGTGGTGTCCCACAGGGATCGGTCCTGGGACCGCATCTGTGGGACATCAGATACGACTGGGTGCTGCGCGCCGACCTCCCTAGCGGCGTCAGCGTCGTTTGTTACGCTGACGACATGTTGGTCCTGGCGCAGGTGAGGTCGCACCAGGCGGTGGCCGTCTTAGCGACACGCGGGGTTGCGACGATCGTCGACATGTGCAGGTGGCCCTGCACAAGTCCGAGGCCATGGGTTTTCATGGTCCTCGGAATACGCCACCGTCGGCTTCCTAGATAATGGCGGGAGGGGTTCACATCGGCGTCGAGTCGACGATGAAGTATCTGGGACTCGTCCTCGACAGACGGTGAAATTTCGTCGAACACTTTGCGCCGACGTTTGGCTCGCAAACTGGAGCGGGCGGGGGCTGCGTTGAAGCGGCTCCTGCCCAATCTAGGGGTCCAAACGCCTCCTGCCGGAGGCTCTACGCGGGGGTCGTGCGGTCCATGGCCCTTGTGGCACCGGTGTGGACGCGTTCACTAAGGCTGCGGCCAGCCCGCCGGTTGAACGCGTCCCAGAGGGTCATGGCCATCCGGCTGGCCCGAGGATACCGCACGGTCTCCTGTAAGGCGGCGTGCCTCCTTGCCGGATTACCGCCATAGGATCTAGAGGCAAAGGTCGCGCGGACGCGCTAACTGTGCTCTGTTTTCTAGATATGATTTGAACCATTCTTGTGATTTACCGCGGATCCCTATTCTATATAGCTTGTTTAGTAAAGTACTATACTATACTTTGTCATAGGCTTTGATCATGTCAAGCATTATACCTACTGCGTATTTCTTATTATTTATTATGTTTAAGGCTTCCTGTATAAATTTATAGACTGCTAATGCTGTTGATCGATTTTTCCGAAAGCCATTTTGACATTCGTCAAATATTTTATATTTTTCGCTGAAAGTGTACACATTGCTTTCTCAAAAATCTTTGAAGCTGTAGGCAGTAGAGCTATTGGACGGTAATTGCTTGGCTCTGTTTTATTATTTTTCTTATGTAAAGGTTTCACTAGTGCTATTTTCAGCGGATCAGGGAATTCAAATTCAAAATATTTTATTTCACATAAACCTACAAGGGCACTTATGAAACGTCAGAAGCTAGGTGCACGGTTCCAATTGGTCGCTTCCTATGGAGAAGAGCCGGCAAGAAACTCCACGGTTACTCTTTTAAAAATAAATGGTTTCTATAATGTTTTCAAATTACAGTGTTAATAGGTATGAGAGGACAGTGTAGGCCTATTAACAAGTACCAGGTACTTTGTAAAATAGAACGTTCTCGCATTCACAAAATCAAAGTCAAAGTCAAATCATTTATTTCAAATAGGGCCCATGTATGGCACTTTTGAACGTCAAAATTTACAGACTAATATAATTGATTCTAGTCGCCCCTTCCAAAAGGTAGTTTTCGTATGGAGAAGAATGGGCAAGAAACTCCACCGTTACTCTTTTAAAATGTTTTACAATAGTTTGTATTAGTACGTACATTAGTTAAATAATTATATGTGAAGACGTTGCACCTAGAATAAAATTACTATACCACAATAGGTAAAAAGAATTAAAAATGAAGCAACGACAGATAATTTAATTATGTGATAGATACATGGTGCTCACATATTTACAAACATTTTAAAAGTAGACGATTTTCCTAATGTTTTTAAAATTAATAAGTCAGTGTGTGAGGAAGTAATCACAGAATTTAAAATCAATGTCATATAACACAAAATTATAAATTTTACAATTAAATTAGCAACCTGTTTGATTTTGTCTTGATTCTAAATTGTCCTATGGAGCAGGACCAGCATGTTTCCAAGCACTCTTATCTTGGATATAATCCTCTAATTTGTAATATGCTTGTTTACAAAGTGTACATTTTATAATGAGTTTTAAATTTTCTTTCATTTTATTGCAATATGTCACAAGGTATTTTGTTGTAACATTTAACACAGTACCCCATAAAAGATGTATGTACTTTAAATAATCTGAAAAATGGTTTATCTAGTTTATCTTTATTTCTAGTATTAAAATCTAAAAGAAAAGAATCTATATAAAAGATTAACAAAATAATAAAAATGAGGACCTATTTAAACCAAATGACATGATTACCACTACAGCTGTAACAGATATAATTTGATTTAAAAAATATACATAAAATTGTAGGTATATAATGTCAAATAATGAAAAAAAAGTAAAATAAAATAATCATTGTAATTTGGGAGCAGTTAGTAGAAATTTACATTGTTATACCGTTTATGAGGTACCAGGGAAGCCACATGTGCAGAAGAAATTATTGCCAAACTTCCTTGTCTTCAACGTAATCTCTAATCTTATAATAAGCTTTTTTGATAAGAACACGGACATAGGGAATACGCCTTCTTCAAAAGACTGGTTTATAAATTTATAAAATGGTAGTGTAAGCTCATCAGCGCATTGTCTGAGTAAACAGAGTGGAAATTCGTCTATGCCGTGACTTTTTTTTATTTTTTAAGCTCTTCAACATAATATTTATTTCGTAAGGGTCCTGGAGTGAAGAACATTGTATTTTCGGTAGGTGAGAGAGCACTGGGACACTTCTCGGCTCATCGTTTGCTCGTACATGACTTACGATGGATGCAAAAAAGTTGTTAAACATATTGGGTACTTGTTTTAGCTCCGAGGTTGTTGTATTGTTATTTATTTGTAGTTTCATGATAAACTTGTCTTTTTTATTGTGTTATTGGTCCGCTCGTTTATTATATTCCACGTTGTTTTGACTTTGTTATTAGATTTTTGAAGTGAAAACTTCTTTAGGCGCGTTAAGCATTTTTGATATGGGACGAAACCATTGATTTCGCGACACCCCGTGATGAGACCAGCTTTTGACCATTAAAAAGACATCAACGCGTTGATTATCGCGGTGCCGATTTTTTTTGAAGTTTTCACTTCTGTCGGCACTCCCGGAGTGCCATTGTTTTTTATTTTGTCAATATATTGTAGTTTATTTGCTGTTGTTACTGTTTTTTTTTTTTTTTAATATACGTCCGTTTTTATTGTACGTCCGTATCTTGGCTACGTTTTGAAAACCTTTTCGGGGAAACTGAAGGTATCTTCTGTGCAATTATGCACGGAGTTATCTTGACGGTTAACTTGTAAGGTAGACTGTAGCCGATCTCTTTTTTTTCTGATTTATTCATTTTTTTTTTTCAACTTAATCCTGTACCCGGGTACATTCGTAGCAAATAAAGTTCTGATTCTGATGAATAACTACCGGAGACATTATGAAGGACGGGATAGTTGACGTGTGTCGGGCATGCCACCGTCCGGGATCGGGTGAGTCCATCAGACATATTATCTCTCTGCTTGTTTTCGTCTAGCTAACGGCGAGTACTTGCACAGACATAACTAAGTGGCCAGGATTATTCACTAACAACTCGTTTTGAAATATAAACTGACTGTGTGAGGTACCGTCGACCATCACCCTAATTGCGTAATACACGTTCAATCACAATCTGAATAATTTTGGAACCGATTGCTCATCCATTGCTTCATAAGTTCGAAAATAAATCTGCTCTACAACGTAAATAACGCAATGAATGTTGTTGAACTGTCAAAATGAAACAGATTACTCATAATCATTTACGAAAATGTGTTACGCAATTAGATAGCATGTCACGTTGTACTGGTTGTACTAGTCTATCATTACAGTAAGAACTATTGTTGCCAATAAGCCTGATATAGTAGTGATAGATCGATTAGCGCGCAATGATAGTCGATGTTACCATTCCACATGACGAGAACCTCGTGAATGCTGACAAAGAGAGACAAATAAAATATCTTGACTTAACTCACGAGGTTGTCTACATGTGGAATGTGAGCCCGGCTGTCATTGTGCCGATTGTTGTAATGGCCAATGACCGGATGGCCGAAAGCCTTGACCAACATCTCTTGAGGCTCTTGTTAGGCGATTGAATCAAGGGACAGATTCAGAATACAGTACTCATCGATACGGCTCGCATTGTGAGGAGGTTCCTGTCTCTGCAGCCCTAACCACCGGTAGCTTGGACCCTGCGCCCGGTACTGTGGACGCTCTTGACGCAAAACATCACTTTCGCAAAATGTCATCGTGAAAAATTTGGTCAATTTCGCAAAACGTCATTTACGCACAACGTCATTTTCTCACAATGTCACTTTCGCAAAACGTAATTTTCGCAGAATGTTATTCGAGCCATTAGTCATGCTATGTTTGTTTGTAAGTTTATGTAGAGTACTCTCCGGAACTACCAGTCGGATTTGAAAAATTCTTTGTCGTGCTCGAGTTTAGATCGGACTAACATAATTAAATTGGTATATTCAATTTCTTGTATGTACTGTTGACTATTGAGGAGTTCCCTATACTGGAGCCAACCCTGGGTGCAGCAAACAGGTCGTGATGAACTTTAGAATGGGCTATCATAATTGAATGCGTATATAACATTTTGTGTCTGTGCTGTTGACCGCTGAGAAGTTCCCTCTTCTGTAGCCAAACCTTGGTGTAGCAGCCAGGTTGTGGTGGAGTTTAGAACGGACTATCATAATTAAATTGGTATATTAAATTTCTTGTATGTACTGTTGACTATTGAGGAGCTCCCTCTTCTGGAGCCAACCCTGGGTGCAGCAGCCAGATCATGGTGAACTTTAGAACAGGCTATCGTAATTGAATGCGTATATAAAATTGAGTGTCTCAGTTGTTGATCCCTCAGGAGTTTTCTCGTATGGAACCAATCCTGGATGCTATAGCCAGGTCATGGTACATTTTGGAACGGACTATCATAATTAAATAAATGCGTATGTATAAAATTCAAAAGCAAAAAGAAAAATAGCCAGAAAAAAACGCTAAGCGAAAACGAAGCGATGGGATGCGACGCAGTGGGCCAAAATTTCACGCAGACGAATTCGCGGGCAGAAGCTAGTCTGCTAAAATTGAGAACATTAAAAAAACAATAATACTTTCTTAAACCTAAAATTAAATAAAATACAGCCTCTTTTTATTTTTGAAGAATGAAACGAGGTAGTACTTATATTTTTCCATCTTTGATTCGGAGAAAAAATTCAAAAACGAGCCACGACGTCACTCCAGCGAATTATGTAGTTACTATAGCTGCGCTCCACGGTTTCATCCGCATGAGTCTTGATCCCGTAGGAATATCGGAATAAAAAGTATCCTATGTATAACCTAGGTTATAGTCTACCCATGTACCAAATTTCATCTAAATCCGTTCAGCCGTTTTATCGTGAAAGAGTAACAAACAAATATATAAAGAAATGAAATCTTTTCTCTTTATCATGGCGTCTTAACTCGAACAAATTATAATTAGTCTTGAAAAAATATCATAGATGGCAGCATAGGTAACAATTATGAAATTAACAATCACTAAAAACTGATAAACGGCAGAAATTGGCTGAACTAAGATTAGTAAAAATCAAAACTTCCTTGTTTAATGTCGATTTATCCATTTTAACTCATAAATCACGTATTTCCAACAAAAATGATAAGTGATACCTTTTACTTAAATTCGAACCTATAAAATGATAAAGTTAATCATGTGCTCTTATCAATAGATGGCGTTTTACTAAATTTGTCATCACATACTGTATAAACGTTTAGTAGGAAAATCAAAAAACATATTTTTATAATCTAGTACCTACTTTACATAGAAATAAAGGAATTGAAAGAAATCTATTAACATGTTTTTAGCGAATACCTATCTACTTTATTATATTTTTTCGGTTCATGAACCGTGATAGTTAGACGGTTTAAATTTTCAAATCTATCTCATGAGATAGAGTCTGGTGATAGACGGACAGACGGTCCCGTTTTACCCTTTGGGTACGGAACCCTAAAAAGGATTGTACGAAACGTTTTAAAAGTAGATAGGTAGCTAATGATGCAGATTCTCTCACAAATGCCTGTAAAGTATACTAAAAATCACCAAAATTTAGTTTATTCCTGTCAAAACGTCGATTTCCCATTCTGAAATAGACTAAAGTGACACAAAACTATATTTTAGTTTGACGGCACTAAGATGGCACCGAGTTATTAATTTAGTGAAAATGGCAATTTTGCTATTCTGAATTTGACATTTTTCACCTAAAATTTTTATTGTCTAACTAACTTTGACTATTTTTTAATCACCATTAAAAAGGTGTGGAATAATATTAGTTGTCATGAACTAAAATTAACACGAACATTCGAGGTGTGAATTTTAGTTCATGACAAAAAAAAGACTTCAGGTACAAAAAATATTTTTTTCCGTTCTTATGCTTATATTTCGAAAATGGTGTGTCCTATCAAAAAAATAATGAAAATTTCGAACCCCTTGATAAAACTCTTAAACCCATTAAACTCAACATTTTGGTAATAATTTTTCATATTTTCTATACAAAAAGTGAGAAAAAAAAAACGTCGAAGCTGCTCTGTCTGCGCGTCTACGGCTCTAAAAAAAAAATCACAGGGTAGGGTAAACAAGTACCACATGGAATCGCGATTGTCAAATTCGATTTTGGTTGACTCAAAATTATTTTTAAATTTAGAGATTTTTTTGCAAAATAGTTCAAGATTCTTATAGCCAAAAGTAAGGATTTTTTTGTGATAGTTTAGTTAGTTTAGTTCGGTGTACAAGAGAATCGGCACCATTAAGCTTTAAAAAGCTATTTTTTATTAGAGTCAAGTGCGTCTTTTTTCACATAAACCTAGTCCTTTTTCACATAGCTGGCAGGGTGGGACCTGCCAGCTAAATGGTTGGTTTATGTGAAAAAGATCACAGGAAGAGTATTTATAACGAAATTAAAAGGAAAACTATGACAGCTAAGTAGGCTCTATAAGTTAATTACTCATAATCAACCAACTTAAAGCGGTTGCAAAAAAATTTTCTTCCATACATTCCGTATGCTCCCATACGGAATGTATGGAAGGTAATGAAAGTATTACAAATACTGTGTGAAAAGTCCATTGTGATAACATGTGCGAAAACAAAAATATTTGATGTCAAAAATCTTCAAAATGAGTTTATTGCGATTATTTTATTAGGTCATTTTATGCTAGGATAAGTTTATTTCTTATTAAATTTTGTGTTATGCCAAGATGTCGTAATGGACTTTTCTCACGGTATTTCTAGTATGTAAATAAAGATAATTCCGGTGATAAATAAGGATTTCTTGAGCAGATTAATTTCGCCTTTAATTCAACTTAGTTTTCTGAGCTATTTAAATTGATATCGATAGACTCTCATAATATAGTAAATCGATAACAGAGGTGTACGTTACAAAGTCACTACACGTCACTTTCTAACGTAAACATAACCGGTGTCCGCCCGAATCCCTCCCGGACGAGTTCCATAAAGTGAGCGGCTCTCGTGCGCAGAGGTGGACAACACGGCGTGGATCGTGGGCGCCTGCGCCGGGCTGGCGGCCGCGGCGGGCGGCGCGGCCGCGCTGGCGGCGCTGCGCCGGCGCCGCGCCCGCGCCGCGCCCGCGCCGCCCGCGCCCGCGCCGCGCGCCGCGCACCGCCCCGTGCGCGCCGCCGACTTCATCGACCACTACCGCCTCATGGCCGCCGACTCTGACTTCAGGTGCGTGTCGACAACTGTGCTGCGCTTCACCAGATGGGAGCCGGCTGCCGTCACTGTTCGAAATATGACTGGTTAATAGTCGTATAAAATCTGTTGTTTGTGCGCGCGCAGGTTCAGCGAGGAGTTCGAAGAACTGAAGCATGTGGGGCGCGAGCAGGCGTGCTCGGCCGCTGACCTGCCCGTCAACCGACCGAAGAACCGCTTCACCAACATCCTGCCCTACGACCATTCGCGCTACAAGCTGCAGCCCGTGGACGACGAAGAGGGTTCGGACTACATCAACGCCAATTACGTGCCCGGGCACAACTCGCCGCGCGAGTTCATCGTCACGCAAGGCCCGCTGCACTGCACGCGCGACGACTTCTGGCGCATGTGCTGGGAGTCTGGCAGCCGCGCCATCGTCATGCTGACGCGCTGCGTGGAGAAGGGCCGCGAGAAGTGCGATCGCTACTGGCCCTACGACACGCGGCCCGTGTACTACGGCGACATCGCCGTCACGGCGCTTAACGAATCGCGCTACCCCGACTGGACCGTGACGGAACTCATGCTCTGCCGCGGCGCGGAGCAGCGTGTGCTCAAGCACTTCCACTTCACGACGTGGCCGGACTTCGGCGTGCCCGACCCGCCCACCACGCTGGCGCGCTTCGTGCGCGCCTTCCGCGAGCGCTGCCCGCCCGACTCGCGGCCCGTCGTCGTGCACTGCAGCGCCGGCGTGGGCCGCTCCGGCACCTTCATCACGCTCGACACCGCACTGCAGCAGGTCAGTCACTAACACTAATAATAACAATCATTATTATGTCCTTTATTTCATTATTTACATAAAATTATATTTTGAAATATTAGAATAAAAAATAATATTTTATTTATTTGTAAACAAAAAGTAAAAGTAAGTTTTATAAAAAATAGTAGCCCCCAATAGTATCAGGAACAGGGTCCGGTCAGGACTTCAGAGAGAGGAACCTCCTGACAATGCGAGCCGTGTCCAGGAGTACCGCTTTTTGGCGTTTCTGGTGTCGAGGCTCTTGGCGATTAAGCCATTGGCTGTCACGACTATCGGCACAATGATCGCAGAGGCCACATCCCACATGTCGAGTTATCAGCTGTAGCGGGAGGGACGACCGCACGTCGCACACGCCTGTCTCGTCCAGTCAGTCGATCGCGCTGCAGAGATAATAATAATAACCCCACCGTATCTCTACGTTGACGTCGTGGTGGGGCTTGAGCGCTCCGAACTTTAGGCGTTGTTTGTTGGGCAGTAGCAACCCCACGGACCCTATCCTCCGGGAGAAGTCTTGTTCCTCACCTCTGGCTTGCCTTTATTGGCCGGCTGGAGTGAACACTGACGAGGAACGGAGCTCCCACCTCATTCTTGCCTTAATTGGCCGGCTAGAGTGGAGATTCGCAAGAGCTCACGTGCTCGGAGGAAGGAAGTATTCCAGTAAGTGCTCGTAGGGATCTTGACCATCTTCCGGGCTCTGGGATTGTTCTGAAAGCCGTGGAATACCTCTCCACTCCTCAAGCACCTTAGGAAATGTTGCCCCCTTGTCGCTACGTCACTATGTGCTAGCGACCGTTTCCGGGGGCCCATTATTGAGTGTGCCAGTCACCCCCTGCCATTTTAACTGTATATTTTATATAAAATATTGGTCAGGCAGGGGCCATAGTCTTTCCACAGCTCTAGGTAACCAGTTCACTTAGCCACCCAAACCCATAATCAAATATCTTTGTTTCCACATCCTACAATAGTCTTGCACCAACCGGGGGTTGTCCTTGGGTGCACGTACATAGCGCGAACAGGGATAATCGTCGGTTGGTGCCTCATTTCATTCAAAACGTCTAACGGGCCTCTGCGAGTTGGCTTCGGCCCCTCGTACGCCTTCCAAAGGTCCGGGACCCCAAGGTCCCGAGAAATGTCATAGACTCCATAATAATAATAATAATATATTGATAGTAATTCAATTATGTCAGTCTCTCAAAATGGATGTAGGAACGGATCCCGCGGTACTAAGGAGCTTCTCCTCATCGACATGGCCATAAGCCAACAGGTTCGTCGATCCCGCAAGGATCTGTCGACATGCTGGATAGACTATAAGAAGGCCTATGACTCGGTGCCACATACATGGCTCATGAGGGTGCTGGAGTTGTATAAAGTAGATACAACTCTGCGCACCTTCCTGATGTCGTGTATGGGGCAATGGAGGACGGCCCTTCGCTACCCAGGATGTCGACGGACCCAGGGGAATGACGAGCCTGTATGGATTAAACGGGGAATATTCCAGGGCGACAGTTTAAGTCCACTTTGGTTTTGCTTAGCGCTGAATCCTCTAAGCACACTGCTAGAGGATTCAGGTCTGGGCTATAGGCTGAGGAGAGGTGGTCAGGTCATATCTCACCTCCTCTACATGGATGACTTGAAACTCTTTGCCCCCAACAAGTTGCGACTGATGGAGCTACTGAAGGTAACTGAAACATTCAGTGGCGCCATCAGGATGGAATTTGGTGTGGACAAATGTGCAGTCATGCATGTAAAGCGAGGGGAGATTATGGAATCCGAGGGAATCCAACTCTCGGACTCCATACACCTTAGACCCCTCTCCTCGGCCGAAAACTATAGGTATTTGGGTATGTCGGAATCGTTAGGCATCAACGTTGCTGACATGAAGCAATCGTTGAAGGAGCGCTTCTTTGGTCGCCTGAAGAAGGTATTAATTAGTTTTCTTTCAGGCGGAAACAAGGTGCGCGCCTTCAACGGTTGGGTCATGCCGGTCTTGATGTACTCTTTCGGCATACTCAAATGGACTCAGACCGAACTTGACGCCCTGGACAGGAGGGTACGTACACTCCTGACCGCAAACCGGATGCATCACCCACGTTCATCAGTGATGAGACTGTACATCCCGCGGAAATGCGGAGGTCGAGGGTTTTTAAATGCAAAGACCCTCCACAACCGCGAGGTGTGCAGCCTCAGGGAATATTTTTTTAAAGCCGATGTGGGTATGCACCGAGATGTGGTCGCAGTGGACAACGGGCTCACCCCGCTCTCCATGGCTAAAGAGAACTGGCGCAAACCTGTAGTACTTACTACAGATGACCGCAAGGAGATATGGCAAAGCAAGGCGCTTCACGGGCGCTTCTATCGGGCTCTTCACGAGCCCAGTGTAGATTTCTTAGCGTCCGTATCCTGGCTACGTTTCGGTGACCTTTTCGGGGAAACCGAAGGTTTTATCTGTGCAATTATGGACGAAGTTATCTTGACGAATAACTACCGGAGACATATTATGAAGGACGGTACGGTTGACGTGTGTCGGGCATGCCATCGTCCGGGTGAGTCCATCAGACATATTATCTCTGGTTGTTCGCGTCTAGCTAACGGCGAGTACTTGCACAGACATAACCAAGTGGCCAGGATTATTCACCAGCAACTTGCTTTGAAATATAAACTTGTAGACTCTGAGGTACCGTATTACAAGTATGTGCCCGACCCAGTTCTCGAAAATGACCATGCCACGTTGTACTGGGATCGGTCTATCATTACTGACAGGACTATTGTTGCCAATAAGCCTGATATAGTGGTGATAGACCGATTAGCGCGCCACGCAATGATAGTCGATGTTACCATTCCACATGACGAGAACCTCGTGAAAGCTGAGAAAGAGAAACAAATAAAATATCTCGACTTAGCACACGAGGTTGTTGGCATGTGGAATGTGAGCTCAGCTATCATTGTGCCGATTGTCGTAACGGCTAATGGCCTAATGGCCAAAAGCCTCGATCACCATCTCTCGAGGCTCTCGTTAGGCGGTTGGATCAAACGCCTGATTCAGAAAGCAGTACTCCTCGATACGGCCCGCATTGTGAGGAGGTTCCTGTCTCTGCAGCCCTAACCACCGGTAGCTTGGACCCTGCTCCCGACACCGGCGGAACTCTATTTTTTATATTTTTAAATGTTTTTTTATACTTTTATTTTTAAGAAATATTTAAAAATGTAAATTTTAAGATTTTAAATGAATAAACGGAATAATAATATATAATAATAATTTATATTTTTAAATGTTTATATTTTTTTTTGTTGTTTTTATATGAATATTTAAAAATGTAATTAATATGTTAAAAAATTAAATAAAGGAAATAATAATTTTTATTGAATAAAAACGTTTACAAAAAGTGTACATTCCGGTAACAGTAGGATTTCCCAAACAATTACAATGCCCAAAAATTAAATTAAAACTAAAACATGTTAATTACAAGTGTAAGTAAGTAATGATGTTTCGGAATTACAATATTAGGTAGCGACCCGCCCGATCTAGGTTAATTCAAACCTGTGTTTCAGGCCATCACTTTGCATTTGAATTAAATTGGAACAATAAAATTTAAAACTTAACTAATATAAAGCAATTAATTAATAACTATGAGAAAAAGCATATTGGTACATTTATATCTAAAACTAAACCTATGTAAATATACAAAAGTAAATACTTAGAGGGATAAATTATCGTCATGACAAAATTTCTAGAAGATTTTCTGTGTCTGTGTAATTGAGTATCGCTAAATGTTCTGTTAACAATTTACTACATTTTTTGTAACTTACACTATAGAAGCTTAGTAACTTGTTGAGCCTATTATACAGAAAAGGTCCTAAAAACACATAAAATCGTTTAGCAAAGGCATGTCTAGTTTGAGGCTTTATGCAAACCAAATCCTTCCTTCTCGCTCGATAGATGCTGGGTCAAAAGGAAGTGCAGTGTGCTGGTGTAATACTATATAAATAATTGGCGTACTGTTAATACATTACATGCTATGTAGAGCTGCTGCGTAGGAAATCTAAAAGGGCGAAATGTTGCAATCTTTAGAATTGCTCTTTGAGCACGCTCTAGAGGGAGTAAAATTGTTTTTGCAGCACCGCCCCAAGAAGTTATGCAATAGGTAAGAATGGATTGACACAAAGCAAAATAAACCTGTTTAATTAATTTATAGTCTGCTATGTTCCGCAAATTCTTAAAGACATATATTAATTTGCGCACTAGCACAAAGTAAATCGATGTGTTTACGGAAGTTTAGATTGGAGTCAATAGTGACACCCAGATATTTTAAATGGTCGGCTTTAGCTAAAGTGGGGCAGGAACATGCAGTGTCAGCGCACGTGCTACAATTATGTGAGTAAACGTTTAGATTAGTAAGCGGTATGTTAGTATTCTCATTGTAAATAAAATGTATTTTGTTTTATCTGTATTTAATGTTAGTAGATTATTATGAAGCCAATTAGACACAATGTTAAAACCATTCTGAGCATGTTCATAGACTTCAACTCTTGATTTACCTGAAAACAATAGAGCGGTGTCATCCGCATAAGACAATATGACACCATTTTGGAGTGCCAAGCAGCAAAGTTCATTTATATATATTAAAAATAACGTAGGGCCCAAAATGCTGCCTTGGGGAATTCCAAAACAACTATTTTTAAGTTCAGAACTTGTATACTGACCTATTTTTACACATTGCTGACGATCGCTAAGATAATCAGAAAATAGTTGAAGTTGTGCTCCTCTTATCCCAAGTGTTTCAAGCTTATGCAAAAGTAAAGTACATGAAATGGTGTCGAAGGCCTGGGCAAGGTCTAGAAAGATCCCAATTGTGTGCATACCATTATCTAGATTGGTAGTCACATAATTCGTCAATTTGTGTACTGCTTGGCCAGTTGATCTTTCGGGCCTAAAACCAAATTGACTATCTGAAAGTAGTTTATTATCTTCCAGATATTTTATCAATCTACTGTTAATTATTTTTTCTAAAATTTTTGAAAGGTCTGTTAACACTAAAATGGGTCTGTAGTTATTCACATAGTTTTTGTCTCCAGACTTGAATACAAGTGTGACCACAGCTTTTTTAACCTTTTGACCGCCACAGTCATGTATAGATGACAAGCCAAAAAGTGCCCAGCACGCCACTGTCACGACTACATGACAGACTTTTAAACGTAAATAAATCTTATTAAACAACATTATTTTTTTTATTTCTTTTGCTAATTATGTTCCTTGACTCATTCTTATTTATATTAATAAACCTCCTTTCTTTATATTTCATCTATATTTACATACGATGACAAAAACTTAAACCAATTCTAAAGTTCGAAAAACATAGTTCCCTCCACGCCACTGTCACCATAGGATGACAAGTAGTGATGTAGCTAACAGGCAACATAACAAGAATATCGACCTGAACGGAAACCTACGTTACAGTTAATTTAGTTAAATAAAAGTTTTTAGTGATTGTTATACTTGTATGAAAAGATTATAATTAGATTTTTTTTTAATTGTTTACATTATATTTTTTATTATAAAAAAATATCTATCTACAAACTTAAATAAAAGACCGATTTTTCGTAAATGTTTTATAATTATCACTATCCCTCTCGTTTCCTCCTTTTTACATATCAGTATATGTAAAAAGGAGGAAACGTGATTTATATTTAAAATGTGATTTATATTCGGAATAAAAATACGAATAGCAATGGCAACCCAGACGGAATTTTATACATCGTGACATTTTTCTCAAAAAATAATATAGCTTTTTAATTTTACACTGTTTAAATTAATTGAGTAATCACCATATTATTATCCAGCCCCGGATCTAGATTTTTTTTGAGGCGGGGCAAAAACTGCTGTCTGCCGCCCCCCGCTAATCTTTTATGGGGATGCGCTAAGTTAGCCCGTGAAATTAAAATTTTCTCAAAATGAAAATTTTGCCAGCAACATATTAATAATAAATTTCGATAAAAATAAATTTTATCGATCGACAATGGTCCAACAGTCCAACAGGGGCGCCATAACGGTTGTATAAAAAATAAAATAGAAAGGTTAAATGTGCCGCGCGTCTCATTTATTGCAAAGTTGCGATGTGCTGGGTGGTGCACTTGTCTGCTACATTTGAATTTGTCGCCCCCTGAAATTGGCGCCCGGGGCATGTGCACCGGTTTGTCCCCCCTCTAGATCCGGGGCTGTTATTATCTACCCAAAACCCATTGCAAACTCCAAATATTTTACAGAAAACCGCATAAATTTAAATTGACAAACCGTTGTGAAGATAAAGGCCCACACAAACTAAAAACAAACAACCTCTCACCTCAAACTTAAACTAGGTACTACTCCGTTGCGTCGTGGGTATAAAATAATACGAAACCGTAAAAATAAAAGCTCTATAATTATTTCGATATTTTTCATAAATAACGCTTGCACCCCTCTAGTGCAGAGGCGAGCAAATTAAAAAAATCCGTGCCGGCCACGCCACAGTCATCATAGGATGACAGAAAAGTACTTCATGATTGAACATAGTGCTGTGATGGTATTGACGTGATTTTATCGATTGATGTTTTTAATTGTGGATTGAAAAGGTAAAGGGTGCCGAAATTTTGACACATATCATTATAGAGGGACACAGCGGGACAAAATAAAACTCCTGTATATTATATTTGAGGTATTTTAAAGTTTATTAAAAAAAACATCGTTAAAAAATGAACAGTCAGTTTTTATCGATATCATTCGGAACTCACTACTGTTTTGTAGGTATCTAAGGTTGAATTTTTAGCTTGGCGCTGAGGGCACGTCGTGGTTTTTTTGACGTGGCGGTCAAAAGGTTAAGCAACTTAGGGAATTTACCTTTAGATAAACATAGCTGAAAAATGTGTGTTAGCGGCGGGGCAAGGAGGTATTTAAACCTCTTAAGTATATTATTAGGTATGTCATCCCACCCAGTAGCACAAACATCCTTTAACCCGTTTATTATTCTTACTACTTCGCAAACGTCGGTATCTAATAAAACAAATTAATTTAATGTAGAGGATGTGGTAGTCGGGTTTTGACGGGAAAATTTTTAAGGAGTTTAAAGATTTTTCAGCCAAGTTTTTACCAACGTTAGCAAAAAGTTGTTTACTTTATTCATTGCTTCGGATGGGTATGCCTCTGCAGATAGTAAGTCAAACGGAGGTTCGGGATTTTTCGATCTAAATGTATTCGTTTTTATAAATTTCCACACAAGTTTACTATTTGTCCCCGCCTTCTGTAATTCATTTTTATCATACTGATTTTTTAGTTTTTTCAAAAGATTATTACAGAAGTTTCGATACCTTTTGTACGTAACAGAAAGTATTTCGTTATCAGGTGTGAGTTTCAATTTCAGGTGGGGTTTGTCTCTATGTCTTATACAACGAACGAGACCGGTTGTAATCCAGGGTTTAATACAACTATACTTTCTAGGCATTGTCTTAGTAAACATGTTTTTCCTTATTGCATATTGTAGCGAATCTATGAAATACTTTAACTTATTATTTGCATCGTCTGAATTATAAACTGGGTCAAAATTAATACCGCGTAAGTCATTTTCTAGGTTTGTCATATTGACTTTAGTGTAGCTACGCATGCAGTTTTTTCTAGGTGAACATATTTGTAATGTTAGTAAAACAGCTTGATGATCGGTAAGCGAAGAATTAGTAACCAATGTTTTAGATGGATTTTTTTATTTTAAAATGACATGGTCTAAGCATGAGCCACTCTGATGCGTGGGGTGATAGTGAGCTGGTAAAAATCCATGAAATGAGCAAATGTTTAGATAATTGTGTACATGGGTATCGGTTTTCCCGGAAGCAATGTTTATGTTCATATCGCCCAAAAGTACTATGTTTTTAAAAGATGTAATGTTTTTTAAGTTGGTGTCAAGCGAGTCTAAAAATCTATCCATATTTTGAGAAGGCGGCCGCGGCCTATAAATAGCCATGACTACCGTATCGGGAATAATTTTGATTATTAAGCAATTACTATCTTGGGATACAGGTTCTTCTTTTGTTGTTCGTAAATTATCTTTGATATAAACTACTAATCCATCGTTCTGGTTTATGTTTCTGTCAGTTTTATAAGAATAGTAACCGTCAAGAGATGGTAAATTGACTGTCTGTTTTGACAACCAACATTCTGTTAGGACGATTATATCACAGCTTAAGTCAAGATTCTGTAACAACACTTCAAATCCGTTCATGTTTCTATTTATGCTGCGAATATTCTGTGTGAGCAGGGTTAAAGTTTTTTTACCAGGTTGAATATGGTGCTTACAGTCCCTAACATTACAGATTTTAGATTCGGACACAGAAAAACTATCTAGATCACAAATAAGCTGATTTGTCATGATTGTTACAAACTAAGTGGAAATATAAATATAGGATAAGCTACCTGTTTGTGTGCTAACTAAATAAAGTATTCGGTGGCGCTCTTAGTCACCGTCATAGTATATTGAGTTGATGTAGTTGATCTCTGCATATTTGCGCGCCGGGCAACTTACGTCACCAGTTGGATGGTCACATTTCCTCTTGAAGCGCTTGCACGTCGCACATTGAGCGGGAGAAGATTTGCTGCTACATTCCTTGAAGGAGTGTCAAGTCTCTCCACAGTGGTTGCAAGTAGGACTAGTTTCCCGGCAAAACTTGGCTGCGTATCCGAACTGCTGGCAATTGAAGCACCTGGTGACTATCGTGAAATCTCTCACAGGGCATGATGTCCAATTTATAAAAATTCGGCTTTGATTTATTAGAAGTTTTCTTATGCTAGCAGGCACTTCCAGGATGTAGTTACAGGTAGGAAGGTCCTTTTTACTCGATTTATGGCTCAATTTGATGCTCTCAACGAAGGACTCACAAGTAATATTCGGCAACTTATCTGAAAGGTTCTGCTCGTAAATACAATCAAATACCTCCTTCTCGGTAAGGGTTACGGGAACACCAATCACAGCGACCCTAGGGCGGCGTTTAGAAGGTTCTTCTACTGTAAGGCCCGATGATACTAATTTTTCCGAATTCTTAAGCTTGTCAATATCGCCTCTGCTTTCGGTGCTAATCAGAACGCCCCCATTTTTCACTTTTCTCAGGCCACGGACATGGAGCTTAAGTTGTTCGGGGAGATAATCTTTTGAACAAGCGACTTGGTGTCGTCACTCGTTTGGGTCTTATCACTGGGATAGATGGCGACTGATCTCAAATTTGCAGGACGGATGTAGTTATCGGAACCTTTCTTCACCATGCTAGCAAAAGTGGTATGTTCTGATGGATTAAGCTTCGTTTCTACGACCTCTTTGAACTGCTGGAGAGAGTTCGCAACGTTCTGGTGAACCTGTAGGTGCTGGATTGTGGTATGGGCCTGGATTGTTTTCTGCTTCAACGATTGGTATAACACAGCCATCTGAGAAATCCCACTCGAGACCTTCTGGCAAAGAGTGGAGACACGAAGCTTCTGGTCTGAGTTCATTTTCCCCTCACCGACAATAGTGCAGACTTCGTTCAGAATCGTATCAATAGATCCTAACCATTTCTGTACCTCTGGCGTACTGATGACTTCAATCGGCAATTCATTCTCTTCGGGTACTGGTGGGCTTTGGTCACTCGGGGGTAATGGTTCAGTAGGCGTCGGTGGAGGACTTCGCCGAAGTAATTGGCTACGATCAAACGGGCTCGCTCCTAGGTTAGACATACTACTAGAAACACTTTATTTATCGTTTATAAAAAATAATTAGTTCATCTTGCAACTTCGGTAAAAACACTCTTGAAAGTCGGTAAAAACCTACAATTCACACGCGACACACTTTACTTATATACTGACGGCGCAAATAATTATATTTATTTGTCGTAATTGTTTATTTCATTATAGTTAATATAATACAAAACACACGTCCGTTTAGTCTCGCGTCTTGTCAAACCCAATCTAAAGATACTATGGGTTCTAGGTTGCTTAAGTTTTATTTTTCACAATATTAAATCCGCCATTTAAAAAAAAATTACATTATTTTTTTATAAATCTATTATACTATCAAGACAAAATCATTTTGCTGCGGAAAAACAACCATTAAAATGACAGCTTGTATATAAAATAGAATTATCATTAAACAAATCAAAAGCGACATGGCAAATCATAAACCGGTCAAAAACTAATTTACCTAAGAATACAATTGCAAGCATTAAGATGGGGAATTCAAATATAACACATTCACGTGACATAGCCAATGTTTTTAACGTTTTTTTTTTTTTTCATTTACAAAATTAAACCTTTCTGTAATATGAGTATACAAACAACTTCAAATATACCTAAACTTAGCCACTCCATGTTAATGTCACCGAGAGATAAAAAGACATAAAAACATAATAAATTCCCTAAAAAAACACTAATACTTGTAGGACATGATGGTTTATCCACAGAAACAATTAAATATGTATCGGAAAGCATTAGTGGTTATTTCAATCACATTATTAATTTATGCATAATACAAGGCACTTATCCGCTAGATCTTAAGACTGCTGTTGTAACCACTGTACAAAAAAAAAATGGCAGAGAAAACACGGAGTCTTATAGACCTATTGCACTTGTACCAATATTCTCAACGATAAAACAAGCATTATAATCTATAGAATGTTGGTAGCGCAGGCGGGACAAACAGACTAATAACCGGTACCACAGATAATATACTAGTACAGATACCCAATCCCATACAAAGAAATGATACCTCCCTAAGTCTGGCTATTGAGCTGGCTATTTTTCTTCCTCCGTTTGTTCAACAGATGGCAGCATGAGCGACTCACAAATTGCCAGAGACTGTAGTTTTATAACGCCATCTAGAAGTCGACTTTGATATTTATGGCATTAAGATAGACTCTCTACATCGCACATTGCACGGTACGTTCAAGGACAAGTATAATAACAATACAACAAAAATATCTCCAGTTGGCGGAATAGTTTCATTTTTGTGAGTTAGTTAGTTATTTTCACGTGGCAGTGAAAATTTAAGTTGGTTGATTATTACTCGTTAACTTATAGAGCCTACTTAGCTGTGATAGTTTTCCTTTTAATTTCGTTATAAATATTCTTCCTGTGATCTTTTTTTACATAAACCAACTATTTAGCTGGCAGGCTGGCGGGGGGGGGGACTTGACTATAAAAAAAAAAACTTCCTTGCTTTCGGCTATGAGAATCTTAAACTATTCTTCAAAAAAACTCTAAATATAAAAATGATTTTGACGCCACCAAAATCGAATTTGACAATCGCGATTCCACGTCGTACTTGTTTGTTCTAAACCGTGAATTTTTTTTTAGAGTCGTAGGCGCGCAGGCGGTTTAGCCTCGACGTATTTTTTTTTTAACGTTTTGTATGGAAAATATGAAAAAATATTATCAAAGTGTTGAGAGTTTAATGGGTTTAAGGGTTTTATAAAGGGGGTCGAAATTTTCATTATTTTTTCGATAGGACACACCATTTTCGAGATAAAAGCAACAGAACAGAAAAAAAAATTGCACCTGAAGTCGAGATGTTGGTGTGAATTTTAGTTCATGACAACAAATTATATTTCACACCTTTTTAATCGTGATTAAAAATTGTCAAATTTAGTAAGACAATCAAAATTTTCGATGAAAAACGTCAAATTCAGAATAGCAAAATTGCCATTTCTCATAGCTCATTACCTATCTACTTTTAAAACGTTTCGTATAATCCGTTTTAGGGTTCCGTACCCAAAGGCTAAAACGGGACCCTATTACTAAGATTCCGCTGTCCGTCTGTCACCAGGCTCTTATCTCATGAATCATGATAGTTAGATGGTTTAAATTTTCGCAGATGATGTATTTCTGCTGCCGCTATATCAACAAATACTAAAAAAACAGAATAAAATAAATATTTAAAGAGGATCTATACAAAAAAGTGATATTTTTGCTCGTTTTTATAGATCGGAATTTTACGGAACCCTTCGTGCGCGAGTCCGACTCGCACTTGGCCGGTTTTTTATAGAAAGTTTTAGAAAGGTTTTGGTAAAATTAAAAAAATATATAATTAAGTAGGTAGGTATTTGCCTAAAACATGTTAATAGATTTCTTTCAATTCCTTTATTTCTATGTAAAGTAGGTACTAGATTATAAAAATATGTTGTTTGATTTTCCTACAAAACGTTTAGGTATACAGTATGTGATGAAAAATTGAGTAAAACGCCATCTATTGCAAAGAGCTCATGATTAACTTTATCATTCTATGGGTTCGAATTTAAGTAAAAGGTTTCACTTATCATTTTTGTTGGAAATACGTGATTTATGAGTTTAAATGGATAAATCGGCATTAAACAAGGAATTTTTGATTTTTACTAATCTTACTTCAGCCAAATTTTGCCTTTTATCAGTTTTTAGTGATTGTTCATTTCTTAACTGTTACCTATGCTGCCATCTATGATTTTTTTTCAAGACTAATTATAATTTGTTCGAGTTGAGACCCCATGCCGGTACTATGGTGTGGCTTTTGTTTGTGGCCTGCGATAACAAAATTCTAGATTATAATGCTTGCTTTTCTCTTTTCAGTTATGTGTTTTTCAGTATTGTTATTGTTGTTTTAGGTAATCTTTACCTAATGGCTATGGAAGTGTAAAAACACTATTGAATAATATATTTATATGTTACCGGCAAAGCATGTAATTCAGCATTGTATAGAATACCTAGTCATTTTATACAATGCCGAGCTCGTCTAGACATTGTAAGAATATTTTATCTATAGTTTATCATTATGTATACCCTGCCTAGTCAATGTATGCACTGCCTCGGTTTTATATAGAATGCCACGATAAGATTAAGTAAAATATAAAATGAAGGACATTAAAACATCTTTTGCTAACTCAAAATCTACTTTACTAAAAATAACAGTATTTAATTAAAGTTTGTATGTGGAAATTATGAAATATCTCTGAACGCTTAAGTATTAATGACTTATGCGTAACATTAGATAATAATAAAATTTAAGATAAAAGGAACTTTGTTTTATGGTAATAGGGAAGTACTATAATAAAACAGAGTAACATGAGTAACTTTGTTTTTTTTATAAGTAATAGGATGGTAAACTTTGTATTGAACATAAATGTTCAAATAAAAATGGTAAATATTTATTTGTTCTTACATTAAGAACTATTATGACAAATTGATGTAATTAGAATAACCAAAAAATTATGCTTAAGCACTTCTGAGTATCGCAATGCTGTTTGCAACTAAATTTCACAAATCCCTGACCTGTTCCCATAGACTGCAAATTTGCAAAGGACCGGGGTAGTGAGCCGCAGGAGAGAGAGAGAGTCATATCTGGACTAGGGACGTGATTTTCATTAAGTACATTCTGACGACAAACCATAAACTGCTGTCTCGAATACCTATAATGTTTTTATATTCCACACATTGCCGGTTGAACATTCGGTATTGTATAGAATGTCTCAGTATTCTATAGAATACCGGATTATACAGATTGGCGATAACATACGTATATATACAGGGTGGCAGGGACATCGACGCGAAAACTGTTACCATGGACTCAATACATGATTGTGAACGGCCCCTGCGTTGAAAATTTTCGTCGGTTATTTAAAAAAATCTTGTTTCATAGAAATGTGTATAAATAATAAATGTATGAAACAGATTTGTTTTTTTAATAACCGACGGTAAATTTCAACGCAGGGGCGTTCCCCCCTGGAGTTCTAAATCATGTACTGAATCCATGGTAACAGTTTTCGCGTCGATGTCCATGCCAACCTATGTTCTATCTATGTTGTATGTTATGGGGTTTGGTTTCCGCACTTAGTCCGTCAGGTGGACCATTGTACGTGGGCCATGGCGGCCGCTTGGGGGGTTATTCCAACCAGCCCACCTCCCTCCTGAAACTAATCAAAACTCCTGGTCTGTTCAGAACATCTGAGAAAGATCTGGGTGACCCGAGGGTTTCTGTTCTAATCTGGGTGACGCCTGTGCATTCAAAGAGCACGTGCGCAACGGTTTCCTCAGCCTCCATGCACGCCCTGCACAGAGGACTGTCCGTTATGCTTATCGTGTGGAAGTGTTTGTTTAACGAGCAGTGTCCTGTGATGGTCCCCGTCACCAGACGCAGGCCGTTCCTGTCCAGGCGTAATAGACTCCTGGTTAACCTGCTATCCAGGGATGGCATAGCTACTTTGGACTGCCTGCAGCCCGGTGTCGAGGTCCACCAGTACTCCGCTTGTGTAAGGGTGAATTCCTGTAGCCACCTGCGTATTTGGTTGAAAGGGATTGATACGATAGGTTCGGGTCCATAGGCTGTCGTGCTAGATCCTCTTCTAGCTAGTTCGTCAGCTGCGTCGTTACCTAACGATCCGCTGTGTCCTTTAATCCATTGCAGTGTCACCGTGTTGCGACTAGATACCGACACCTGTTCTAGTGCATTGTGACATTCTAGTATCAGCTTCGAGGTAATATATTTTTTCTTCAGCGATTGGAAAACTGAGGCGCTGTCGGAGAGTATGCGTATGTGGGTGTCCGTAACTCTCCTGGCCTCTATGGCGTGGACCGCTTGTATTATGCCCACACATTCCGCCTGATAGACGGTGTTGAACATTCCTAGTGGTCTGGATATCTTTATGTTGAGATCGTGCGAGAAGACTCCGACTCCGGTACCAGAGTCGGTCTTCGATCCATCGGTGTAAACCCTCAGCTCTTTCGGGCTTGGGTAGTCGCACTGTTCTTCTGTAAGTATTATGTTGTAGTGCCTTTGAAAGTGGTGTGATTTCGGTGCTTTGTCGCAGGGTGATGCCATCATTGGCCGTCGCTTGATTGCAACTTCCTTTATGCGTGTGTGCTTAATTCTGGAGTCTTTGCTTAGAGTTCCTGATAAATGTAGTCTAAAGGCGGCCAGGGCCGCCTCCTCCCGCACAATGAGGTGCAGAGGCGGCAGTCCAAGCATTGCCATTGCCGGCAGTGGGTGTAGTTCTAATACTGCTAGTAATTGCGACGCAAGCGAATCGCTGCAGTTTTTCGAGATCTTTTTGGGCTGTACTCAGGTATGTCCTGGGCCACCAGACCAGTGAGCCGTATGTGATGAGCGGTCGAATGACTGTAGTATATAGCCAATGGGTGACCTTGGGGCTAATACCCCAATTCCTGCCAAGCAGTCGTTTACACTGCCACAGGGATATGCTGGCTTTTGTAGTGATATAGTTCGTGTGTTTTGCCCAGTTCAATTGTTTGTCCAAAAAGATGCCCAGGTATTTGGTTTCAGTTGAGAGGCTTAGGGTTGTTCCAAAGAATCGTGGTAGTTGTAGTGTGGTCAATTTCCTCTTTTTTGTGAAGAGGATCAGTTCGGTTTTTGTGGGGTTCACTGAGAGTTGGTGCTTACTGCACCATTCCTCTACTAATTTCAGGGCTTGACGCATGAGATTGCATAGAGTGTTTTCGTGGGTCCCGTTTATTATTATGGTTATGTCATCAGCGTAGCCTACGGTGAAATAACCTTTGTCATTAAGTGTTTTGATGAGGTTGTCTACTACCAGATTCCATAGAAGCGGTGAGAGGACGCCCCCTTGCGGGCAGCCCTTCGCAACGATGGCCCTTGTAGTGTCATTTACTGTGACTTGTACAGCTCTCAATTTGAGCATATTGGTGATCCAGCCACTCAGGGTCGAGTCTATGCTGTGTCGGTCGAGGGAATAAGGTATTTTTATGCTGTTAAACATGGTTTTGTCAAAGGCGCCCTCAATGTCAATGAAGGCAGCCAGTGCTGAGCATTTGTGGTCCACTGCGCATTCAATCTTGGAAACCACGCTGTGCAGCGCTGATTCTGTTGATTTGCCTGTGGAGTGGTTTTACCCGGAGAGGTCCGTCTCGGATGTACCTGTCACAGAGTCTCTCGAGGGTTTTCAGTAGGAAGGATGTGAGGCTTATTGGCCTGTAAGCCTTGGGTTGTGTATAGTCGGTCTTACCAGGTTTGGGTATAAAAATGACTTTCACCTCGCGCCATGCGAGAGGTATGTTTCTAAGTGCTATGCAGGCTCGATAGATCCCCACCAGCCATGGTGTCAGATGATCCACCCCCCACTGCAGCAGGGCCGGGAAGATGCCATCCAGTCCTGCCGACTTGTATGGCTGAAAGGTGCTGATAGCCCACTCTATGCGGTCTTCTGTTACTATATTGCGGGCTCTTGACCAGTCTTGATCCGTTGGGGCACATCCTGGTTCAGCTTCCCACGACCTGTCCTCTAGGATTTTACAGTCTGGGAAGTGAGTCTCGAGAAGGACCTTACTGGTTTCATAGTCAGTTAGTGTGTATGTATTATCAGGTTTTTTCAGCGCGCCGAAAGTTCGGTCCTGATCGGTTGATAGGATCTTTCGTACCCTTGCCGCTTCGTTGTTAGTTTCGATTGATTCACAGAATTTCCGCCATGCTTTCCTCCTGGCGGTTCTGATTTGCTTCTTGTATGTGTATTGGGTCTCTTTGTATAGCTCCCAGTCCTCCGGAAGTCTGGTGTTTTTGGCTCTGTTGAATTGTTTACGTAGTGTGTCTCTGAGTCTACTAAGTTCAGCGTTCCACCAGGGGTTTCTCTCACTCTTGGTTCGTGGCGCTCTTAGTTTGCAGCATGCATGGTATGCCTCGGTTAGGTATTGTGATAGTTTTGTTACGGTGTATTCTAATTGTGCCATGTCTCGTGGGGTTACCTGTGATAGATGCCTCGCCAAGAGGGAGGCTAACAGGCGTTTATACCCGGGGACATCGGTGCGCCGCGGGTTTTGCCTCGGTGTGGTTTTCCTTGTGTTGGTAGTTAGTGTAAAGCGGATTCTCCTGTGGTCTGAGCAAGAAGGTTCGTCCGATACGTGCCAGTTTGTGATTAGGTTTGTCGCGTTTTCTGTAGCAAGTGTTAAATCTATGATCGTTTGTCCTCGGACTGTGACCCAAGTGGGTTCTGAGCCACGGTTAATAATGTTGAGGTTAGTAGAGAATAAATAGGTGGATAGTACCTCTCCTCTGGAGTTCGGTGCGTCGCTACCCCAGAGCGGGTGGTGGGCATTCGAGTCGGTGCAGATGATCAGGTCCAGACTGGCGCGCTCACAGTGTTGCACAAGGTCGGCCATCTCTTTAGGCGGGCAGTCTGCGTCCTCGCCTGGCATGTATACCGAGGCTAGTACAACATCTGGAACGCTACCCTCGGTCTGTAGCCTGACAGCTGTCAGGTCTCTGGAACTGAATTGGATGAGTGGTGTTATGGGAATTTCGTTGGGTATGTAGATACAGGTTCTTGGTTTGTCTGACGTGTGAGTGTTGAGAATTATCTTACCTCCGATGTTACTAAGGCCACATATTCTATTGTTCCTGATCCACGGCTCTTGGATCAGTGCGATGGTTCGGGGCTTCACCTCCAGTGCCCTGCGTAAGCTAGCCGTGGCAGTCTGGCTATGTTGGAGGTTGGTTTGTACAAGGTTAAGGGGCGGTGACGGCGGTGGAGTGGAGTAAGTTGGAGAGAGATCCATCAGACAGTCTCTCCGTCCCCTCCTCTCTGTACTGGTCACTCTGTTGATCGCCCGGCGACGAGGCGAGAAGCTGCTCATTCCAGCCAGGTGATGTAGGCGGTATGGTCTCGACGTCGTCGGCCATTGCCGCTCGGGCCATGACCTCCTCGAGTTGGGCAATGTCAATGTCGCTCGTCTGGGTCATGATCGGTATTGTCGTCTTCCCGTCCGTGCTGTCAGTCGGGGTGTCAGAGGGTCGGGTCTGGGTGTCAGAGGGTCGGGTCGTGGGCTAGAAGCGTACGTATATCGACCCTAGCAGGTACGATATCCGACGCTCCCGTCCCAGGACCTTTTCAGCTTCCTCCGGTGGCAGCCCTAGGGTCATATAAGTCCCGCTATGGTCACCACCGACGGTAGTTGCCCTGTACAACGACCACCTGGTAATGTCATACCAAGTATTCTGACGGGTCAGAATACTTTGGAGCTTGGCCACGTCACCTCTATAACGAGGGACGAAAAGCGAAGCTCGGACACGGGTGGGTACGTCGGTCTGTTTCATCACAGTAAGTTTCTGGTCAATGTCTGGGAGTCTAATCTTGGGCACGTTATGGGTCAGCCAGGTCAGAGCTTTGTCATCTTCACACCACATCTGCACTGTTCCTTCCGCTACCCGTGGGTATCCGCGGAAGGCAGGGAGTGGTGTCGACGAGTCTGTGTCCATCAGTAAGTTTTCTAAGTTCGTCTTAACGTGTTCAGCCTCTTCCTTAGTCAGTTCTCTACTGGGGTGGGGAAAGCAGATTGCTACGGCTAGCCGCGCAGGAATACCCTTTGCGGCCCGCGCATAGGTTCTCTGTTCCCCCTGAGCGGAGTGGATTCTCACACGCTTTGCGTCGCCCTGAAGCGTACCTGGCGAAGCCGTGTCGTCAGGGCGCTCCCTCTTCGCCGGCCCTGTACCGCTCGGTCCAGGCTGCGGCTTGAAGGTGCCTGGCAGGATGTTAGTTGCCGGCAACGCCTTGTGTGAGGATCCGGAACGCTTGCCGCTAGCATGTCTAGGTCGAGGTCGGTCGTGGGTTCTGTCAGTGTCTTGGGGTCGGCTGGCGGTCCCGGCAGACTCTGTTACGTGCGGGGGCTCTTCGCGCTGGGTTTCCCCTTCGCGTACTTGCCCCCGCCCGCTTGGTTCCGCGTCCGGCTGCTTTTCGCGCTGGGTTACCCCTTCGCGTACTAGCGGCTGGTCGCGTGGCTCCGCGTCCTGTCACTTTCCGCGCTGAGTTTCCCCTGCGCGTACTTGTGGCTGGTCGCGTACCAACTCTTCAGCGTCCGATCGCGCTTCGCGCTGGCTAATGCCTTCGCGGGTAATGCGCTTTCGGTCGCCTACTTTCTTCCTCTCCCGGGCCAAGATTTTTCCGCGCTTTCTCAGCGGGCGTACTCCATCAACTTCAACCGGGAGAGTGGTAGAGATGCCAGGTCTGTCATCCTTCCCCACGTTAGTCCGTTTACGCTCTTGGTCATTGTCTGGGTAAGTGGTGCTGCTCCGCACGATGCTCTGTTGCCAGATGCTCGTGGGAAGCACACTCCTTGTAGCCGGTATAGGCGCGTTTGTCGCAGCCGAGGTCGGGTTTATGGGCGCGGTAATCGCAGACGGTGTAGTAGGCGCTAAATCAGCAGCCGGCCGCGCTGAAAAGCGCGGCATTAGGTTATCCATTTTGCAGGTTGATGCCCCCCCATAATACGATGGGGGCTAACCGCCGGAGCGGTGTGGGATTCCCCGGCTTGGCCGGGACCCACCTGGGTAGTAGTTTTCTCACTCTGCATGTTCATGGTGTGGGGGTGGGCTTTTTTGGAATCGAGGTTACCCTTCCTCTGGGACCGACGGGATATGTATGGATGAGGGGGGGTGGCTTGATTTGGTGATGGGTAAACATGGAAAGAGGTATACGGGTTACCCTAAGCTGGGGATTTAGCTTTCGGGAACTTCTCTTGTCCGGGATCTGTTAGGAAAGATGCTCCGAGTGCAGGATCGACCACCAACAGTCAATGTGACCGTTAGTGGCCGATCCCGCAGCCGGAGTTGGGCTATCCGCAACCTGCCCACCCGCTCGGTTGCAAGAGAAGAAGTGCCTGGCAGTCTGGGTCGCCCCACCACGGATGTACGTATACATTCGCGTTGGAGCGATCCAGCCTCCCCCGAGCAGCCAACCTATGTATGTATTTATTTATTTAAGCCGGATTGTGTCGGTTACGAATCGTATCAACAACGCCTTCTCGGCGTGTCGTAAAAATCGACTAAGAGACTAAGATAAGACCTAACATTCAAACGCCGTGCCGGCGATAGTGTTTACCACTCATCACGCTGAGTCTCGCAAAAAAGCGGCGAAGAGTGGGCTCTGGATAGTTGATTCTGACAATCTGCAGTGTCTGGGATTATGGGCATGTAAAAAAAATCACCCCCGCCCCCGATGAAAAACAAATAGCAATATCGCCCTCGAATCTTATAGTGAAATATATGATTGATTATATATGATTATAATGATTTCGCTAAATATCACTCAAATTCTGAGCTACATTCTGTATCTATACGCTCGCTCTCTCAAATACTTCTGGATTTTAATATTTTTAATTAGGTCTTCCTCTTTCAAAGCAGCAAATTTTTTTACGGCTCCATTATGGAACTTACTTCGATATCCAAATTATCTGTAAATAAACCACTATGCTAATACGATAAATACAACAAAGTATCAAAACTATATCTGATGAACTAACCTTTACAGTTAGTTACAGCAAGTTAACACAGAGGTTTTTTTTGTAAGCGTGTGTGTTGAGTGTGTGTACCTGTGCACGTACAGAGTACAGTAAGCCTCATGTTGTGTTGCAGCTGACGAACCACGCGGAGTTCATCGACATCTTCGGCATGGTGCACGCCATGCGGCGCGAACGCGTGTGGATGGTGCAGACGGAGCAGCAGTACATCTGCATCCACCAGTGCCTGGTAGCCGTGCTGGAGGGGCAGGACCTGGCCGCGCCGCCGCACAACAACCACAACCACCACCTCAATGCCGCCTTCGAAGGTACTCCACCGTCTGCTTCTTAACTGAACATTCACAATACTTTGTACTATCTCTCCACTTTAGTGTAATAATAGCTATATATTTTTAAATATATATTTTTTATATATTTTTAAATGTTGTTCAGATTATTATTATGTTTGTATTTATCGTATGGAATTGGCGAGTAGTGTTCAATCGGTGGAGGAGGTTAACATGTGAGTGTGAACGTTAGGTGGAGGGTAGTGGAGTGGCGGCGACGGAGCGACGGGCGCGCGTGAGTGTGTGTGCGCATGCGCATGCGAGTGTGGTACTAACTGTGTCGCATGTGTGGCTGCCGAGCAAGGCGTGCGAGACTCATGCTGTTTTCTGTTGCAGACGACGAAGGCATCGCGGAGTCGGGCATGTGAGAGCCGGCGGGGCCGCGTGGGCGAGGAGACGGGCATTTGAGGGCCGGCGGGGCCGCGTGGGCGAGGAGTCGGGCATGTAAGGGCCGGCGGGTCCGCGTGTGCGCAGAGTCGGGCATGTGAGGGCCGGCGGGTCCGCGTGGGCGAGGAGTCGGGCATGTGAGGGCCGGGTGGCGCGACCGGCTGACCGACACGGCCACCGCCGCCATGTACTTAATTTGATGTTTTGTTTTCCCGATGAGATCGCTTGGATACAGTAGTGTTAAGTTTTGTACTAAAATATTTTTATAAAAATGTACATTAATAAAATGGACCAATCGTTAATTGTATAATAGACTAAGTTTAAATAAATAATTTGTTATTTTTTTACGTTTGTAATATAATGAAGCGAAGCAGAGGCAACACTTGTCAGGCCGCGTCCTAACCAAAACAATAGTCACGCGAACACGCGACCATCGCATTCATTGTGTTTCCCCGAAAGCGACCGTTCGCTTTTGGTTAGGATATGGCTGACAGCGAACCCAAGTGCGTGGTCGCGCCAATAGAGGGCATTTTCCGGTTTTTCGAAAAAATCAGTGACATTATGTACGTGACGATCGCGTAATCACGTGACCGACCGCTTTGGTTAGGACGCGGGGCCAGGCAAAGTGAACACAACGAGCGGGTGCGACCTCAACTTCGTGTCCTGTGCTGCGTGTGTTTTGTACACTATTTATTTTTTGAGTGTATTTTGATATCCATGTTAAATGATTATAAATAATTAATTATCAAGTATGAATTATGTCTTGAATCTCAAAATTGTACTTAATCTTTTTACATAAATGTACTTAATTATATTTTTACTGGACATCGCTCAATTAATCATGCAAAATTCAAAGTAACGTCTCACATGCAATAATGTTCGTCTGATGCAGAGTAAACTGTACAATTTCTACTCACAGCTCAGATGAACTAACGTCGAGCAGAAGGAGAGTTGTTGTGTTCTTATTAGCCGTAAAGTACGGTCAGTAACGAAATTTGATAAACACTGTTACTTTGGCATTATAAACTGACACAATAATTTTTGGTACTCTGCTTCTCGGCATTTCATATTATATTAACTTACATCTGTTCCGATTTTTTATATTTTGCTCAAAATTTTTAGTATAAATTGAGTTTCGTGCTGCCTGAAGTAGCGTTATCATGAGGACGATCTTTACATATTGTTTGCATGACGCCACCGTCATGATGTGATATTTTAAAAACTTAGAGATCGTATATACTTAAAGTAAGTGAATAACATTCCCGATAGCGAACACATTAAATAATAAATATGTTGTACATGCGACTATAAGGACCCAGCCACATCACGACGACTATACAAACGAATCTTGCTGTTCCATCGCTAATATATCTATAACCGGTGGGCGAGAAGACGTCGCCTAGCAACGTCACGACTTCGTGTTGTCGTCATGTGGCCGGGCCCTAACCCTGCGTCCTAACCGAAAGCGACAGTCGCGCGGATACGCGATTACGCGATCGTTTACCTGAATAATGACGTACATACGCAACTTGGTTGATCGCGCGATTGTGTCATATTTATGAATGTATACGGCTTTGTCCTAACCAAAGCGATCGTCGCGCGAAGACGAGTCCGTCGTCGTTCTGATAGAGGGCGCCTACAAGATAAATTAACACGGTGATGGATTATTCGCGGGACCCATCGCTTA
This sequence comes from Omphaloscelis lunosa, assembly GCA_916610215.1. NCBI lineage: Eukaryota > Metazoa > Arthropoda > Insecta > Lepidoptera > Noctuidae > Omphaloscelis > Omphaloscelis lunosa. The sequence continues at coordinate 740,740 of OU744250.1, read as the reverse complement.
GGTTTGGACACGGGGTGCGAGCGTAACGATCATGTACTCGCGCGACTGTCGCTTTTGGTTAGGATGCGGCCTAATACATTAAAAATGCACCGATTTCTTTATTTATCTGAATATTTGATATGGATGCAATAAATAGAACAGAATATACAATAAAATTATCTATTTTTCTACTATGACTTTTTTTTATTTCCTTGCAGTTATGCCTCTTTATGTTCCGCCTGCAACAGCTCACAATGGAACTGTTAGTCAAAGTCAAATCATTTATTTCAAATAGGCTCATGTAGGGCACTTTTGAACATCAAAATTTACAAAATAATATAATTGATTCTAGTCGCCCCTTCCAAAAGGCAGTTTTCGTATGGAGAAGAATGGGCAAGAAACTTCACCGTTACTTTTTTAAACATAACATAACATCACGCCTTGTTTCCCCGAAGAGTTGGGCAGAGGTGTCCCTGTAGCAGGTTCACCCACATTTCGCCAGTTATGTTTTAAGTCCCATGTAATAGGGGGGCGAGCCTATTGCCATCAACCAGGCACAAATCCAGACACCAGGCTGCTACTGGGAAATTTCAGATAGAAAACCCCAATGTCACTTAGCCCGACCTGTGAATCGAACCCAGGACCTCATGCTCAGCAGTAGCGCTTGCGACCACTAGACCAACGAGGCAGTCTCTAGTACTCTTTTAAAATGTTTTACAATAGTTTGTATAAGTACGTACATTAGTAAAATAATTATATGTGAAGAGAATGCACCTAGAATAAAATTACTATACCACAATTGGTAAAAAGAATTAAAAATGAAGCAAACGACAAATAATTTAATTATGTGATATATAAATGGTGCTTACATATTTACAAACATTGTAAAAGTAGACGATTTTTCTAATTTTTAATAAATCAGTGTGTGAAGAAGTAATCACAGAATGTAAAATCAATGTCATATAACACAAAATTATAAATTTTGCAATTAAAATTAGCAACCTGTTTGATTTTGTCTTGATTCTAAATTGTCCTATGGAGCAGGACCAGCATGTTTCCAAGCACTCTTATCTTGGATATAATCCTCTAATTTGTAATATGCTTGTTTACAAAGTGTACAATTAATATGAGTTTTAAATTTTCTTTCATTTAATTGCAATATGTCACAAGGTATTTAGTCAGATTGTTATTATTGTAACTTTATTATGAGGTGCTCAACTTCAATACTTTTAAGCAGGGACCGAAATCCTTTATAAATAACGGTACAGGTATCGAAGAATTTTGGTTACTTCTACGACTAAGATTGCCGCTATCTGGGTAACCAAGAAGAAACTGTATGTTTTCTCTATTTAGGTTACCGTTTTAATACCGGTTACCAAAAATTTACCTTGATTACGAGGAAGAAACAGAATATCGCACAGCAGCTGACAATTTGTTGGCATTAGAAAATATTTTAAACAGTTTTCCGCGATTGGGCGGCGTTCGCCAGCGCGCGTGTAGAGTCGACTTTTAAACACACTCGGGCTTAAAAATACTTGTTAAAAAAAGTTACCGAAAAAATATTGTAATGAAATACCGTATTGATCATACCTGTTTTGGTCCCTGCTTTTCAGACGAGTTAAAATGCATTGAGAATAATAAGGAAATTAAATCAACTTTGAAATCCTTAAATCCTTTCATGATAAAAATAATATAAAATGCTTTGAGAGGGATCTGCCATCAGTTATGAAAATCATTGTATTGGAATAATGTAAGCCTAATGAGCCTGAGCCTAATGTAGTGGTTACTACAATGGAACCCACAAGCTAGCACAATGGACACCAGCTTGCGCCTCTGAGGACGTGGATCTGTCAACCTGGGTCATCAACATTCTTAAGCCTGGAAGAACTTGGATATTATTCTGAAAAATTGTGGAGTACCAAATGTAACTTCTTATGGAAATATTTTTTAATTTATAGATTTGTATTTTTTTTTAAGCCTCTTATTATAGTTAATTGATTCAGGCGTGATCTTGCGGAAATCCATAATAAAATGATGATGTGGATATATTTAGTAACCTTTTCCGCTTAGCTATTTCTAAAGAGTCTTGAAAAGACCCTGGAAGAAATCGACACGTGTTTCACCTCTCAACGAGGCATCCTCAGGATGACGATTAACTTGTCGTGAACTCGAACACGGCGTGTTGCCACACCAAGCACCGAGCGCAGACTATACTATACTATATTGCGAGAGTTTCGATCTGATGGATACAGAGGTCGTTACTATAACATTAAACAGGGGAACCGATGACTTTCCTTTTTTTTTTTTTTGATCGAATTTAATTTTACCGAAAACTATTGACCGACGTATTTTTTGCTATATGCATTTTTTGAAACATTTTTAGATCATCGAAGTATCTTGATACTTATTATTTTACCAAATATAATATATAATTATAAGATCATGATACTTATTATTTTACCGAACTAATATTTCGCCGATTTACAAAATAACTTTTTGCTATTGGCCGAAGCCTCTTTTGAACTTTTTCATTTGCCAAATGATTTATTTGCCATATTTTCACCACACCAAAACATTTTACGGATTATTATTTGGTCACAAATATATAGCCGGTTACTTGGTAGCATTTTCAATATTAAATTAAAATAGTGTCATAAAAAGTCAATATGTTGTGCTACAAAATTTTGTGAACCGACTTCGCGCAGTCTTGTCTGCCCTACCTGTCTTGTTAAGCCCGCGTAGGCGAGGAGAGGTGGGGCGGCCCGCGACCTGAGAAGCAGGTGGTTTGAAGGCCCGCCGCCGCACGGTGGGCTGAAAATCGGCTTTCATAGACTTAGGGATTTCAATTTGCAAGTGCTTGTTTTTATGCTGGATATCGCTTCTATTAGTCATTACTATGTACAAAAATGACACCCGAGTTAATTCTGCCCAAAAACGAAGGAAATATAATTTTTTTACGAAAAATTTGTATGAAGCTAGTATGAAAAATCGAATTATCTCCTAAACGGAATGTTTAACCGTAATATCCTTGGAGATGGTCATAGTGCTAATTATTTATGATTTTTTGGTTGCCGATTTGACAAAAAATTTAATGCCGTTTTTTTAAAAAAAATCGTCAAAATATTTTTATTTATTTTTACATGTAAAACGATCCCTTTTAGTGTCAAAGTTAAAAAGTTCGATATGTTATTAACCCAAATATTAAAAACACACAAAACAAGAAAAATTAAATAAAAAAAATTGCTGTTTTTTGACACATTTTTATTAATTTAAATGAAAAAGATTATCAAACTATACAGGCTCGACTTCAAACGGTGGGCAGCGAGAAGTGATGAGCAGAAAGAAATGCTACAGACAAGGAAGAAAATAATTCAAAATAAATTCAAAGATGAGCTCAATCTGTTGATTGATATAGTAAAACAAGGCTCGGGAACCACCAATGACGGGAATACTGCAAGAAAATTCTTTGAGTTTCCTAATAAAACCGCAGCTATAACCGGTTTGGATGAAGACCTCATCAAAAGCAGCTACGTATGGCATTCCGAAATACCGCTCACCGAAAGGACGGTTTTCCGATAACACTCTACTCCGACGGTTAGTTGAACGAAAAAATAATTGGCCGATGAAACGTTTCGCCGAAAATATTATTTATCGACGGTTGGTAGTCCGAATGAATCCTTCACCGATGTAACGGTTCACCGAAAACACTCTTCAACGACGATTGGTTAAACGAAAGGGGATCTGGCGCTCGGCGGCAAGGCAAAGCTTAATTTCGCATAATTTCGTTTCACACCAAAACCCAAATGTTGACGTTTCTAAATTATATTAAACGTGTGAAACGAAATTATGCAAAATTAAGCTTTGCCTTGCCGCCGAGCGCCAGATCCCCTTTCGTTTAACCAATCGTCGTTGAAGAGTGTTTTCGGTGAACCGTTACATCGGTGAAGGATTTATTCGGACTACCAACCGTCGATAAATAATATTTTCGGCGAAACGTTTCATCGGCCAATTATTTTTTCGTTCAACTAACCGTCGGAGTAGAGTGTTATCGGAAAACCGTCCTTTCGGTGAGCGGTATTTCGGAATACCATACGTAGCTCCATCAAAAGATTTGCTGTAATTTTACAAGCAATTACATCTGGAGAGCAGGTCGATATAATAAAATTTAGAGATTATGCCCGCAAAACAGCAGAAAAGTACGTATTATTATACGACTGGTACTACATGTCGTCAACTTTTCATAAATTATTAATCCATGGGGCTGACATAATCGAGAAAAATAATATTGTGCCGATTGGGACTCTCTCGAAAGAAGCCTCAGAGTCTCAAAACAAAGATTTTAGGAGGTTTCGAGAACATCATTCGCGGAAAAGAAGCAGGCAGGATTCCAATCAAGACATTTTAAATATGCTTGTTGTTTCTTCGGATCGTTTGCTAAGTGCACAAAGGCCTAAGTTAGATGCCAAGAAAAAGCAGAGATTTTTTGCTGAAACTCTCGACTTAATTCAATTTCAGGAAACTGATTTCGAGTTTTGGGATATATCCAATCTGGATGCTGACTCAGAATTGGAGTCTGACAATGAGAGTGATAAGGCCGCGGCCGAAGATGCGGTGTTGAGCCTTAAGGCCGCGGACTCGAACTCAGCGGGCAGCGGGGCGGCGGCGGCGGCGGCGCGGCAACGCATAGTTTTATATGGAACCGCTCGCTCCCCGCGCCGCTGCTTTCGAGGCCAGTTACATATAAATCTATGCATTTGAACGCGCCGCTGCCGCCGCCGCCCCGCTGCCCGCAAGATTCGAGGCAGAAGCCTCAAACAATCTGCGACGATAAATAAACTCGCGTGGGGCCGCCCAAACCCCGCAGCGCCGGCGTCGAGACAGAAACAATGCTTACTGCATGTTGCACGCTGCATGCTTCTTATTGGGACCACTTGTTCATAATCAATTGTTTTATTAAGTGCCATTACATTTAAATGAATGTTCGGAAACAATACTTCGAACAAATTTTATTTCGGCTAAGTGTAACTTCGGTAAAACGTTTTTTGACCAAATGAAACGTCGGAGTAACGAAAAATATCGAATTGATAATAGGTCAACTGATACAGTGGCAGACGCGACTTCGATGAACTAAAAAAAAATAGTTGAAAAGTTTTAATTGAAATGTAAGTCGGTCAAATATTTTTCGAACTTATGATTATACAGGGTGTTTGGTGCATCGTGTGCCAAATTGAAATGGTCGACTGGGGGGGTCACCTGCTATCCTTTCAGACCCCTAAACACTTCTCATGCCCTGTGGATTTTTTTTCATCGACTTATTATTGTTTTATTAAAAAAATACCCAAATTTTACATTCAAGTACATATTAAAAAAAGTGTAAGTCGTAGACTCAGAATTTTAATTTTATTTAGCTGTGTATTGTATTCCCAGTCGACCATTTCAATTTGGCACACGATAAACCAAACACCCTGTATATGACCATTAAACAGACATATTAAAAAACATTTTTACAAAAAATACAACCGACTTCCAAACTGATTTCTGATTCAGTATTTTATTTTTTTGCCACCGACTTCCGGAATTAAAGTTTTTCACTTTGTAGTTTGGAAGCCGGTTGTATTTTTTGTAAAAATGTTTTTTTTTTTTCATATTTTAGTGGGTTGGTTTGTAATTTATCTAAGTTACAATAGCCTAATGTCAACTGCTCATCACCTTTTAGAAAAACATTGCTTTTCCCGATACAGGGAATTAATTTAATTGTTGACTAGTTCTCCAGGTACTTCATCATCAGCTCCACTGCACCATATGAATTGTGATGAACATCAATTGCTTACCAAACATATTAAAGTAATCGAATCGCAACCCGTGAAATACATAATTATTATTGAGTAGTTCCGGTGGTCATCTGTGTCGTTCATCATCAGTTCCACTTTACCAAATGGTGCTTTCCGAGAGCAAATGTACGAATGACTATAAATAATACCCAAATCGCTATAGCTGTGCTATAATATCTGAAAAGATCCCTCGATTTCTTCAAAATCCCATCATCAGATCGTGACCAAATGACAATGGGACCAACTACAAAGTATATCCTTTCAAACAAAAATAGTAGATTGCTATACAAGGGTCGAAAGAGATCAATTCTCATACGAGGTAAGTATTTAGACACCCGAGCGCAGCGAGGGCGGCTATAGTCCGAGTAGGAATTGATGACTTTCGTCCTTGTTAAACACACTACTTTCCATTTCGAATTTAAGGAAAGTAAAAAATTTTAAGTTTTCCTAAAATATTTATTGATAATAATAACATGAGTAATCTAGTATTAGTATTTTAATATTTTTATTGAAGTGAAAACTTATTTAGGCGCATTGGGCATTTTGAGATGAAAAAAAAACAATTGAACTCGCGACACTGTTATCGTTACCTACCTCATTAAGAGTATTTCCTGCTTCACTTCTCTTGGCACTCCCGGAGTGCCACTTTTTTTTTTAAATTTTAAATATGGAACACACCGCGGGTCGTCCCGCCTATAGGTATTTTTTCATCCACACTGGCTGTTTAAACACTGACAAGACTGCAGATTTTTTTTTGTCTATGTTTTTTTAAGATAATTATGATAGTGTAAAACCCCCCGGTATATTAATATATATATAAATAATATAATATATATAATATATTACACTATCATATATTATATCTACGATCAAAGATATAACATTGTAAAATAGAAATATTATGGGTAGGTAATTTGTGAGCTTCGTAGATAGGTATAATATGATATAATATGATAGTGTAATATCCCCCTAAGAGGGATATACCCATAATAAATGTCTATTTTACAATTTCATTACATATTTGTTCATAGATATGATAGTGTAATACCCCCTTAGTTAAAGAGTCTGGCCGCCAAAAATTGTACATTTGAAGAAAAGTTTGTGTCCTTCTCATTTATGTAAAAAAAAAAAACATATTTATATTTAATTTTTATGGTATGTTTTAACTGGATCGGGTTAGTAAAATTATATAGAATCATATATAATTTTTATTCGATGTATATTTCGGTTTCCAGAATTTTCGGATATTTTTTTTTAATTGGCTTCTTTTCACTTCCATACAAAACTTGTGTGTCCCTCTAGGACATGTTGCACATTGAAGTCAAAAATATGTACATAATTGATAAGTAACCACTTACATTTTGAAATGGCTAACTTTTCCAATATGATTTATGTTTATTTTTATTTTTTTGTAATACTAATAATGTTTTAAAGTATTAAAAAACAATTTTGAAAATGTGTCTCACTTTTCGTTCCCGTATGTTACTTCACGTATGTTACTTGTTATCTGTGAAACTAACGATAATCCAAGTGCTTTAAAACCATTTTTGGGTCATGGCAATACCACACTACAGTTGGCCAACCGCCGGAAAAAAGGCGCCATTTATTTTTGAATACAAGTGAACATTGAGTCAGTCGGTAAATTTGTCTAGGGAAATTCTCATAATTTTAAGAGCTGATAATTAAGGTAAGATCGTAAGTTTACTATATTATTTTAAATAGTACGTGTTGATAGACTATTTGATTACCAAATAACGCTGTACGGTGCCTTTTAACTTCAAAACTCACATCAATTTTTTTTTTGGCTGTTGACAGTGTTTTTGATTCACGAATGATACCGTGTGTTACTGATCTGTTATTAAGCTGAGTGTATACTATAGAAACTTAGTGATTAATTTATTAGTGTCAAAATTCATTTACACATATTTTTTTATGATACCAGGGAAGACGATCTACGTATATTTGAATTACTTTTTTATATTTCAATATTTTTATCAAATTTTGAATACTTTTAAGTGTTAATGTTTTAAATTTATTTTTTAAAGTAATTCTTGTGTGTATTTTTTAAAGTAAGGCTTCTGTGGAACTGATTAATAATATAATATTAGATTAGTATCTACCATAAGTAGTTAGCAATAAAATGTTTATTTAATTTTTTCATATAATTAAAAAACTTCCTCATGAAAAACATTTTGTTTTTAATAAAAAAAAACCTTGAAAATCGCTTGTTAAACAAAATATAAATAACACCTACCATAGCACTTTATTTTCGCAATTTGACAATGTTTTCGAATTGTCGAAATATCCATTGCATCAAAATAATTAGTAATTTCTCTCACATGAACCCCAGGCTTTACAAATTCACGTGTGTTACCTTCATTCACGTATGATACAGCGTGTTACCAATTCACGACTGTTATTGTACAATTTTTGGCGGCCATACTCTAAAATGTTATTAGCCGACTACCTAACCAAATTTAGTTATATTTTTAAAATTCATTCCCGCCCTGGAGAGAGAAGCAATTACTTTGAGTCTTTCCCGCCCAAGGGTGGGGAGCAGCGTCTTCCACCCGCTACTCGGATCAAACAAACACTTTCCTAGTATGAGAACTGAAAAAGAATTTTTCAAGTCGGTCCAGCTAGCTTCGAGTAATCGGGGAACATACATAAAAATTAAATTTAAAAAATATTCCGACGAACTGAAAACCTTATCCTTTTTTTGAAATCGGTTAAAAATTAATATAATGTTGTACAATAGGTTTAGTATTCGACGGACAATATAATTTAGACGGTAGGGAAGAGCCTCTTCGTTTTAGTATTGTTGGTGAATTTAAAAATATACCTGCATAACTATGTATGAAGCAGATGAGGAGAGACAGTTGAGGGAAAGTACGCGCAGGAAAGATTTTAAAAGTAAAATAATACCCCAACTTAAGATTGTTCAACATGGTCCTCATTATCAAGCAGTGCGGATTTTTAACAAGTTGCCATTGGACTTTAAAACTATAATTTACAAGAACTCATTTAAGATTCTCTTTCATCTTCCCCATGTTTCATTCTCGTGACAAAAACATTTGATTTAAAAAAAAATCGCTTTGGAACAGATTTAACGTATGTTATCAATGTAATAGAAAAATACACTCTTTGCTCTTTACTCACTACAAATAATTTTTAGCATAAGCTAATATGTACTGTTCTACAAGACTTCAAAATACAACACTATTTATCTCATCACAAAACCGTTCGATCTTGCCCACCTTAGCTTGTAATGTTATTGAATTTTTAATTGGGTACTTTAACGTGTTTCTTTTCTTTTTAGGGTTCCGTACCCGAAGTGTGCCAAACGGAACCCTATTACTAAGCCTTCGTAATCTGTCCGTCCGTCCGATAGATAGACGGCGGTCCGTCTATCTGTCTTATACCATTTACTGGATACAGTACGCGTCAAACTTTATGGCGGCTCTGAAGTGCGCTACTCGCCACGCAGAACCCCACCCCTCACCCCCGCTGACACATGAATTTGTTACTGCGCAGCGACTCGCCTCATGTTCCGAGCCGCCATAAAGTTTGAATCGGGCTGTACCTGTTTACTGTAGTGTCAAAAGCAGAAACGTTACTCAAAATAACGTTACGCGAAGTTCCGGTAACGATAATTTGTACCGTTCCACCAGGATCGCAACAAAATTAATTCCTTGGCTGCAACGATACTAACAAACGGAACGAAATTTTAACAATATTAAAAATATATCGTTATTAATATATCGGTGTAACGAAGTAATAACGTTATTCATTTCGATACGCAACAATGCCAAAAATAATGTGAAGAAAACACTATCTCATAAATATAAAAGTAGGTAGTATAATAAAGACTATCCTTACTCTAAAATAACGAATTTAATTCTGAATATAATTAATTAAACTCAAAATAGATACTAATCCCCAAATAAATCTTAAATTCGTTACCCCAATATCAAAATCTAAAACTGTCTAATAAAACTACATATTTATAACATTTCAGGTATAAGGAAAATAATCAAAATAATAATATAAATATGTGTCCTTCGTTTATATTTCTTTGCCAACATCAAATACAATATTCTACACCATACCATCACATCTTCTATTCCCCACATAATGTCACTTATACCATTAATATTCGAATATTTACAATAAACTAATACGTTACTTTAATAATTTACAGTAGACCTCCATTCATAATTTATTTTTAACCGACACAGCGCGCAGACCGACGAGCGACAGAGCGCCCAACCCAGAAGGCCGTTCGGCCGTTCCCGCGCCACTTTTGACACATCGAATCTTTCGGTGTTGCCAGTATAATAAATTGAAACCACAACTATTCATTCACAACACGGTCTGTAAAAGATACACACTCTCGAACGAACATAATGTTGATATACGGCGGTGGCTTACACCAGCCGGCCGCCGGTCGCCGTAACGGGGCTAGCCGGTGGTGGTGGTGGGCGACGACGGAGAGATGATCAGCGGGAAAAGTTCCTAAGAATAACGTTACCTATACAAATGAATCTGTAACGTTATAGAGAGCGGATATAAGCATAATGTTACTGATACCTACAAAAATGATATTCTATAACGTTTTTTTTTTGGTAACGTTATTGATATATTTAGGTTTTAGTATCTGCTGATTGTTCCGCTGTGAAAATGGTATAGTGCTATTTATGCTGTATAGCTCCATCTCTCTCTCACACTGGAACAATGATGGCTTTAAGACGTCGTAGTACGGCCCCTGGTCAGGCAAAGTCCGGTTAAGCCGCAGAACATATATACCCTAACGGGGGTTAAGCAGCCAAGACCTTAGTGGGAAAAACTGCGAGATGCCTGGTTAAAAAAAAAAGGCCCCTGGTCAAAAGATAGAAAGAGACCTATATGAAGTCAGTATAAATATTTACTTCATGTTGAGAGTTGTAATAATGCTTTACAAAAAAAAAAAAAACATTATTAGTATGGGCCCAATAATATATAATAAAATACCTACCATAATTAAAAATGACACAATTCACAACTTAAAAAACAAACTGACAGAATTATTAATGATAAAATGCTATTATTCTGTGAACGACTTTGTTAATGATATTGACTTATGTACTGAATACTTCAATGTAATTTTTTGACATACCTACCTAATTATGACATTGTTTCAATTTATTTTAAGTTTATTCCTATTGTGTTTATTGTATTGCTGACAATAATGTAAATGAATGTTTTATTAAATGAATGTTGGTACCTATTGCCGACTATTGTTCATCTGTTGCCCACCTTAAAAACAAATTATATATGTCATGATTGCTATTCATTTTATATTAATTCACTCGTGTTATAATAATGTTACATGCCTAATTTATAGTAGATTGTACAAGGATCACCCGTATTTTAACTGTCACATCTTATTTACTGTACCTGCAATCTATGCAAATAAATTACTTAACTTAACTTTACTTTACTATATAATCAACAAATATTAAAAACGCCGATTTATAAGGTGTTTTATTTAAATATGAGCGATTTTCTGCAACTGCAAAAAATAACTTTGTAATTCATAGTATCATTACGAAATACAAATCTAACTTTGCGATTTTTTATTAAATTTGAGATGAATACTTCGTTTAGTATTTTCATATATTGGAAATAAAAACCGTACAATATTTAACACTTCATATTTTTAGGGTTCCCGAAATAAAATAAAGTTAAAAATTAAAGGAACATGAAACAACATGAAGAAACATTTTTTGCAGCGTTTATTTTCTAAATATTTTACGGTGGTACAGAACCCTTCGTTTGCGATTCCGACTCGCACTTGGCCGGTTTTTTAATTCTTCGATAAAGCAATACTGACAATTTACTATTTATGCTGATCCAGGCGTCAGTGACCAAATTTCTATTTTTAGGATTCCTTTTATGGTTCTCCTTCAAGCAACTCAATAAATTCCAGGACACTCTCTTTGCTCCATTCCATCTTGCGATTGAACAAAGCGACCGTTCCGCTCAGTTATTTACGAAACACTGGACTTGCAGGCTACGCACACATTTGAACTTTGAACGCTTTGATATGTGCTATGCACAAATTTGGTTTGATGTGCGCTCGAAAAACCGACACGGAATGGAAAAGTTGAAATAAGTGATCAAACTTTGATCAAATACCCAAACACCCGTGCCTCACATGTGATTAAACAAGTAATCAAATATTGTTGCTATGTCTGGCGCCGGCTTCGAAAAACCGACTTCGATATCCAAGATGAGAGTGCTTGGAATCATGCAGGTCCTGCTCTATAGAACAATTTAGCCCCTTACCGCATAGCTACCCAAAAATGGGCACTTATTTTCAAACGTTCAGAAATATAAAATTATGTTATTTTACCCTTTACTGCATATTAGGACAGATCAGGCAACGTCTAAGCTTCAATAAACATACATGTGCTGTCATCTAGTGTACCGCGTAACAAAACTATAACCTGTCAAAATCATTCGGCGGCAGTTGAAATTTTTCGTTGGTGTGTGCAACATTTTGAAATTAATTTTGTGATCGTGTCGATTTTCCGCTTGATCCTCGTATCGTGGTGCTAAGAAGACATATCAAAGGACTCAAAACACTAAAAACATGTAAGTAAAACGTAATACTTTAGCGACAATCATGCCAAACCTTAGCATGACAATTATGGAATATTATGCAGTAACGTGAAAAGTTAGTTTTCCATAATTGGCATTGTATGCATTACTAGTTATTTTTGGATTCGGCCAGATTTGGGAATGTATGCAGTGAAGCATTATTTGATATTTTTTCAGAAAAATGGATCCAAAAAGATTTTACGGGCTTGATATCCCAAGCGAAAGCGAAGATGACGATGAACTAGCGGGGGATGATCCTGATGATCAGGACTATCAACCCAGTGGGAATTCTTCGACGAGACGAAGGAACATTATTATTTATCCTTCGGATTCGGATGAGGATTCTTCGTCAGATGAAGGTGAGCAGGCCTCTGTTGATCCGTTAGCTGCTGGTCCATCGCGTTCGCGGTCTAAACGTAAAAATATACCTGTTCGTTTAAATTGGCAAGACAAAGCTCTAGATTATAACGAAGCTGATTGCGCCTTTTTGGGAGACCAAAATATTCCTCAAGAAATTAAAGATTTAGATACACCTCTTCAGTTTTTTTTATATTTATTGACTCCAGAAACCATTGAATACATAACTCAAGAAATGTGTCGTTATTCAGAGCAAACGCGAGGGTCGGCATTACAAATGACAGGCAAAGAATTTGAAAAGTTTATAGGTGTACTAATTTATATGTCTATCATGCATTTCCCCACTACTCGTCATTACTGGAATACCAGTTCTAGTTTCACCCCGTAATGTAATGACATGCAATCGCTTCGAAGAACTGAAGAGGTTTCTTCATTTTACGAATAATGAGGACACTGTGCCTATAAATGACTCCAATTACGACAAGCTGCAACGAATAAGACCGCTGTTAAATAAGATTCGCGAGAGATTGTTGCGTTTACCAAGGGAAGAGTACTTGGCTATTGACGAACAAGTTATACCAACAAAAGCTAGGTCTACTTTAAAAACTACAACCCTAAAAAGCCACACAAATGTCGATACAAGGCTTTTGTGTTGAGTGGTGCGTCAGGGCTGACATACGATTTTGAGCTCTATGCAGGGGCACAGTCGAATGTTGTTCTAGAAGGCCAACCTGACTTGGGAGTAAGCAGTAATGTGGCCATGCGCTTATCAAGCAGTATTCCAGAAAATATGAACTATAAATTGTTCTTTGATAACTGGTACACAAGTTTGCAACTTATGGCTGAATTACATAAAAAAGGTATATTTCCGTTAGGTACTGTAAATCGGAAACGCCTCCCTAACCATGATCTACCAAATGCTGGACAAATGACAAAAAAAGAAAGAGGTTTCAGCGTTGAAAAAGTCGTAGAGGTAGAAGACGTAGATATATCCGTGGTAACATGGCTGGATAACAAAGTTGTCAACTTGGCATCAACCTACGTTGGAAAATATCCAGAGGGAGAGGTTCAGAGCTTCAACAGAAAGAAAAAAAATTTTCAGACTGTTCCTTGCCCACAAGCTGTGCTTATATTTAATCGTTATATAGGAGGTGTTGACCTTCTAGATTCCATGCTTGGTTATTATCGTATCAAAGTGAGGAGCAAGAAGTGGTATCATAAAATATTTTTCCATATGATCGATTTAACATGCGTAAATAGTTGGATTTTGTGGCGTAAAACGCATGAAAACTACATGCCATTGCTGGATTACAAATAGTAATAGTATTGGCCGAAGCGCTAACAAGAGCTAACCAAGCATTTTACACGCCGACACGAAATCGCGGAAGACCTGCTGTCGAAGATCCTAAAAAAAAAAGAAAACGACAAATAGATTTACCTCTACCCGAGATTGCCAATGACGGTTTAGATCATTTGCCAGCATACACACAGGAACGACAACTCTGTAAGATGTATGGTTGCTCGGGCAAATCCTACATCAAATGTGAGAAATGTAACATACACCTTTGTCTAAATAAAGAAAGGAATTGCTTTAAATCGTTTCATCTTTCGGAATGAAGAGACGAGACTACTGAATCCACGCTACGCCACTGGTGAATTGTTAGTCTGTAAGTCGCTATAGATACTAAGTTAAGTGTAAAAGTTCCTAAATGCAACAGGTCTCAATAAATGTATCTTATATTTTCATTAAATTCTGAGTTTTATTTTCTAAATCTTATAATGTACTGAGGATTGACTTTTAAAATTACCTTTATCTATAGCATGCGATGCCAAATATGCCAATTAGTTTTAGTCGCCTTTACTGCAATGCATATTATGCCATATTTGTCAAATTAGTTTTAGTTGCCTTTACTGCATAATATGCCATTTATGGGAAATAGAAGCTTTTCATCATATTTCAAAAAGTAATCTGATTTTGGAAAACTGCTTCAACTAACTTAATAGTATGTGTCAAGAACTATCAAATATATTTTTTCTGGAAAAAAATAAAAACCCATGCGGTAAGGGGCTAGAATCAAGACAAAATCAAACAGGTTTCTGATTTAGTTGTAAAATTTATTATTTTGTGTTATATGACATTGATTTTACATTCTGTGATTACTTCCTCCCACACTGACTTATTATTATTTTTTTTAATTAGGAAAATCATCTACTTTTACAATGTTTGTAAATATGTGAGCACCGTGTATCTATCACATAATTAAATTATCTGTCGTTGTTTCATTTTGAATTCTTTTTACCTATTGTGGTATAGTAATTGTATTCTAGGTGCATCGTCTTCCCTTATAATTATTTAACTAATGTACGTACCTATACAAACTATTGTGAAATATTTTAAAAGAGTAACGGTGGAGTTTCTTGCCCATTCTTCTCCATACGAAAAATACTTTTTAGAATGGGCGACTAGAATCAATTATATTATTTTGTTTTTAACGTTCAAAAGTGCCATACATGGGCCTATTTGAAATAAATGATTTGACTTTGACTTGACTTTGACCGACACCGAATGGCAAAAATGAAATAAGTAATCAAAATTTGATCAAATACCCAAACACCCGTGCCTCACATGTGATCAAACAAGTGTTCAAACAAGTGATCAAATATTGTTGCTATGTCTGGCGCCGACTTTACACGCTGTTCGCAAATACAAAGCTCGAAAATGTTAATTGTTTATCAGACCACCACCACCACCACTATTCTTTCAACAACTATTTGCAGTCGGCTGCAAGGCAAATAAGGCAATCAAATGAACTTTCGCGGTTTTTCTATATATTCTCCAGTAAAACAGAACGCATCTTGCTCGAACGTATCCATACCAATTTAATATAATGTAATGTTGGTAGAGGTACGTCTTTTCCGTTGAAAACCATTCATAACTTTTTTATCGTAAATGTTTGTATTTATGTAAATTATATATATCGGTATATTAACGTGACTGTATTATTATTTAAATATTTAAATTATTTTGTGTAAGAACATGTATTATAAATAACAACTTCAATTCTCTTAAAAAAACCTCAGTTGTTTAATATAGCAGCCAAAGCAGGTCGGACATAATAGCAAGTAACTGTCAGCTTGTACGTGTGAGTTATTCAGTTCTATGTGTGCAAAAGAACACGCTTGTCGTGTTGCGGTACGTGTGCTTTCTACGAAATTGACTTTCATCGCCTCGTAAGTTTGTGAATTTCATTTATTATGGTGTATTTAGTGCATATATTTCCCAACAAAGTTGTGTACGTGCCAAAGTCTTATTGATCGAGCAGGAAATTACCCGAGATCAACTGAGATCATTCGATTGGATCGTGTCGATGCGTCACCTTTGTGAGCCATTTTATTCAACTTCCACACTATGGTAGCTGTAGAATGAGATACATCTCGTGCGTTCTATCGTGACCTCACGCGAGGTCAGGAGTAATGTCAAAATGCAAGCGGTAATTGGTTGACGAGGTAAAGTGCATTCTAACCTAGCCGCTAAGAATTGGTATCGGTGGGCTGCGTTAGCGGGCCACGGTCGCCCGCGGGCCGCGACCGACCGCGTCCCCATGTAACCTGCGTACGTGCCTGTTCCTCGCGGATCCTCGAATGCATATACCGTTAGCGGTAAAAAACGATAACTTCCGAATCAATTTAATCTGCGATGTCATCCCAAAAAAATGTATTTGTTGCAATACTTTGCATTATTAAAGTGAGCATTAGTTATCATCACACTTCTTGTTATGTTTTCATGAACCTTTTGTTTGACGACATACCTATAAATATATTTGGTTATAGATATAATACATTTGGTACGTAACAATGTTTCGTTTTGTAGAAAATTTTGGTTAAAAAGTAAAGTAATGCATGCAGGTGGTACATAACTCATTCTTAGATTGTACATAAATGTCTTTGAGTAATCTGAAGTTTGTTATTTTTTCTTATCATTGGTATGTGAACATGATGAACTTGTGAAATTCATCATAATTATTATGACCTTCATAGTTTTATTTTTGTTTCAAGTGTATTTGTATCGGTCTTCATGGAAATCTATACATATAAATACAATTGAAGTGTTTGTAATGTCAAAATAACAGCTTTTTACTAAATGCATATGAAAGTTTATCCAGATAATTTCTGAAATGATTGAACTGATTTTGACAGGACTTTCACTGGCACATAGCTGATGTTTATAAGGAGTAACTAGGCTACTTTTATTTTGGAAAATGGAATTAGTGTCCACACGGGTGAAGCGGTGAGCAACTCAGTCATAAATTATCATGACTCATTAGATCACAGGTGGAAATCCAAATCATTGAGACTTAAAATTTCCAACTGTGATCTGAACAAGTTTTCTTGCTTAGATCGAGATACTGGCTGACTGGCTACAAAATTGTTTTTATTTATTTTATTGGATCTCTAACAGAGGCTTCAGAATTACATGCAAGTTTACAAGTACGGGGACAAATACAAGTGTGCCATTTTCATACCCAAACCTGGAAAAACCGATTACACACAACACAAAGCTTACAGGCCTATAAGCCTTACATCTTTTCTACTGAAAACCCTCGAGAGACTCTGTGAGCGGCACATCTGAGACGGACCTCTCCGGGTAATACCACTTCACAAACAACAGCACGCGTACTCTGCAGGCAAATCAACTGAATCAGCGCTGCACAGTGTGGTTGGTAAAATTGAATGTGCAGTGGACCACAAATGCTCATCACTGGCCGCCTTCATTGACATCGAGGCGCCTTTGACAAAACCATGTTCAAAAGTATAAATATGGCCCTTGACCAACACGGCATAGACTCGACCCTGAGTGGCGGGATCACCAACATGCTCAAATTGAGAGCTGTACAAGTGACAGTAAACGACACTACGAGGGCCATTGTTGCGAAGGGCTGCCCACAAGGCGGCGTCCTCTCGCCGCTGCTATGGAACCTGGTAGTAGACAGCCTCATCCAAACACTCAATGACAAAGGTTATTTCACCATAGGCTACGCCGATGACATAACCATTATAATAAGCGGGACCCACGAAATCACGCTATGCAATCTCATGCATCAAGCCCTGAAAATAGTAGAGGAATGGTGCAACAAGCACCAACTCTCAGTGAACCCTACAAAAACCGAACTGATCCTCTTCACAAAAAAGAGGAAACTGATCACGCTACAGTTACCACGATTCTTTGGAACAACCCTTAGCCTCTCAACTGAAACCAAATACCTGGGCATCTTTTTGGACAAACAATTGAACTGGGCAAAACACACGAACTATATCACTACAAAAGCCAGCATATCCCTGTGGCAGTGTAAACGACTGCTCGGCAGGAATTGGGGGATTAGCCCCAAGGTCACCCACTGGTTATATACTACAGTCACTCGAACGCTTATCATATACGGCTCATTGGTCTGGTGGCCCAGGACAGACCTGAGTACAGCCCAAAAAGATCTCAAAAAACTTGCAGCGATTCGCTTGTGTCGCAATTACTAGCAGTATGAGAACTAAACCCACTGCCGCCTTACAGGCAATGCTTGGACTGCCGCCTCTGCACCTCATTGTGCGGGAGGAGGCGGCCCTGGCTGCCTTTAGACTACAATTTTCAGGAACTCTAAGCAAAGACTCCAGAATTAAGCACACACGCATAAAGGAAGATGCAATTAAGCGTCGGCTAATGATGGCATCACCCTGCGACAAAGCACCGAAATCACACCACTTTCAAAGGCACTACAACATAATACTTACAGAAGAACACTGCGACTACTCAAGCCCGAAAGAGTTGAGGGTTTACACCGATGGATCGAAGACCGACTCTGGTACCGGAGTCGGAGTCTTCTCGCACGATCTCAACATAAAGATATCCAGACCACTAGGAATGTTCAACACCGTCTATCAGGCGGAGTGTGTGGGCATCATACAAGCGGTCCACGCCATAGAGGCCAGGACAGTTACGGACACTCACATACGCATACTCTCCGACAGCGCCTCAGTTCTCCAATCGCTGAAGAAAAAATATATTACCTCGAAGTTGATACTAGAATGTCACAATGCACTAGAACAGGTAACGGTGTCTAGTCGCAACACGGTGTCACTGCAATGGATAAAAGGACACAGCGGATCGCTAGGTAACGACGCAGCTGACGAACTTGCTAGAAGAGGATCTAGCACGGCAGTCTGTGGACCCGAACCTATCGTACCAATCCCTTCGCAGGTGGCTACAAGAGTTCACCCTCACACAAGCGGAGTACTGGTGGACCTCGACACCGGGCTGCAGGCAGTCCAAGGTAGCTATGCCATCCCTGGATAGCAGGTTAACCAGGAGTCTATTACGCCTGGACAGGAACGACCTGCGCCTGGTGACGGGGACCATCACACTGCTCGCTAAACAAACACTTTCACACAATAGGCATAACGGACAGTCCTCTGTGCAGGGCGTGCATGGAGGCTGAGGAAATCGTTGCGCACGTGCTCTTTGAATGTACAGGCGTCACCCAGATTAGAACAGAAACCCTCGGGTCACCCAGATCTTTCTCAGATGTTCTGAACAGACCAGGAGTTTTAATTAACTTCTGGAGGGAGGTGGGCTGGTTGGAATAACCCCCCAAGCGGCCGCCATGGCCCACGTACAATGGTCCACCTGACGGACTAAGTGCGGAAACCAAACCCCATAACATAGAACATACAAGTGTGCGCTTCCAAGTATGGGAGACTACATCATTCTCTTGTAATCTAGGTCAAAACATTAAGACAAAGCAAAAATAATAATAATGATAAAATAAATCTAAACATACAACACAAAATCATAAAAGGAAACAAAATTAAATACAAAAAAAAATAATAATAAAAACATTTAAAAAAATTGATAAAAGACAACAGGCAAAAATAAGTAATGAAGTCTTGGATATTAATATATATATTTGATATTTTTTTTATTTCAACATTAATGATAATATTAGCCCCAGCTATCGGGAACAGGATCCAAGTTGCCAGATCAGTTCAGGAGCACCTTTTGTTAAGATTGGCTGGATACATTTTTGTTGTTCACTAGTCTGGCACTAGATGTGCTGGTTGGGATACTATGTTCTAGCTGGGACTACATTGATAGCTGAGCTAATAGTCAAAAATGGTTGTGTATTAGGCATCTGGGTTTACATGCAATAAATAATAACACATGATTTGTGTCAAATACTGTTGTACTGATCACTAATTATTTTAGTTTACTCTCAAGGGTGTCTCTTTTTCAGTCCTTTAGCAAATGGTGGTTTGTAGCTGTTGTTCCCCTGTGCACATGAATGCAAGCTTCTTAGTCACCTGCATCTTCGACATTTAAACATTCTAGTATCATTACTTTCTACACTTAGAAGTGACTGCTTAGTTTTTCTCTTTTAAATTTTAATCAGATGAATCCAGACACCACTACCTAATGACTAATTAAATGGCATGACACTCAAGAAAATATAATGTTTGCTAAGTGTATTTTGTTTGTAATTGTTTGGCATGACTGTACTGTGTTATAATTATAATTTCAAAAGGTAGGTTCAAAGTTTAGCTTGTGCAAGAAAATATAATTCTCAATCTAATGTCTCTCTCAAATTTTTCAAAACAAACAACCTTAAATAAATTATGATAAAAACTTTCAGATCAGTGCAGATTCTGATTACTGAGCTTAGAGCGCAAACAAAGGGTATACAACATTGAGGTGTGTAAGGACTTTTACAGACAGTTTTTATTTTGCTGTACAAAGATCACAGCTCAAGAAAAAAGTAAATTAATCATTGTGATATTTGGTCTTCCAAGGCTGCACCAAAATAATGTATTTTTATTTATTGGACTAACCTTCAGACACTGATATGTTATGATTTTGACCGGGATGTATGTTCATCTGTTCTCTCATAATTTCTAAACTACTCATAGTAATTTGACAAATGAGTTATAGTTGAAATTGTCTTGATCGTCCGCTGGTTATAGGATATTAATATATAAAGTTATAAAAACTAAAACCTAACTACGACAAAAAAATCAACTAAAAAGTATACCTTTTTAGTTGATTTATTTGTCGTAGTTAGGTTTTAGTTTTTATAACTTTTATTGTTATTTAAATTATTTTGGGGTATTAATATATATATTTGAAATGTGCTAATTAAGCCCTTTCATTTGATACCCAAATTTTTTTTTAGTTCCTGGCTTTATTTCCGCTAGACGGAACATATTCAATTTAAAGTGACGTCACATCCTATAACCAGCGGACGATCAAGACGCTTTCAACTATAACTCATTTAAATCAACTAAAAAGGTATAAACAAGACATCACAGTCAGACAAATATATCTGTTTGATTCATGCCGTAACACATATATGACTCCGGATTTTTAATTTGTCTGTCTGTAATTTCTTGTTTATACCTTTTTAGGGTTCCGTACCTCAAAAGGAAAAAATGGAACCATTCTCATTGAATCACTCATATGTCTGTCTGCCTTTTTTTTTTTTTGAGGGTGGGAAATCATCAAATAACTTCTCCCGCTCTGGGCGGAGCGGGAGGGCGTGTCAGACTCTTACTGACTAAAACCCACCCGTGTTCCTTCGGTTGCCCTGTTGCCGGGGGCCACGATCTCCCTTTCGGTTTTCTTCGCAACCCCGGCAGGCATCGGCCCTAGTGGACCCCTTCAAATCTGCTGACATCTCTTTGAGGCGAGCGTGGAACACAACGCGCCGTCGACCCGGGCCTGGTCCTTATCGGACGGTGAGCCACCCATGGCTCACCGCCCGCAAGCCCGCGCCTACGGTGGCCGGAAATCGCCCCGCGATTCCCGACGCCCTGGGCGTCTCCTCCTGCGGCGGTTAAGGGCGTGAGGGCGCGAAATTTGCCTTTCCCTCACGCGTTCCGCCTCCTCCTTCGCGAGCATTACAGCTTCGCAGAAGGAGGTGACGGCCTCCCATTTCCTCTCGCTCCGTACCATGGCCTGAACCAGGGCCGGACGCGAGAGATCACCGTGTCCTCCGGGCGATCCACACAATGGTGACACCCGGGCGTTTCCTCCCGCCTTATCTATCCTGTACAGGAACCTCCCGAAACAGCCGTGTCCGGTGAGGACCTGCGTCAGGCGGAAGGTGAGGACGCCGTGGCGCCTCTCTAGCCACTCCTCAAAGAGGGGTCTTATCGCCGCAATTGTGGCGTGCCCAATGTCTGTCTGCCTGTCACAGCCAATTTGCTCTGAATCTAATGGATCGATTAAGTTGAAATTTGGTACACATGTATTTCTGTGACCCAAACACAAACGTGTAACATAAATAAATTAATTTTGAATATAGGAGTCACTTTTGGGAGGCAAACAAAAAAATTAAGTGTGTTCTTCAGGGTAGCGTTCTCTCTCTCTTCGTTTTTCAATTTTCATCAACTTTGTTACCAGAGTAATCTCGTCTAGTTTTGATCTCTACGTAGATGACTTGCAGCTTTACCGGCATTTTAGTGTACTTGGCTTGCATCAGCGCTTGGGCTAAGTCATTTGGTTTACAAATTAATCCAACTAAATCCCAGGCCATGATCGTAGGCAGTAGATTAATTCGCAACGCGGCTGTTGTTACATCTCTGATGCCTTTATATCTCGATGGTGTTCGCATTGACTATACCGAAACCACCAAAGATCTGGGTGTAATTATAGACTCCAATCTTTCTTGGCGTACTCATATCAATGAGGTCAGTCGAAAGGTACATTTCTCCTTTCATTCACTGAAAAGCCTTCAAAGTCTCTTGCCCTTGAAGACTAAAATTTTACTGGCACAAAGACTTATTCAGCCGATTATAGATTATGCCGACGCCTGCCACCTGGATGCTACCGAGGAGCTATTAAACAAGCTTGAGCGCCTGCAAAACTTGTGCATTCGCTTTGTTTTCGGTCTTCGAAAGTATGACCATGTTTCGCACCTTCGCAAAGAACTCAAGTGAATACGCCTTCGCAGGAACACTCGGATTTTATGTCTCCTCTTCAACATCTTAAACAAACCGTCTTATCATTCTTACCTGCGTGAGTGTTTTTCTTACGACGTGCGTCGTTAGGGCGAGCTGTAGATCACATCTTAGATCCCTCCTAAAATCTCCTCCTCTTAAAACTAGCTACTATTCTTATTCCTTCTCTGTTCATGCTGTAAGATTGTGGAACTCACTTCCGCCTAGTATTCATGATTTAAAAACTGTTACACTATTCAAATATCGAGTAAAAGAGCATTACCTTTCCTCTCAACTGTATTTAAGCTTTATGTATTTATTTAAGTATATGCAATTTTTTTGCGTTATACGTGTAGGTATATTTAATATTGTAATTTTAAGACTGCGTATTCATATTTTCTCTTGTTGTTCTCACACACTATTGTCTACATTTCTTTTTCATTTATCCTTTCGCAGATCTGCTAGAAGAAATTTCTTAAGAAATAAGCAGTACCTTTGTACTCAAATTATAATTATGTATTTTACTGTGTGTACATAAATAAATTAAAAAAAAAAACAGCGGGAGTGCCGACCAGCCACTGTTCTGCCACTGAACTTACAAGAAGTCTATGGTCTTAAAATAACATGGTAAATCTCGCAATATTGTGCGTACAAAATTACATTTGCAGTTGGAATGTATGGGAGAACATGTAATTCAACTACAATGTTAAGTTTCTATTTGGGATAAATTCATCCCAACTACGGAAATATTCATAGTGGTCAGTCCCTTCAGCGTAGTCTGACACGCATTTGGCCCGTAGTTAGTTGACTTTTTTTGTCATAGTTGGGAATACAGTCCAACTGTATTCACGCAGGTAATAATTTGTATAGAAAAAAGTCTGCGCGCGAGCTTGCCAGCGACGTTAGCGGATATGCGGACAAATGTAGAATTAGGTACCTGCGTGAGATTTAAAATCACTACTGTCATTGCACACTTAAGGATGATTTCCACCAAACGGCTCGGATCGGAACGGGTTTTACAATTTTTGAACGATTTCGTGTACAAAGTATTTAAAGTCCATATTACCAAGTCGCGCACAGCATGCAGCAGCTTGACCGCGGGCGGTGACACGCGATCGTAGTCGAAAGTATGTTGCGACGTGCGGTCGGCTCCGTTCGCCTGTCGTCGTATCCGATCGGATCCTTTCAGCTGTCGTCGCGTGCGCTCAAAGCCGTGGCTGGGAAATAAATCATCAATACAAATTTTTCTTTTCCTCTTTTGTGTTTTATGATTATTTTCTTCTTCTAATGCAAAGCCAACAATACTTCGTTAACTTTAACCATTTTCAAAAATTAGAACGCGTCAACACGGTAGGAATGAAACCTATTTGACTAGTTGCAGAAACGGATACGTTCGCAAGCGACGGTACGGAGCCGATCGTATGCGTCGACATTCTGCCGTACGCGATCGGCTGTCGCCCTATCTGTTCGTATCCTTTCCGATCCGACGCGATGCGACTTGTTCGGTGGAAATCACCCTTTAGTACTCAGTCGCAGTACCAATGGGGAATCCAAAATTTCCCACCCAAAAAAAAAAGGGAATTCAAAGTTACAGCAGGCCGAAATACTTTTTCTTTCTGTTTTTTTTTTTTATATGCTCTTATTTTGGACTCCCCACTATTGGACCAGCTGACGCTCAGATGTCTTATGCACTAAGGGAAAATAATTTTCGGTATGATTTTCAACCAGTATAAAATAACTTGTTCAAATTAAAGGCTCTTTCAAACAGGCGCAACGACGCGACGCGACACAAAGACACCGCTCGTCGCGCGACGAGCGGTGTCTTTGTGTCGCGCCTGTTTGAAAGAGCCTTAAAGCCACCGCTGCACCGCCCGTACCCATTATGTTATGTGCACGATACAAGAATCGAAATTCTTTGAAGTTGTCGGACGGTGAGTAAGAAACGGATTTGAGAAATGTCATGTTTTCATGAAATAGTCGTATCGTACGTATGTTCCATCACACGTTAGCTTGCTTGGTTAAATTTTTGCCATTTCTGCCATGTTTTGTCTCTGCATCACCCTAAGGTTGACTGGTAGAAAATGCCTCAGGCATTAAGTCCGCCTTTGTACAGTATTTTTTTTACTTGTACATGAAGTTTAAAAAAATAAAAAAATTGCTTAAAATAACCACAACCAACCAAATTACAAGATTTTTTAGCAGCAGATTAAATTGAACAAGCTTTATTTCAGAAACGAGACGAAGTCGTGGTCAAATTACTATAAAATCTTATGAAACAAATAATAAAAGCAATTGTTGCGCCAATCAATAGAGTTTCCAATGAGGCAAAATGACGTTACTGGGCAGACAGGAAGGTTTAGTAGGTCAGGTAGGCGGCACCGGGTCAGGCCAGGGCCTTCTCGTGGTAGTTTTGTGCCGCGCCGCGGTGCGCGGGCGCGGGGCCGCTGCGCGAATCTGGGTCAATGGTAGCCGAGTAGCACACAGGCACCGGGCGGGTATCACCGCTAGGGACGCGGGCTCACGGCGCTCCATCGAGCCGCCCGCGACCACCGATGCTAAACTGGGTCGCGCCTCCCGTTCGCTCCCCTCGCACCCTCCACTCCTACTCAATTGCGCTTTTACAACTATATCATACGTGCGGCTTACTTGAGTTGACATACGAGTCAAGTATTGTCCAAGTTCGAATCGTACGAATTCACGTTCTTGCGTTAAAGTTTGCGCGAGGCACAAAGGGGTTATGTTTATCCCTCAAACAAACAACCCATTTATCTTTTCTATTATCTTCCTGTCCCTCTCCATTAATCTAAAATGTATACTTTTCACTCATCAAGTCACTCCTCATCACATGCACATACCAAGGCAAGCTTTGGCCTTTCAACTTTTAACCGACTTCAAAAAAGAAGGACGTTATTATAACTGTTTGTCTGAAATCTAAACTAATGTTATAAAGAGAAAAGATTTGATTTTTTGTTTGTTGTGTGTTGTATGAAGAAACTCAAAAACTACTGGAACGATTTTAAAAATTCTTTTACCAGTAGAATGATATATTATCCATACAATGTGTAAAGTCACCACGCGGGCGAAGCCGTTGGCGGAAGCTAGTGTATGTTTTTTATTTTAATTTATTAGGGACAAAAAAAACAGTTACATGTTAAGGTTAAAAATTATGAGTCGTAACACAAATAGGTAAACATATAACTTACACCATTGTCCACGAGTTAATAGATGAATAAATCAGGAACGGAAATGTATTTACAATATTATATACAGTAAATACTAGTCAAAACAAAATAAACAAACACTTGTTAGTTTTTCATTTCAGTGTAATTTATTATACATAAAACAAAAGGTATTTTAATAAAACTCGTATACTAAAATATCAATAATTAAATTATCTTTAAAATGGTGAAGGTTTCAGAAAAATACGCTTGATTGATTTTGCGTGATTCTCAGGTTTTTATCCGCGTTAGACCTAACTTTACAAATTAATTTCACTATGTAATATAAACATAATCCAAAATATGCCTCTATTAAAATATTCATAAAACGCTCTAATTAAACATATATTTTTTCCAAATCATTAACACTACTCCTTTAGACGTCATCTTCAGTATAAAATCATTAAAAGTCTGTTATCGATGCCTTAAATGAGGGTTCCGTAACAGCTCAGCGTTACATTGAGGAAGTCATCAGGCCTCATATGATCTTGGGTTCGTCTTGATGCAGCACAAGCCCGTACACACACACAGCTTAAGCGTCCTAGTGTGTGCTGGGAGACTCACATTCAAGTTTTACCGTGGCCAGCGAACACTCCAGACTTCAATCCAATCGAGTACATGTTAGACCAATTGAAACGGAGGGTTAGAGAGAGTGAGCAAGAGGTCTGTAACCAGCAGCAACTGATTGAAGCTTTGGAAGAGATTCCAGCTAAAAACGTGAGGCATTGGCTCGAGAGCATGCATTCCAGGCTTCAGGAGTGCATAGCTAACAGAGGAACGCATACGCGCTGTTAAAAAACAAAAAGAAATAAAAAGTGAAGATTTTTTATTTTTACTGACTTTTCGTTCTGTGTTTTTATCTTAAATCGTTTTTTTTATTTTATTTAAAGTTGAATAAACATTTTTATTGATAATTTATTTAAACAGTTACTTGCCTATAAACGGTAAACAATAACATTGTTTTATGTTTACTAAACAAAACAATTAAGTTAATAATTTTAAGTTATTAGTTGTTAGTTAATTATTAATTATTAAGTTTTAATTTAGTTAGTTAATTATTAAGTTTTTAATTTTTAATAATTTTCGTGGTACGCCTTAAATACCTAGTGGCCCTTATTTTGTTTTGACTAGTAGGTATATATTTTTTTAATGCATGTTTATCGATATTTTCGTCAAATTTGGTAGTGTTCCCATATAACCGAATTTCAAAATAAAGACTACAAAGTGAAAAATTACTTTAAATTCTAAGTGTTTGGATCTGTGTTTAAGTTTTTTGTCACCAACTTCCGAAATTAAAGTTATTTTTCACTTACTTACTAGTGGTTTTTTTTTTTTTTTTAATAATTTGTTCATTTATGGTACCACCCGCACAGGCAAGCCCACACGAATTCGTATACCACTATTTTTTATGTAAACATCAGTGGCAGGAAGTATTATAATAACATCATCAAGATACAAAGGATTGAGCTGCTCCAATTTTATATTTATTTTTTATTTTTTTACTTTCGGAACTTTGTTTATTTTGCTAACTTTAAAATTATATTCACAGTGACATGAATATTTACTTTGTGAAGTATAATTTTTTTTAATTGTTTTAATTATCGTGAATGTGAGTAGGTACTATGTGGGTCATATATATATTTATTTATTTTTCTCAGTTACTTTTAATGATAATCTGGCAGTTGTGAGTACTTTATGCGACCTACCCAAATGTCCTTTCTTTGGTATTGTTCGTCGAATCATTGAGCTCCTTTAAAGTTCTGAGTTGACCTACACGATTACTGACAAATGCATGCATGGAATGGACAGGTCCACTCAAATCTGTATGGTTCTTTCCTCAAAAGACCATTTCAGACACAAATCTACATGGTCCTCAAATGAAATGCTTTGAGCAAGATTATTTCCTGGTTTTTATATACACATTGACATTAATTAATTTTATATGTATATACAACGACATGAATTTTTACTTTTAAAGTATTTTATTATTTAAATTATTGTGAATGTGAAGACTATGTGGGTCATTCCTTTTTCTTTTGTTTTGTTTTAAATTTTTTCTCAGTTAAGTAGTTCTAATTATAGTCTGACAGTTTGAGTAATTTATGCGGCCTACCCAAATGTCCTTTCTTTGGTATTATTCGTCGAATCGTTGAGCTCCTTAAATTCTGAGTCGAGCTGCACGATAACTGACAAATGCGTGCACTGACTGGACAGGCCCTCTAAATCTGTGTGATGCTTTCCTCAAAAGACCACTTCAGACACCAATGGTCTTCACATGATCTGACCAAGATTATGTCTGGACTTTAAAAGAGACTGTGACCTCTGAGTTTTTTTCGGCCTTTCTTCTCAGAGTAGTCAGATAGGAAACGCCGACCTCATCTAGTTTTTAAAATATGATTGACGTGTAAAAGTGTTTGTACAAACCTATTTACAGAAATAAAATCATTTATCATTTACACAAAGTGGATTAAATACGTATCGAAGCTAACTCAAAATGTACCCAAGCAAATTTAATTTAAAAAATACGGGACCACCGCGCAAGTTTCCTCTAACAAATGAAAATATAATTTTTAAAATAGGTCCAAAATAATTGAAGAAAATATCGTTTAACATACGCATACGTCGTCGTTGTCGTCGTCGTCCTTTGAGTGTGTTTTAGTTTAATTTGTGATGTCCTGTGCGAGTCCCAATAAATAATTTTTCTTTCTTTCTTCTTTCTATAAAAAAGAAAAAAACCGGCCAAGTGCGTGTCGGAACACGAATAATCATGGGTTCCGTAGTTGGAATAAATTTATCCCAATAGCGAAGAAAAACTTAACATTATAGTTGAAAAACATGTTCTCTCATACGGAATATGTAAGAGAACATGTTTTCGCAACTGAACTGTAAGTTGTTCGATTATGACTCATGACCTGTAAAGCCTACTTAGCTGTAATAATTTAAGTTTTAACTTCGTTATATATGTATACTACCTACGTCTACTGCCGTAATTTTTTTCACATATCCAAAAACAATCATTTAGCTGGCAGGGACACACTTGACTCTAACAAAAATTAGCGCTTAAAAGCTTAATATTTTGCAAACGGATCCCTGAATCGAAAAATGGTTGTCACAAAACCCCAATATTTTTGAACGACCTTTCAAAAAGCCCCACACTATGAGATAGACAAGAAAAGAAAATCGTCCCCACTTTAAGCCTCGTGCAGACTTTACGTGTAGGGAAGATTTTAAAAAAACCACTGTATCAGCGTGATTAATATAATAATATTTTTTTTTTTTTTTATAATAATATTTATTGAATAAAAACGTTTACAAAAAGTGTAAAATAAATATGACCTATGCCAAATTACAACTTTCTAGTACACTCACATAAACCGCGGACAGACAGACGTACATGGCGAAACTATAAGGGTTCCTTTTTTTACTACGGAACCCAAAAAAAGCGAACAGACGAACATATAACCTCCTCTTTTTTTGAAGTCTGTTAAAAATTCGTCTGCTCGACAGCGTAAATAACGTAATGAATGTTATCGAATTGTCAAAATGAAAGGCATTGCGATTGTTAGTGTGTTACGCAATTACCCCGCTGCGCTATACTCGTCCTCAGGTCAGATCTTTCGTTCTGTTACCTTGCTTCGCTACGGACGGGATGATTAAATTTTTTCGTCGCACGTCATTGTCATATTATTATTACCTTTGATGATCCCATTCATCGTGATTTTTTTCTGATTTCTCCGCCCCTGTTCGAGTCTCACGTAATTGAAGAACGACCTCTAACCGTCCTAATGACTAATAAAAAACTTAGTTTTTGTTTACCCTGAAATTCTTAAAGGAGTTAAAGGGTATTTATACTCATCATTATGAACAACTTTTACCAAGGGAACAACCCAGAAACCGCAAAAAAAATCTGTTGTCACATGCATTTTATTGATTTATGTGAATACAAAATGTGTGAGAGCAGATATATTTTTTCTCGATTTCAGGTTTGGTGCCTCTATGCCTAGCTTTGTCTCATTTCATTTGGGGTTCCTTGCAAGACGTGCCGTTCATCTGGGTCGTTGAGACATCTGGTTGAACTTTGTACAGGTCGGTGTTGATGACCGACGCACAAGTTAAGGGTGAGGTCGTTCATTAATTAGGTGAGGTGTGATATTTGGCTCGACCCCCTCCCGCCCTCGATAATCTCACGTGAGATTTTTCAAAATGCGTATTTTTTGTGTAAATACTTTATACGTGCTTGATCGCGTTGGATTTATTTAAAAAACATAATTTAATTATTTTTATTTAAGACTACTAAGAACTTAGTTTAGAATCACAGCGAGAAAATCAAAAATTTGATTTAGCCACGGCTTGCACACAAAATCTCAGTAGCTCGACGTGTAATAATCCGTGAGGGTCTCGTCCGGGACACCTCGTTTTTGTGTAGGATTTTGCCATATTTTAGTGGGGAACGAGAAACATGTTTTACTTAATTTAACCCAGTTTTCTTGCAATATTACAGTTTCTTACAAAAAACAATACCCCCCACGTGAGATTGATTGAGATTAGGCTCGACCCCCTTCCCCCTTAAACACGAAATTAATTAACGACCCCTTAGTAGCGCTGATAAACGTTATGCACTGACGGATGCGCTGATATGCTATCAGCTAATAGATCTTTATGGAGAGCCATATTATGGCCAACTATAATAAAGATGTAATGATTTCTCTTAGATTTTTTTCTCTTAGCGTTCAAGTTTCCAATAGTCCTAATCGAACTGGGATTTTTGCTATAATCCTGGTAATGTGTTGCATGATTACAAAAATCTTCTAGATTCAAAATATCTGGTCTTTTGCAATCATTGCATTAATTTCGATACACAGGTATACATGTACAGTAAATATATAGTTATACAAGTGTTAGTTTAGATAGGTACCTAAAAACACTAAAATTTCTGACCATCATGCTTTGGCTTTAAGATGTCTATTGAAAATTAGGTATAATTGCAACACCTTATTTTGATACCACTCAAGTTTGATTTAGTCAAATTCGATATGTATGATATGATAGCTTTAGTTATTATACATATTTTGGGAAAATCAATTGATCAAACTCACTTATGTCGATAGATTAGAGCGACAAGGGCGAAAGGGGTTGTTAGAGGTAAAATACGGAGTACGGGGTGCGGGTTGCAGTGTAGGTCAATGACCTAGCCGGGACGCTCAGGCTCGGGCCCCGCCGCCGCCAGCCCCGGCTCCCAGGGGATGCCCGCGCCTCTCGCGTCGCGCATGTCATGCATGCACTGTTCATAATCATGCTCCCCGAGGGTGCTTCATGTAATGTAGCTCCTATGTAGATAATACCTACAGGTTGAACGGTTTTTATTGTGAGTTGAATTGCTATACCATTGATTTAGCTGTATTCCATTGCGGAGCCAATACGAAATGTAGAGGTGAATAAACTTTTGAATGACCACTAATGTGCCATTTCTTTGTCAATCGTAAAATGTAGTGGTGATTTAAGATAAATTTGTTTTAAAATGTAAGTATATTTAAGAAGTTTCTTCTCATTTAACATGGCATAGATATTCGGGGCTACCCAATTTATTGAGTAATTAACAATAATATAAATATACGTGTATAAAAAGACTACGAGTGCGGAGGCGCGTCTTGTTGGTGTGCGACAGCTGGCGGCCGGCGCGACCTTGCAGCGGCAGCGCCAAGGTTCCGCCGGACGTTGACCTCGCGTCGCGACGCTATCGACCGCCATCGCCACGTTGTCGCCCGCACCTCGCCGTACGCCGCTCAGTAGATATCTCATCACTCCTCTGCTGACGCGTTTGATTCGTGAATTCATATGAAAATGTTTGATGCCGAAAATGCGAGCTACTGTGACCGGTCGGGCCGGTCGGTCAGGACACGGCTAGAGGTTTGCGAGGACGTGCGGCGGGGTAGGGGGGCGGCGGGCCGGTGCGGGGTCTACGGCCGGCGCGGGCGCGGCCGACGACCGCCGCTTCACCTGGCCAGCGGCCGGCAGTGCTGCGAACCGAACAACCACGCTATCTTTCTTACATGTTTTTAAACGCTAACTTTAACAATAATAAAAACAGTTACTAAACTCATGATTTCGAGATCTACCACTTATTCGTGCCCAAATGTGCGGCACACCGGGCTCACGATCACTATTCACTACCTACACCCTGACTACGAAACGTTACACACTCGTAAAAGCGGAATCAAATTACCGGACACGTCCAGCTGCCGCAGCGGATCCTTCTTCATGATTCTGTGCTCTTTATACTTTTATCATATCTATTTATATGCCTCCGCTGTCCGTCCGTCCGTCTGTCTGTCAGCGGGCTGTATCTCATGAACCGTAATTTATTTATTTATTCTTAAGAAAGCTTATTGTCATATATATATATATTTAGTACGTACATAACGCTTGCAATTGCCATTTAAAAGCTTCCACAAATTAAAAACTATGTATCTAAAATTAAAAAGAATGAAAAGATATTGGATACAAAAATAAAAATTAAAAACAAAATCTTCTTAAATATAACTTTAAAAAATATTCTTTAAACAAAACTTAAGATCTTGTAATTTATGAATCATAACACTAGTTTACAGTTAATCTGTTGCCGGGAAATTTTTTGCTGTTGCTGACTACATATAGTATGCCGAGTTCAAATATATAATTCGAATTTTTTTATCAGCTTGTTTCAGATATCTAAGTTCAAAACAGAAAACACATATATTTACTAAGAAAAAATTGATTGAAAAATTGAAAATTTAGTTCTACAAAATTTTGTTCTAAAGCTCTCCTCTTATGTGCAGACTTTGGAAAATGGCGTATCAGGGACCAGCAATAGTCAGAAAAATAACTCCATAATTATTTTTCTCTTTCACGATTAAAAGTAACTTTAGTTCCTGAAGAAAGCAATTTTTTTTCTTTCAGTCTTGATGCCAACTATTCTGAACCTTGTTTAGAAAGATTCAAATCTCTTACAGATCATCTCATTCGTTTTGTGGAAAACATGTTGGTTCATTGGATACATCTTCAAAATTAGTATCATTTTCTGATAAGCTTGGTTTTTTATCGGTTTGTATTAAGGGTTCAGATATATTTTTAGGCACTGAAGAATCAGGTGAATGTTGCACTGGACGTAAAACACAAGTAGTACTTGGGTACTGCCACTTAGCTCGATTTTTTGAGTTAATGCCTTTATGTTGGCACTACAAAAATAAAAGTCATCGATATGATTTTGTGGTTCTCGCCAAATGGTTGGTGTTTCTTATTTAAAAACACTTCTTTTGCCACCTTTCCACAATCTTAAATAGTCAATACACAATTTACAAACACAATTAGGTGCCCAAGGCTTCTAATTTTTTTCCAAGAATATTCCAAAATATAGTAAGCAGGTGTTTTTGACGAATTCTTAGATAACGTTTGTACAATGTTGAAACACATGTTCTCCACATATGTAGCAAAAATGATTTGGATTGTATTAACAACTTCTCCTTGAAGTACTCATGTCGCAAAAATTTCAGATTAATATTAACTAAGTGAAACACGTTATCAACGGACAAATACGCTTAGATGATAAAAATAAAAAATGAAGTAATTTGAGCTGCACAAAAATTATTGAGGGTAGATTTTAAAATAATATGTCATAAGTAAACAATATCAACCATAAAGTTCGCGGCAACAGACAAAAAAATCAATTTTGTAAACTAGTGTAATTATAACAATGAGGTAGTATCTAATAATCGTGTCGTCTTTATTTATTGTCCTAAAAACAGTTAAAAAAAATAAAAAAATGTACACATGATATATATAATTATGAATAATGCTACTCATTGCGGTCTGTAACAAAGTATTCTTCATTAGTACGCCTTTAATGTGCTTGGGCTGGTTATGATAAATAGATCAACATCTAAGTGAGAGGGCAGGCTATTAAAGCTTGCTGCGCTAAGAAGAAGGCATTCCGTCGGTAGTTTGTTGATGCGAATGGAACGTGAAGAAGTGGTCGCCGTCTGAAACCTACCTAACTAATGGGTTCGGAGTGATATTTTGGAGAGAAGTTGGGAACAATTGGCAATATTTAAAAGAAAAGTAATATTATTAGCATGGCGTCTGTTTTCCAGAGGTAGAAAATGGTATCGTTTGCAACGATGAGTCATATGGAAGCATTTCCAGATGGTATCAAATTCCAACTGGTGGTGAAACCCTGTAATACTACTGCTTGTGATCTGTTTTCAATGTAGGAGGAAAATCATCAATATAGGTCGCCATGAATTCCAACTAAGCAAAGTTTACATAATAGTACCCTGTGGTCAATGCGGTCAAAACATTTACGGTAATCCGTATGAATTACATCAACATGTGCACGTTGTCCATTCCTTCAGAGATAAATTCATTGCAAAGAATAAAGTTAGTGGTAGTAGACCGCTTACGAAGAAAACCATGCTGCTCATTACCATAGTCACATTTTAAGGCTGAATAAACTGCGGAATAAACAACGCGCTCTAGCACTTTTGAGAACAGGCGATAATTTGAAATCTATATAATATATATAATAATTTGAAATCGGGCGATAGTTATCTACGAGGGACTTATCACCTTTTTTAAAAACTGGCGTGACGAGTGCAGATTTCCAGATTTTAGGAATAGTGCCTTCTGTTAAAGACCGTTTGAATATAATACGGATAGGCTTGGCTAGACTTTTCCGCACAGTTGAAGTAACTTTATTACTTTTTCGCGGCATACCTCTATGGAGCTAATGCTCGCTGTGGATGGTGTTGTGACTTGATCTTGATCCTGGTCGTGTCTGGCTCTTGAAATGTTGGCTGAAAGTATGTAGCGAAAAGGTTACTGATTTCTTCTCCAGTGTCTGCGATTGTATCTTGATATTTCAGAATATTGGGAAGTTACTATTACTTCTCTTACTTTTAATATAGGACCAAAACAATTTTGGGTTCTTGATAATTGATGACTCGACTTTATCCATATACGTACGGTAACAATATTTCTCCACTTTTGCAGCTCTATGACGTAATAAAGAAAAGGTTTGGTAATCAGACATATTTCCATTAAAAAAAAGTGGTGGCACTCCGGTAGTGCCGACAGAAGTGAAAACTTGAACAAAATCGCCTTGGTGGAAGGAAAACACTTATAAATAAAGAGCATAATCGCGTTTACAAAACCTTTAAAGTAAAAATTCTTGCATAGAACATTGATCCGTAACGTAATATAAATAAAGAGCACAATCGCGTTTACAAAAATGAGGTGTCGTCATGGTGTCGCGAAATCAATGGTTTAGTCCCAATCTCAAAAATGCCTGACGCGCCTAAAGAAGTTTTCACTTCAAAATAAAAATAGATTCCTCATGCGTAGGGGTGGGTGTTCGAAAATATTCCATGTATGTTCCACTATAATTATAATAATAAAAACTTTTATTTCAGAATCACTTCCATATTTTTTAGAAACAATGTAAACTTATAAAACTAGTGTTAGTATAATTTATTCTAAGCTGCGTGAGGCCGATCACGGGGAATGCCCACTTGGTGTTGCCGCGAACACGGCATATCAGAGATGCGCATCTCTTGCGCATGATGGCCGAAAAACTCAACGTTCGCGTCGGACGCGCTACGAAAACGCGGCAGCCCCATCGTGTAACAATATAACAACACGTTCCACCCGGAACGTGTTGTTATATTGTGTGCTCAGGCCACTATATGCCCTCTGCATAAAGTCCACCCACAGCCGGGGTTGTGAAGAAGTCCGAAAGGGAGACCGTGGCCCCCGGCAACATGGCGACTGAAGGAACATGGGTGGGTTTTAGTCAGTAAGAGTCTGACACGCGCTCCCGCTCCACCTAGAGCGGGAGAAGTAATTTGACCATATCCCACCCAAAAATAAAAGGCTGCACGTGTAAAAGGATTGTTAGCTTTGAAAAGCGTCACCTTAACCCGAGCCGTACGACGTGCAAACCTGCGGGCCAACATCCCACATTGAACAGGCAGTGACCTGCTCCCGTTCTATATCAGCATTATCTCTCATAACGTCTGTTACCCAATGACCCAGATAATAATGTAAAATTCGCAACTCTTTTAGAGGTCTGCCACACAGCATAACTGGTGAAATTGTGCTATAGCATTTACTGCTTGCTTTAAATGTCATGAATTCGCTCTTCGATGCATTATATTTGAGCCCATGGGTCTCAGCGTACGATTCACACACGTTAATCAGTTTCCTTAATGCCCTGACCAAAGGGCTCAGCAGAACCATATCGTCTGCATAACTTATATTATTAATGCGTACACCATCAAAATATGACAGCCGATTCCGGTTCTGCTAAGCTCATCGATAAGATTATTCGTGCACATATTAATCAATGCAGGTGAGGACACTCCGCCTGCCTTACTCCACACTCGAGCCTATACTCGGCGGAAAAAGAGGTTGCCCAGCTGACACGGTTCCGTTGATTAGCGTACCAAAATGTATATAAATTTATTACTTCACGGGGCACATCTGTCTCGTGCTGCAGTTTACCCCCAAAGCACGTTTTAAGATACAAGGTCAAATGATTTTGACAAATGTAGGTAACACGCAAATATTGGCGTTTTCCTTGCTGTGTACTTACTGCACAGTCTGCTTAAGGCTCAGGATAGCACTCTCTGTAGATAAACCTTATTGAAGTTTTAATTTTTTTTTTCTTGAAAATTTAATGGAAAACGCTTTATAAAAAATCTATCTTTATTTTTACACAGCTTTCTCACTTTTTTTTGTTTGTAATTTTCATTGTTATGAAATATTCTTTTAGAAATAAAATAATTATATTCGTATCATTAAAGGCACTTTCAAACAGGCGCGACACGCGACGCGACACAAAGACACCGCTCGTCGCGCGACGAGCGGTGTCTTTGTGTCGCGTCGCGTGTCGCGCCTGTTTGAAAGAGCCTTTACGCAAGATTCAAAAATTTTGATCGAGAAGATCTACATTACTACCTACATTCCGCCTAGGTTTTTGAAATGATTTAGTAGGGATGTAACTATACATAATTTTCCCGATACGATACCGATACCGATTAATTATTGTAGTAATTAATCGGCGATACCGATGCCGATGCCGATATCGATATTGATAGCTTAGTACCAATCACCAGGTTAGTCAGTAACCACACGAAAAGAAGAAGAAGAGTAGATATAATAAATCAAATAAATAATTAGTATGTACCTTGGCTTGGGCGTTTATTTCGGGCAACAACTGTTTAATAGTGCGTTATAGTCCTCACTTTACTGTGTGATAAACAGACGCACGAATAGCGGTGACGTGAAACAGGCACGAAACAATACGTTGCTCAGCATACTGCACACTAGCGTTTCCCGTGTTCATCCGACGGAGCGACGTCCCGTGTTCATCCGTCGTCGTTTCGCGCGCTTTTCGAATTGTTTGATATCGGTTGTATTGTACATAATCGGCTATGATTTAAGAACCAGGTAGTATTTTTTGTTTTAATTTTAGTTGACTTAGAAAGGACAATGCTAAAAAAAAAAACCCAGGCCCGGCGCAAACTAAATGTAACTCAAATTGTAGGTAAATATGAGTAATTAAATAATGCATATGGGGTATGATAGACATCGATGGCTAAGTCTTAGTGTGTGAAATTATAATATTATTAATCTATTATTAATAATACAATTAATCTGCCTAGCCTTTTCCCAACTATGTTGGGTCGGCTTCCAATCTAACCGGATGCAGCTGAATATCTGTGGTTTACATGGAGCGATTGTTTATCTGACCTCCACAACCCAGTAACTGGGTAATACGATTCCTATTTACAGAATAAACAATTTCATTTCATTTCATTTCGATACCCCTTGGTAAAACTGGTTTTTTGATCTAGTTTTACCAAGGGGTATCGTTAGGCCAAGGCCTTCTGACGACCCGTAACGACTGTCAAAGTTCCACGAATGACAACCGGGACAAACGGCACCCTCATCTACGGATCAACCCCGGCAAGCGTAGCTTAACCTGATGGATCGACCCGTGCGGCTGTTATTACTTAGCCACGAGCATGTCTAATACTACATGATCCAAAAATGATGCGGGATGATGAAACTGCTCGTGATGCCTAGCCCATCCAAAGTAGTATAACACGTTCATGACATGCAGGCCTAACATGACACACGCGACAATTATCCACTCTCGCGTGACTAATTTTTGTCTATTTCAGTAGTTTTATCGTTTTCTGATAGCTACGCCATACAAAATACTCGACTCGTTCTGTAAAATTTGATGTTTTGTCGACGAACCCTAACATGACACGCTATAGATTTTATACAAATATACTCCAAAGACAAAAAGCGTAAACCTATTCAGGCCCTTTCAAATTGTTTTTTTAATTCATCTAGTGGTCGAACATAACCTCTAAATAGTTATTACATTTTTGTAAATATTTCGGAAATGCCATTGTAGTTTGTGTTGAATTTTTTGAGGAAGTATTTAAGGCGGGGTTACCCGGAAAAACGTCGTTTTCTATTGTCTTTTATTCGTAGATAACACGGAATAAAATTTTGAAAAAAATATATTACATATTTCACACTTTGATCTAGATACTTCGGTCGTGCGATACACGATTACTTGCACTTTACTGCATCCAATTAAATCGCAAAAACATGTCCAAATTAAGGTCTCATTAATATTTTATTTGAGTTATATTAGGATTTGAATAATAAAACTTATACCATAATAAAGGTCGTAAAAAATGTGATATAAACCGGCCAACATAATGTGAAATATGAAAATACTTATACCACTAATTCCAAAATCAAGCGTTTTCATCTTTTCATGCCCTCGCTCCGTGTCATTTAGTCCCGAGCGGAACGTGTTGGAGGTCGGACGTGTGCCAATTTTTGCGAACGCGCCACCCCCGCTAAGTTCTGCTACCGTCCGAGTCAAAAACTGATTCTAAATTTGTAAATAAAATAATAGGTACCTGTATAATTATAATACATTTTTAAATAGTTAGTTTTTATTAGGTACCTACTTAGTTATATTTTTTTTTTAATAAAATGGGCAAAACTAAAAAAATAGTTGTCATCGCTGGGTCACGAAGGCTGAATAAACAAAAGGGAAGGATGCTTTGACAATATTATTATACCTACATTATTTATAGATATTATATTTTACTTTACTAACTGAATTTAAACCCTATGTAAATAAAGACGCCACGCGCGCAAAAGTTATAATGGTGGATTTTTCTCGCGGAATAAATTTACCACCCGCATCAAGTGTGTAAAATAGTTGAATTTGAACACTATACCACAGTGCATAAAGTCGCTACGCGCACAAATGTTTTATTGGTTTACTATTTTCAAATGTCAAATAGTTAGTTCACCCCGCTGAGTTGATCCGGGTGATTTTTATAATGATTATTAGCCTAGGTAGGTACTGTACAGTCGACCACACGTCGTGCGTCGTGGTAAGTGATAACACTATGATCTTGAGCTGGCCCAAAATACGGGGTTTCATTAGAATAAAAGATCCTAATAAAATCTCAGTTTGTATAATAAGAGCCTTTGTATCTTATAATATTCGTTATTTACTGCTGATATGTCCATTTTCACTTATCTTACATCTAAATGGTAGCGCGAATTTCCAACCTGAGAGTTGAAAATTCAACAGTGCAATAATATTTTAGGCGTTCATTTAGAAGTAAGCTATGTATCCTACAGCCACCACAACACAAGAAATATATATTTATGGTTTCTGCAACGTTTGTGTAGGTCTCGTCTATGCCATGTAATACACGCAACACACTCGTGCCATAGTGTAGAAATGTACAGTATGACCATTACCTACAATATTTTTATTTATTATTTTCGGTAAGGCACAAGCTCATTTATGCGCAGTACACTCTTTACTAAAAACACTATCTGTGAGGTATGACAAGCTTATCCATATTACATATTATGAAACAAAGTCCCCCGCGGCATCTGTCTGTCTGTCTGACTGAACGCGATAAACTCAAAAACTACTGAACGGAATTTTTAAACGGTTTTCACTCATATATGGAGTGATTTATGAGGAAGGTTTAAGTGTATAATTCATTAAAATTTTGTGTAAATTATTACGATTATTGTTGAAGAAGTCGGAAAAAATCATGCCGACTGGGAGCTTTACCGGCGTAAACCGCAAAAGATACATACAATCTATGTTCTACCGTATTGTTCATATTAAATAGTTCAACAAAGAAGTCCGCGATGATTAATGTCTGTCTTCTAAGGATGACCCACAGTAATCATTATTATCTTTCAGAATTTGATAAAAATTTCATTATTAGTTCCGAAGCTATTTTGACCGGTATTATATTAATCCTTATCCAATAAAATAAGTTGTTTAAATTGGGAATTAATTTGAGATTAAAATATGCCATAGTATCATATCATTGAAAAGATAACACAGATTCAAAACTACGCGTAACTAACTACATAATTATGGTTGACGGCAACGCGGGCGTAGCGGTATTAGTCAATGACCTTTCCTCGGCTATTAGGGATGTAATCCCGGTAGTACGTCCCCGTGGGATATTTTTTGACATCCACGCGGGCGAAGCCGCAGACAAAAGCTAGTAAATAAATAAAAACTACATATAAATATGTCTAGTTTGGCTATACAGACGTTATCTAATGCATAACTTTATTCAGTGTTTATTGGCAAGAGGAAAAGTGTGTATAAATTGTAAATTACATTAATCGACTTTAAAACAAGGTGTTTCTCAAAGTGTTTGCATTTTGATAAATATTTTCATAGATAGACAATGGAACTATTCACTCGAGATTACTGTAATTGTATGTTTATGCTACGCCACTAAAAATGGAATAATAAAATAAACTTCACTTGAAATGTTTACGTCGATTTTCAATGTTTTAGAGCAATGCAGTTGCAGACCAAGGGCAGTGCATATCAACTAATGATTCGAAACAAAGTTTACCGCATGAATAGCATATATATAACTTCTCCGACATCAATCGTTGGGCAGTTGCCCGCCAGATACGACACCCATCTGGTTGGAGTATCCTTCCTTTTATATAGAGTATGAGTGAACTTTACCCCCTGTTTTTCATACCTCCAAAACTTATAAGTGAAAAAGTGTTTGCTTTTATTATCCCAAGTATTTGATAAAAAATACTATATATTTATTTTTAATTGAGCCTCCAGCCAGAATTAAACCTCTAAGACTTCTTGAATTACAATATTGATATTGTATTTTAAGAATTGTAATATAATTCTCCTAAAGAAAATGTGCCTACCTACTATTTGATTTTGTATACTGTATCACGAAGATTTCGCATCCTTATGGAAAGTCGAATATCGCGTGGCGCGCAGTTTTAAATCGTACCCGTATCCATGACCTTCGTGTCAGTCAGATTTTAAATCCACCTTATTCACAAAAAATTATAAGAAGGTACAGCTCGCGCCAAACTTTGTGGCCGTCCCGAAACTAGGCTCATTGCATTGCGCAGAACACAAAATCAGGTATTAGCGGGACGCACAAGAGCTTGGGGGCAGGGCCACACCCCGCGCGCCCGCACCGCTCTCCCGCGACGCGCGCTGGCACCCACGCATTAGTGTGAGTGCACGTCCGTATACGAATCACGCACTTGTTGAGCTCTGAGAGTACTGTCGCGTTCAGAATTCGTTCGATCGTTTCGTTAATTTGTTGTTATAGTTTTTAGTTCTATAGTTTTATATAGTTATATAGTTTTTATTTGTTGTTATTGTTACTCGTTGTTATTTGTTTATAAACATGCCTACCGGACGTTGTAATGTTTTACGACGCCAGGTTCGTAAATAGGTCTACGATGTTTATAAATTTATGAAGAAAGAAGCTGAAGAAGGCCTTAAATACGATTTGAAGGCAGTACATAAACGGACTGCAGCCGCTACAGGAGTATCAGAAAGATCTGTACGACGTATTATATCGGTAGCTAATGAACCAAGTTCTGATTTACTAGCAGTTTTTCGTACACCCGGAAAGAAGAGGCAAGGGGTAAAAAAGGTAACCGGAATCGACAATTTTGACCAAAGTGTCATCGAAAGATGTATCCACAATTTTCATTTAACACAGAAAGAGTTGCCGACAATTGCTCAACTTTAAAAAAAAAAGAAGATATAAATTTTGAAGGATTCGCAACGAGAATAAATGAAATGGGATTTAAATGGAAAAAAACTGAAGACAATCGCAAATTATTAATTGAAAATACGCTGTAAGCGAATTGAATATTTGCGTGAAATAACGAAATATCGCGCAGAAGGAAGGCCGATAGTTTACACTGACGAATCGTATGTCGATTCATCGCATACCACTTCACAGGCGTGGAGTGATGGTAGCACTAAAGGTTTAAAAAAAAAGATATCAAAAGGTCAACGTGTCGTCATTGTACATGCTGAATCCAAATCAGGATTTGTACCCAACGGGCTTTTGATGATTAAAGCAGGTACGAAAACCGGAGATTACCATGATAACATGAATTATAATAATTATGAAAGATGGATACGCACACAACTTTTGCCGAATCTCCCACCGAGATCGGTGATGGTGATAGATATTGCACCCTATCGTAACAAATTAGAGGATGCAGCGCCGACGTCAAATAGCAAAAAGGCAGAAATGGTGGCATGGCTTACGGTAAAAAATATCCCTTGCAGTTCTGACATGCTGAAACCAGAACTGTATAAATTAATTTCTATAGGTACATAAAGAAAAATTTAAAAAAAATAATATTGATAAAATTTTAGAAGAACACAATCACACAATATTACGGCTTCCATCTTACCATCCCGACTTGAACCCCATAGAAATGGCTTGGGCATCCAAAAAAGGTTACGTGGCGAAAAAAAATGTCACAAATAATATAACTAATATTATGAAACTAGTGGAGGAAAAAGTAAATAGCATGGGTGAACAGGAGTGGACTGCACTATGCGACAAAGTTATGAATATTGAGGAAGAATATAAGAAAAGTGATGTCATCATAGATGAACTAACTGAAAAAATAATAATTTATGTGAGCGATAATAAATCAGCTGAAGAAGATTTGGATATTTTTTGGGAAGAGAGTGATTCGGATGCGGAACCATCCACTAGTAAGGGAGATGTTTTTAGGAAAGGTGTGGCCCCATTGTGAATATAGTTTTTATTTATATTAATGTTTTTTATTTACATTTATCCTATTATTACCTAACCTATATGTTTTACAAATAACACATACATTGTATATTAAATAAAATAAAAAAAACCTATGAAATAAACACTAACTTTAAAATCAACAAATAAAATTAAATTGGCATAATATAATAAGTATTAAAAATGTTAGAAAACGAAAATTGTTTGGTTGATTACGTATTGCCCACTCGA
Source organism: Omphaloscelis lunosa (assembly GCA_916610215.1). Classification (NCBI taxonomy): domain Eukaryota; kingdom Metazoa; phylum Arthropoda; class Insecta; order Lepidoptera; family Noctuidae; genus Omphaloscelis; species Omphaloscelis lunosa. Next base: position 697,330 of record OU744250.1, on the reverse strand, counting down.
CTGTACCATGCGCAAGTTCGGACTCGCGACTATACTCAAGGCGGTCACAAAGTTTGGCGCGGGCTGTACCTACCTACTTATACTTATTTTTAATTATTATTCATTAGGTTCAAGTTTATACAACACCTACCTAATCTACCTACCTTAAAAAATACGTAATAGAAAAATAAAATAAAATAAACTTATATTAATCAGTTCAAGTTGATCTACTGCATTGCTCTTTCCTGTGACCCAACTTACTACCTACGCGAGTTCGTGAACTTATGAGCGGCGCGCTTGGCGAGCGCGTCACCCGCGCATCGTAATTTGTTACGTATCGCTACTCGTTGCGGGGACTGGGGTAAGCTTTGAATGCTTACTGCGCTTGGGTTAGCCCTGCCTTAAACATGTCATCGAAAATTTTAAAGTTGATTTGATAAAGACACAACAATGTTGAATTCCGTACATTTGTCCATAGTGCCGTGGGCAATCTCCTTTCAACTTAATCGGTTCATTAGATTAAGAGCAAATTGGCCGTGACAGACGAACAGACAGACACACGAGTGATTCTATAAGGGCGCCGTTTTTTTCTTTTGAGGTACGGAACCAAAAAAACAAACCATGATCGGGTTTCAAACGATTAGATAATTTCATCATACCACGCTATTTAAATCACTCTCTAGCTCCACGAATAAACGTACAAATACTTGACTAGATCGCAAGAACAATGACAATTAGATATCGATACCCTAGTTCACTCTCGTACTAATTACATTTATACCAATTTTACAGGAGAGCAATTCTTATATTCGCATACGCGGGCTGGGACAAGATGCTCGGCGAACTAGAGCCCAACCATCAAGCATTCTGGGAACTTCAGAGGAAACTCAGATCCCCTCAATCTTCCTCCATGCCCCCCCCTGACCCGTCCCGATAAGACCATAGCTTTCGAGGACGTTGAAAAGGCTGAATGCCTGGCCGACAGCTTCGAGGCTCAATGCTCACCGAGTTCCCTGCCAGTAGACCAAGGTTTCTAAACCACCTAAAGGTCACCTCCTAAAGATCGACGCTGAAGTCGAACGTAGAGCCTCTCTGCCTACCGTTGATGACCCTGATTGTCCACTGCCTCCCGTCGCTCCAGACGAAGTGCATGACATTATCAAAGGTCTTAAAGCTCGTAAAGCTCCCGGTTCAGATGGCCTCACCAACAGGTTGATCCAACTATGCCCTGCCCACCTAACAATGCTTTTGACTACCATCTTCAATGGTGCCTTAAGCAACAACTTCTTTCCCCAGTCGTGGAAAGAAGCCACAGTCATCGGTATCCCAAAGCCCGGTAAACCCAGTACCGAGCCTTCTAGCTACCGTCCCATCAGTTTACTCAAGGTTCTTGGAAAAATATATGAGAGGCTTTTATATAAGCGTCTCGGAGACTTCGCTGAGACCAAAGGCCTCATCCCCAACGAATAGTTCGGCTTTCAAACTGAGCACTCTAGCGTGCATCAGGCCCACCGCATCATTGACTTCATAAGCGCTGGTTTCCAACGCGGCTCTCTGACGAGTGCAGTATTCTTCGACATTGCGAAAGCATTCAATAAAGTCTGGCACAACAGCTTATTATACAAGCTGTACCACCTCGGCGTGCCAGATCGTCTCGTACTCATCTTACGGGACTATCTATCGATCCGCGTATTCCGCTATCGCATTGAAGGAGCATTTTCCTCTCCCCGCCCTATTCGCGCAGGAGTTCCTCAGGGCTCTGTGCTAGCTCCCCTCATGTTGACGCTATTTACTAGTGATATTCCAAACGCCGGTAGAAGGGCGCAGTTGGCTCTGTTCGCAGACGATACGGCCATCTACTTCAGGTCCCGACAATATCGCCCACACTCTCCAAGGCTCAGTCAATCGACTCGCTGCCTGGTTTAGAAAGTGGCGCATAGAAGTCAAGCGGTTCTCTTTTCGAAACCGCGCACAAGGCATAGATACCCCCTCCCCCGACCCCTCACTATGTTCGGTAAGCAGATCCCTTGGGAGAAGCGAGCCAAATATCTAGGTGTTGTCCTCGATCATCATCTCACTTTCGCTGAGCACATAAAGAAGGTTCGTTCGCGAGCCGCTTTCGCTCTCGGTAGGCTCCATTCCGTCCTAAACGCACGTAGCAAGTTGTCACTCAAGTGCAAATTGCGAATCTACACAGCGTGTATTCGTCCCACCATGACATATGCGGGTGCCGTCTTTGCTCATGCAAAACCCCACCATATCCATAGGATGCAAACGCTCCAAAACCGATTCCTCCGTAGGGCCACCGGCTCCCCCTGGTATGTTAGGAACGAGAGTCTCCATCTCGACCTTAAAATTCCCACGATCCACCAATTCTTAAAACGCCTTGCAAAGCGTTTCTTCGATTCCGCGGTCAAACATTGCAACCCTCTGGTTGTCGAGGCCGCCAGTTATGTCCCAAGTAGGATTAGCCGTACCCGCCGTCCTAGGCACATTCTCACCGACCCAGATGACCCCATAACCCTCCTCCAGGAGAGCAATAGGGCCACAAGTACTCTACACAAATACAGACGCCTCCCATTCATTCCGACCTCACCGTCGAGGTCCTTTGCGATCGCGTCCGCGCCCCCGAGTAAATGATACTCCTCCCCGAGCCTTACTCGAAAACGAGGTGCCAGCAGTGGTTGCAGCTGTGCACGTAGCTTTAAATTTCCCGATTAACCTTTTGACCGCCACAGTCATGTATAGATGACAAGCCAAAAAGTGCCCAGCACGCCACTGTCACGACTACATGACAGACTTTTAAACGTAAATAAATCTTATTAAACAACATTATTTTTTTTATTTCTTTTGCTAATTATGTTCCTTGACTCATTCTTATTTATATTAATAAACCTCCTTTCTTTATATTTCATCTATATTTACATACGATGACAAAAACTTAAACCAATTCTAAAGTTCGAAAAACATAGTTCCCTCCACGCCACTGTCACCATAGGATGACAAGTAGTGATGTAGCTAACAGGCAACATAACAAGAATATCGACCTGAACGGAAACCTACGTTACAGTTAATTTAGTTAAATAAAAGTTTTTAGTGATTGTTATACTTGTATGAAAAGATTATAATTAGATTTTTTTTTAATTGTTTACATTATATTTTTTATTATAAAAAAATATCTATCTACAAACTTAAATAAAAGACCGATTTTTCGTAAATGTTTTATAATTATCACTATCCCTCTCGTTTCCTCCTTTTTACATATCAGTATATGTAAAAAGGAGGAAACGTGATTTATATTTAAAATGTGATTTATATTCGGAATAAAAATACGAATAGCAATGGCAACCCAGACGGAATTTTATACATCGTGACATTTTTCTCAAAAAATAATATAGCTTTTTAATTTTACACTGTTTAAATTAATTGAGTAATCACCATATTATTATCCAGCCCCGGATCTAGATTTTTTTTGAGGCGGGGCAAAAACTGCTGTCTGCCGCCCCCCGCTAATCTTTTATGGGGATGCGCTAAGTTAGCCCGTGAAATTAAAATTTTCTCAAAATGAAAATTTTGCCAGCAACATATTAATAATAAATTTCGATAAAAATAAATTTTATCGATCGACAATGGTCCAACAGTCCAACAGGGGCGCCATAACGGTTGTATAAAAAATAAAATAGAAAGGTTAAATGTGCCGCGCGTCTCATTTATTGCAAAGTTGCGATGTGCTGGGTGGTGCACTTGTCTGCTACATTTGAATTTGTCGCCCCCTGAAATTGGCGCCCGGGGCATGTGCACCGGTTTGTCCCCCCTCTAGATCCGGGGCTGTTATTATCTACCCAAAACCCATTGCAAACTCCAAATATTTTACAGAAAACCGCATAAATTTAAATTGACAAACCGTTGTGAAGATAAAGGCCCACACAAACTAAAAACAAACAACCTCTCACCTCAAACTTAAACTAGGTACTACTCCGTTGCGTCGTGGGTATAAAATAATACGAAACCGTAAAAATAAAAGCTCTATAATTATTTCGATATTTTTCATAAATAACGCTTGCACCCCTCTAGTGCAGAGGCGAGCAAATTAAAAAAATCCGTGCCGGCCACGCCACAGTCATCATAGGATGACAGAAAAGTACTTCATGATTGAACATAGTGCTGTGATGGTATTGACGTGATTTTATCGATTGATGTTTTTAATTGTGGATTGAAAAGGTAAAGGGTGCCGAAATTTTGACACATATCATTATAGAGGGACACAGCGGGACAAAATAAAACTCCTGTATATTATATTTGAGGTATTTTAAAGTTTATTAAAAAAAACATCGTTAAAAAATGAACAGTCAGTTTTTATCGATATCATTCGGAACTCACTACTGTTTTGTAGGTATCTAAGGTTGAATTTTTAGCTTGGCGCTGAGGGCACGTCGTGGTTTTTTTGACGTGGCGGTCAAAAGGTTAATAATCATGATCAAAACTTTGATCCAGCCCGTCCCATCTTTGATGTCCTCCCTCCGGTGACGCCCTAAGCCGTGGCTCGTACCCCACAGGGGGTGCTATTAGCGAGCGTTCACCTAGCTTTTTATATAAGTTTGTATGCCCCTGGCTGGAGGCTTTGAGTGTAGCAGCTTAAGGCAACCACAGGATTGACCGGTTAAATAGACATGACCTCAGAGGTCAGCTATGAGATGCCCTAAAGAAAAAAAAAATGCATATAAATATCGCAGCAGTGGTTATAAAAATATTACAAATTGAGTACTTATATCATAGAATAGCTTTTTGAGATAGTATATTTGTAATAATTATTTGAAAATTTTAAAGTCCGCATGCTGAAAATTGTCTTCGAAGCTCGCCCCCTCACTTAATACAAGTGTGCATGTCGAAACTATGAAATCAATGCAGTTAGGATAAAAATGTTAAAAAAAATATGGAAGCAAACGAAAATAAGTATAAGAATTAGTCATAACAGTTTTAAATATCATTATGACACTTTTTATTTAATAGAAGAAGAAGGCTTTAGGTAACTCTGGTAAGATAATATATATTAAAAAGTAAAAAAAAAAAAAAAAATTTAATTAAAACGAACTAGACGCCGCAATCCTTATAATAAAAACAAGCACTTAATAACACTACTTACGCCATCTAGTTCCGTCTTTGTAAACAAAATCAGAAATCCAATTTCCAAAGTTTTATTTACGTAACTTAATCCATGAAAGCCTAACTAACTGTATGTCGTGTGCAGGGCCGGTCGCGGAGGCGTAGCACAAGCGCACAGCGCTGCAGCGAGCGATCAGCGCGGGCACGTGACGCGCAGGAGCAGAGCGCGGCAGTGCGCGGGAGACAGCACCGGCGGCAAGACGGACAGCGCGCGGCAGCCGGGGCCCGCGCCGCGCGCCTCGGGGCGGACGCCCGTCCCCCCGCCGAGGCGCCGCTGGGTCCCGCCCTCCACCCTGCGACACCACGAGGTGCCCGACGGAGATGCCAAGCACGACATCATATTCCGTAAGGTGAGTGTAGCGCCGCAAGCGCCCCCCGCGCCCGCGCACCCTGCCTCGCTCACCCACCGCTTTCTGTCCGCAGGTTCGAGGTATCCTTAACAAGCTCACGCCGGAGAAGTTCCAGAAGCTGAGCGATGACCTGCTCGGTTTGGAGCTGGACTCAGACAAGGTGCTTAAGGGAGTGATCCTTCTCATTTTCGAGAAGGCGCTCGATGAACCTAAGTACTCATCGATGTATGCACAGCTGTGCAAGAGGCTCAGCGAGGAGGCGCCTAACTTTGAGCCGTCCGGTCAGCCTTGCACATTTAAACTGCTGCTCCTGAACAAATGCCGCACCGAGTTCGAGAACCGTGCACAGGTACCGCTCGCCTCTCACACTTAGCGCAAGTGCACTCTGTGCACTCTAATAAGTAGGTACGTTGCTTTTTGATATACGATTTATTTTCGCTAGGCGTTCGCCGCGTTCGAGGACAAGGCATTGCTGCCTGAAGAGGAGGAAAAGAGACATCTTGCAAAATGCAAGATGCTCGGCAATATCAAGTTTATCGGGGAACTCGGCAAACTCGAGATCCTGGCCGAGTCCATCCTGCACCGATGCATCCAAAACTTGCTGGCGCGGCGCGCGGCCGCCGAGCACCACGAGGACCTGGAGTGCCTGGCGCAGCTGGTGCGCACGTGCGGCCGCGTGCTGGACTCGGAGCGCGGCCGCGGCCTCATGGATCAGTATTTCGCGCGCATCGAGACGCTGTCGACGTCGCGAGAGCTGGCGCCGCGTATTCGCTTCATGCTTCGCGATACTGTGGAGCTGCGGCGCGGTGGCTGGGTGCCGCGCGCGGCCGTCACGGCTGAGGGGCCTGTGCCCATCCACCAGCTGCGCCACGACGACGAGCACGTGCCGCGGCGCGACCGAGAGCGCGAGCGCGACCGCGACCGTGACCGCGACTCGCTGTTCCGCGGCGGGCTGCGCTCGCGGCCGCTGGACGACGTGCTGGCGGGGCTGAGCCTGCAGCCGGCCGCGGCGCTGGTGCCGCCGCCCGACAAGCTGTTCGGCAACGGCTTCGGCGCGCCGCGCGACGGCTTCCGCCAGCGCTCGGCACCCGGCTACTACCCGCGCCAGGGCAACAACATGCACTACAACAAACACTCGCAGACAAACCAGCAGGGCAATGGCTCCAAGGTAATCACATTTTGAAGTGAAAACTTCTTTAGGCGCATTGGGCATTTTTGAGATGGGAAAAACAATTGAACTCGCGACACCTCATTTTGTAAACGCAATTGTGCTCTTTATTTATGTCATGTTACGGATCAATGTTCTATGCAAGTATTTTCTTGTTCAAGTTTTCACTTCTATCGGCACTCCCGGAGTGCCACTGTTTTATTATTAAATTAAGTTCAGTGTATCTTGGGGTGTTTTGAGATCCGTACATCTAACTGCATTCAATATCATTACGATCGAACTGTGTGTGTGAAATAACTGATAAATATTTAAGCTATATAGCGTAGATCGTAGTATGTTTAAACAACATCGTAGTATGTAAAACTAAAGTAAAATCCAACCTTTGTTCAAAGGCATACTATTGTATCAACGACTACTTAAATGATAAGAATAGTTGGTTGCTGTGATTAATTCTAGACAATGTTTATGTTCTTTCTCCATAATTAGGTTACCTACTGACAGTTTATGAGTTTATATAATTGTTTATTTAATTTGAATTCATTAGTCGTTTTTTTTTTCTTTTTAATGAGTCAATTCATTTTTATTTTATTGTTGATGTAATCTACTTATTACAATGTTTTTTTATGAGTTGTATTGCAATTTGTGGTTAGCTAGCGACCTCGACAATTGATCATATTTTTTTTTCTGAGCGACCGGTAGCAAGTTCGTCATGCTCCCTTAAGGCCGCTTCCAACGCGTGCGCAATATCGCGCACGCACGCGCACCGGCCCGCACGACGCACCGTGGGAAGGGTTACGTGCGTGGTAGCGAAGACGCGTGCGTCGCGGTGCGTCGTGGTGCGTCCGAGTTTGGATACATTCCCTTTGAAGTTCCCGACTCGCCACGGATCAAGGGTCTTTCAAACAGGCGCGACACGCGACGCGACACAAAGAGTCCGCTCGTCGCGCGACGAGCGGTGTCTTTGTGTCGCGTCGCGTGTCGCGCCTGTTTGAAAGAGCCTTCAGCCCGCATGGACACGCACCATGGGAAGGGTACCGTGCGTGGTAGCGCAGACGCGTGCGTGGCGGTGCGCCCGATCCGCGGCGAGTCGGTAAACTTCAAAGGTGCGCGCGTATGCCCGGTTCCTATTAACTACAACGAATCGTTTTGCTTACCAATGGTAACGTTTTTATTGCCCAACTTGGCATATATGTAAATATGTATGTAAATTCGTAAGCAAATTATTAGACATGGCCGTTTTTGGATGTTTACGCAAACGGTTAAATATTTTATATCAGATTATGAAATCGTTTTCAAAATTCGTTTTTAGAAATCAATTTCTGGAGCGGCTCTGGCGCCTCTAGCTCGCAGTTTCGATCGTCTCTAGTAATATTATAATTCGGTTGTAAGTTCATCGATCAAAACTATCTAAACATAAACAAATACTTGCTTACGCAATTTACTCTTGCCGTGGTTTTGTGAAATCGATTTGTCTAGTTCGGATTATCGATACGATACAATTTGTGACCGAAATCGGATTTTAGATACGTTTAGTTTCGATATATCTGATGCATGTCTACTAATTTTACCTTTGATAGCTAGTTCCATAATTTGCATAGTAGATGTAAAGCTATGAGGTCTTTGCTTCCGGTTAGTCCCCCTATACTCTAGTCCCTCTATGCTCGACCTAAAAAATACCTACTAAAAGTATCGCTATGCACGCAATTCTTCGATTCTACGTAAACAATGGAAGGTATAGTTGAAAAGAAAAAGTGTTTAAATTAAGGTAAAAAAATTATAGCGTTATTCGTATAAGCGTAAGCGTCTGTAAGTTAAAATTTGTTTTGTCTCGTTCTGACAGTCAAAAAGTCAAAATGACAGACAAAGACGAAACGAATTTCAGAGCGATTCTAAGTTAAGAAATGTTTATTATTAGAGCTGTACTCAATACTGGATCCACAAGATTTAACGAAGTCTGTAGACAGAAAACTAAAAAAATATAAAAGAGCGTAAATAAAAAGTCCGTTCTCAAAGTCAAATCATCTGTATTCATAATATTTCTTATGAATAACACAAATAAAATACAAATAATCAATTACATAAAAAAAAAAAAAAAAACAAATAGATAATAATGAGATGTAAGTATTACTATTTCAATCACAGACTTTAATACGAATCAAATTATTAGTACTAATTTAAAATTAACATTTATTTCTCGATAATTGGGTTTTGGTTTCATTATTCTTTGCTTTATCAAAGAGAACCCTAATTACGTTAATTAATTTCTTAATCGATTATGACTAATTTGTTTCATTTTGACAGTTAAACAACATTCATTGCGTTATTTACGTTGTTGAGCACATTTTTTTTCCAGCTTATGAAGCAATTGATTAGCAATCTGTTTCAAATCGAAACAGATTGTAATTGATCGTGTATTACATAATTAGGGTACTGGTAATGATTCGCGGAAGGGCTCATTGTTATCGTCACCCTGAAAAAACCAGTTCGACACATGCCTCATCAAGCGCAAAGCTTGACCCGTTTTATTATAATACATTTTCTTCTTATCGTGTGGTTAGTGACTAACCTGGTGTGAGAGTTTTAAAGCCGCCTAAGGGCCTCTGACTTGGCTTCACATGCCGTCGAGAAATATATCTCAGGTATGCCGGTTTCTTCACAAATATAATTAATGATGATTAAGAATAGGAAAACATAATATATTTACATACTAGGTTTTCTTCATCACTGCCCACGAATATTATTTCGTGTATAGCGAAACTTTTTAGTAGGTATTTTACGAGTCGTGCATAGCAGGATGAGCATAGGGGACTAACCGTTTGCTTCATTATTGGTAAAAATACAAACAAGTGGTGATGATCAATTTTGGCATAAGTATTTGATTTTTTCGTCGAATTTGAAAAAAATCTTTTTTTTTTAAAGGTATACTTTCTAGTTGGTCTCATTGTCATTTGGTCACAATCTGATGATGGGATTTTGGAGAAATCGAAGGAAATCTTCAAATATTATAGGCACACCTATAGCGATTTTGGTATTTTCAAAGTACCTAATTAACTCGTGGATTTGCTCTCGGAAAGCATTGGTAAAGTGGAACTGATGATGAAGGCCACAGATGGTCAACGGAACTGCTCAATAATAAGTAGGTAATTGCTGACTCACTAAAAAGCGAGAAATAAAAACTTTTTTACAAAAAAAAAAAAAAAAACAAACGACTTCCAAACTACAAAGTGAATAAATAACTTTAAATTTCGGAACACGGTGGTAAAAACTAAAATACTGATCCAAAGACACCAACTTCCGAAATTAAAGTTATTTTTCATTTTGTAGTGTTTTTCGCGTCGGTTGTTTTTTTTTTTTGTTAGGTTTATAATAATAATGGTTCTTTATTAAACTTCAACGAAATATAACGTTGCTAAATTGAAAAGTATAACTGTGACGTAGCATGACAACTGAAGTGACAGGTATTTTGTTTAGTCAGTTAACTAAGCCTCCGCTGTCCGTCCGTCCGTCTGTCTGTCTGTTAGCGGGCTGTATCTCAAGAACCGTAATAGGTAGACAGATGAAATTCTCACAGGTTGTGTATTTCTATTCCCGCTATAACAGAAATTAAAAAAAAATGAATAAACTTTAACAAAAAACCGGCCAAGTGCGTGTCGAACCACGCACTATGAAAGGATCCGTAGATGGGATGAATTTATCCCAAAAAGAAACTTATAGTTGAAAAACATGTTCTCCCATACATCGATATACGCCACAGTCAATTCTCAAACTGCAAATGTACATAAGTTTGTAATCGCTATTTTTTTTAAATTATAAATTAACAATTTTCGGACATTTTCCTTTACTTGTGCTAAGACACCTTGCTTCTTGCCAAATTTCATGATTCTAGGTCAACGGGAAGTATCCTATAGGTTTTTGATTTATTTTCAAGTATCAAAATATATCGCTTAAATGGCCGTATTTTTCATCCTGCTCACTAAGCGAAATTATTTTGCCATACTACAGGGCCATCGGTTAAAAAATATTCTGAAAATTTATCTGTTATGGTCTTAGCAAAAAGATTAGAAAGAAAGCAAGAACAAAAAGTTTTTTTTTTTGGGACACGCACAGGAAATACAACATGAAAACTAGGGCATGCTATCCGGATATCTGGATATCCAAATTATCCTAAACCTTCGAAAATGTTATCCGGATAACATTTGTTTTACTATCCGGATAAAAAGAGTAATACCAATAGTTTCTTTTATTCGTTTTCTATATTTTATAACATCAACGTCAGTAATATAACATTGAACATTGTGTTTTAATAAAATAGGTATTCGCAATCATTACAATTCATGGTATATCATCTAAAATCCATCTGATGACACAATTACTAGATTCATCATAAAGATAATTCAAAAATGCTTTTGCTCAGAGCTCGACTTCAGTTGTCGACAGCGATGATGATGACGTAGTGCTCAGTGATTACCAGCAGCAGAAACTGAAAAATCATTTACTATAACAAAGAAAATAAGCATAAAAATTCATTGCGATATATTTTGATCGAAAGGACCATGCCAAAAACCCTTTAAACGTCCACTGGAACTGATCTCAGTTGCAGGGAACGTAGTGCTGTTAAAGTAAATAATTTTATGAAGTAATGACCATCATCGCTCATCAACTGAAGTCAAGTGTGAGTCAAAGAAGATTTAGAAACTCTTTGCTGAGCACAAATGGCACACACCAAGAAAAATTCATCTTCGTCAAATAAACAACCTCCTACTCACATTCCTCCAACCAGCATCGAAGCTAAAAAGGTTTTTCCTCCACTGGTTACATACAATTGTAACAAGATTATATATAATTATATATTATTATTATATGTAATATAATATATATATAAAATCCTTACATCCACGATAAAGTTGTGAATGTGTCATTTTCGCATAAAACTGTTTTTTGTCACAACCCGCTCCCAATGTGGTAATACATACCGTGGCAAAGTCTCAATCGTGTCTGTAATATTATAGTTTACAAGATATCATAGTAGTAAATGTGCGAATCACAGATTTTACGAATTGCAGGTTTTCATGCCTGCATATTTTTAAAATAATTATCCTATTTCGTTTAAACCATTTAATTGTTTACAGCCCTATTTGATTACCGGCAGTCAATTTTATTCGAATCTTTTGGAGTTTTGAATTGTTCGGTTGACGTTAATTTTTCTTTCTTGCGACTCATGTCATTGTAGTTTTTTTTTTAGACTATGAAAACACCGTTTATTTATCCAATGCTATATTGCTTTCATTTCATTGTTAATTATAAATGCGCTCACTGTGATTCGGTGATTTATGAACCCTGTGTAGTTAAAAGTTGTCGTGCTGTGAACTGGGTACGTATTCCTTCTTTCTCATGTCACTGGCAGGTTCTCGAAATACTGGTGATAGCTCCTTGGTATTAGGACATCATTACATAATTTTAGTTGATCTGTCTTTTTCACCTTCGAAATAGGCAATCGGCCACTATAAACAGATTTAGGTATTATAATTGTACGTTCCCTTTCTTCGCTTTTAATTTAAACTCAATGAAGCTTTCACTATTATAATCTTTTTGATGAAAATGGATTTTGAATAAATAATAATGAGATATAAGTATTACTATTTAAATCACAGACTTTAAAATGAATCAAATTATTAGTGCTAATTTAAAATGAACATTTCCTTCTAGATATTTAGGTTTAGGTTTAATTATTCTTTGCTTTATCAAAGAGAAGGACAAGTACCCTAATTACGTAACTTATTTTCGTAAACGATTATGACTAACTAGCATTTTCCCGCAGCTTCGCTCGCGTCGAAGTCGGAAATTATCCCATGGAAACGCACTATCCTATGTGTTTATCCAGCTTATAAACTATCTTTCTGCCTCATTCAAATACTAATAGAGTAGCATAAAATAATGATTGAATACTATCGTGAATTCATGCAAGCCTACTTTTTGTTAGGTTACTGCTCAGAAATTGTGCATAACGTCTAATGATTGAAATACTATATTGAATTCATGCAAGCCTAGTACTTTTTGTGTCAAGTTTCAAGTTTATTAATTCAAGGAATAAGATTTTTCATACAAACGGAATCCTCTCTTTTTGCACCCTTAAAGGTGGAATTTTCAAAAACCCCCTTCTTAGTGCTCCCCTACATCATAAAAGGAAGCTGTGTGCAAAATTTCACGTTCCTAGTCCCAGTAGTTTCGGCTCTGCGTTGATATGTCAGTCAGTGAGTCAGTTTCTCCTTTTATTTATGACTAAAATTTGTTTAATTTTGACATTTCAACAACATTTATGGCGTTCTTTACGTTGTTGAGCTGATTTTTTTTTCAACTTATGAAGCAATGGATTAGAAATCTGTTTCAAATCGAAACAGATTGTGATTGATCGTGTATTATTTATTACACTCACAATGGTCCACCTGACGGACTAAGTGTGGAAACCTAACCCCATAACATAGAACATAGATCGTGTATTACGTAATTAGGGTACAAGTAAAGATTCGCGGAAGGGCTTATTGTTATGGTTACCCTGAAAAACCAGTTCGACACATGCTTTTCATAATAAGCGCAAAGCTGGACCTGTTTTAATATATTTAATGATGATTAAGAATAGGATAACATATTTACATACTAGGTTTTCTTGATTTACTTTTAAAATGGTTAAATAAAATATTACACTAACAGTTTTCTTCATGTCTGTCAGGGAATGTGATGTCGTGCATAGCTAAACTTTTTGGTAGGTATTTTTTTACGAGTCGAGCATAGGGGGAATAACCGAAATTGCTTATCATGATCCTCTGTTATATCTAAAATACTGCAGCATTCATCTTGAAATAAATATATGAAGTTGAGGATTAATGTTAAGTTCTATGTTTGACGAAAACACGATTTCATAAAATTTTCTCTATAGACAAAAGCCAAAGTTACCTCCAAACCGATCAATAAACTGCTGGTATTCAAAAATACTTCAAATTACGTTCTGAAACTTTGCATGATAATTGATAAGTGAACTAACTGAAACGCAGAAATTGTGTTTTTTTTTAAATTACCTTTTTTTTCGCCGTAAAAAGAAATTACCTAAACTAATGGCACCTGTCGCCGCTCAGTCTCGCTCTCACTAAGGCCACGAACAGTAACGTGCGAGCGAGATAAGAAGTGAATTTGAGCTGAGGTATTATGGACTCTTAATCGATATTATCCAATCATTTTTCAAGAATATATTTTTGTTTTTTTTTTATCGCCAAATATGGCGCCCACAGAACATATAAAGGAGGTTAGAAAGGAAATAGTTTCGGATTTGCATCAGAACGCGTGTCGCCGTTTGTCTCCCACTCTTTAACTTCACTACAAGCAAGAGACCAATGCCTACGCGGATTACGCACACAAATAAACAACACACACTTAGATCGTGAGTTTGCTATTGGTTTTTAAGCTAACGCAAACTCTGCGTTTGACGTACACTCATACACGCGTAAAAGCTCATGTATGGTAGGGCGACTAAACCGTCGATTATTGATATCGATAAAATTAATGTAATCTTGCTTCTTTCTTTACAAGTATTGTGGACTATGTGGACTTCTGTAATGCATGTTGTAAACATGTATACATGCGAATATAGAAACAAATAAATAAAAGTGAAACAAATAAAAAATACAAAACTGAATTTTAAAACCAATTTAATTATTAACATGGACTGATGACTTTTTTATCGTGGTATAATCATCAAATGAGTCCTCCCAATGGACTGATGACTTTTTCTAATAAACAAATAATAAACATGGTAAATATATATTCCATGTTTTTTATTTGTTTATTAGAGAAAGTGGGTTGCCTCTCAACCTTACATTTCCGGTGCTTATCACGTTCAAAAAGAAAAAAATATTGTCCCTGAAATAATACGTATTTATTAAGTAGCATACGCCTGCTCTCTTTTAAATTGGAGTTTTTCAAAATGAAATGCAATCTAACACTAATATACTTATGATTTACCGTGACCCCGGTACGTAAAGGGCTATTGAAGGACACTGTGGATTTTAGTCAGTACGAGTCTGACAGTCCCTCCCGCTCTGCCCTGGGTGGGAGGACTCATTTGATGATTTTACCACGTTAAAAAAAAAGTAATCAAAGAAGTATAAAAAAAAAACCTAAAGAAAAAGGCATAATTTTCAATTTCCTTCGTTTTCAACCAGAATTTTTATAAAAAATAATATAAAAGATGAATTTGATGTCGCCATTTTTAGACAAAAAACTGATTAATTGACGAGACTAAAATAAAATTTTCTAAAACATAAAATCAGTTTACTTACTGAACAACACATAACGATATATTTTTGCGGATAAGCGCCTGATTTTAAGTTTCTTTTCCCTGACTTTGTTGTTACCTATGTAATTATCATCATCGAAATATTGTGAACAAATTGTGCTACATTTAGTAGGGATCCAATCGATTCTACCAGTTGTCTCAATCCACAGTTTTCTTATACCTGGATCTGTTGGAAACCTAAAACATATTAAATCATAATATGTCAGTTTCAATTGAAAAATTACATAAAACTTAAATACAAAAAAAAAATACAAAAACCTCGTAATATTGGTCGTAATAAATAATATTATTTTAGTTATAAAGTGTACTATCGATAATAATCAATTGTATCATAGTAATTATCAACATTGTTTACAAATTGGCACAGCACTATCGATATGCCTAGATTTCGTGGAATTGAACCTTTGGTTCGGTACTCGGGACTCTCGCAGTGAACGTAATACATTGCGCGATCGCTCACGTAGTGCAAAATTGTACCCATCTATTGCAGGAAATGTATTACTATTCGTCTACTTGCGATTATATCGTTTTTGTCTACAAACTTCATAATGCTAATGTTAAAATTACAAATATCACAAGTATTTTAATGTTTTTGGACTTACCGGTGGAAAGAAATCTCTTCTCGTGCTACACTACACACCTGACTTCTTTTCCGACACGTTATAATAGCGCAAGACGGCATAATTTAATATTTTTTGCGGAGCTCACGTACGCTGTCAAAACAAGAGCGCGATTGCTGGCCGGTAAAGTAAATTTCGGTTGATATTGAGCATTTGCTCATAACCGCGGCGCGCGTGCCCCGCCCACAAGGCCCTTCTAACCTCTTTTATATGTTCTGTGATGGCGCCCATGCTCATTAGCTTTATATAAAGGGTTGAAAAAAGACCAGTTATTTTACTAAATTTTATAACAAACAGTTCAAAATGTTTAAACAAGAGTTGTTTTTTCTATTCTTTCTTTTGAGCGATTCATTTTATTATCAACACAAATACACACCTACATCCACCTTGTAGGTAGGTTCCACGTTGCGAAAGTATATTTAAAATAAGGGAAGTCTCCAAAATAATTGCGGGGAATTACCTCTTTTCGACAAGCGACAGCAGAGAACTTTACGTGTATGTATAATGTAAGTGACGAAGTATAGATAATAAATAAAGTTTATTTTTCTAGATTGTTTTACAAATTAAACCTAGCCTAGGTTTAATTTTTGAGTACAAATGAGTTAAGTATTTGTAGCCGAACTAGGCAAAAACCTGTATTTTGGCTATCAGCGCCAATCCCCTTGGATAATTTTACATTTATCATAGCCATTAACATTATTTCTTACAAGATAATGAACGGTAGTATTATTTTAAACATTTTCACACATATTATTATATTTTCTTATAATATGTAGAGTATAAATGTGTATGAATGCGTGATCTCTCACTGTGTGGAATGAAGTGATGTGTGTAGTTTATGCGTCTGATCTGTGTGAATTTTGAAAGTATATATCATACAAGCATAATCATAATAGCACAATGATCACGTTAGCACTAAGCTAACGTGATCATTGTGCTATATGTAGCAGAAGTTCAGTCTCTTCATAATTTAGTTTTTGTAAATATTTAGACACCTTTTTTGCATTGAATTTTTGATAGTGGGGGTATATGTTTATCACCCTGTTTAATCTATTGAGATATACATAGGTAGGACGGACTGCAAATAACGAGTATCCCCAAATAGTTGCGGGGAATTACTTCATTTCGACCGGCGACGAAGTGTATAAATAGGTTGGACTTTTATTCCGATATCTCATTTCAGTTTCATTATTAAAATTAATGACAAATCTAATTATCTAATCTACTATCCAACCTTTTTTATTTATATTCGAATTACTTTGCATTAACGTATTCCCATTTATTCGCTATTAAAATTTGATTTCTTACCATTTTTTAAAATTATGTTAAAATTTGTTTTAAATTGTGACTTTAAACACTTAATAAAAACGTTGTTTTATTTCAAACTGCTTTAAACATTGTTTAAAATACGTGTTTTAAAACAACTTATTTGTTTTATGGTAACCCTGGCTGTATACCGGCCATGCGCCATAGCCACATAGCGCGCGCTGCCGATAATGTAAATACAGCGGATGGGCGAGTCTACTATTCATTACATAATACTGGATTTGGCAAAGTGCAGATATAACTGTGTAATCGTACTTTATTATTGTTTGTTCTTCATAGTTCACCTACAAGTATTTAGTCTTTTTTTAGTTTCGCCTGCAGTAATGATAAAAGTTATGTAGCTAAATAAACATTTTTGGGATACTAAAATATGTGTATAAAAAATGTGGTAATACAAAACCTACACAGACGAAGCTAGTTTATAATAAAGTATGGTTTGTGTCAGGACGGGTCGTCGCGCTCGAACAAGGCGCGCGTGTACACGGCGGGCGCGCTGCAAGACGTGCAGATGCGGCCCGCTGCCAACTCGCTCATGTTCACCGCCAACAAGCTGTCCAAGCCGCAGCCGCAGCTGCCCCTGGCGCCCGTGCAGCAGAGTGAGTACCGCCCGCCCCGTCCGCTCCGCCCGCTCACCCGTCACCCGCCACCCGCTCACGCGCCCCTCTGTCCGCAGACGTGCTGACGCCTGCGTTCGCCAGCGCGCCGCCGCTGCTGAAGGAGCCCGCCATCACTATCAAACCCGCCGCCGACAAGAAGGACAAGCCGAAGAAGGACAAGGTGAGACGGCGACCGGCGGCGGACGCCCTCGGGCCGCCGCCGGTCGCTGACGCCCGCTCCTTGCAGGGGCCCAACAAGGAGGAGGCCTGTCGCCTGGCCGTGGAGGCGGCCGACGCGGCGGCCGACGACGACGGCGACGCCGAGCCCGGCCTGCCCGCGCTGCGCCGCCTGCGCGAGCTGCAGCCGCCCGACAAGGTGCTGCGGCGCTGCATCGCGGCCGTGCTGGAGCACGCGCTGCACGGGCCGCGCGGCGACGCGGGCGCGCTGCGCGCCTGCGTGCGCGTGGTGCGCGCCATCAAGCGCTCGCCGGCCGGCGACGCGCTGCGCGCGCTGGTGCACGCGGCGCACCCGCACGCGCGCCTGCCGCGCCTGCTGGCCGCGGCCGTGGAGCACAAGCTGGTGGCGCTGGCCGACGTGGGCGCGTGGTGCGACGCGGGCGCGCACCACCCGCTGCTGCTGGAGGTGCTGCAGGCGCTGGCCGAGGCGCTGGGCGTGGAGCGGCTGGCGGCGCTGTGCGAGGAGGGCAAGCTCAACGTGTGCGCGCACGTGGCGCCGGGCGGCGAGGCGGCGGCGCCCGACGCGCTGGAGGCGCTGGAGGCGCGCGGGCTGGCGGCGCTGGTGCCGCAGCTGCGCGTGCAGGCGCAGCTCGCGCGCCAGCTCGCCGCCGAGCCTGCGCCGCACGCGCTCTACCGCTGGATCAAGGTCGCTTATTTTATGCTATCCTCAAAATCGTACAAATGCATGCAAAATATGATTTTTGAAAAGTAACGTAATATTAAACCTTAAAACCCAGTAAGATTCCTCTTTAAAGCACATAAGTATACCTTCAATACAAGTCCTATCTTACATACGCGCTCGCTGACACTCACTATGTTTACACATAGGTAAAAATCCCTCTAGTAACTCTGCCCAAATAATGCTCAATAAATTGCCAAAACAAAACGTAGGCGAACGTGGAGCCGGCGGTGCGGCAGAACGGCGCCTTCGTGTCCACGCTGGTGGCGCTGGTGGCGGCGCACGTGACGGGCGCGGCGGCGTCGGCGGGCGCGGCCGACAAGGCGGCGCTGGAGCACGAGAAGCAGCTGCTGGAGGCGTACGCGCCGCTGCTCACGGCGCTGCTGGAGGGGCAGCCCGAGCTGCAGCTGGCGGCCGTGTACGCCGTGCAGGTGCACGCGCACCAGCACCGCTACCCCAAAGGTACCCGACTCGGTTCGCCGGCGCTCTAGTTGCGTGACATATTTTCGATCACGATCTGAATCATTTTGAAGGCTATTTATTGCGAATCCGTTGCATCATATGTTCGAAAAATTTGTCTGCTCCACAACATAAATAACGCAATGAATGTCGTTGAACTGTCAAAATGAAAGTCATTGCTACTGTTAGTGTGTTTACGCAATTACCCTGCAGGCTTACTTTTGTACTTGTGAAAATATTGTAGGGGTGACTTTTTTGCAAGCCGGTTATGTGTACATTCTGAACTGACCCGTAGGTCCTAGAGAAAAACGCTGAAAGGAACCATAAGCTCAAGTTTAAAAACAATAAAAAGTAGCATTAAAATTGAATAAAATTAAAAAAAATTAAAGTGAATATTTTTTTATGTGACAACAAAAGAGTTTGATCCTACAATAAAAAACTAAGAGTTAAAACGCATAGTTTCTGAATATATATAACCTTTCATTCGTTTAGCGGCACTTTCTCATTTGGCCCAAAAATGTATGGACCATGATCCTTCAAACAGTTTATATGGTCATGGTCAAGGTACTTAAATGTAAAATTAGTCATTATGCAACTGTTGCATAATAAAGGGGTATTAAAACATAAATGTGAGTTTATGACACGAGGCGAAACCGAGTTTTAATTCCTAATTATGTACAGTTGCATACAAGACTTTATTTAAACCCATGATTATGAATCCTCTATAAAAGGTTCTGAAAGCATTGGGTGTTTGTAATTCAAGATCAAGAATTATAAAAGTCCCAGTT
The DNA here is from genome assembly GCA_916610215.1 of Omphaloscelis lunosa. Lineage (NCBI taxonomy): Eukaryota > Metazoa > Arthropoda > Insecta > Lepidoptera > Noctuidae > Omphaloscelis > Omphaloscelis lunosa. The sequence goes on along the minus strand of OU744250.1, from coordinate 677,618 downwards.
CATTCAGTACGCGAGCGCGTGCGAGCGGCCCGAGCCGCACGGCCGCGGGGGGCGGCTGTGTCCCGCTTCAACGTTGAAACGAGTTGCATAATGAAAAGTAAAACATTATAACACTCATTTGGATGATATTATGGTTACTATGACACTGGCCGTTTTAATGTGGGCAATAAGCTAAGTGTTTTAGAAACTATAGATATAGAGGTTTTATAGCATGGTTGTAGATAAATATTTAAAATAATTATGTACTAGCATCTTAAGACCTATGATTGTCACATAATTAATTTTAAGAAAAAAAAAGTAAAATATCTTCTAAAATACACCTTTTTAATATAAATTTTAATATCACTTTTATTATCTTTAAAATTGTGCTCACGGTTCCTTTCAACGCTTTTCTTGCTTGCTTGTAACTTGTAGCTTGTAATTTGGAAGTACCCATACTGGCTAGCTAAAGAATCAGTCTGTGTGTGGTCGGTCCCGCCCGCAGGCATGCTGCTGCGCTGGTTCATGTACCTGTACAACCTGGAGGTGTGCGAGGAGGACGCGTTCCTGCGCTGGCGCGAGGACGTCACCGACGCCTACCCCGGCAAGGGCGAGGCGCTGTTCCAGGTCATTACTGCACCACTACATACTAAAACTAAATTTACTCCAACGATATTTTTCCACAAAACAAAAACCGGTCAAGAGCGAGTCGGACTCGCGCACCGAGGGTTCCGTACCATTTTGAATTTTCAACAGCGAAGCCTTTATTCGTCGGAGAATTTTAACACTGCACACTGCCGTGTAGAATATTGCAGCTGTAGGTCAGCACCATCTCTTGATCGATAGTGAAACTAATGTAATTTAAGTTGACGATTTCTGAAAAAGTGTGCTATTTAGAGACATCGTTTTATTAGAGTTACGCACCTCAAAAGAAAAAAACGGAACCCTTATAGGATCACTTGTGTGTCTGTCTGTCTATCTGTCTGTCACAGCCAATTTGCTCCGAATCTAATGGACCGATAAAGTTGAAATTTGATACAAGTATATATTTCTGTGACCCAATCATGGACGTGTAACGTAAATAAATGAATTTTGAATATGGGGGTCACTTTTGGGGGGCAAACAAGAAAATTTAAAAAATAATATGCAAACTATACCGTGTGGACATATGAAATGAAAGAACTTGTTGCGAGGATCTCAAATATTTTTTTTTCATAATTTTAAAATAAATATATCTAAAGATATTTAAGAAAAGAGATGAGTATTGACCATGCCCCCCTTATCTCCGAAACTACTGAGCCAATAATTTTGAAAAAATACAGAGTATGGTTCTTTACCCATAGATTACAGGAAAACCTATTAAGTCTATGGTCTTAAAATAACATGATAAATCACTCAATCTTCTGCGTACAAACTTTGCAGTTGGAATGTATGGGAGAACATGTTTTTCGACTACTATGTTATATTTGGGATAAATTCATCCCAACTACGGAACCCTTCATTGTGCGTGATCCGACACGCACTTGGCCGGTTTTTTTTTCCTGTAATATTTCCATAAACTTCTATCACAGAACAATTTCAGATTATTCTCTATGCAAACTTCGGAGATAAGGGGGAACAGTATTTTCTTAAACATTTTTTGTCTAAAGTCGAAAACCGAAAAGCGGTTTAAAAAAAACTGTTTAAGAACGTGCAAATAGCGCTCTTTCATATGATACCCCACATGCTCTAGTAGCCCCATTTCGAATTATTAAGACACCCGCTGCATAACTCCGCTGCGCATCATGGCCCGAACTGAATTTAAATTTCATCATAATTTATTAATTACTTAAAAGATATCTTCTTATTAAAACTTCACAAAGATTTAAAGGCAGTTATAAGCTATAACATAATGTTGCAAGTAAGTCTTTAGACCTCCTATTTGAAGTGCTAGGACCTGGAAACGGTGCACTGTTTTTGTTTTTTTCCTGACTACAGTGAAGCAAAAAGGAGGGTTATGATTTTGACCGGTATGTATGTTCATCATAATTTGACAAATGAGGTGCATGAGGTTCAGGTCATTGGAAGCGTTTTGATCTTCCGCTAGACTATGTGAGGTCACATTAAATGCAATATGGCGCCCTCTAGAGGGCATAAAGTTGTGAATTAAAATTTTTTTTTTTAAATTGTGCCATGTTGTTATCAAATGAAAGGGCTGGACGAGCACATTACAAATATGTATATATATCATATTTTCCAAGTAAATAAACATGTTTAAATTGTAAGAGGAATAGTAGGTAAGTAGTAGGTATTAATTTGAAAAAATGAATACAATTATACTTTATTGCACATAAGTACACGATACAAAACATATTAAGTACTATAAATATTCTATAATGAAGTGTCCAAAGTTGAGTAAGAGATATCTTCCAACCAGCCTGCTGACTGACTGATATCCTGATTGGGCGTAATCACTGTGCTTTAGTCACTGAAATCTGACGTTAACATTTCTGTCTGTGTTGAACATGATGGTGTTGCATCAGATTCCAGTGACTGTTCTAAATCTAAATTCTCAACTTCTGTTTCATTTAGAGAATTGTAGTATACAATAATATTTTTTTCGAGACTATCAATTGTTAGTGTGTTTCTTTTGACATTTAGGATCCATTTATAATTAGAAAAAGATCTATCTACATCAACAGACGTTAGTGGCGCAAATTTGTAAAAAATACTAACGTCACTCTCTTTAGTAATTTTTTCGCTTATTTCCCTAAGAATGTCAAAATCAGGGTTTCTATCCATAAGCTGTTCCATTTTGTTGATTAATGTATTGTTTGATATCTGGTTTAGAATAACTCTTACGTCGTCAAATATTTGAAAGGTTTCAGTTATAGAAAGGTCGCGTTTTTCTAATTTTAATATTGCAATATCTAACATTTCGAAATGTTCATTTATATACTCCAAATCTTTCTTCAAATTAGGTTAAGTTAATACTTCCTTAGCATTTCTAATAGATATGGCTTCATTGCTATCCAATAAATCTACAACATTGGATATTTTATCTAAATGTTTGGCGTAGTAAAATGCCGCCTTTAACCATGTTCCCCATCTAGTAATAACTGGCTGTGGAGGCAAGGGTAAATCTGGATTTAACTCCTTAAAAATTCGTACTCTATTCGGAGACTTTAAAAATATTTTCTTAACATTGTTAATTAACGTGTCGACATCCCCAAAACTTAATCGTATTGTGTCAGATAATCTATGCAGGGCGTGCGCTAAACACGTAAAATGTTTCATATTGGGAAATGTTTTTTTTAATATTCTTCCAGCCAGTAACATATACGCTACGCTATCGGTACATAATATTAAGACATCCTGCACTTTACTGTCGAATTGATCTCCCCATAAGTTTTTTAAACATTGGATTACAAACTCAAACACAGAATGACCGTTAACTACATCTAAAGTTTTGCAAGCTAACATGTAAACTCGCTTTGATACGTTTTCCTTTTCACTTAATGGTTTTACTAAAAAATGTACCACATATCGGCCCAGAAAGTCAGTAGTTTCGTCTAGTGATATCCACAGCTTATTGTTTTGTACATCACTATGAATACTTTTTAATTTGTTTTCATAAACTTGACTCAAGTATTTTCGTCTCAACAAACTTTCACTTGGAATAGCCCTATCTTGATTGTTACACTTGCAAATGTATTTTTCAAAAAAATTACGAAAACTGAGGTTTTCAACTTTTGACCATGGTATGTTACACATAATTAAAAAATCAATCAAATCACAATAAAAATCATTTGGTGCTCTTGCTTGAATGCCGCGATGTTTTTGTGATTTCAGATGCCGGTTCAAAATGGTTTTCTTCGCGTTCAAATGTGTTTCACATTTCGTGCAAACTATAATTCCACTTGCTGGGTCGTAAAACATCTCGGGGTAATTTCTTATCCATGACTGGGCTCTGTCTTTTCTTTGAGTTGAATCCGCCATGTCTGTGAAGTGAAAAAGATCATTCGTTGGTTCATTTTGATTTAAAAGAAGCCATAAATTTCATTCCATTTGTATAGTTAATCAATTTCCGCGGCAGTAGATGGCCTAGTAGGGGCATAGATGAGAAGCTTTAATACTTGCGTCGTTGCGTCTCAATTAAACAGGTAAAATTGGCACCATAGCTGAATGTAGAGGTAGCTTATATTCGCCTAAATAACTATTTACGAAATATTGCACTTATATTCGACCCACGAGATAGTAGTAAGTAACGTCTAAACGTAGGCGAGTGAGTTCATTTTTACACTAAAAAAATAAACGTGTCTGCAGGCGCAGTCGAAAATTTATGGACTGTACTAAAATCGCCTATCTACATGCCGGCTTGTTAAGTTAACGGGGTACGGGGGACGCGAGAGACTCGCCTCTTTGCTCTAGACTCGCGATAAATAGGATCACGATCTATTCGACTTAACTTAATCAACTTACTACTTAACTCGCTTTCGCCGTTCAAATGTCAAAAGCGAACGCCAATGACGCAAGTTAACTCGCTACATACTGAAGTGTAAATCGGGCTTTATAGTGACACAATAAGCGAATGAAAGTCACGGTACAATGACATTTTATTTATTTTGCAATAATAAATAATACTTACCTTGTAAGTAAAAGAGATACGAGGTCCAAGTCGTAGGGCAGAGTATATCAGGGTCCAAAATTCGCAGCACAGTCGTTGTTCCAAGTAAAACCAAAATGCGTATCACAATGCACACCAAAAACCGTTGTAGAATAGCCAAGTCGTACGAAAATGGAGAGACGCACAACAAGACATCCGAACACATCCCAGGCACAGAGACGAATGTTATAAAATGAACAATAGGAACTTCCTTCGGGTACCTGCACACAACCAGGAATATAATTTGCCGTTTCACTCGCACTCATTATGAAATACCATACCCTTCTCTATTATACAAGCCGTGCTACGGAGATCTGACAACGTTGCGCGTGAGCCGTCCATTTTTATTGACAGCGCCAATGAAAATACGACCAATGATATTCTTAAATTCGTTTTTAAAGAATTTCAATTTCGTATTCAAATGATATTCTAAAAAAGAATATCATTGAAAACAACAAGAGATAGCCTACTTACCGACAGCTGACAACCGCTCAAATTAGTCAAGTTATGTAACACGACCGTTTGTGGTATGCATAAGTGTGGACGGCACACGAGCGTTACATGTAATGCTCGTAGTGCCGTCCACACCTAGAATTCGCGTTACATTACACGTAACACTAGTCTGGACCCGGCTGTAAGAGGCAGTGAAGTTACATAAATAAAATAATAAATACTTTGTATCCTAAACTTTCAACTTAATCGTTTAATACGATACTGTCAGTCAGACTCAGTTGAGCGCGGTAGTTTGTTGATGATGTTGTGGTACGTTAATAATAATCATTAAGAGATTTAATGGTTTTTATTTGTAATTCTTATTTATTATTCGTTTGAGATAAATGTTTTGAAAATTTAAGAAAAATTAAGAGGAAGTTATTATTTCTAGTTTCTTTTTAAATATAAAAGTTAAAATAAGTAAATATACCTACACCCGATTTGATTCTATAATAAAAACAGTAAATTTGTTCAATCCGAAATCTCGGGATTTTTTCGACACAAAAGTGCATTCCATAATATTATCCAACACCTTAAACTAAGTAAATATTCCTACACTCGATTTGATTCTATAGTAAAAAAAACTAAATTTGTCGATTCCGAATTCCCGGGATTTTTTCGATACAAAAGCGCATTCCATAATAACTAACACCTACACTTTTGGTAAAATGCGTCCGATTATCCGATCACTGATAATAACATATTATTATTACTAAGTCTTAGTTTTTAATTCATGTAAATACGTATGTGTAAATGAAAATAGTCAACAAATAAATACAATGTCAAATTAATAGCCGATATAAAAGCGGTGGGGGTGGGTGGTGGATGGGTTTTTTTATAATGTCAAATTATTTAGAGTACAACTTCATCTAGGACCTAGTGATGAGCTAAGTGTTTAATTCAAAAGATAATTTTATTTAAGCTTGTACTCTGCTATTATTATAATTATTGTCGTAATATTATTATGTACTAGCTTTCGCCCGAGTGGAGGTCGGAAATTATTCCACGGATATGTACTACCGGGATAAAAAGTATCCTGGCTGTACACTATCTGTGTGACACTTTTATAAAGCCAGTGAGGCCATTTGAGATTCGTAAAATCTTGACCAAGCTCAAATCCCGTAAATCTGTAAGTTATGATGGAATCCATAACTTACTTTTAAGGAACTTGCCACAGAAAGCGATAGTCTACGTCACTAAAATTTTCAATGGCTGTTTTGGTCTGGGCTATTTCCCAAACATCTGGAAAAATGCTAAAACAATACCTCTTAAAAAAACAGGAAAAGACAGCACTTTACCCATTAGTTACCGTCCCATAAGTCTGCTACCCTCTGTTGGCAAACTCTTTGAGTCTGTGATTTATACAAGACTATTACGTGCCACTGGGCAGTTTCTAATCCAAGAGCAGTTTGGGTTTCGTGCCACTCATACCCAACAGCTAGCCAGGGTGACAGAGCACATGTCCCATCACCTAAATCTCAAACAGTCCACAGGTATGTTTTTGCTGGATATCGAAAAAGCATTTGATACCGTATGGCACGAAGGCCTGCTACACAAGTTGCTCACTCTAGAGGTGCCTATGCCTCTCATCAAACTCATTCAATCGTACTTTGCGGATCGCAAATTCCAGGTTTATATCGGAAACACCACTTCATCACCTCAAAATGTCCCAGCTGGCGTTCCTCAGGGCTCGATTGTTGGAACCTATTTATTTCTACTGTTCTTAAATGATATCCCCATTCAACCTCGAACCAAATTGGCTTGCTTTGCTGACGATACTGCCTCTTATACTTCTTCGGATGATACAAATTTAATCATAGGTCGCCTTCAATATTCTATCGACTTGCTTCTGGACTACTTTAAGAAATGGAAACTTAAAATAAATGAGGATAAGACGGAAGCAATATTTTTCTCCCGTGGTAGGCAACCCCCTTCAAGAACTTTAAAAATAGCAGGGCATGTAGTGCCATGGAAAACCTTTGTGCGCTATCTTGGGATCAAAATGGATAGTCGTCTAAATTGGTCCAAACATATTGCTGACTTGCGTTTGAAGGGCGTCCAAGCCCTTGGTGCATTAAACCCTATAATGAATCGTAAAAGCAAATTAAGTAGCAGAACTAAACTAAGAATTTATACTACGCTTGTCCGTCCGTGTATAACGTACGCCTGTCCTGTCTGGAGTAGCACTTGCATTTCTAACCATCAACTTCTGCAAGTTGTCCAAAATAAAGCAGTAAAAATATCTTATAAAACTAAATTTAAAACAAACATTAAGAAATTACATAAACAAATTAAACTTCCTTTATTATTTAATCACGTAATTAAAATAACATCAAGATTCCATAATAAAAATAAAATTAATACTACTAACCCATTAATTTCAAATCTATGTTCATCAACCTTAGACAAATTACCATATATCGATAGATACGGCACTTACCGCCTCCCGCATCACTACCTTTTGTTCCCACCACCCGAGGTCCGAGCGACCAGCGTCTTGATCCCTGAGAGGCTTACTGCCGCCCCTGTCCCGGCGGCAGATACGCTGGAGCGCGGGCGGCGGGGAGGCTCTGTCCGCTGATCATTGACTGGTGGCGTGGTTACTAGTATTTACACACGGTACACCGTGCGATCATCTAATTTACTTTAAAATATTTTATCTTGTCATACCTACATGCAATCAGTAAATTATAACTGACTAAATAATTTGCGTAACTGTCATCATGTACCCATTATTATTGTGTGTTATGTTCATGTTGTTAACAGTTATCGAAATATCCCTTAAAAACTTTGAAAGGTGTATCGCTAGCCTCATAAAGTGTCTTAATTCTAGTGAATTAATGTGTCTTAGGATAAGTGCATTTTTGTTTATTGTACCTTGATAAATAAAGATATTTGAAAATGAAAATGAATGTGTGACAAATTTCATCCAAACCGTTCAACCGTTTTGCGTGATAAAGTAACACACATAAACGTACAAACTTTCACATTTATAATAATAGGAAACCGATCACTCTTCCGATTTTTTTTTGATCGAATTTCATTTTACCGAAAACTATTGACCGACGTACTTTTTCCTATATGCATTATTTGACATATTTTTAGATCATCGAAGTATCATGTATGATAGGTATTATTTTACCGAACTAATATTTCGCCGATTTACAAAATAACTTTTTGCTATTGGCCGAAGCCTCTTATGAACTTTTTCATTTGCCAAATGATTTATTTGCCATATTTTTACCACACCAAAACATTTTACGGATTATTATTTGGTCACAAATATATAGCCGGTTACTTGGTAGCATTTTTCAATATTAAATTAAAATAGTGTCATAAAAAGTCAATGTGTTGTGCTACAAAATTTTGTGACAAATCGCTGCAAAACATGTAGGTACATGTTATTTATATTTGGTTAGCGAAACTTCAGTGGCGTGATGGTTTCGGCATGTAATAGCTGCAGTTGACGATTTTGTTTACTGTGAGCGTGTTCCCAGTTCTTCCCCATTTAACTACTGCTAGGTTACATGATGCTATTATTATGTAGGTGCTTTGTTGTCAAGACCCAGTTGATGATGATTAGTTCACCTACGGTGAGCATTTAAGATACGAGATTTTTTTAAACATGTGCGGTCTGGGGACCCCCGCCAGGAACGAAGTTCCTTGCGCGATACTCGCACGCACACACACTCGTATTTAATTGAAAGAGGGAGAGAAACTCGCATGGAGGGGGCATTACACTTTTTTATCGCATCTATTCAAAAAGAGCTAGTTTATTCTTCGTAAACAGGGACTAGAATAGCTTTTTAATCCCTAGGTATTAAAAGTGATTTGAATTTGGAATGTGTATATTGTTATTGTTAATAAAAGTTCCAATCACCAAAGAGATCAAACACGAAAATTGTATGAACAAATAACGGGCTGGCAAGAGAGAGGAGATAAAGTGTGAATTTGGTCAAAATAAAAATACAAGATGGCGGTAGCGAAATTTTTCAAATTTTTCGTCATGGGAGTCGTTTTCATAGTTTTCGAGGGTGCTAAAGCCGATAGTGAGGTCGAAATGTAAATCCAAGATGACAGCTGCGAAAATTTTAAAGTTTTTCTTCATGTGTATTGTTTTCATAGTTTTCGAAGGTGCTAAAGTCGATTGTGAGGGCAAAATGTACATCTACGATGGCGGCTGCGAAAATTTTGTTTTTTTAATCATACGTGAGAAGGATCTTCGTTCCTGACGGGGGTCGGATCACAGACGTTATTTTGAAGTGAAAACTTTAGGCGCGTTGGGCATTTTTGAGATGGGACTAAACCATTGATTTCGCGCCACCATGACGACACCTCATTTTTGTAAACGCGATTGTGCTCTTTATTAATATTATGTTACAGATCAATGTTCTATGCAAGTATTTTTACTTTAAAGGTTTCGGAAGTATTTTTTTTAACGCGATTGTGCTCTTTATTTAGATAAGGTTGCAGAACAATGTTCTATACAAGTATTTTTCTTCTACCAAGGCGATCTTGTTCAAGTTTTCACTTCTATCGGCACTCCCGGAGTGCTACCACTTTTTTTACTCATAGATAGTGATAAAAAGTACAGTGTTTACCTCGGGAGCAGCACTATTTAAGCTCGAGTGACGTACTTTGAATACCTCGCTGTGCTCAGGATTCTAGTTTAGAATCCGTCGCAACGCTCTGGATTCAAACACTCTCGCCTTAAAAATTGTTGTTTGCTCCCTTGGCAAACAATCTACTATATTGTTTGCCAAGGGAGCAAACAACAATTTTGTTTGGCAAACAATCTACTGTTCTTTACGTGACGATTTCCAACAGTCAACTCCTACCGCAAGCCGTGTTAAGGAACTCCGTTGCAATAAATGGCATGTATTAAATCGAACCCCAAATATTGCCATTTTGTTGTACTAAAAAGTATTACTGAACATTTATAATAAAAATAGTCTCTTTTTATGATCCTTTTCCCATTTTGTTTTCCTAAAGTACAAGTTCCTAAAAGCCAATTAACTGCTTGCGACTTGCATGTAGCGCTCGCCGTTGCTCACAGTTCTAACTCATCGGGGTGCCTTAGCTTAGTTCATTTAGTAGTTAGTGTGTAACTAATTACACAGTTGAAAAAATGCATATACGAATCTTTTTCCCTCGCTCGTTAATTCTCACACAATTATATACCTACTTATGGTACGAAAGCCCATGACCATAATTTTTGCCTTATCGTTTTACGAACCGTATAAAATCGATAGATTTCGTTATTCTTAATCCAAAAATGCTAATTTCAGTAATTTTCTACATCACGTCAAAGTCAAAAGTCAAGTCAAAGTCAAAACATTTATTTCAAATAGGCCCATGTATGGCACTTTTGAACGTCAAAATTTACAGAATAATATAATTGATTCTAGTCGCCCCTTCCAAAAGGTAGTTTTCGTATGGAGAAGAATGGGCAAGAAACTCCACCGTTACTCTTTTAAAATGTTTTACAATAGTTTGTATTAGTACGTACATTAGTTAAATAATTATATGTGAAGACGATGCACCTAGAATAAAATTACTATACCACAATGGGTAAAAAGAATTAAAAATGAAGCAACGACAGATAATTTAATTATATGATAGATACATGGTGCTCACATATTTACAAACATAGTAATCGTCGGACCTGAGCGTACTTTTAAATTAAAAAAATAAATAAAAATACCGCACTGTTTCATCTGTCTAATTTTTCAATGATAGATTTTAGCGATACATTTAACCCGTCTGAAAATGTTGTTTTCAGGTGAACATTGGTCAGTTGATGTGAATAAATCATTTTTAAGAAGAAAGTGTGATCATCTTACGTGTTTAAAACCATTTTGAACGTGTTGGAAAATTTTACCGATCGGTAACATAGCATTCTGCCTGAAAACTGTTGGACATGATGAAAAATCCCAGATGTAGAAAAAAAATATATCAGACCTTAGTAATCAGACAACTTTTCGAAAATCAGAAATTGTTATTAAATCCTATTGCGGCGTTTTTGGCCCAAAAGGTAAACGGCGAAAAGGACGGCCCTGAGAAACATGGGTCGACGAGATAGAAAAAGGTAGCGGACCAGAATTACCGTGCAGTAGCACAGGACAGAAAACAGTGGCAAGAAAGGCAGGAGGCCTTTACCCAAAGAGGGGTCCTTAATTAATTTCCTCAATTTATTATTTACTTTTTTTTTCTTATACTTTGTTTACTTTTAAATGAAGAAATAAAGAGGCTTTATTATTTATTATTATTGTGGCGTTTTTATGTTCGTTCAATAAAGCGCTTACCCGAAACCACCGAACTGGAAATAAAAGGTTTTATTTAATAAATTGGACAATAGGAAACTGGGATAACGGAAACTGGGTTGCTGGTAAGTGTCGAGAAGGTGAAGGGTGGGCGTTTTGCGGGACTGTCTTATGTAATTTTGACGTTCGAAAAGTGCTGATTTTCAGCCTAGTTTGAATAAAGGACTTTTGAATTTGAATGCCCTCGAAATTGCCATAAACGGTACGCCAATTCGTAAAGTCACAAAATTTTAATATTTTGGGCATTTTCTTACCAGCGACCTCAGCGACCATAGTGATATTGAGAGTGAGCATAGGGTTCTGGCGGTCAGGGGTAATATGTTGGCACGAAGATTTGCTCGGTGTACTGACCAAGTTAAGATTATGCTTTTTAAAGCTTATTGTCAGAGTTTTTACACCGGTAATCTTTGGGTCAGCTACTCGAAAAGGTCGCTGGGTGTTCTACGCGTTCAATATAACAATGTTTTTAGGATGCTGTTGCGACTGCCTCGTTTTTGCAGTGCATCAGAAATGTTCGCGGTAACCCATACGGACGGATTTCATGCAATCATCCGAAAAAAAAAACGGCCTCACTCCTGAGCAGAATAAAAAGCAGTCACAATGTTATCCTGAAGGCTGTGGCGGCTGATACTTCCTCCGCCATAATAAGGCAATTCGTGCGAAGACTTTTACCATAGTTAGACCATTACCATTTCTCATTGTGTCTAGATGTTGAGTGGTCTTTTCACAAATTCGTCTTTCGTTTTAAGTTACTAACAATAGTAGTTTAAGTGTAAACATGTTACTAACAATTTATGTATCATTTTGTTATCCGAAATAAAATGATTTTATTTATTTATTTAATAGTTCTGTAAATTTAAAATCTTAAAAATACGTGTATTTGTCGGTTTTAGGTCGGGCTGTCCATCTTTAGAACCTTATTTAGTACGTTTTAAAGAGATCTGCTGCGACCGTCTGATGTATGTCATGTATGACCACTATGATTAACAGAAAAAAAAATCGGCCATAAAGTGGATTTATCGGCTTTTGTTCTGGAGCTCCTCTATTATAAAAGTTAGGAATATTAAAATTTTGGAATTATAAAAATAGGATGAATAATAAATCAGAGTTGTTTAGAAATTTTGAACCATTCGGAATTATTTAAATCGGTATTTTGAATTTCGTATTTGTGACTAGCGTTTTTCGTATTTATCTAGTGTACCCCGAACGCATATCTTAGCAGTTTGAAAAGAAAATCACGTGCACACCACCCTTTTTTTCGTAGATAAGCGTTACTATATCGGCCGAGCGCTGCAAGCAGAAATAGTCCTTACGATGTATTGATATGCGTTTCTTCGATGGTACATTACATATTTCGGGAACGCGTCCTCAGATTAGCCAGTCAGTATTTGTGAAATATCCTGATAATAGCTCGTATGATTACTTAACCTTTCATAGTTTCCAATGATCTGGTCCTATGCAATAATCCTAGGAATTTCGCAATAAATCTATTTTTCCAATGATCCTGCGATAATGTAGCTCTCTATCACTGAAAGAACTTTTGTAATCGGATTAATTCTTCTAAGTATTCCCTCTTATAAACAAATAAACAATTTTAACTCTTTTCTTATATTAAATTATGGTAGGGAACCACAAAAATTGAGGTTGTGCAGTTTAGATGTGCTTCTAGGGGCAGTTTTCCCATTGCCCTGTCGCACTTCCTCCATTAATTCACAGGGAAAAATAGTATGTTTAAGGATGTTCAGTTTTCCAGTATGTAATGTACTTGCGTGTGCCTGCAGGTGAACACGTGGCTGACGTGGCTGCAGCAGCAGGAGTCGGAGGACGAGGAGGCGGAGGACTAGGAGAGACCTCTCTGCCGCCTGCGCCGCGCCGCGCTCGCCGGCTCATGAGCCGCACCGCTTTTATTTCGCGCTCATCTCATTATATAAATATAATTAAGCCAAATAGTTGAAATACCTACGTTTGTTACCCTTTAACGCTAGACGCGCCGCGCGCCACTGCCGTTGTCGGCGATTCCAGTGTTAAATAGGACAATTTTTAGGTTACTACGTAAACGAATATTAGTATCTCGAGATAATTTTTTGTAGGCCTTTTACTCGATTTTGATACTTTTTACAAATGTATACAATGTATAGTGTTCGTTTGGACGTATGATTGCACCCCAATCTGCCCTCTCCCAAGCAGTGAGCGTGTTTTAGTTGAAATTGTAAAAAAAAAAATATATGAAAAACTTAAATCAATTTTTATTATTAATATCATGATCATTTATTTTCAATGCTAAATGGACTTAGTGATAACTGTAAGAATGCTTAAATTTCATTGTATTATCAAATTTTAGAATTTTGTAACTATATAAATAAAAACAAAAAAAAACTGCCCTATGGCATAAGAAATGTATGTTGAGTGAGTTGTAATAAAGTTGTGAACTGATGATGCAAATGCAACATTAAATAAGTAACATTGGTCAATATGTATTCAGGATGAAAATAAACTTCAGTGTAATTTATTACAAAAACAGTAGTGAGTTTCATTTTTTGTGAAATTGTGATTAGCCCGCTGTTCTTCGTGTGGTATGGTTAAATTATACTGGCAAATACTTCGCCACATTCACTGCATCGTCGTTGGTAGCGCAGAGGTAGCTCTGACTGCAAATGGTTTAATGCCTAAGCATGCAATCCGTAGTTTGGGCCGAAGTAGTGAGAGTTTCAAGTTCGTGTCATCTACGGACATAGTTGACCCTAACCGCGATGTGTTATTGCCTGTTCGAAAAACTGTTGTATTATAGTCACTCGTTTTGAAGATTCAACTACGACGGGCCCGTATCGAGTAGACCCCAGGTTTTGGGGCACAAGGGGCAGACATGGGTGTGACTGACACTGGCATGGCCACCAGCAGGGATTTTAATTTTGATAACACAAAAAAATTGCCGCCAAATATCAATTTGTTACTGGTTCAAAAGTTTTATGGGTTATAGGTGGCCGATCTGGGGAGCATCTCCTCAGCTTGGTCCAATTAAATCTCAAAAGCTAGGGCACCTAGCGAAGATCTGTTTTCACCCAAATTTTGTCATTAATTAGTTGCAATTTTTCGCCAAGTCACAAATTTAGTCTGGTCTTAGTTAAGAAGATATTATTTTTACATCTCTTGACATTTCTCGGGGTCCCGGACCTTCGGAAGGCGTACGAGACCAATTCGCAGAGGCCCGTTAAACGTTTTTAATGAAATGGTAAGACTATTGCGGGATATGAAAACAAAGATTGGGTTATGGGTTTGGATGGCAAAAGTGAACTGGTTATCTAGGACTCAATGTTTTATATAAAATACACATAAAATGGCAGTGGGTGCCTTGCACACTCAATAATGGGCCCCCGAAAACGGTCGCTAGTACATAGTGTTGTAGCGACAAGGGGGCAACACGTTCTGAGGTGCTTAGAGTAGTGGAGAAGTATTCCACGGCCATCAGGACACTCCCGTAAGTATCGTCAAGTTCCCTACCAACATCTTACTGGAATACTTCCTCCGAGCACGTTTGCTCTTGGGAATCTCCACTCAAGCCGGCAAATAAAGGCAAGAAGGAGGTAGGAGCTCTGTTCCTCGTCATTGTTCACTGCAGCCGGCCAATAAAGGCAAGCCAGAGGTAAGGAACAAGATTTCCCTCGGGAGATAGAGTCCGTGGGGTCGCTACTGCCCAACAGCTCGCCACATGCTGCCCTACAGGTTTCTGTATCTCTCTTGGTCTGGCTCCTCACCCTAGACCCGTTTCAGCAAAGTAAACTACCGGTACAGAGCTTGAGTTAAGGAGCGCGCAAGCCCCACCACGATGTCAACGTAGAGATACGGCGGTGGGGTTATTATTATTTAAAGGGTCTTTGACATTTCTCGGGACCCTGGGGTCCCAGACTTTTGGAAGGCGTACGAGGGGCCGAAGCCAACTCGCAGAGGCCTGTTAGATATTTTCAGTGTTTTTTTCAGGCAAAATTCTCCATGGGGCGGTTAAGAGATCTGGGGGGGGGGGGCGGAGTAAATATAGGAAACAAAGTAATATTGAAAATGATGATGAGGATATATTTAGTAACCTTTTCCGCTTAGCTATTTCTAAAGAGTCTTGAAAAGACCCTGGAAGAAATCGACACGTGTTTCACCTCTCAACGAGGCATCCTCAGGATGACGATTAACTTGTCGTGAACTCGAACACGGCGTGATGCCACACCAAGCACCGAGCGCAGACTGAGCTTTATCAACCGTTCAACCCACTTATATACTGGTCGCCCCACCTCGGCTCAGACCGTGATCAGCGCGATAAGGGGCGAACAATCGCAGTAAAGGTGACCTTGGCATACTCGTATTTAATTCGTTCAACAGTGTAACGTTTCCTGTATTATTTTTCACTATTTCTAAGCTCTCTAGTACTGACATTCTGAAACCTTTATCACATGTGTGTAAAATTTCGAAAGTGTTATTATTATTTAACGAATGACCTGTATCTATTAAGTGTTGTGCAAAATGGGATTTTTCTGGATTACTGTTCCGGAACGCTGCAATATGTTCCTTATATCTTGTCTGAAAATTACGACCGGTTTGACCTATATAAATACCATTACAATCATCGCAATGTAACTTGTAAACACCTGATTTTTTATGGTTTTCTAATCAATCTTTTCCGTTGCAAATCTGTTTTAATGAATTATTTGTTTTAAATGCCACCCTTAATCCATTTCGAAACAAAGTTTTTGAAACCCTATCACTTATTGATGCTAAGTATGTCAAACTACCTAAATATTCATGTGGTCTTTCTGGGGGCAGTGGGTACAGAAGTGAACGAACTATGTTGCGACGTTTCGTTTGAATCAAATCATCAACCATTTTTTTATTGTATCCGTTACTCTTAGCTATATGATAAATAATGTTAAGTTCTCTGTAATATCGAAATTCAATTCCAATTATTATTAATATTTTAATGAATAAAAGATGATATAAGCTGAACCAAAATTGTCAAAGTAACATTGTAAAAAGCCACGAAGAATAATATTCTTTACAAAAATCTTATTCTTCGTGGCTTTTTTCTTGCGTACAAATCAACAACTTTTTCTGGAAATTCTTGGAGTCTCTGGTCTCTCGATGCTAATTAATCATCATACCTAGTATTATATTATCTGTGATCATACAATGAATCAAAGTTTCTTGCCTTATTTAGTATTCTGTTCATCGTACCGTACTAAACTATCTTTCGACATAGGCAGTGGTTACGGGAATGAGAAGAAGGATTTCACAGTATTTGTAATTCGCAGTACCCTAAGTCTGCTTCTAATATTTTTGCGATGGGATTTTCACCTGTCTCCTTGTATATTCCGCTTTCTAGCATTGACTTGATGTAAAATTTAATGATTAAAGGTCTGCTATCACATTTTCCGCATTAAGCGTAGGAAATTTGTCACAAAACTTTCTTACTTCTGTGTCTTGTAAAGCTACTAATGATCGAAAGGTCTCAAAACTACTTGAAAATGTCATGATATGAATTGATTTGTCATTGAATCCGTCTTCTATTTCATTAATTACGCTTTCACAATACATCTTAGTTCCTTTAAATGTTTCAGTTGCATTTTCATCAGCAACCAGTTGCACTTCAGATTTAAATTTCTCTATTTCAAGCTGAACTTTTATTTGCAGAGGACTATTGATATCTTCGCACTGCTTTGAAATATCCTGCAAGTGTAATTTTGTGGTGGTAATTAGAGGAATTACTTTGGCGAGACACAAGTCTTTCTTTTGCAAAGCACTGCTGAGGTAAGAAAGTGCACTGAGAAGTTCATTCATTACGTGACAGGTGACGATGAAACTCTCATTTCTTATTTCCAGTAAGATGCCCCCTGCCAGTGATGCAAGATCTACGCCTTCTTTGTGAACATGTTCACAAGCCATTATAATTGACTTAAGGGTCCTAAAAACAGTATTCACTATCCTGTAGTGTGATAACCATCTTACTTCAATTCATTCTGGAATCTTAAGAATGGGATCGTTAATCACTGCTTGAATTTCATGTAGAATATTTTCCTTCTTCTTTTTTTTTTCGCCCCCTATTACATGGGACTTAAACATAACTGGCGAAATGTGGGTGTGCCTGTGCTACAGGGACACCTCTGCCCAACCCTTCGGGGAAACAAGGCGTGATGTTATGTTATGTTATGTAATATTTTCCTTTTTAGGGGACTTGCTAAACAGCTTGTATATGTCTTTTAAAACATGAAAAAACCTCTTAACCTTTTTATTTCTGCAGGAAGCTGCTGCCAGAGCCAATATATGAGCTTTATAGTGTATGTAAAGAACTTCTTTATTTGCCTTTTCTGATAGCTTTCTTCTCGCACCACCAACGTTTCCAGCGATATTCGAAGCACCGTCAAATCCAAAAGCAATAATATCGTTGTAATCTAAGTTAAGAGCAGTGAGTTCCTTGTCAATAGCATTTGCAATAGTTTCTGCCTTTCCATCGGGGATTTTGACAATTGCCAAGAACTTTTCCATAGGAACTTTATCTTCCATTACTCTGAACAACACATGTAAAAGTTTAGAGAAATTAAATAATTCTTTGGCCAATAAATTATGTGTTCAGAGTTTTAATAATATGGGTGACCCAAATGAGTTCTTTTCACTATTAAACACGCGATTTAATGACACTTTTCCACTAAAGACTAAAAGTATTTTACACAAAGTTCTTATTTAGTGATTGGGCGACTCCAGGTATTCGTTAAAGCAGGGAAAAACTATTGGAACTTTATGGCCTAAAGCAACATATGAATAATACAAGCTTTCATAAGTATGTTGCAAAATATTCAAAAACTTTTAAAAGTGTGTGCAAAATAACCAAAGCTCTTTATATTAGCAACAAAATAAAATCAGCTGATGATAAAATAAAAACTACCTGGCAAATAATAAATAATGAAACAGGTAGGAAAAAACAGCGAAATACTGAATTTAATTTAGAGACTGCACATGGCCCCATTAACTCAGATATAGGAATAGCTCATGAATTTAAAAAAAAATTGGCTAATATTCCCCAAAATTTGACCCGCGCTTTCTGCTGCATTACTTAGACAGAATGTGAAGGCTTGCCCTTTGGAGTTTAGGTTTCAGCATACAAACCCCCAGGCTGTCAAAAGCTTTTAAAGATCTTAAAATTAAATCAACAGAAGATCTCTCGGGAATGTCTGTAAAAGTCTGTAGATCTATAATCGAAACCATTGCGCCCTATTTAGCTTACATATTTAACACCAGTATAGACCAAGGAGTCTTTCCGGATCTCATGAAACACAGTAGTTCCATTTTTCAAATCCGGTGATAGTAAAGAACCCAACAATTGTAGGCCTGTTTCAATTCTGCCAGTGCTCAGTAAGGTGTTTGAAAAGTTGATGCTCAATCAAATGTTTACTAAAAATTCCATCTTTCATGAACAACAGTATGGTTTCACCAAAGGGCGTTGTACCACTGACGCCGGTGTCACCCTAATAAAGAACATTTTTAATGCCTGGGAAGAAGCACAAGATGCCATTGGAATCTTTTGCCTCTCGAAGGCGTTCGATTGTGTAGACCATGAGACACTTCTGCTAAAACTAGAGCACTATGGGATTAGATCATACCTGAAAGATAGAAAGGTTACAGTTCAGGTAAACGTCGTAAACTCATTAGGGTCTGAAATGGCAATGGGCGTTCCTCAAGGTTCCATATTGGGTAGTTTACATTAATAATTTACCCCAATTACTTCAAAATCAACCGAAGATGGTGTTATTTGCAGATGACACATCATAAATCTTTAAAATAAACCGACGGTCACAAAATCTTGAAGACGTGAATAACTCTATTCTGCAAGTCCAAAATTAGTTTACGGTAAATAATTTGGTATTAAATAAAACAAAAACCAAATGCATAAGATTTAAATTACCTAATGTTAGAAGTAGCGAATGTGACATCATATTGAATGGGGAAAAACTGGAATTTATTAATCAAACGGTTTTCCTAGGAATCACGCTAGACGAGAAATTACAATGGGGACCTCATATAACATCTCTTGCGGGGCGGCTAAGCTCGGCCGCTTATGCTATTAGAAAGATAAGACAATTAACAGATGTAGAAACCGCGCGATTGGCCTATTTTAGCTACTTCCACAGCATTATGTCGTATGGCATTTTACTGTGGGGTTAGGGTGCTGACATTGAATCCATCTTTATTTTGCAAGAGAGAGCTGTCAGAGCCATTTATAATCTACGTCGGTCGCCGCGAATCTCTCAGGAAACTATTTAAAAGGGTTAATATTATGACTGTACCTTGCTAATTCATTTATGAACATATTATGTACGTAAGGAAAAATCCACATCTTTTTAATAGAATAAGTGATAGACATAATTTTAATACTAGAAATAAAGATAAACTAGATCAACTATTTTTCAGATTATCTAAAGTACATACATCTTTTATGGGGTACTGTGTTATAAGTTACAACAAAATACCTTGTGACATATTGCAATTAAATGAAATAAAATTTAAAACTCATATTAAAAGTACACTTTGTAAACAAGCATATTACAAATTAGAGGATTATATCCAAGATAAAAGTGATTGGAATAATGCTGGTCCTGCTCCATAGGACAATTTAGAATCAAGACAAAATCAAACAGGTTGCTATTTTAATTGTAAAATTTATAATTTTGTGTTATATGACATTGATTTTACATTCTGTGATTACTTCATCACACACTGACATATTAATTTTAAAAAATTAGGAAAATCGTCTACTTTTACAATGTTTGTAAATATGTGAGCACCATGTTACACCATATTAATTCAGTCGAAGATAGTATACCTAAAAGCGTTAAGTATTTTTGGACATATGTAGCCAGCAGAAAGGGCAAGAATAACTACCCAGCCAGTATATATCTGAAAAATACCTTGTCTGATAGCCCTACTGATATATGGAATTTATTTTCTGCTTTTTTTGCATCTGTCTATGAACCATCCACATTTGATCCTGACACTTGGGAACCATCGAACAAATACTAGGATAGCTCTGTTTGTATACCCGATATTTACCTCGCAAAAGAAGTAATACACCGAGCAGTCAAATCACTGGACCCTTCTAAGGGAGCTGGCCCCGATGGTATTCCACCGGTCTTTTTTAGAAAAACAGCCGATAATATCTATACTGCGTTGTACTCAATTTTAAAAGGTATCTTTCCCACCGTGTGGAAGCGAGCATTTGTTACACCTATTTATAAAAGTGGAGATAAGGAGAATGTGGAGAATTATCGTCCCATATCAATTATTTCCACATTGTCGAAGCTTTTTGAGAGACTTGTGCACAGTGCTCTTTACCCTCAATTACATAGCCTTATTATACCCGAACAACATGGATTTGTTAAACGGCGATCGACAACTACCAATTTAATGATATTCACTAACTTTCTTTTTGAAAATATGGATAGGAGAGTCCAGGTAGACGCTGTGTACACTGACTTTCGGAAGGCTTTTGACAAGGTGGATCATTCAATCCTTTTGGAAAAGCTTGCCTACAACGGTATTCGAGGCAATTTACTTCGATGGGTTGCATCATATATTTATAACAGGTCACAAAAGGTCGTTATTAATGGGTTTGAATCTGAAATTGTGACTGTCGAGTCTGGCGTTCTTCAAGGGTCTATTTTGGGTCCTTTGCTTTTTATCCTGTTTATAAACGATATAAAGCAGTGTTTTACTCATTCCAACTTTTTTTTGTATGCGGATGATGTAAAAGTTTACAAAGCCTGCCAAAAATTCGATGACTGCCTACTGCTCCAAGAGGACCTGCACAGGCTTGATAACTTCTGCAAAGTAAAGAAACTCTTTCTTAGCCTTCCCAAATGTCATAGTATATCTATTACTAAAAACAAAAACAAACATAATTGTTCGTATATACTGAATGGCCATCATTTAAATGTGGTAGAATCCGTTCGCGACCTTGGTGTGACAATTGATTCGTGTTTGCACTGATTTGCACATAGAGAACATAATAAATAAAGCCTATCGGATGTATGGTTTCGTCATGAGATCCTCGAAAGACTTCGTGCGACCCTCTACTTCTTTGCTTGTATAAAGCGTTGATAATATCTCAATTAGAATACGCGATTCCTATTTGGAATCAGTTCTACCTCAAATATAACATTAAATTGGAATTAGTACAGAAAAAGTTTTTACGTACTGTAAACTATAAATGTTATCATTCAAGTATTCCTTACACACAATTACACTCGAGAGCAATGAATCCGGGTCACTTAAAGAATGTTAAAAATCTCGGAAACTAAAAATGATAGGTTAATGCAATAAATTGTATTTAATAGACAATGTAATACTCCTTAAATGAAAGTAAAAAAAATATGAGTCACCATACATTTTATTAACACAAAATTACATAAAGAAAAAAACTGCTGATCTCTCCTTAAAACAAAAATAGGAAACATGAAATTTTTGAACTTTATTACGATTTTCTTAAATTTTAATACTTCGTATTGCCTCCTCGTGCTTCCATTACTGCGTTTACGCGGTTTGGCATGCTGTACACCAAGTTCCTTATACGATTTTGGGGAATATTCTCCCATTCCTCTGTGAGAGCAATTTTGAGCTCACGAAGCGTGATTGGGGGAGGGTTTCGTTGTTTTACGCATCTGCCTAGCTTGTCCCAAGCATGCTCGATCGGGTTGATATCCGGGCTGCGCGCTGGCCACTCCATACTAGTAATGTTCATCTCTTGAAGGTAGTCATTCACAATCCTACCTGTATGAGGCCGGGCATTGTCATGCATAAATTTAGCATCCTCACCTAAATTGACCATAAATGGACCAACGTGATCATTGAGGATTTCTTCCACATATCTTACGCTAGTTAAAGATCCGTTTTCTATGATCACCAGCTCTGTGCGACTTTCAGAAGAAATTCCGGCCCACACAAGTACAGACCCACCACCGTAGGCTACTTTTTCTTCGATGCATGCTTGCTTGAATCTTTCCCCTGGTCTTCGATACACTCTGTGTCTTCCATCGTGCTTGTAGAGCATAAATTTTGATTCGTCGGAGAACATAACTTTTGACCAATCTTCAATACTCCAATTTACGTGGCTCTGGGCATATCTTAGTCTTGAAATACGATGCCCACGCTCCAGTTTAGGGCCGTTTGCAGGTCTAAGGGGTTTTAAGTTAGATTCAGCAAGCCGACGTCTTACTGTCCATGCACTTGGGTTACTTCCTCCGAGGCGTCGAAACTGATTTGTGAGTTCAGTTCCTGTGAGAAAGCGATTTCGAAGCATGGTGTTCACCAAGTATCGGTCTTCTCGTGCTGTGGTACGCCTGGTTCTGTCCGTTCCTGGTCTGCGTAGGTTAGAACCAGTTTCTTCGTAACGTCGGAGAACTCTTTGTACTGTTGACAGCGACACACCGACAGTCCTGGCTGTATCGCGCTGACTCCGGCCGGTTTCCAGCATTGTAAGTATTCCGGTGCATTCTTCAGGCGTAAGCGACATAATTTCACTTGAATAATGAATATAGAGCACTATCAACATGGTTTATGTACCCACATAAATGACAGATTACAAACAAAAGCAAAACCAAATGCTGTAATTTCGTAGTTCCATCTTCGAAAGTGGCCCTTTTTCAAATTTGATTTTTTTATGATATAACTTTACAATAACTAAGAAGTTTTAATACCTTCATTTAAGGAGTATTACATTGTCTATTAAATACAATTTATTGCATTAACCTAGCATTTTTAGTTTCCGAGATTTTTAGGATTCTTTAAGTGACCCGGATTCATTGCTCTCGAGTGTATTACAGCAATTTAATATTTTAAGTTTAGAATCTCGGCGATTACTTTTGGTGGCCATGATGCTACATGGTTTGTGTAACAATAGATTTGACTGTATTGAAATCACAAATAAGTTGCGCTATACAGTGCCTAGAACTGTTATCAGACGGGCAGCGCGCGTGCCCCGGCTGTTCCACGTAGATTCATGCAGGACTAACGCCGGGGCACGAGTGCCTCTTCGTCAACTTGTTGAAACCTTTAACACGCACTTCATGGACATAGATGTCTTCTCTTTTTCAAGTAAAAAATTTAAAACACTAGCTATAAATACTCTTTCACCACAATCTTAACCTATCAATAATTTTTAAATTCAGTTAAACATAATAAGATAATATTGTAAATACATTTCCGTTCCTGATTTATTCATCTATTAACTCGTGGACAATGGTGTGGGTTATATGTTTACCTATTTGTGTTACGACTCATAATTTTAAACCTTAACATGTAACTGTTTTTTTGTCCCTAATAAATAAAATAAAATAAAATAAAATGTATCTATCACATAAGTAATTAAATTATCTGTCGTTGCTTCATTTTTAATTCTTTTTACCTATTGTGGTATAGTAATTTTATTTTAGGTGCATCGTCTTCACATATCATTATTTAACTAATGTACGTACTTATACAGACTATTGTAAAACATTTTAAAAGAATCACGGTGGAGTTTCTTGCCCATTCTTCTCCATACGAAAACTACCTTTTGGAAGGGGCGACTAGAATCAATTATATTATTTTGTAAATTTTGACGTTCAAAAGTGCCATACATGGGCCTATTTGAAATAAATGATTTGACTTTGACTTTGACATACTTAGCTCCATTTCGTTTCTTAAAGAAGTACTTTCATCAACGAAAACAGAGAACTTCTTGTTTTATAATGTTTCCTTCAACTCATCTCTTAAACTTCACCCACACATTTTAGTAGTTCACAAGCTGTTTCCTTACTACTATAATTAGACCGCTCACTTAGCGCTTGTCTACACGTTTACACTTACGCTTTGAATTCGCTATTCCTTTTGTCAAGAATACTTTAAATAATACTCTTGTATTTAGTAGTGTGAGCTATTTCTTCCTTTATAAAAAAATACAAACCTCTCAAAAGTATGTTTATTCCCTTCCTATTCAACTCTTTTTCACTATCACTCTGTTGAATAATTTGAGCATAAATGTGTTTTTTCATGGCCTGCTTTCTGAGATTTTCCATTTCTACACACTTATAGTATGAGCTGATGAATGCTCATGCTTTTATAATTTTCCGTCCTTTCCTAAAGCCTTTTTGAATGATTTGAATGGAACTTTTATGAACACCCCACCAGCTGTCTTCTGCAAAACTTTTGGCTCATTTTTCATAAAAATTTGGCATAGTTTACAAAATGCACCTCCACTTAGGTTCGGTATCGTAAACAGGCTTACTATATTTCTGTTCCCATTGTTTATTATACTGCCGTTCTCCTTTATCAGATGGTTTCAGACTAGACGACTCAGAATCTGTATTTAGCACGTGCGGTTCGTTAGGATGAACGGATGGTCCAGCTTCACATTCTTCTTTCTGTTTTCTAGTAGGTGCCACCCATGAATGAGTCATCAATCACAATGCAGGTGCCACCGATAACATGCAATAATAACTAAACCTCTGCCAGAATTATTAGTTGTGAGTACCTATGTGCTATTAAAACCATATATTTAACTAAAAAGAAGGTGAAAACAGCCAAGTGAGACAGAAAATATACTTTGAATTAATTTTAAAAATCAAAAAATTTCATAGAAAATATTATTTTTTTACCGAATGATTACTCGCGCGGCAGCGGCGGGATGGCCGGCGCTGATATATTTTTTCGTGGATAGAGCTAGCTATCATATACTCACGCCATACACCCAACATATTATTATTAGTACAATTGAAGAAAAAAAAATAAACGTGATTCGCTCCATACAAAAAATCTAATTTTTTTTTTCAGACAAACTATCAACTTTAGAAAAAAATTCACATGAAAATCACATAAAAAAATATCGAATCAATATTGGAACTTTGTTGCCCATGTCCACTAATTTTCAGTATGGACCCACTGTGCGGGGGGGCAGTAAGGCTACGTGCGTGGAACGTGTGTACGTGCCTGAAAGAAACACTGGATATTTTTAATGAAATGAGGTACCAACCGACGATTATCGCTATATGTACTATGCAAATGCACCCAAGGACAACCCTATATTGGACTATGGGTTTGGGTGGCTAAAGTGGACTGTTTACTTGGAACTATGATAGGACCCTGCCTGATCAATGTTTTATATTTACACGGATAAAATGGCAGGCGGTGACTTGCACACTCAATATTGGGCCCCCGGAAACGGTCGCTAGCACATAGTGACGTAGCGACAAGGAGGCAACATATCCTGAGGTGCTTGAGGAGTAGAGAGGTATTCCACGACTTTCAGAACAATCCCAGAGCCCGGAAGATGGTCAAGATCCCTTCGAGCACTTACTGGAATACTTCCTTCACCGAGCACGTTTGCTCTTGCGAATCTCCACTCAAGCCGGCTAGTTGAGGCAGGAATGAGGTGGGAGCTCCGTTCCTCGTTAGTGTTCACTCCAGCCGGCCAATAAAGGCAAGCCAGAGGTTAGGAACAAGACTTCTCCCGGGAGATAGGGTCCGTGGGGTCGCTGCTGCCCAACAGCTCGCCACATGCTGCCTTGCGGGTTTTTGTATGTCTCTTGGTCTGGCCCCTCATCCCAGACCTGTTCCAGCAAAGTAAACTACCGGCACAGACCTAGAATTCGGAGCGCGCAAGCCCCACCACGAAGTCAACGTAGAGATACGGCGGTGGGGTTATTATTATTAGGTATAGCATTTATTTCAGGCTACGCCCATAGTGTTACTATTATATCATCTGTGGTGTTACTAACAATGGTCTTATAAACTAGTGTTAGTAGACATACAAGTTTAATTTAGTGTGGAGTTTCATCCAATGTCGCAGCATTAGAAACTCCCATCTATGTGCGAATAAACTCAAGATAGTGTTGGTATCGCCACGAAGACAAGCAAGCAGAGAAGCGGTTTTACGGATGATGGCCGCAAAACTATCTACATGCCTTTCTGCAAACATCTTTGACCCGCTACATCGCCATGGCAGTCCTATTATACTGGATACGTAGATCGCTCTATGCCACAGGCTGCACGTGTAAAATGACGAGCAAAAAGATTTAAACAAAGTAATCTTGACCGCCTCTGTATATTTATTTATTTAAACTTTTCACACTCAAAAAGGTACAAAGGCGGACTTAATGCAGGCATTCTCTACCATTCAACCAAGGGTGGTGAAGAGATTGGATGGCAGGTGCTCTGTTTAAGAGGAACAAAGAAAAAATTTTTAAAAATATATCATTAGAAAAAAATTGGTAGGAACAACAGTACATAATTATAACTTACTAGCTGCGCCCCGCGGTTTCACCCGCATAAGTCTCGATCCCGTAAAAATATCGGGATAAAAAGTATCCTATATCCTTCTCCGGGTCAAGGTCTATCCATATCCCAAATTGCATCTAAATACGTTCAGCCGTTTTAGCGTGATGTCGTGACCAAGGGAAATAGGGATTCATTTTTATATATATACTAGCTGCGCCCCGCGGTTTCACCCGCATAAGTCTCGATCCCGTAAAAATATCGGGATAAAAAGTATCCTATGTCCTTCTCCAGGTCAAGGTCTATCCATATTCCAAATTTCATCCAAATCCGTTCAGCCGTTTTAGCGTGATGTCGTGACCAAGGGAAATAGGGATTCATTTTTATATATATAGATGCTGGATTTTCGTTCAATATTAAAAAATGCGCCTTTCTAAAGAGACGGGTTCAGTTTTTGGGGTATGAAATATCACGCACGCGGAGTCTCGATACCACTCTTATGAGTTAGAGACACTAGCAGTTGTAAACTCGGTTAAGCATTTCCGCCATTATTTGTATGGCAGGACTTTCACAGTCGTTACTGACTGCAATTCTCTGAAAGCTTCGAGAAATAAAGTAGACTTAACCCCTAGGGTGCACCGGTGGTGGGCTTTCCTCCAGGCTTTCGATTTTGATGTACAGTACAGAGAGGGTAAGAGAATGGCCCACGTTGACTTTTTCTCGAGAAATCACTTACCGGAGGCGAACAGCTCCACCGTTAGCGATACTCATAGTTTAGGTAGAGAAAATTATGTACGAGAAAAACGCGTCAATCTTGCTGAGTTATCTTCAAATTGGTTACAAACGGAACAACGACGAGACCCCGAATACAATGAAATTATTAATAAACTCGAAAGCGATGATCTGGACTTAGAGAGTTGCGGAATCTATGAATTGCGATCTAAAGTGCTCTACAGAAAAATTCAAAGGAACAATCGCAACATTTGGCTACCAGTTGTACCTAGAGCTTTTCGTTGGTCGATAATAAATCATATTCATGAGTCAATTCTCCATTTGGGATGGGATAAAACCTTAGAAAAGGCATATCAACATTATTGGTTTCCCAATTTGTCGAAATACGTCCGAAAATTCGTTGAAAATTGCATAACATGTAGAGTAGCTAAGTCGCGAAGTGGTAAACAACAGATAGAGTTACACCCCATACCGAAAGGTAATATTCCTTGGCATACAATTCACATTGACGCCACAGGTAAGCTCAGTGGCAAAAATGATCAAAAGGAATACGTTTTTGTTCTTGTAGACGCTTTTACTAAATATGTGTTACTCAGGCACTCCACAAGAATTAATACTGATAGTGCGATCAGCGCTCTCAAAGCATCCATTTCTCTTTTTGGGACCCTTGCGCGCGTTATCGCAGATCAGGGTAGATGTTTTGCGAACAAAGATTTTAAAGATTTTTGTGTCAGTCACAATATTCAGCTACATTTGATAGCAACCGGCTCTTGTCGTGCTAATGGTCAAGTAGAGCGTATAATGAGTACACTCAAAAACATGTTAACTGTCGTAGAAACAAGCCCAAGCAGGTCCTGGCAGGATGCATTAGATGATGTCCAACTTTCCATAAATAGCACAATTCATAGAGTAACCAAAGCAAGCCCCCTAGAATTGTTGATAGGTAGAGTAGCCAGACCTTTAAATTTATTAACCATAGATGATCACGAGGTTGAGGTAGATATAGAAGAGATTAGAGAACAAGTTAATAGGTTAATGAAAAATAGCGCATGTCTTGATAAAGCACGGTTCGACAAAAGTAAAGCAAAAATCACTTCGTTTTCTGTAGGGGATTACGTTTTAATTGAAAATCACGAACGGAATCAAACAAAATTAGATCCTAAATATAAAGGACCTTACGAGGTCATTGAAATACTAGACGGTGACAGGTATCATCTCAAGAGTTTAAATTGTAATCGTGGATACAAGTATGCGAGAGACCGCTTACGTGCCCTCCCCAAATCCTATGTCCCAACTGAGCTGGATCCGTGTCTGTCCGATGACAATGAGGGTAAGATCTTCATACTAAATTTATTTTGTTTAAAATTATTAGTTATCAGAGTGTGAGTGTTTGTTCGTGTGCGTGGCGAATAAAGTCTCTATAGAAGATATCCTAACAGCATAGTAGTTGTTAAGGTTTAGTCAAGCTTTGTGAGGCGAGGTGGCCATTGAAAAAGTGAAATCCGTAGAATAAGAGGCGAGGTGGCCATTGAAAAGTGAAATCGGTAGAATGAGAGGCGAGGTGGCCATTAGGATATTGTTAATAATCCTAAATGTGTAACGCGATAAACGGCGAGGTGGCTGTTTCGATAGTACTGACTTAATTTAGTATGCAGCATGAAGTCTATTAGGATTTAGGCTCGATAACGAAAGGCTTATTATTATTATAGGGCACCTATTTCATGAAAATATCTTAAATAAAGTTGTTGTGCAGAAGATAAAACGTATACGATCTCCTTGGTCAGGAGTAGCCGAACAATAATACATACACAAATACCTTTCTTTTCTGCAGATAACGATGATGCACGGCCTTCAACATCACACGAGGGCGTGTAATACGTCAGGACGGCCGTGTCGGAGGAAGCTATAAGTCGGGTTGATTATTGTTTGCATGTATGATGCACAATTACATTGTAATTACTTTTAGAATTCGTAATTTAATTTCATTTGATTTGTTAAATGTTTCTATGATTTAAAAACCTTATTAATCAAATAAAAGTTATGAATATTGCAATTCACGTAACGACCAATCAGAGCAGAGCACGTGCCTCGAGCGGGGTCGAGGCGCCATCTTTTGCTTTAGGGAGGTGGACAGTTTTTTGCCACGCATTCTTTTTGGGTGATAGCGACAGATCGAGTTGGATCGTTGAGTTGAGTGGTAAAAAGTAGACTTAAAGTAAGATCGGTGCCCTGAACCCGCTGCTCGGTATTAACGGTTAAATTATTGTCTCGACGTTATTGTAAAGTGAAAATTATTTAAATCTAAAATAAAATAGTACGAAACAGTGATAATTGTGTTTTGTGCTCGCATTTTACCCTAATGACGCCCACTAAGCCCGCAACCACTGATGATGATGTTAACGAAAACAATGCTTCTCCGACATATAGATAATACACATACATATTTAATGTAATATAAATATATTTATTATATATATACATATATACAAATTTAAGGGAGAGAGATGTTGAGATGACTCTACTCTATTTATTTTGAAAAAAACTGCTAATCCGCTTAAATGCATACTGACTGGTGGCCGTCCTGATATCAAGAGGAAGCGCATTCCATAGAAGAATGGACTGAATATGAAAGGAAGAATGAACAAACTCAGAAGTATGAGAAAGACAAAGTAGGAGAAGATTTTTAGAAGATGTTGATGTTGTGCGTATATCGCGCAAACCTGCGGGCCAGCATGTCCTACGTTCCCTGTCAATGTCCATGTTATCTTTCAAATCGTCGGTAACATAATGACCTAAGTATTTAAAATTGGTCACCTAATTGGTATACATATAATTAGTTAAATTTTTAAATGTAGTCCAAGAGCAAGATCGAAGATTTTTCGTAAACTCTTCGATCTAGCTCTTGGACTGGCTCTTGACAGCTCTTGAAGTTTGGGAGAAAACAGATCTTCGCTAAGTGATCAAGCTTTTGACATTCAATTGGGCCAAGCTGGGGAGGTGCTCCCCAGATCGGTCACCTAAACCCTTATAACTTTTGAAACAGTGACTGTCGGTCAGTTTCTTTTTTCTTCACTTTTGAAACAGTGACCGACAAATTCTGATATTTGGCGAAAAATTTCGACTAATTAGCGACTATTTTTTGTGTTATCAAAATTAAATCTCTGATGGTGGTCATGCCAGTGTCAGTGAAACCAGACAAGGAGGTGAGACGTACTCTGCGATGCAGTTCCACAGTCGCACGGGCGCAAGCCTTAGCCGTTTCGTCGAGATACCTTACCAAATTGGCGTTACATCTGCCTACTTGGGTTCTCAGTGCAAACTATCACGACGCCGCTGTTACGTGTACCTATTCTACTTATTTGCCTAAAATGTAAAATCGGTACACAATTTAATGTAATACATTTTAATTCACCATTCGCGTGCGCAAACTTTAAAATGGGTGTATGCGTGTATGTGTACCGCACTGTGGACCGCATCGCCCAACTCCCCCGCGTGATCCCCTTTTTTTTTTTTTTTTTGAGGGTGGGAAATCATCAAATAACTTCTCGAGGGCGTGTCAGACTTTTACTGACTAAAACCCACCCGTGTTCCTTCGGTTGCCCTGTCGCCGGGGGCCACGATCTCCCTTTCGGTTTTCTTCGCAACCCCGGCTCCCCGCCGTTGCCCTACGCAAGGTACATTCGTATCGCTACGCCCCCTCCCGGATGGGAGATGGGTAGCACACTCTTTTAAAATGAGGATCGTGCGAGGCATCAGTACTAGCACACTGTGCTACCACGAATGAGACGAGGCTGCGTGAGCACGTACGTGCTGTGTGTCAGTGAGGCGCATGACTCGCCCGACTCGCCGCGCGAGTGTGGTGTGTAGCTACGACAACACGACACGGTACACATATGCAGTAGAGTAGGCACACGCGGTGATTATTCGGTTAAACGCGTTAAATTAAACTTAGACCTTAATAACTCCTTTGCTTAGAATCGTAAATGGAGTTGCAATTTAGTGAGTGACTCCTTTCGTTCAATCTCACAATACGAGTACAAAATGTTCTATGTAGCTAATCTGTACCATGGGGTCTCAACTCGAACAAATTATAATTAGTCTTGAAAAAAATCATAGATGGCAGCATAGGTAATAATTATGAAATTAACAATCACTAAAAACTGGTAAACGACAGAATTTGGCTGAAGTAAGATTAGTAAAAAGCAAAACTTCTTTGTTTAATTTTTATTTATTTATTTATATGTCAGACAACATGATCCATTATGGTTAGTAACAACAGGAGCTTATAAACTATGTTAGTAAGTAAAGAATAAGATAACAAGCAGAACATTTTATTTCACCGTCCCAACCACGATGCTTACCCAGAGCGAGTGCATAGGACACTGAAATTTACTTGAAACTATCTTCAGAATGTCGTTGCTGCTGCCGCGTACTCTGCCCAACAGCGACGACACACGCTTGCGTCTTATTGCGTAGAAGTCGTCCGTACGCGCTTCGGCAAACATAGCGGACGCACTGCAGAACCGCGGCAACCGCAACAACATCCTGAAGACGTTATTGTATTGTACCCACAGAGCGCTGTATGCCCTTTGAGTATAGTTAACCCACAGGCTGTTCGTGTAAAAGGATTGGCAATATGCTTTGAATAGCGCTAACTTGACTTCAGCTGAGCAACGAGCAAACCTGCGAGCCAACATATTACCCCGGACCGCCAGCGCTCTGCGTTCACGTTCAATGTCCTCATTGTCCCTAAGATCATCGGTGACAATGTGCCCTAGATATTTAAACTTTTTCACTCTAGTGAGAGGAGAACCGTTCAGAAAAAGAGGTGGAGGTTCATGAGAGGTTTTATCATCAAGACCAAAAAACATACACTCGCTCTTGGCAGCATTATACCTGAGACCATGATTCTTGGCATACCGTTCACAAACTCCAAGTAGATGACGAAGGGCCCTAATTGACGGGCCCAGCAGCACCATGTCGTCGGCATAACTTATATTATTGACAGCGACTCCATCAATATGACAACCTACATGCGTGCTACTGAGCTCACCAATCAGGCTATCTATATAAACATTAAAAAGAGTGGGCGAGGAAATTCCGCCTTGCCTCACGCCACACTCTAGCTTGTACTCCTCAGAGAAGCAGTCCGCCCACTTTACGACATTTAATTGATTATCATAGCAAAATTTCAAAATTTCCACTAGTTCCGTAGACACATTTTGCTTACGCAGTTTATCCCACAGGACCTCATAACAAACTAGATCAAAGGCTTTGGACAAATCTAAAAAAAACAAGCATAAACAGGTGTCCTACGATCCAAATAATACCTAACCGTGTGCTTCATACAGAGAATAGCACTCTCTGTGGACAGGCCAGGTTGGAAGCCAAATTGCGCGTGATGCAGGTTCAGGTTCCTCTTTAAATGCCCGTTAATCAGACCATCCATTACCTTAGCCAAAATTGTTGCCAGGGAGATGGGACGACAGTTACTTTTATCACAAATATCTGCTGTTTTACATTTAACGATAGGTATGACTATAGTTCTCATGAGGTCCTGAGGGAGATAGCTATGACTCACGCACAGGGAGAAAAGCATGGCCAATACTCTTGATAAATGGCAGCCCGCATGCCGTAAATGTTCAACGCTCAAGCTGTCATGTCCAGGCGATCTACCCCGAGTCATATTGTCAATAATACTCTTAACATCTTTAGGTCTTATTTGTATAATGGTAGAAGTATCTGGCTGGAGACTGCACTGCGTCGCTACTGAAGACACAAGTGGACTTACCTTAAAATTAGATTTAAATATATTAGCAATGTTACGAGGATCCCTTTCAGAGTTAATGCATTCAGCCCGATTCTGCTTTATATTTAGTTTATTAGTACATTGCCAGAATTTTTTAAAGTCATTCTTAGAACAATGAGATGCCAAAGTGTCCATTTTAATTTGTTCTGCGTGGTCTTGACACCATTTAAGTCGTGATTTGAAAATTTTCCTACTTTTACACATAGCGTCGTAAATGCATCCGGATGATGGTTTCCCATGCAAGACCCAATTGTTGAAGTTATCTTTAGCCTCCTCGTGTGCCTTCTTTACGTGCTTATTCCAGCCAGGTAACGATTTCTTATTTTGAAAACAACGATGGGTAACAATATCATAACTCTGTTTACTCGTCTCACTCAGTGTTTTTATTACACTGTTATACATTAAATCTATACTTTTATGATGCTCTGAATTATTAAAATATTTATCAGCGCATAACTGAAATTCTTGCGGAAAGTCGATACATTTAAGACCACTATTGCAAACCTCATGATACAGCTGGATTTGTTCAGGGGTCCTATTTCCCCAAACTATTTTGTTAGGTACACAATTTGAAGTCACTTTCCTATGTCTTACAATATTATTATAATTGCACTCTATTTCAACAGGAAAGTGATCCGACCAGAATACATTATAATGAATCTTTACGTTAGATATAATTTTATAGCCCATTTCAGTACTAACACAATGGTCCAACCACCGACAAGAGCCATGAACATCACTAATAAACGTATAGTCACCTGCATTAAGGCCTAGGCGTTCCACATCCGCACATACCCATCTTTGCTCCCCACAAAAATTCATGAGTTCACTATAGAAGAGATCGCCTGGATGGGCATTAAAATCACCGAGAAAGAGCACTGATTCTACGCTATTACTGTCTATTTTACTTCACGGCGATCTGAAATATAATTCATTAAACAAAGTAGTAATTCTTATGCACAGCGTAGACATCGCGTTCGTTTAGATATAAAATATTAGAAATATATTTTTTTAAATAGAATTATCGTCCTTGGTGGCAACACATACATGAATGTCACTTTTCTTTCGCGCGCGTTTTTTCATCGCAACGGAAAAATTTGCTCTCTTAAAATTATTCATTTAAAATAAGTTTACGGAACTTTTTACTAAAATAACAAATGTTAATTATGTTAAGTGATAGAAAGTGCAATAAGTGCATCGTTAGTGAAAACCTGAGACGGACAAGGCGTCCATCAACGATATTTACAGGAAAGCTGATAAATTACCTACATCAGAACTAACTAGAAGCAGCTTTAGTCTTGAGTTCCTGACCCACATTAGATGTACTTAGATCCGGAGGCCTCCCACAATCCTAATGTGCGAGAATGCCTGGCTTTAACTGACCACTTTGTACGTGATACTGACAGTGTTTTACAAGCACTATGGTGGACATTAACACAACGCAACTTGTTAAAGCATTACCTATCTCTCCAGTGGACACGAGATGTCTTTAGTAACGTTATCTCCACGTTACTAGCTGGATGAGAAGCTACCAGAGAGGCACGTGATGCCCTTAGCGATGTAACTGTACATAGCTAGCTGGTACGCGCTTGTCAGCATTACCCCTCCAGTAAGCACGAGATGCTCTCAGTAACGCTAATTCTACGTTACCAGCTGAATATGAAACTACCAATGTAGCACGTGATGCACTTAGCGATGTTATTCTACATAGCTAACGCTGGTATGTACTCGTCACCAGGGGTAAGTCACATTTCTATGATCTT
Organism: Omphaloscelis lunosa; assembly: GCA_916610215.1. Classification (NCBI taxonomy): domain Eukaryota; kingdom Metazoa; phylum Arthropoda; class Insecta; order Lepidoptera; family Noctuidae; genus Omphaloscelis; species Omphaloscelis lunosa. The sequence goes on along the minus strand of OU744250.1, from coordinate 642,599 downwards.
GGCTAAGGAATTGTCAAAGGTGGTTCTATATACTTTTAATTTACAAGCATGAAGGTTGCGAGACAGCCTTACTTAACCCTGCACACTGTCTGTGTGTTATAAACTTGCAAAAGCATTATACTTCCTATAGTGAGTGTGGAATTCTGAGCCTTACTTAACCCTGCACACTGTCTGTGTGTTATAAAATTGCAAAAGCATTATACTTCCTATAGTGAGTGTGGAATTCTGCCTCGCTAACTAGATTGTTATCAACGAGTACAAGGTACTCTCAACAACATTGATTCTATGTTGCTAACTGGTACATATCTGACATGGTGTGCACATGCTTAGCACGAGATGCGTATAGCATGTTATCTCAATACTACGTGATCTAGCTTTCATATCGAGGATTGCCATTTTTAACAAACAAAATATAGCTAATTAAAAGATATCACTGTGTACGAGATACTCAGTGACTTATCTAGCTCTAGGTGGCTTAATTTTCCTGCCAAAAACTGATAAATGATATCTATTTTGTAAACTAAAACAATAATGCAAAATTGTGCAATTTTAACAGGCATACATTTAAATACACAAGATACTTTGTAAACATGATTCTGTGATACAATGGCTGACGACAAATGCTACCTCTGGAAACTCTTGATTTCAGATACAAGTGCAATGGACTAAACCTAATACAAAGTATTATTCCATGCTCCCATACTTATTCATCCCATTTAGATTCCTCTAAACTGAGGAAACAAGGGATTGAGATATTCCAGAAACAAACCGTACTGGTTATTACCCCTATCATAGGGAAAGCAGTGACTCACCCTATGCTTATGAAGAACATAAGATAAACACAAATTGTTGATTAACTTGGCTGATGCAGCAAAACCAGCTGGCAATGCCCACTGCCACCAAACTAAAACCAGAACAAAAGTTATATAATCTTTATCTTTAAATAGTTAATAATTGACATTAACTTTAATTCATCCTATTTGATAAACAAACCGAAACAATCACAAACTTGAGTACACAATGTTTTAGCTACAAACAATAACAACAATTCAATAAATATTAAAACCACAAGACATTCTCATGATAATAGTGAAACTTACCAGTTCTATGGCGAAAATGTAAAACAAGCACAACATTAGTTGATTTACTTACTTTTGTAAATAACAAAATAAATCATCCTTCTACCGGGTTAATAACAGGAATCACACCATTGAAAACCACCACCACAATATCTTATGATGTTTTGGTTTAATCTAATCGGTTGGAATGGACTATGTCTGAAAAATAAATGAACTATTTTTGTCACTGAAAATAAAAATCAATATCTATGGTTGACCTCAACAACAACCCGGCTTATATTCCAAAATAACAATTCAAGAAGACCAATACTGGAATAAATGCCGGCAAAGCAGTTATATTCCTCTGATTCTGCTATTGGCTATGGACATAGATAAGAAAATATTTGATACCTACCAAATTCAATATCTTAACCTCTCAAAGCCATTCTCTGGAAGCTGACCCCAACATAGTTGGGAAAAGGCCAGGCAGATGATGATCCTCTCAATACCATCAAAGAACTTATTAAATATTGAGATGCATCTCAATACAATAGATAGATCTACAAAGAATTCATCTGAAAAATACATTTCAGTCAGTCCCAAACAAAATATTCAGTTTCATTATGAACAAAAAATCATCAAGACTGTCTAACCGATCTAGAGCAATAAGAATCCCACCATATCATACTGAAGGAAAATAAAAATAAAAATCCCAGTAATAACTACAAGTATGTTACAAACTGACAACTTGTACACTAATCAATCATAGCTTAGCATATCAAAATAGATAGGTATAATACACCATATTACCTTTATGAAATCATATTATGATTTCATCCTATAGGTACAGGGGTATCACTTAGGACTATCTGGAAGATAACATTACCTACCAAATAACCAATAAAGGGTTAATTACATATACATTTACTAATACTTTTCATACTTGAATAGTCTCTTATCTCTGTTTTACCTACTAAATTACCAGTAGTGAGTGCCACTTACAGAAAACAAGGTTTTCTTACAATCTAACTTGACTGTTTATTTGGTAAAATATCGAGACTGTGATAAGACATACCAATAAATACCACTATAATTGTGTTTAAATGTTTGGGCTTGAAAACTAACAATGCTATTTTTTAGGCTTGATTATTAAGTTTTATTTTTTCACTTTAAACAAACCTTGAAATACCAGTATTAAAAAAAAAAAAAATACTAGTCAACTTAGTCGCATTATTTAACATTACGCCCGGACTTCCCGAAGGGCTGGGCAGAAATGGGTGATCTTATTCAAAGCTTATAAAATCAAAATACCTAATTAATCATTTGATTGCCAACTACTAGTATACATATGTAACAGTAGATTTGAATGATAATTGCAGCACTAAAGTAAAATTATCAAGGAAACAAAGGAGGGGGGGGAGAACATTGTGAGGACAAAGTAGGTATTGATGGATTGTGAGTAGAACATGAACAAGATAAGGTATAATACAATAAATGTAGGTACTATGAATGAATTATCTACAAATTGCTTTACTCTAAAACTCTCCATCTGCTCACCAAGTGCACATCATAACAAGTTCAATTATACAACTCCCTCACTTAAAAATGCAACTCATTACACAATCCCAATTTTGGACATATTATGAGGTCAAGGAAAAGAGTTCATATCTTTGTACTTCTAAAATGAATCTAGTTTCGATTAGCTCTAAACTCGTCAAGTAATGACTGCTAGCAGAATATGTGAAACTCATATGGAAATTAGTATCGTTGAGGGAAAACCCTAAGCATCTGAAATAGACCCTTTCACCTCAAATTTGTTCAAACCTCTCTCCTATCCAGGGCATAATATACTGCCCTTATTAATTGGTGCTTAAAAGTTAAAAGCCTATTCCGTATTTGAAATTCAGTTTCCAAAATACCTTTAATAACTAAAGTTATGGAAAACTAGTCCATCCTAAAATGAAATGAAACTATATCATAAAGTATATACTTACCTAAACGGAAATAACATCAACTGATCACAAGAATTTGACCGAACACTACATTTATCAAAAAAAAAACTCTAAGTTTGTCTGTCAGTACAATTTAGGTACAATACAATTCCACAAATGCTTACCAAAAATACCTCCCTGCTTACAACATTCAGGGGCTAAAAGATCCTGTTACACCCTATGAAAGTTTAACTACTAAGAACTTCACAGCCATGGTGCCTCTTATTCAGATACTGACTAGATAACTGACATTCTTTAAAATACCCTAATGATAATCTTTACAATTCATCTTCTAGACTCACTGAGACACTTACCTTGACAGCAAGATGTAATGTGCAACTCAATACTCACTCATTAAGCACAACAGTATCCCAAATAATTTAACTATTTACAGACAGATCTGAGAATGCTATTCTCAATCATGGAAACTTTTAAAGTAACATCATAACATTACGCCTTGTTTCCCCGAATGGTTGGGCAAGGTGTCCCTGTAGCAGGTTCACCCAGTTTCACACTTTTAAAGTATTCATATCATAATATTCTCCTGGTACATTAATTCAGAACAACTTTATAAAATTTGCATAAACACAAGCTGGGTTAAATGTGGTAGGAAGTGAGAGTGATACTAATAATTCACCTCCCACAGCACAAAACATACAGTAGCTCAACTTAGTGCTGGCATCAATTGAAATAGACACAGTGCCAACCAACATTGTGTTGATGATTATACCTCATTACTGATGAAAAATAGTTAAACACTATTAATTAAGCAACGTTATTAAGAATTTATTTAATATGGATACGCCAACAGCATATATATTGTACATTAAATATTAAATGTTAACAGTATAAACTTATATACATACCAATTACAGATGTACATGACATTCACATAAAACAAAGCAACCTTCTTAAATTACATAAAATTAAAATATTGTATTCAGAAAGAATGATAAAAGTACCTAATAAATCAGAATATGCCGTAATTTATTAACTAACTAAATTATTGCAGACAACTCTGAACATCTACTTTGTTTAATGAATTATATTTCAGATCGCCGTGAAGTAAAATTGGGAATCAAACGAGCTTACCTGTTAAGCGAAGTCTTGATTCTAATTTTACGAACGGCGATCTGAAATATAATTACCCACCCGCCACTAGCTAATAGCCCCAAAGCTGCAATAATTAGCCTACTTAATTCACTTATCTTTCCAGGAAAACCTAGTGAATGTAAGTATGTGGAACTACTTTGTACAGAAAACAGAGCTTGTTCTCCATCATAAGGATCTCTAAAATTAGTGACATTCATGTATGTGTTGCCACCAAGGACGATAATTCTATTTAAAAAAATATATTTCAAATATTTTATATCTAAACGAACGCGATGTCTACGCTGTGCATAAGAATTACTACTTTGTTTAATGAATTATATTTCAGATCGCCGTTCGTAAAATTAGAATCAAGACTTCGCTTAACAGGTAAGCTCGTTTGATTCCCAATTATTGCACATATTTCGCTCAAGCATTCCGTGAACTCAGTAAGACTATCTCTGGACTCAACTGGCATATATACACAAACAATTAATACCGCGCAATCGCTATTCACCACTACGTCACACGCTGCCAACCGATCACTACTGCAATCCACGGGAGTGACGGACACAAACGATTTTTTTCTCCATAGGATAGCCAATCCGCCATAAGGTCTTCCTTTCAAACATCCAGTCGACTTATCAACCGTAGATTTGCCAATATACGTATAATCATCACTTATTGTGCCCAGCAGTGGTATATCATGTGGAAGTAACCACGTCTCCTGTAATGTTATTATATCTGCCTTACCACAAAAAGTCCTCACACAATCTATCGACCGCTTAAGACCTTTACAGTTAAATGTAACAATTTTACTGTGTGTGTCATCCATTAACTATCTTTTCATTAATTAACGTGTCAGGGCGTTTGTCCGCAGTCCGGTACTTATAATGTACAAACCGACGAAAAACAATCCCTTTCGGCCACAGTGACTCATTTAAAAACATTTGTAACGTATAACTCGGTACAAAAATTTTGTAAGCATTATATTTATTTTCATTCTTAATAGATAACTTTGTAAGTGTAACATTTTCTCCAGTTTTCTTTAGGATATAATTGGCGATATCCTCTATCGAAGTTTCCCTATGTACATTCGTTATATAAATAGGTAATCTTTTCTCTGCCGCTCTGAAATTTACTTCCGTATCTTTTATGGCATTACCAATTTTTCCACTGAAATTATTCTTCCTCTTAGACCTCTGCACTAATGCCCAATCATTGCCATCCTCCGCCTTATTAGATTGTAACGCATTATTTTTACGCAAAATCTCAGCCATCGTTATTCCTCTATTTGGGGACACGGTAATACAGTCATCGCATAACGGCTGCGACGCAGGCGGCGGCAGCGCCCGCACCGTCTCGCCAGCCCGGCTAGGCTGTTTTGTATCGGAAGGCGGTTCACTCAGCGGTTTAGCTACACACATATCAGCCACCACTGTCATGTCAACATACTCCTTCGGCTGCTTACAGTTACTGTCACCGTCGGTGGATATTTTGGAATGTTGTGTCAAACATTCTGTTGATCCTTTATCCGATACATTAGTAGTTTTGCTAATATCATAATTTAATATTAGTCCTACGGGCCCACTGTCGAGTTCACCACTGGAAACATTAATATGCCGATACCCTCCTCTTTTTTTATTGATATTGCAATCGAAGTTGTTAACGATTGATGCTTGTTTTATATTATCCAGGTCCGAACGCAACTGATTCAGTTGTACCACGGTGGCATAATCAGTTTTAAGTGTTTTAATCTCATTTTGCATCAAAATAATGTCTTTTAGTAACCTTGTCGCGTCGATATGGTCGAACGTAACGGGGGGTAAACGGTGCAATTCTCTCGCCACAAAAATTGGAATTTTCTCAGGATCCACTCGCTTTAGAGTATTTATTATATCTTCAAGGTTACGTTGATTTTTGCCGTCACCTTTTCTCGTGGTTTTCTTAATTGCAGAAAACGAGTCGAATAACAGATTTTTAGCCGCATCAATTTCTTTCTCTAAGAAAGACGTTGCAGATAGACGTATAATGCTTTCTTCATCCATCACGTCCATTTTTGATTGAATGAACGCTAGCACTTCATTAATCACTATATTACAGTGAGCACATTTTACCGTATTTGACGACATTATAAACGACTACACAAACAACAGCGGAGCGCGCGCGCATACAGTAAGCCGTTGCGCGGCAGACTGATTTATCCATTTAAACTCATAAATCACGTATTTCCAACAAAAATGATAAGTGAAACCTTTTACTTGAATTCGAACCCATAGAATGATAAAGTTAATCATGAGCTCTTTGCAATAGATGGCGTTTTACTCAATTTGTGATCACATACTGTATAAACGTTTAGTAGGAAAATCAAACAACATATTTTTATAATCTAGTACCTACTTTACATAGAAATAAAGGAATTGATAGAAATCTATTAACATGTTTTTAGCGAATACCTATCCACTTTATTATATTTTTTTCATTTTACCAATACCTTTCTAAACTTTTTTATATAAAACCGGCCAAGTGCGAGTCGGACTCGCGCACGAAGGGTTCCGTACCATAATCTATAAAAACGTGCAAAAAACATCACTTTTTCGTATGGGAGCCCTTAAATATTTATTTTATTCTGTTTTTTTAGTATATGTTGTTATAGCGGCAACAGAAATACTTACATCATTTGTGAAAATTTAAACAGTCTATCACGGTGAGATAGAGCCTGGTGACAGACGGATAGACGGACGGACATCGAATCTTAGTAATAGGGTCCCGTTTTACCCTTTGGGTATGGAACCCTAAAAAGGATTGTACGAAACGTTTTAAAAGTAGATAGGTAGCTAATGGTGCCGATTCTCTCACAAATGCCTGTAAAGTAGACTAAAAATCACCAAAATTTAGTTTATTCCTGTCAAAACGACGATATCCCATTCTGAAATAGACTTAAGTGATACAAAACTATATTAAAGTGTGACAGCACTGGTGAAGTTGGGTATAGCGGCTTCCGAAGGACCAATAAGCGTTGTGTAATTTTAGCGGGAAAATATTGGACGACACAGCTATCGAGTAAAATGGAGAAGGACTTACTTGGAGCACTGGATGGCAGGTGGGTGCAACGACTGCCGACGTGGAGGTTCACTCGTTCTTCTGGGTTGCACTCGCGCTCGTTAACTCAACCGTGTCGGCCAGCACGTTATAAAGTTTATATTATAGTATAATCGGTAAAGCGGTTGCGGTAGCGGTGTTATGCGGTTGGCTGCTTGATGAGAACAGTGTGAATCTTCTTGGCGACCTCTATCAAGTCGCTGTGGGATGGGGGTAGGATTGGAAAAGGAACAGGAGTATGATTGGCTCAATACTGTGGTCCAATATGAATTCTACCCTCAATATGTGAGACGCGTTTGGATACATGATACCAAAATTTTATATTGCTAGCTTGCGTAAGCATCCTGCCCGGCTTTGAGGATATGTAGTATTCTCAAAAGGGAAGAAATTACATTAAAGCGGATTGAAATTAAATTAAAGCGGACAAAAAGTGAAAAGTAATAATTAAAATATGTGAACTACAGCTAAATTAGATTTTTAATTACGCGGTGGTATTATTGAGAAGGTAAAGGACATAGTTTAACAACGGGTCTTTTGAAAGAGCCACTGCATGTCTTCACCATTGCAACGCGGGTTGTCCCATCCCTGCCGGGAAAAATCTCGGTGATTATGCCCACTGGCCAACGTAAAGGAGGGACATCATCCTGATGCATGAGAACCACTGTACCAATCTTAATATTCTCGGCGGCATTCAACCATTTTTGCCTAACTTGCAAGTTATGTAGATATTCTATACGCCATCTTCTCCAAAAGCTACAAACCATTTGGTCAAGCAATTTTTTGCGGCAAGTTAGAGGTTTCGTCGTTTCGGGAACGTTCACGACAGGCAACGTAGTCAACGGAGAAGCCATTATAAAATGAGCGGGAGTAAGCGGTTCTGGGTACGGATCCTCATTCAGGACACAGAGCGGTCTGGAGTTTAAAATTGCCTCAATTTCAGTGAGAACAGTCGAAAGCTCCTCATAAGTAAGAAGTTGGGAACCGATAACACGGTATAAATGAGTTTTAGTAGATTTAATATTTGATTCCCACAGCCCTCCAAAGTGGGGGGCGCGGGGTGGAATCATTTTCCACTCTATGCGGTAGCGGTTAGCAAGTAGTTCTTGCAATTGAGCCTTGGCTCCAACGAAATTTGTTCCGTTGTCGGAATATAAGTAAGAGACAGGTCCTCTGCGGGAAATGAATCTTTTAAAAGCGGAAATAAAAGTGTCCGATGACACATCGGTAACTAATTCAATATGAACTGCTTTGGTAACGAAACAAATGAATAAGCATATGTAAGCCTTCTGACTTCTTTGGCCTCTGCGTCGACATAAGGTTACTTTGATGGGACCAGCGTAATCCACACCAGTATGGACGAAAGCTTTAGTTTCTTGTACGCGACAAGCGGGTAAATCAGCCATCTTTGGACTGGCGTGAGAAGGGGAAACCTTGAAACAAGAGTTACAAGCATGTACCCTTTGTCTTATGACACCTCTGGAAGAGAGGATCCAATATTTTTGGCGTAACAGAGAGCTAAGAAGGCTTACACCGGCATGACAATGAATGCGATGATAATAGTCTATTAGAACATGTGTAAAATTATCATGTTTAGGTAAAAGCGCGGGATGCTGAGCTTCATAAGGAAGGTTCGCATTTGACAACCTGCCACCAATTCTAATTATGTTATGCTCGTCTATAAACAGATCGAGTTTCTTAAACTGTGAGCGAAGTTTTTTACTTTTAATTTCGTCATAAATATCTAAAAAATGAAATTGTTGAATACAACGAATTAAATAAATTTCAGCGGTAACTAACTCACGGACAGTAATTGTCTTATGTGGCTTGTTATAATGTATAATATGTAAAAATCTCAAAATGTATACAATTATGCGCAATATTTTATTTAAAGATGTAAATTTTTGAGAAAGGCTATATATCAAATTAAGTTCTGATACGGTAGATACTAATGTTAAAGATTTATTGTTAAACTCAGGCAATTGCTCGCTGCATGAGGAAACAAATGGAGTGATAGGCCACTCAGCAACTGGTCGCAGAAGCCACTCGGGGCCATGCCACCATAAATTATGGTTTAGTAACTGTTCAGGTAGAAGACCTCGAGACAGACAGTCACTAGGATTTTCCTTTCCGTTAATATGGTAAAAATGTTCAGGATCAAGATTTTCCTGACATTTAGCGACGCGGTTACTAACAAAAATGTTCCACTTGTGAGGTGAGGAATGAATCCATGAAAGTGTAATTGTAGAATCGGAAAAGGCAAATATTTTATTAATAGCGGTGCGAGAGCGGTAAGTGTCATAAACTAATTTAATTAGGTTAGACAAAAGAACAGCGGCGCAAAGCTCTAGACGAGCCAGAGATACGACCTTGACAGGTGCAACCTTAGATTTAGCACACACCAAATTTACGTGTGTGTTACCATTTGTGTCAGTGACATGTAAGTATATGACGCAGCCATACGCATTCAAGCTGGCGTCAGCAAAACCTACTATATTTGTCACGCAACCCATAGTAACGGCTACATGACGCGGCAATTTTAAAGAAGAAAGTAGAGGCAGTTGTTCTTTAAATTTTTGAAAGTGAAGTACGATAGAATCGGGTGGAGTTTCATCCCAATCTGTGTTTAATTTCCATAATTCTTTTATGAGTAATTTTGCGAATAAAACTACAGGAGCCACTAGACCGAGAACATCCCACAGACGGGCAATAGTGGAAAGTATGGAGCGTTTAGTACAACTTTTATCTAACTCCGATGTAGTAAAGGTGAAACAATCCTCGGAAGGAATCCATTTGAGTCCAAGGATCTTTAAATTATCCTCGTCAGAGAAGTTAATAGAAGAGCGTTTGGAGTGTGGAATAACCTCTAGTAATTCCAAGGAATTACTTGCCCACTTAGTAAGTTCAAAGCCCCCAGCCTTAAATAAGGCGATAAGCTCAGCGGAGAGGATCTTGGCCTCCTCCAGAGTAGGGGTCGAATTAGCCAAGTCATCCATATATAGCTCATGAGAAGCGACAATAGATGCGCGCGGGAAGCGATGTTTTTCATCCTCTGATAGCTGGCGCACAGTGCGCATGGCTAGAAAAGGACTGGGCTTGAGACCGAAGGCAACTCGGTTAAATTTAAATTCGCGAACAGGTTCAATAGAATTAAATCGAAACAATATTTTTTGATATTTTCGATGATCATCAATAACCTTAATTTGAAGATACATCTGTTTTATATCAGCTGTAACGGCAATAGGAAACAACCGGAAGTTTAAAAGTAATAAAAATATGTCAGCCTGTAAATTCGGCCCTGTGTGCAATAAGTCATTCAATGAAACGCCATTATGAGACTTAGCGCTCGCATCAAGGACAATACGCACCTTAGTAGTTTGTTTATCATTCCTAATAACAGGGTGATGCGGTATATAATATCCTATAGTCTGATCAACAGAACTAGGTGCAATTTCAGTTAAATAATTTTGATCGATATACTCTTGGATTATTTCGTTATAACTAGCGCGCAAAGCAGGGTCGCGAAGCTTAGTTTTTTCCAAGTTAATTAAACGTCGATAAGCGACAGCATATGAATTTCCGAGTGATTCTGGATTTTTACAAAATGGTAACGCAGTACAGTACCTACCACTGGAGTCACGTGACACAGTAGAAGCGTACAGCTGTTCACATTCCTGTTCAGCGGGGCTCATAAAGGATTTTGAAGGTATTTCTTCGATATTCCAAAATTTATGTAAAGATTCGTCCAACGACAGAAAACAATGAGAATCATCTGTATTTAACGCGGTAGTAAAATATGAAGCGGTATTTAAATCAACGAGACTGTTATTGTTATTAGATAAACTAGAGGGTATCTCACCCATAAGAATGTAACCAAACACGGTTTCAATAGCTGATGGCGCGGTAGGTGAGAGAATTTTATTATGAAGTAGTAAATACGGAAACAGCTTTGCCCCTAGAAGCAATTCAACCTCGCCGGGCACGTGCCATAGGGGGTCAGCTAGCGGTAACTCGAACAAATGTTGCACAGCAGAGGTGTCAACAAAGTGAGATGGTAATTTATCCGTTATACAATCCATAACAAGAGCGGTTATTTTAAAAGAATTTGTTTTATTTTTTGCAGTAACTGTTATCTCCACGTAACCTATGATAGGCCTCGAAGAGGTTCCTACACCTTTTATAAATGAATTTGAAAGTGGTATAATATTTAATTGCAGTTTCTTACAACAAGCTGAAGTAATTATATTATTTTGCGAAGCGTTATCTATTAAGCACCTTACAGAAACGTATTTGTTATATTTGTTATCAACATAGACTTGCGCGGTAGACAAAAGAATCGTAGGGTGGGTACTCTTCATGCCTACGCGAGAACGCGCACAAAGCGCCACCTGTTGTGAATGCGCGGAACTAGATACAGCGTCAGCTGATATCGATCGCGGCTGTGAACTTTGTTCCAGATGTAAAAGAGAATGATGCTTTTTGTTACATGTCCTACAAGTGTGTATAGATTTACACTGTGAGGCAGTGTGCGTTGCACTAAGACAGTTTACACATCCACGTTTGTTTTTAATAAAATCCAAACGCGAACCGGCCGATAGTGCTTGAAAGTTTGGACAGATGTAAAGCTTCCAATGATCCTTGTTGTTACAATATAAACAAGTTTGGTTATTATCACAAGCAACAAAAGTATGCACTGTACTATCACGTGACTGATTACGATAAGAATTATTTTTATTATTGTTGTTACTTAATGATGCGGTCCGAGAAGAAGTAGATCTATCTAATATTTTAACTTGTGATTTTATGAATTCAACGAAATCCGTATAAGTAGGAATCTCCACATCTCTCATATGCATCTCGAATAAATGTATGATAGCAGGATCTAACTTTTTTAATGCTAAATTTAATAACATGAAATCCTTTAAGTCGTTAATTTTTAATTGTTCTAGTGCCGAAACAGACGCATGAAAACTTTCAATAAAATTATTTAAAGATGCGGAATTATTAATTGCGGGTTTGATATTTAATATGTTAGACATATAGTGTGAGCCTAATGCTCGTTTATCTTGATACTTTTGAACCAAACTGTTCCAGATAGACGCATAATTTTCACCTGACGGAATAATTCCGGCGGTAATTTGCAATGCGTTTCCTTTTAGATTACCAATTAAATATTGCACACGTTGAGAATCTGTAAGGTTTAAGTTGCTATGGATATTTGATTTAAATGATTCATAAAAAACAGGCCAATTTTCAATTCTACCGTCAAAGAACGGAATCTGAATTGATGGCAGTTTGACCGAGCATTTAGACTGCGTCGCGATATCGGTTGATGTTGAGTCATTCAATGACCTTGAAGACTTCGCTTCAATAAGTGAACGTATTCTCTCGACACGAGTGTAAACGCCGTCAAATGATATTTGACTGTTATAATCAATTGTATGATCAGGATTTATTTGTAAAGAATATGTATTTATTTTATCTATGTTATTAATAAATTCCTGACGAGTAACTGAGAGTATTTGAGTGTCTGCCATAAACGTCTCCGACGAACGAAGCTCAATACTAGTTACATTTATTTTCTTTGAAGTTTCATATAGTGATGATAAACGCTCAAAGATTGCTTGGTTTTTAGCTTGCAGTAATTTAACTTTTATTTTAAGATCTTCCATATTGGAGTAGTTCTAGAAAGTACAGCGGATAAAATAATTTAGGTGTAGTGGGTAGACTTCTAGAATATTTTTTATTTATTTTTTATCATAAGCGGGTGTAAGATTATTGCGGTTGAGTATAAGTTGTAGGCAAGTTTGCCGAACTAACTCACGATATTTGGCGGTTTTAATAATTACCTATGCTATTTCAATGCAACAGGCGAACTATTAAATTGGTACAGTAGTTCCCAATGAATAATGTACCTAGCGGGGAATGTACGAACGTCAGTATGCGTTCAATATGGCGGTTTTTTGAATTTAGGTATTTGACCTAAATCCTAGGTATGAGACCTATGAATGCTGATTCTATGAATCCGACTCGAATGGACCAAAAACTTATGGTGAAGTTGGGTATAGCGGCTTCCGAAGGACCAATAAGCGTTGTGTAATTTTAGCGGGAAAATATTGGACGACACAGCTATCGAGTAAAATGGAGAAGGACTTACTTGGAGCACTGGATGGCAGGTGGGTGCAACGACTGCCGACGTGGAGGTTCACTCGTTCTTCTGGGTTGCACTCGCGCTCGTTAACTCAACCGTGTCGGCCAGCACGTTATAAAGTTTATATTATAGTATAATCGGTAAAGCGGTTGCGGTAGCGGTGTTATGCGGTTGGCTGCTTGATGAGAACAGTGTGAATCTTCTTGGCGACCTCTATCAAGTCGCTGTGGGATGGGGGTAGGATTGGAAAAGGAACAGGAGTATGATTGGCTCAATACTGTGGTCCAATATGAATTCTACCCTCAATATGTGAGACGCGTTTGGATACATGATACCAAAATTTTATATTGCTAGCTTGCGTAAGCAAGCACTAAGAATTACAGCACTATTCTGAATTAACAGCACTATTCTGAATTTGACGTGTTTCACTTAAAATTTAGATTGTCTAACTAAATTTGACTATTTTTAATCGCGATTAAAAAGGTGTGGAATAAAATTAGTTGTCATGAACTAAAATTCACACCAAAATCTCGACTTCAGGTGCAAAAAATATTTTTTTCTGTTCTTTTGCTTATATCTCGAAAATGGTGTGTCCTATCGAAAAATAATGAAAATTTCGACCCCCTTTAAGAAGCCCTTAAACCCATTAAACTCAACATTTTGGTAATAATTTTTTATATTTTCCATACAAAAAGTGAGAAAAAAAAAACACGTCGATGCTGCCCTGCATGCATCAAATAACTACTCCCGCTCTGGGCGCACCGGGAGGGCGTGTTACTCTTACTGACTAAAACCCACCCGTGTTCTTTCGGTTGCCCTGTTGCCGGGGGCCACGATCTCCCTCTCGGTTTTCTTCGCAACCCCGGCAGGTATCGGCCCTAGCGGACCCCGTCGATTCTGCTCACATCTCTTTGAGGCGCGCGTGGAACATAACGCGCCGTCGACTCGGGCCTGGTCCTTATCGAACGGTGAGCTACCCATTGCTTACCGTCCGCAAGCCCGTTCCTACGGTGGCCGGAAATCGCCTCGCGATTCCCAACGCCCTGGGCGTCTCCTACTGCGGCGGTTAGGGGCGTGAGGGTGCGAAATTTGCCTCTCCCTCACGCGTTCCGCCTCCTCCTTCGCAAGCATAACCGCTTCGCAGAAGGAGGTGACGGCCTCCCATTTCCTCTCGCTCCGTACCATGGCCTGAACCAGGGCCGGACGCGAGAGATCACCGCTCGAGGGGTCTTATCGCCGTAATTGTGGCGTGCCCAGCGCTGGGTTGCGACAATCGCACTCTCCATGACGCCATGAGATCCCGCCGGAGCTCTGTCCTCTGTGCCACGGCTCTAAATAAAAAATCAAGGGGTAGGGCAAACAAGTACCACGTGGAATCACGATTGTCAAATTCGATTTTGGTTGTGTCAAAAACATTTTTAAATTTAGAGATTTTATCGCAAAATAGCTTAAGATTCTCATAGCCAAAAGAAAGGAATTTTTCTGATAGTTTAGTTAGTTTAAATCGGTGTACAAGAGAATCGGCACCATTAAACTTTAAAAAGCTAATTTTTATTAGAGTCAAGTGTCCCCCCCACCCTGCCAGCTAAATGCTTGGTTTATGTGAAAAAAGATGACAAGAGGAGTATTTATAACGAAATTAAAAGGAAAACTATCACAGCTAAGTAGGCTCTATAAGTTAACGAGTAATAATCAACCAACTTAAAGCGGT